>CM061753.1:12177903-13377903 GCA_030979885.1 Lolium multiflorum
GGGTTCCATTACACTCTGTAGGAAATGCATAGACAGTCCACGCAGCAAACCGAGGCCCTGCGTGCGCCGTACGTACCCGCCTACGAATAATAGGTAGCCCCACCCCAGGCAGAGTTTGTGAGCCGTGTAATAGGCGACCATTTCGCGCGGTTCGGGGGGCACTTGAATAAGCCGCCGGCACCCGGCTGCGTCTTTACCCCTATCCAATTTTTGGGCCAATTCCCCCTTCGTACTACCAAAAAATGAGATTCTTGCCGAATCCGAGTTTGCTGCTCCAACCATTACAAAACTAATACCTATTCTGTTTGCATGAGTTGGATACATTAAGAAAAAATGGGCAAACTGTTTTGCAGATTCATGCTCTATGATAACTTATACTGCTAAACGTGACACCTACAAGTAGATTCAGAATAGGGTTACAGGAAATTGAAGAATTAAAGATGAGAAACAGAGAAAGCCACCAACAACTGGATAGGGATTATATTTCTCATCAAAATGTGGGGATAGTCTACTTTAGTTGCACGCCGTTAAAATGATAACATGAATATATTAATACCTCGCAAAGATAGCAATTATACATAGCCTCTACAAATGTGCTTAGTGCTACAACGATCAAATGGGAATCAAATGATACATAAAGTAAATTGCCAAATGAACATCTATAGTGATAGCAAAGGTGAAGATGTTTGTGAAAGATTGTCACACTAGCCAATTGAACCAAAAGTTCGAACTGATGGAAAGAGACTAGGCAGTGTATTTATATTCAACACTCCCCCTCACGTCTAGGTTATTTTAGTCCTTAGCATGGGTTCGGTAAGGGCCACTTTTCTTTTTTTCTTTTTTGTTTTAAAACTGCGTGAACAAGGTTTTGAACTTGAGACCTCTTGGCTCTGAGACCATCAAAGATTGCTGCATTGGCCAATTGAACCAAAAATTATTTAACTGGATATGTAAGGATGCAAATTCTGAATCCTTAGGGTACCTAGTAAACCTCTTGTTTAATCAAATGAACCATCTTTAAGAAATGACATCATTTTTCAAAGTTTGCTCTTTTGTTGAATTACGAGGATCACAAGCTACCTAGTGGACCCAAACTTGCAACTCTCAGATATGGTATCTGCTAATTGCATTGCATAAATGCACGTCTGAACGCCGTAGGCTCCTCGAGCATAGACAAGAGTTCGTTGGAAACTCATCCCATCGAAGCATCGTTACGACTCATTTCAAGATGACTAAAATAGATGAGGTGATGTTGATGTAGCCGCCCTTCCGGAATTTAGTTTGGGCTTTGGAGCACATATCTGAAAGATAACACATCAAAGAAACTTCTCCAAAGACTAAGATTTTTCTCAGTATACCAATTCCTAAGTATATGTGAAACCAGGTGGAAAACCAGTGATTTTGGTTTCACTATGTGTCTATTTATTGACATTTGCTGCCAGCTGCTCGCTCCTCGTGCTAGTCTAGCTTGAACTGCTCAAGAGTCACTGGCTCATGTGCTCATGCCTCTATGAAGCCAGAAGAAGACGGGAAAGGTGGCGTACCTTAGACGCGTTTGCAGCTCGGGGTCTATTTTGCACTGATTGGCGCAATGAGATGAGACCGCCTGCGCGTTGTAAACGGCCATGAGTCATAAAATATGTGTCGTTGGTTACCCCGTGGACTTCTTCTCGCACCGGAGAGGGAAGCGAACCCCATTGTTTGGGTGCTCAGACCGGTATTCAATTGCATTGCATAAATGCACGCCCTCGAACGCCCGTAGCTCCCTCGAGGATAGACAAGAGTTCGTTGAAAACTCGATCCCATCGAACATCGTTACGACTCATTTCGAAGATGGATTGTACTAGATGAGGACAGTGATGTGTCAGTTCTCTCGGGAATTTAGTTTGGGCTTTGGAGCATATATCCTAAAGATAACATCAAAGAAACTTCAAAGACTAAGATTTTTCTCATACCATCTAAGTATATGTGGAAATCAGGTGGAAACCAGTGATTTTGGGTTTCACTTATGTGTCTATTTATTGACATTTGCTGCCAGCTGCCGCTCTCTGCCAGTCTAGCTGGAAACTGTCAAGGAGTCACCGGCTCATGTGCTCATGCCTCTATGAAGCCAGGGCTACAGGAAAGGTGGCGTACCTTAGGACGCTGCTGGCAGTTCGGGGTTCATTTCTGCAATTCATTGGCGCAATGAGATGAGACCGCCCTCGCGTTAAAAACGCTGCAGTCATAAAATATGTCGTTTGGTTACCCCCGTGACTTTTCTCGCACCGGGAGGGAAGCCAATCCCCATTGTTTGGGGTGCCTGCACGTACGACTTTCTGCCTTGCTCGGCAGCGTACACCCTATTTGCTGTAATATATGAACGTGTTGTGGTAATCCCTTCTTAGAGTGGTGAGTTTACCTAAAGATCGCTAACTGAATAACAACACATTCAACTAGATTCAGTTCATCAAAAGTTGCTGGTAATACACAACAGGGCACTTACCCTACCGGGTGATGCATCACGAGCAAATCTCAACTATACTGTGGATGCATCATAGTTCATCACACGAGGGGTTAGTATATACCACCTCGAACAAGTTCATCATTATGCATCGGGAGCAGGTTGAAGCCAAGTCCAGATAATGGAGGGATACAAGAGCACCTCCTAAAATCAGCATATCACAACGAAAGAAGTGTACACTAATAGTAAACCGCTCCGAGCCAGGTTCTAAGCCAGCTCCTCCTCTTCGATGGCTGCAACTTACGGTACTGAATACTTTCTTCATTGTCTTCACGTAGTCGATTGCCCCGACGTATTGACGATGCCTCGGGTAGCGCTGCAGTCCAAAAGGAACAATTGTTAGTGCGGATGACAATGACATACTTTCAGATCTATGAAGGAACTCAATGAAGCTTACTACCTTAATGTACTCGTCCGCCGTATCTTCATCAGCAGCATAGAAGCAACAACCATCTTCGCTCCAGTCCAGAATGCGATCAGATTTCATCTTGATTATGACGCTCCACTTGGTCCTCCACCTTCTGATGTGGTTGTAGATCTGAAGAGTGCTCACATGTCTGTCAGCGAATGCAAGAACATCAACAGGTACCCCTTCATCTGCTCCTTGAATCTTAGTTAAAACAGACGCCGCTATAGACGAGCTGAATCAATGTGTTGAGCATGAATCGGGAATCTCAAGTTCCAAACCATGGCAGGTTTATTGAAAACAGATAACGATGAGCACAGATGAGGGAGCAGAAAGATCAGGAGCCCAATTGTATATCTCCTACATGACACACACCAGAAGAATACATTTCAAGCTGCTCGCACATCAATGAACTACTACTACCACATCCACATCCTAAGCACTACCACATCCATGAACTACCACTACCACACCCACACATCCTTACACTACCACGTCAATGAACTAACAGAAAAGAAAGAGGATTCTACAACAGAGGAGCCACACGCAGCACCGAGGTCGGGGAAGTTGTGACCTCTGGCGAAGATGCAAGCAGCACAACCGTCCCCGTGGAAGAGTCAGATGCAACGGCGACAACCGTCCCCGTGGAAGAGTTAGATGCAACCTCGACAACCTCAACCGGCGATGAATGAATGGCCTACAATGGATTCTTTCGCACCCTATGTACCCACAAGATCTAGATTTAAGGCTAGGGTTTGTAGAAGCTTACCACAACCGAAGTCATCGACGCAGAGGAAGAAGACGACCATCCGCGACCAGTAGCCGCCGCCACAGCCACCGTCGCCGCCGCAAGCCTCGCCGACCGTGCGGGTGAGGAAGAGCCGGCCATGTCGCTTGATCGTAAGCGGTGGATGAGCCTGCAAACAGGGGAAATGAGGATTTGATTTACATGAGTAGCGCCCCTATATACGGCGAATTGAAGTGCGGTGACCAAATTCATCCCGCCGAGTTTTTGTCGCTCGCGCTAGCTCGTGTCATCTCCCACGGTGGTTTCCAGGAACACGACGCTGTGCTTTATGAGACGGAGGCTCGCCAGGAAACGGCCGATCCGAGCTCTCCACGCCCTAGCCTCGAGGGGGCTTTAAGAATCATGCTTGGAAGCCACAACGGGAGGTATAGCCAAGGGCCAAACACGCCCTTATATTTTTTAAGATATTAGCCCCACCAAAGTTAACACGAGGTAGTTGGGTAGTACTAGTAGTATGTCATGTAACTTGTTTTTACTGATTACAAATGTTTAAAGTATTGCCTGCCTACCACCCTGGGTCGTCTTGTGAACACATACTGGAATACTTAATGTCAGCCTTATGTGTGAATAATACTTTCCCATTATATATTGTACTCCAGTTTCAACAAACTAGATAGCATATCAGATAGGTAGACCATATGAACAGGGGAAAACCCAGAGTGATGTAAGCACACATGAGAATCGGAGGCATCAGGATGGTAGCAAATCGCTGTTGCAAACAACTCTGGAAATTGAGGCCTGAAAGTTTTCCGTGGATTCCGTGATGCATACCTCGTTGGGCTAATCGACTGGCTATGTGAAAGTTTGGTTGAATACAGAGACATCCGGGACGTACAACTATATTGTGGCGAAGCATGGTCGGATGGCCTGGGCATTGCTCTAGAAGGGACCTTGTTTCCCGTCAGAGACCGGAGACTCCTGGTGAAGGGATTGGCACTCTGTCAGCGACAGCGCCTACACTGGGAAGCTTCTCCTAGATGGACGGTCCGGAAGCTTTATACAACCTTAACGGTGTCGACGACTACCAGTTCCTTGGTTCTGCTGTAACGGGTGCTGACCACTACGGTTAGCTAATCCAGCCCAACACGGTCTACAAGCACTAGTGTTTTGTTGCTAGAATTGTCGCGCACCTAGCAGTCGTATTCGTCTATGGATTTTGAGTTTGCCATAGTAAGATTTTGAGTTTCACTTTGGTGTCTGGATGGACCGCTGCTACTACGTGCTTGCGCTAGTGTAGCTTGAAACTGTCAAGGAGTCATGGGCTCATATCTGTCAAGAAAAAACCCCCAAAAACATGATAATGGTGGCGTACCTTATATTTTTCAGACATTAGCCCCAATAAAGTACATGAAGTAACCTACCATATGGGTAGTACTAGTATTTTATGATGTCAATTTGTTTATTTAGAAGACAGAAAACTGAACAGCGATTCCAGGCATCAGGCCTCCAAGACCAACGCCATACACACGGAGGGGAGCGTCCAACATGGCCTGCACTTCCCGGGTCGACAGTGAGGCCAGGCCCGTTCCAACAGCCCACTTGCCTTATTTGCATAGACAAATCCATCAAATTTGAGGGCGTAACCTACAAGCTTTAGATTCATGATGCCTAACCTGCCAAACTCCAACCGGTCGACAGACCTTGCCTAGGGCAACGAGACAGAACCTTCCAGAAGAACGCACACACACACTCACTATAGCACTCAGCAACCAAGGAGGAAAATCCCTCGCAATGGAGAGCTAGATGAATTGAGGATGTCTATTTGTTTTCACTGATTAAGCAAAGACAACATCAACCCCCCAGGCATTCATCTTGTGGACACATAACATTGACATACATAATGAGCACTCTGTGACTCCACCAACTACCGTCACCCTTATGTGTGAATAATGATTTACCTTTTATATAGAATAGTATACCCATCATCTACGGAAGCTAGATAACATATCAGATAGGCGACAAGTCTCAATGAGTGGTGGTGATTGAACATGATATATCTAGGGACAAACGAGAAGTAGAGACATCGGATTGTAGCAAATTGTGGATCCACGGAACGAGGGAATTTCAGCCCTGAAACCTTCTGCAGATTCTGCAGGATAATTACCTCGTTGCGCCAATGGCCTGGCTACGTAAGAAGAAGGTCAGAAGCATAAGCTTTCATAGCATGTCCGACTACATTGTGGAAACCCATGGTCGGGTGGACTGGACAACACCTGTTGAGTAGCCGCATGTGCATCGCTCAACCAGGATGCGTAGGCACTTCATGTTTCCTTTTCCGCTAGTTGATCTTTGTGAGCACCCATATGTGATCCCTAAGCTGAAAACTATGACTACTAAAACTCCGCACAAATGGTTGCGTGCATCAATCAATTGACAGCAAGGACCGCTATGTTTCCCTTTCTCAAATAAATACCTTCTATTCCAAGAGACCGGTGACCTCGCGGAGGGATTGTTGTCTCTGTCGGCGGCAACGCCTACACTGGGAAGCTTCTGTATGGGCGGTTCGCGCCTTGCATACCTTTGACAGTGTCGACGGTTGGTCTGTGCATGAACATGTGTGTGGCCTCTGCAACGCTACTGCTCCATCTCACCGCGCCTCTACAAGCACTAGTGTTTCATCGTCGTACTTAACTCTCTCTGCCGTCTAGCAGTATTGTTCCTCTATAGTCCAACAACAATGTCTTCATGTATTTTTTCCTCGAGACGTCCATGGCAATGGGAAAAGGAGGGTTTCTTCATACTTCTATACAGACACCGAACCATCCTAATAAGTCTTCTTTTTAGATGCTGGCGGGTCTTTTTGGAGTACATTTTATTACAACATTCAATATTTTGTCCAACTTGATTTCGAGACATAATACTGACATAAAAAATGATCACTCCATGGCTCCACCGACTGTCACCATTCTGTGTGAGTAATGCTTTCCTCCTATATATACAATACTCCATCGCTACACAAATTGGATAACTTATCAGATAGACTGCAACTCCCCATGAACAGGGGACACAAACATGAGAGATGGGAGAGCGAATGAGAATCAGAGACATCGGGATTGCAGCAAATCGTGGATCCAAAGAAGAATGGAATTTCAACCCTAAAGCTTTTCGTAGATTGCGCGATAATTAGCTCGTTGTGCTAATGGAGTGGCTACATACTAATGGAGTGGCTACATAAGATGAAGTTGCCTGAAGCATAAGCCTGCCAACATGTCTGACTACATTGCAGAAACGCATAGTCTCTGTTGGAGAGGGTATTAATTGCTCCGGCAGGTACTCCTCCATTCCGACAGAGATCAGGGACTCTGGTGAGAGGGATTGTCGACTCCATCAACGGCAGCACCTATGTTGGGAAGCCCAGATGAGTGCTCCGGGCGCCTTGTACACCCTTAACAACGTCGACGGGTGCTGGTTCCTGCATAAACGCGTGTCTTCGACCCCTGCGTCCATATACTGCTCCGGCCCAACGCGCTCTACATGCACTAGTGTTTCTTTTGCCGCACTTAACGTTCACCGCAGTCTAGCAGTAGTGTTCCTCTGTCTTCTAGTAGCGGTGTTCTACCAGTGGATTCATTCCTCGTGATACCTGTTTGTGACCGTGGCAGTTATAATATCAGAGTGATGGTTTCTTGTATATAGAGTTATAGACATTGAACATCCCAACGAATCATTTTTTACATGCCAATGAGTCGGAGCGTCGATTGAAAGATTCAGTGTTTTGTCATCATTTTGGTGCCTGATTTGTTCCCAATTTGGTTTTTGGAGACATATCAGTTAAGTCCTCCTAAGTTTTACACGTGCAAATCCGTAGGAACCATTGCATAAGAGGTCTTTTATGGTACAATTTACTAGTCCTATGGACTAGTAGTATTTTGGATAATCTACATGGTAAGAAAATCATGACAAAGATTTAGGTTGATCTTTTACCATCTAAGTATAATTATGCCACATCATGATTTGACATTCAGAATATACTTTCCATGACTTGATTGAGCAGAAGACGGGTTTTTGACAGATGTGGAGACACTAGAAAACCAGTCAAGGGGCCGACGGCGGCAGTCGGCACAACCTGCCTTGTTGTCGGCCCACATGTGCCGACGGCAGTCGTCGGCACAATATGCCCTCGGCACAGCTGCACATCATGCACAGGGGCTATCGGATCTAGCTTGACCCGGGTGCCGACGGTACGTATCGTCGGCACGTGGTGTGGACCCAATCGACAGCTAACGGTCGTTGGCCTAGGGAGGAGGTTGTGCCGACGGCAACAGGCCTCACGGGTCGGCCGCTGGGACTGCCATGCGTCCACATGGTTGATCATGTTACGACGGAATCCTGTTCCGGCCGGCTGTATCAATGGCATGTCTCGCCTGAGCCGACTCCGGAAACGAACAAAAAAATGTCAGCAGCTATGCTCATCGTGTTGCTGTCGGCACAGACCTTACCATTGGGCACCACTCAAGGTATGTGCTCGACGCAATGCCGCTGACGCATTTACCATTTGTTTTTTTATATTTCTGCCTGAGAAATGCAGTTAATTCAGAGTTTAATTATAAATGGTAGCATTTAAATCATAAGTGAGGTGTATCGAAATCATCGTCGTCGTCATATAGAATGTAGCAACAAGATCAAATATTAATTCGACAAATAATTGCACGCAAACTTTTTACTGGGAAAAAGATATATTATTAAATAGAAATAAATAGAGTTGAGTCTTTGCTATAGCATCGGCACCTCTGGTGGGGTGAGGCTTGTTTCAGAAGTTTCCTTCGTAGAATAGTTTTGAGACAGTCAATTGTACCTCCTTAACCTTCCCACACGCTGGGTGAGGTCGTTCAACCACATCTTGCTTCCGATATAGGTTCAGGTATGCCATGAACTTGCGTCCAGACATAGAGGCCACCAAAAACAAACTGCTCGGGATCACTCAAACTATCATACTCCTCTATGAGCACACCTGTGCCTCCAAGGTCCAAGGACCTTGGTGGACTACTTTCTTCCAATCACCTAGGCAGTGCAGGCAAGCACTTCCTCATGCATGCTCTTGGCTCCCATGACAATAAGACTAGCCACAATAGGTGTATCATAGCCACAACAGGTGTATCATAGGAAGATAGAAACTGATGATGGCGGAACTTTGCTTATCTGTGGGCGGAGCCACTGGAGACTTGATCTGCCGCTGCGCCCTGCTTCGCCGTGACCCTCGCCGGTCTTGGGATCTCCGCGATCTGGGAGTCGATTCGATCCTCTCGCAGAGTCGGAGGTGGATGAGGAGATTTCCGTGGCGGAGGAGGTGGCCTGGTGCGGTCTGGAGGACGAGCCGAGGGTTCTGCCGATTGTCCGCGATGGAGACTGTGTGGGAGGGACGAGATTTTGCAGGACATCCAGGGCTAAGATCGGCTACCCCGACGTCGTCTCACGACCTTGGGAAAAGGCGGCAGGGAGTGCTGCGTCGGTCGGGCTAGCGTCGCCGCGCTCGAGGCGATCTCCGTCACCGCCGGCGAGGCTCCCAGCCCGCAGGAAGACTGCGTTGGTCGTCCCGCCGCCGGGGATGAGGGATGCCCAGGCCGCTCGGTCTGCCTTAAGGCGTGAAAGGCCCCTCCCCGCCTAAGCGGGGATCACACCGCCGGCGATCCTTGCGGACTTCTCACACGTGCCAAGAAGATTGAGCGGTGGTGCCTCGCGATAACGTTCCTTGGTGGGCGGCGGGCATCCCTCGCCGGGAGACGGTGGTGCTGGCTGGCGCCGCTGCTCGGTTTAGTTTGAACCGCCAGAGGCGGGAGCATCGCAAGGTGGGCTGCGCTCAAGGTGGCCAGGGTTCGCCCATGCGCCTCGATGGGTCACCGCGACTCAGAGGACTTCACGACCGATCGATGTCCCGCATGCGATCACGCTCACTGACGATCATCACGCACCGATCGCCTTCATCGCCGCCTCCTCACGCATCTCGCCGCCATCTTCGCCGCTGTGCCGTCGCAGTTCCCATCCCTGGGTCATCCGCTGCGCCAAGACGCGCTTGGGGTCGGTCTTTCGTTTCGACGTGCAGCCGTGAGGCTGGCTGCCGCGCCCATGGCCGGGCTATCCGTCCATCTCGCGCCGCCAGGGTTGGCGGCCATCGCGCCGCACACCCGCGTCGTCCCGCCCCGCGAGGCCAGCCGTAGCGCCGGGGCTTATTCTGCCCTCATCTGGGACCCCGAAGCCCAGGATGGGTCGCGGGAGTCTCAATGCCGCCACCCCAAGCTGTTCCTTCAAGACCATATGGGGGTTTCGCCTCAACCGAGTGTGCCGATACCTCCGACGCGCACATGCCGCAAAGAACCTCCGTACCCGCTCGTACCAAAGCCAATTCTACCACCATCCTCAGCAAGTGCATCAGCCTTGGCGCAGCCTTCTACGCAACAAGCGGTGCGTAACCCGCCTTCACACTGGATAATTGAAGAAGAGGAGGAAGAAGAAGCCTGTCATGTGGGGGAGTTGGGTAGGGCGGCTGCAGCTCCACCGCCCACGCAATTGGGATGTGGTCAGCCCGTCACTTTGACGCCGGTGGCAGCCATGCCACTCGGTGGTACTCCGCTCCGCTGGCCGGTGCCTCTAGCTGCGCCAGACCGCTTGCACCATTGCTGTCGAAGAAAGTGGGCTGATAAGTGGGAAGTGCACACAATACCCATGCTACAAAGGACTGTAAGGTTTTACATTATTGTTTAGTTTGTGATTCCGGTGCACACCCGACTATTCGGTGCCCTATCTTGAAGACCCCGAAGCCCATGAGTTTTTTCGTTGGCTGCGGTAATGATGCCACGCTAGATCTCCAGGTTCCTGACTCAGTTTATAAGCCACAGATGTTATCCAGCGGAGCACCTACAGCTTTGGTACAGGTGTCAGGGGAGGGGACTGTTGCAGCGGCAGATATTCAGAATCTCATGGCGCGCATGTGTCCGGGGAACCCCACTTGGAAGTGGGAGGCGGTATCTCATGGCGATAATGCTTTTTTGATTGCGATCCCTACAGCTGATGACTTGTTGAGGATTGATGGTATGCAAATGAGTGTGCCTAAGATAAATGCACAGGCCATAGTATCTTCATGGACTTATCAGGATGTTACACCTGAGTTTGTTATGGAGCCTGTGTGGGTGCATGTCGAAGGTGTGCCAGACTCTCTCCGTCACTTCCTGGGTCTATGGGCTGTTGGTACTTTTATTGGCTCTACTCTTGATGTGGACTTGTATACCCTTCGGAGTCAGGGGATAGTTCGGATTCAGGTAGCCATGAGGAATGTATCTGTTTTGGAGAAAGATAAGTCTAAGGACAGGCCACCATGCTTAGAGGTCTTGGCTCGTCTACAGCTTAATGGATATAGATTTCGGTTTCTGCCGTGAGGCTCCCCCCGGGTATGTCGACTCCTCGGTTTCGACCTTCTTCCGGGAAGGGCGACGATGATGATGATGCCGTCTCATGGTTTTGAGGATGAGGGGCTTGATGATTCTGCGGCGATTTGGCACCAGGGTCATCACATATGGAGGTCGATGGCCATGCACCCATGCACTCATCTCATACTGCACCTAAGTACTGTGGCTTTGGACCCGTTTAACCACTGGGCCGGGTGATAGACAGGGGGCGGGCGATTGTGGCTCGAGCCATGACGGTGTCACCTCATTTGCGGCCACTCCGCCGCCACGACCAGGGCGTTCTCCGGTCTGCCTGACTTTATGCAGGGGAGACTGGTCCCACTTCGGCTGCCTCCACACCGTTGCAGTCCCTCGCTTGTTCCCGTCCGTCTTCTACCTCAGCTCACGAGAGGGTGTGCCTCGAGACTCCCATCCTTCGGCGGTGGACACCGGCGGCCCTGGGCAGCAGCCGGCCGCGACTACTCCCACGGGCAGCAGCAGCGTGACGCCGCCCGTGAGGGAGCAGCAAAGAGCCGCTGCACCCGCACATCGCAGCAGCTGCCGATGGACCGGCGGGGCAGTCACCGTCCCCATCGCCGGTGCAGCGTGGGCACAGCCGGCCCAGGGCTTCTGGCGCGATGCAGCGCCTGCCATGCGGGGATGGTGAGGGGACGCGACCCCCACCGGCCGGCCGTGCTCCTCGTGCTCACTCTGGACGCGCCGACGAGATGACGGGGAGCTGCCGGCCCAGCTTCACCTCGCGGTGGGTGCAGGCCGGCTGGGAGGAGCTCCCGCCATCTTCCACGCGCCCTTCGCCCGGGGGCAGCGCGTCGCGGCCGGCCTTGCAGGGGGGCTTCTACACTATCTACCCCCGCATCGTGTGCCTTTCACCGCTCATCGGCTTCTTCACTACGTTCTCTGGGCTGTTGTCTGGTGCCTTCACCACACTTGGAGTCTTTCTCCGCCAAATACTGCCGTACCGCAGCCTGGCCTACGAGTCCTCCACCTGACTAGCCGACGGTGAGGGAGGAGGGAGGTAAGGGGTTGCAGGAGGACGGCGCGGGGGGTCGTTGATGAAGACGTGATGCAGGGCTATGCGGGGCGTGCTAAGTGAGTTGAACCTCGACACGGCAGGTACTAAACAAACAGCCAAGTCGTTTACCTCTTTTTCGGATACTCGGATTTCTTCTAATTTATGTAGGTAGGGGTCTCGTTGGGTAGTCGGTCTGATGAGATTTTAGCATCGGCTAATGTGTTGAGACAAACGGAGCTTGACCGTTTAACGGTTGCTTCAAATGGATCCACCGAGCCGTTACTTCTATTGTAGACGATGATGAAGATGATGACATCCTAGATGGTCAGCTTCTCTCGGCTATAGTTGGGAGTGTTACAGAGGTCGATTTAGAACACTCAGAGCTTAGTTCAGTTTATGATCTAAAAGCTTCAGCACGAGGTTCTCGGTCTTCAGCTGGAAAGAAGTCTCGTAGATATGGCAAAAATACTAAATCTAAAATAGTTTCTCGATGAATGGCATGTTTCGGAATAGCAGAGGTCTTGGTGACTTGGCAAAACATTCTCACATTGCCGATGGCTGTAGAGATTATGATTTAGATTTTATTGCTATATCGGAGACGGGTAGGCGAAATTTCTCACAAAGCGACCGTTTATCAGGCGGGATTAACTTTCAATGGTTTTCTCGCCCGCCTCGTGGCAGGTCAGGGGGCATTTTACTTGGCGTCCGCATAGACACCATGACCGTTTTAGCTAGTTCTGATGGCGAGTATCACATTAAACTCGATGTTCAGAACAAAGCAGATGGTTTCATCTGGAGTCTGGTCGCTGTGTATGGTGCTGCCCAAGACGCTTTTAAGGCTGACTTTTTACGTGAGTTGGTAAATCTTGGCAAAGATAACTGCATCTCGATTTTTAATCGAGGGGACTTCACTTGTCGAGATTTCCTCATGAGAAAAGTAAAGGCCGTTTCGATGGACATTGGCCTTTCTTGTTTAATGCTGTCATTGATAGCCTAGACTTAAGAGAGGTATTTATGTCCGGTCGACAGTTTACTTGGGCCAACAGTTTACCTGAACCCACATACGAGAAACTAGACGTGTTGATGGATACCGAATGGGAACATAAATATCCTATGGTGTCCGTCCGTGCACTAGAACGTATTAAAAAATTGTCTTACCATGCTCCTATCCTCCTAACTACTGGGAATCCCCGACCTGTTTGTAAGCGGCCATTCAAATTTGAACTTGGCTGGTTACATCGAGACGGATTTCATGAGATGGTTAAGACGGTTTGGGAAAGACCAGTCGGGGGTAGTTCGCCAATATTGAGATGGAATAATAAGACGTGCTATGCGCAAACATCTCTCTGGTTGGGCTGCCCATACGGCTGGTATTCTTAAAAAAGAGAAGGCTCGTTTATCAAAAGTGATCGATGATCTTGAGGCCGTAGCGGAAGTGAGACCGTCCATGCAAGAGATTGATCTTAAGAATCAATCCAATGCACAAATGGCGAGTCTTCTTCGCGAAGAGGAACTCAAATGGTATCAAAGATCCAAAGCCCAATTCATTTTGGAAGGTGATTCGAATACGCGATATTTTCATGGCTTGGCCAATGGCAGACATCGGAAAAAGCGTATTCATTCTCTCATCCAAGATGAAGGGGTGATTGAAGGCCACGAGCAACTCAAATCATACATTACTAATTATTATAAAGACCTGTTCGGTCCTCCGGAGGAAAGTTCTTTTTCTCTTAACGAGGACTTAACGGATGACATACCCCAAGTTTCTATGGAAGAAAATGGCCTACTAACCGCACCTTATTCTGAGGATGAGGTTCAGAAGGCAATTTTCCAAATGGAATCCAACAAAGCACCGGGTCCATCCAGATGGTTTTCCAGCGGAGTTTTATCAAACCTTTTGGGATACTATTAAATCGGACCTTCTAGATTTGTTCAGTGCTCTGCACATAGGACAACTAGAATTATTTCGTCTAAATTTTGGTGAAGTAATTTTGTTACCGAAGGTTAATGAGGCAGAAAGGATTCAACAATATAGACCTATTTGCCTATTAAACGTCAGTTTCAAGATTTTCACGAAAGTGGCCACCATTAGACTTAATACGGTTGCGGATCATGTCGTTCAACCATCACAGACCGCTTTCATGCAAGGAAGGAATATCCTTGATGGAGTGGCAGTGTTGCATGAGACGGTACATGAGATGCATTCTAAGAAATTAAATGGGGTCATTTTAAAATTAGATTTAAAGGCGTATGATAAGGTCAAGTGGGCAGCAGACACTTAGGATGAAAGGTTTTTCTCCAGAGTGGCGTGCTCTAATTTATGATTTTGTGTATGGAGGTAGTGTGGCAATCCGGGTTAATGATGACACCGGACACTATTTCCAAACACGAAAAGGGTTACGCCAAGGGGATCCGCTATCACCGATGTTGTTTAACATTGTAGCGGATATGTTGGCGATACTCATAGAGCGGGCCAAGTCTGATGGTCAGATTGAAGGTGTGATCCCACATTTGGTTGATGGGGGTTTATCTATCCTTCAATATGCCGACGATACAATTCTATTTATGGATCACGATCTCGAAAAAGCTCGCAATCTGAAATTAATTTTGGCGGCTTTTGAGCAGTTGTCGGGATTGAAAATCAATTTCCATAAAAGTGAATTGTTTTGTTTCGGAGATGCCCAAAACGATATGACTCTATATACAGAGTTGTTTGGTTGTGGGCAAGGCCAATTTCCTATTCGCTATTTGGGTATTCCGATTCATTATCGGAGACTTACAATTGCTGAATGGAAAATTGTGGAAGAAAGATTACAAAAACGCCTTAGTAGTTGGAAGGGTAAATTGCTGTCCCTCGGAGGAAGATTGGTTCTCATTAATTCAGTACTCACAAATATGGTACTGTATATGTTATCATTCTTCCTGTTGCCAAAAGGAATTCTGCATAAACTCGATTATTATCGATCCAGATTCTTTTGGCAAGGGGACAACGAGAAAAAGAAATATCGACTAAATGGAGTGTAGTTTGTAGTCCCAAAGATCAAGGCGGACTGGGAGTTCATGACCTGGAGGTCAAGAATTCAGCTCTGCTGGGTAAATGGCTTTTTAAGCTTCTTACTGAGGATGGGATTTGGCAAACTATTCTTCGGAGAAAGTATATTGGCTCGAAGACGCTATCCCAAGACGTATGGAAACCTGGGGATTCCACATTATTGATGATATCTACATGTTTTATGCATACTTATGTCATTATTATGCGTTTTCCGGAACTCCTATTACGAATGCCGAAGAGCCAGTTGCTGTTTTCTGAAGTTTTTGGTTTCAGAAATCCTAGTAAGGAAATATTCTCGGAATCGGACGAAATCAATGCCCAGCATCCTATTTTTCCACGAAGCTTCCATAACACCCGAGAGCCACCAGAGGGGAGCCATGGTGGGCCCAGATGATAGGGCGGCGCGGCCAGGGCTGGGCGCGCCCCTATCGTGACACCGCCTCGTCGACCCTCCGACTCCGCTCTTCGCCTATATAAAGGTCCCCGACCTAAAACACGATACGAAAAGCCACGTACGAGAAACCTTCCGAGCCGCCGCCATCGAAGCCAAGATCTGGGGATAGGAGTCTGTTCCCGCACGCCGCCGGGACGGGAAGTGCCCCCGGAAGGCTCCTCCATGGACACCACCGCCATCTTCATCAACGCTCTTGTCTCCCATGAGGAGGGAGTAGTTCTCCATCGAGGCTCTGGGCTGTACCGGTAGCTATGTGGTTCATCTCTCCTATGTACTTCAATACAATAATCTCATGAGCTGCCTTACATGATTGAGATTCATATGATGATGCTTGTAATCTAGATGTCATTATGCTAGTCAAGTGGGTTTCACTTATGTGATCTCCGAGACTCCTGTCCCACGGTGTAAAGGTGACAGTGTGTGCACTGTGTGGGTCTTTAGGCTATATTGCTGTATACTTATTCGCTGTTATGAATGGCATAGTGAAGTGCTTATTTATATCTCTTTATGATTGCAATGTGTTTTGTATCACAATTTATCTCTGTGCTACTCTAGTGATGTTATTAAAGTAGTTTATTTCCTGCACGGTGTAATGGTGACAGTGTGTCGTGTAGTACTTGGCGTAGGCTATGATTGTGATCTCTTGTAGATTATGAAGTTAACTATTGCTATGATAGTATTGATGTGATCTATTCCTCCTTTCGTAGTGTGAAGGTGACAGTGTGCATGCTATGTTACTACTTGGTTTGGTTATGTTGATCTGTTATGCACTCTAAGGTTATTTAAATATGAACATTGAATATTGTGGAGCTTGTTAACTCCGCATTGAGGGTTCGTACTACACAGCTAGTGGTGTTCATCATCCAACAAGAGGGTGTAGAGTCTAGCATCTATCTATTTATTCGTTATGTGATCAATGTTGAGAGTGTCCACTAGTGAAAGTATGATCCCTAGGCCTTGTTCCTAAATATTGCTATCGCTGCTTGTTTAATGTTTTACTGCATCTTTACTTCCCGCAATATTACTACCATCAATTGCACGCAAAGAAGCACTTTTCTGGCGCCGTTACTACTGCTCATATTCATTCATACCACTTGTATTTCACTATCTCTTCGCCGAACTAGTGCACCTATTAGGTGTGTTGGGGACACAAGAGACTTCTTGCTTTGTGGTTGCAGGGTTGCATGAGAGGGATATCTTTGACCTCTTCCTCCCTGAGTTCGATAAACCTTGGGTGATCCACTTAAGGAAACTTGTTGCTGTTCTACAAACCTCTGCCTTGGAGGCCCAACACTGTCTACAAGAATAGAAGCACCCGTAGACATCAAGCACTTTTCTGGCGCCGTTGCCGGGGAGGAAAGGTAAAAGGCACTCATACTCCGGTCCTAGGTAACTAAGTACTTTTCTGTTGCCGTTGTGTGTGTGCTCGAAGCTATTTCCTTTAGATCCTGCAATTGTATCTTTTTGTTTCTTGTTTACACTAGTTAGGCATAATGGACAACAATGAGCTTCTTATTCTATTTCCTGATTTAAGACATGGATGGTTTGATGCGAAAATTAAAAACCTATGGAACATATTAGTATGAACGCTTTGAACACCATTGTTGCTAATGATATGGAAAATTCTAAGCTTGGGGAAGCTGGTTTTGATGAGCATGATATTTTTAGTCCCCCAAGCATTGAGGAGAAAATTTACTTTGATGATACTTTGCCTCCTATTTATGATGATTATAATGATATTGGTCTTTTAGTACCGCCTGTTATGGAGGATAAATTTGATTATGATTACAATATGCCTCCTATATTTGATGATGAGAATAATAATGATAGCTACTTTGTTGAATTTGCTTCCACTACAACTAATAAAATTGATTATGCTTATGTGGAGAGTAATAATTTTATGCATGAGACTCATGATAAGAATGCTTTATGTGATAGTTACATTGTTGAGTTTGCTCATGATGCTACCGAAAGTTATTATGAGAGAGGAAAATATGGCTGTAGAAGTTTTCATGTTACTAAAACACCTCTCTATATGCTGAAATTTTTGAGGTTACACTTGTTTTATGTTTTTATGCTTGTTGCATCATGCTTCATGAATTTGTTTATTTACAAGATTCCTATGCATAGGAAGCATGTTAGGCTTAAATTTGTTTTGAATTTGCCTTTTGATGCTCTCTTTTGCTTCAACTACTATTTCTTGCGAGTGCATCATTAAAACTACTGAGCCCATCTTAATGGCTATAAAGAAATCACTTCTTGGGAGATAACCCATGTGTTTATTTTACTACAGTACTTTTGTTTTATATTTGTGTCTTGGAAGTTGTTACTACTGTAGCAACCTCTCCTTATCTTAGTTTTGTTGCATTGTTGTGCCAAGTAAAGTCTTTGATAGTAAGGTTCATACTAGATTTGATTATGCACAAAACAGATTTCTTGCTGTCACGAATATGGCCTAATTTCTTCGTAGGTAACTCAGAAAATTATGCCAATTTACGTGAGTGATCCCCGATATGTATGCAACTTTCATTCAATTTGGGAATTTTCATTTGAGCAAGGCTGGTGCCTCAATAAAATTAGTCTTTACGGACTGTTCTGTTTTGACAGATTCTGCCTTTTATTTGGCATTGCCTGTTTTGCTATGTTGGATGGATTTCTTTGTTCCATTAATGTCCAGTAGCTTTGTGCAATGTACAGAAGTGTTAAGAATGATTGTGTCACCTCTGAACATGTGAATTTTGATTATGCACTAACCCTCTAATGAGTTTGTTTCGTGTTGGGTGGAGGAAGTTTTCAAGGGTCAAGAGAGAGGATGATATACTATGATCAAGAAGAGTGAAAAGTTAAGCTTGGGGATGCCCCAGTGGTTCATCCCTGCATATTTCAAGAAGACTCAAGCATCTAAGCTTGGATGCCCAAGGCATCCCCTTTCTTCATCAACAACTATCAGGTCACTTCTCTTGAAACTATATTTTATTCGGTCACATCTTATGTACTTTACTTGGAGCGTCTGTTTGTTTTTGTTTTTGTTTGAATAAAATATGATCCATCATGCTTGTGTGGGAGAGAGACACGCCCGCTGGTTCATATGAACACATGTTTTCTTAGCTTAAGGTTGAAACTGATTTCTGTTAATTGTTATATGGTTGGAAACGGGAAATGCTACATGTAGTAATTGGTAAAATGTCTTGGATAATGTGATACTTGGCAATTGTTGTGCTCATATAGATCATGTTTAAGCTCTTGCATCATATACTTTGCACCCATTAATGAAGAAATACATAGAGCTTGCTAAAATTTGGTTTGCATAATTGGTCTCTCTAAGGTCTAGATAATTTTTCTAGTAAAGAGTTTGAACAACAAGGAAGACGGTGTAGAGTCTTATAATGTTTACAATATGTCTTTTATGTGAGTTTTGCTGCACCGGTTCATCCTTGTGTTTGTTTCAAATAACCTTGCTAGCCTAAACCTTGTATCGAGAGGGAATACTTCTCATGCATCCAAAATGAGCCAACCACTATGCCATTTGTGTCTACCATACCTACCTACTACATGGTATTTTCGCCATTCCAAAGTAAATTGCTTGAGTGCTACCTTTAAAATTTCCATTCTTTACCTTTGCAATATAGCTCATGGGACAAATAGCTTAAAAACTATTGTGGTATTGAATATGTACTTATGCACTTTATCTCTTATTAAGTTGCTTGTTGTGCGATAACCATGTTCCCTGGGACGCCATCAACTACTCTTTGTTGAATATCATGTGAGTTGCTATGCATGTCCGTCTTGTCTGAAGTAAGGGAGATTTACCACTCATTTAATGGTTAGAGCATGCATAATGTTAGAGAAGGGGATGCCTTGGGCATCCCCAAGCTTAGATGCTTGAGTCTTCTTGAAATATGCAGGGATGAACCACTGGGGCATCCCCAAGCTTAGACTTTTCACTCTTCTTGATCATAGTATATCATCCTCCTCTCTTGATCCTTGAAAACTTCCTCCACACCAAACTCAAACAACTCATTAGAGGGTTAGTGCACAATAAAAATTAACATGTTCAGAGGTGACATAATCATTCTTAACACTTCTGGACATTGCATAAAGCTACTGGACATTAATGGATCAAAGAAATTCATCCAACATAGCAAAAGAGGCAATGCGAAATAAAAAGAATCTGTCAAAACAGAACAGTTCGTAAAGACGAATTTTATTAAGGCACCAGACTTGCTCAAATGAAATGCCCAAATTGAATGAAAGTTGCGTACATATCTGAGGATCACGCACGTAAATTGGTATATTATTCTGAGTTACCTACAGAGAATTAGGTCGAGATTCGTGACAGCAAAGAAATCTGTTTCTGCGCAGTAATCCAAATCTAGTATTCACTTTACTATCAAAGACTTTACTTGGCACAACAAAACACAAACTAAGATAAGGAGAGGTTGCTACAGTAGTAAACAACTTCCAAGACTCAAATATAAAATAAAAGTACTGTAGTAAAAATGGGTTGTCTCCCATAAGCGCTTTCTTTATAGCCATTAAGATGGGCTCAGTAATTTTAATGATGCACTCGCAAGAAATAAGAGTTGAAGCAAAAGAGAGCATCAAAAAGCAAGTATGGAACAAATTTAAACCTAACCCACTTCCTATGGAAAGGAATCTTGTACACAAATAAATTCATGAAGAACAAAGTGACAAGCATAGGAAGATAAAACACAAGTAACTTCAAAATTTTCAGCATATAGAGGGGAAACTTAATATTATTAAGATGCATATAACCATGTTTCCCTCTCTCATAATAACTTTCAGTAGCATCATGAACAAACTCAACAATATAACTATCACATAAAGCATTCTTATTCACATGCATAAAAGTATCATTACTCTCCACATAAGCATAGTCATTCTTATTAATTGTAGTGGGAGCAAATTCAACAAGGTAGCTATCATTATCACCATAATCATCAAATATAGGAGGCATAGTATAATCATAATTAATTTTCTCCTCAATAGTAGGTGGATGATAGTCATCATTGTAATCATCATATATAGGAGGTAAAGTATCATCAAAGTAAATTTTCTCCTCCATGCTTGGGGTACTAAAAATATCATGCTCACAAAGCCAGCTTCCCCAAGCTTAAATTCTTCCATAGCATTAGCAACAATGGTGTTCAAAGCATTCATACTAATAACATTGGCATTATCATGCATATAAAGTTCCATAGGTTTTTTAATTTTTCTTCAAACACCTCATGTCCTAACTCAAGATAAATACTATAAAGATCTCTAATATTTTTGTTGTTTTCCATTAAGCCTAACTAGTGAAATCACACAACTTAGTGTTCTCAAGGAGTACCCATTTTAGTAGTAGTAAATAAAGCAAACTAGATAAAATAAATGCAAGTAACTAATTTTTTTGTGTTTTTGATATAGAGTGCAAGACAAAATAAAGTAAAGCTAGCAACTAATTTTTTTGTTTTGATATAAAGTGCAAACAAAGTAGTAAATAAAATAAAGCAAGACAAAAACAAAGTAAAGAGATTGGATTATGGAGACTCCTTGCAGCGTGTCTTGATCTCCCCGGCAACGGCGCCAGAAAAAGAGCTTGATGGCGTGTAACTCGCACGTTCGTTGGGAACCCCAAGAGGAAGGTATGATGCGCACAGCAGCAAGTTTTCCCTCAGAAAGAAACCAAGGTTTATCGAATCAGGAGGAGCCAAGAAGCACGTTGAAGGTTGATGGCGGCGGGATGTAGTGCGGCGCGCAACACCGGGATTCCGGCGCCAACGTGGAACCTGCACAACCAAAGTACTTTGCCCCAACGAAACAATGAGGTTGTCAATCTCACCGCTTGCTGTAACAAAGGATTAGATGTATAGTGTGGATGATGATTGTTTACAGAAAACAAGTAAAACAAGTATTGCAGTAGATTGTATTCGATGTAAAAGAATGGACCGGGGTCCACAGTTCACTAGAGGTGTCTCTCCCATAAGATAAATAGCATGTTGGGTGAACAAATTACAGTCGGGCAATTGACAAATAGAGAGGGCATAACAATGCACATACATGATATGATGAGTATTGTGAGATTTAATTGGGCATTACGACAAAGTACATAGACCGCTATCCAGCATGCATCTATGCTTAAAAGTCCACCTTCAGGTTATCATCCGAACCCTTCCAGAAGTTGCAAAACAACAGACAATTGCATTAAGTGGTGCGTAATGTAATCAATAACTACATCCCTGACATAGCATCAATGTTTTATCCCTAGTGGCACACAGCACATCCACAACCTTAGAACTTTCTGTCACCGTCCCACATTTAATGGAGGCATGAACCCACTATCGAGCATAAATACTCCCTCTTGGAGTTAAGAGTAAAAACTTGGCCAGAGCCTCTACTAGCAACGGAGAGCATGCAAGATCATAAACAACACATAGGTAATAGATTGATAATCAACATAACATAGTATTCTCTATCCATCGGATCCCGACAAACACAACATATAGCATTACAGATAGATGATCTTGATCATGTTAGGCAGCTCACAAGATCCGACAATGAAGCACATGAGGAGAAGAAAACCATCTAGCTAACCGCTATGGACCCATAGTCCAGGGGTGAACTACTCACTCATCACTCCGGAGGCGACCATGGTGGTGAAGAGTCCTCCGGGAGATGAATCCCCTCTCCGGCAGGGTGCCGGAGGCGATCTCCGAATCCCGAGATGGGATTGGCGGCGGCGGCGTCTCGGGAAGGTTTTCCGGACGTGCTCTCTGACTGGGGTTTCGCGCACGAAGACTATATGTAGGCGGAAGGGCAGGGCGGCCACACGAGGGCCCCACAACAGGCCGGCGCGGCCCAGGCCCAGTCCGCGCCGCCTAGTGTGTGGCCACCCGTGGCCCCACTTCGCCGTCCTCCTTCGGACTTCGAAGCTTCGTGGGGGTAGGCCCCCGGGCGTTGATTTCGCCAATTCCGAGAATATTTCTTTACTAGGATTTCTGAAACCAAAAATAGCAGAAAACAGCAACTGGCTCTTCGGCATCTCGTTAACAGGTTAGTGCCGGAAAATGCATAAATACGACATACAATGTGTATAAAACATGTAGATATCATCAATAATGTGGCATGGAACATAAGAAATTATCGATACGTCGGAGACGTATCAATGCGCCCTGGGAAACACTTATCCGGCTATCCGTTTAATATTATTTGCATGTTTCGTTGGGTTGGAAAGCAAGTGCTGATTTTATGTTTTCCGGCTTGCCCTTGACCTTCCCGAGCCGGAAGACCCTTAGCCGGAAACGCTCGCCAGCGGCGACGAAGCCCAATGGCAATCCGTCAATAACCGCGGAAACAAGCCCCCAGCCAGGTGCCGGAAATCGCTGCAGGAATCCATGAGTTTGCAACAGAAAATTTCGCGAGAAAACTTAAGCTTACGTCCTAAGGGACGATTTTTGAAAATCACAACTTTCATACACGCCTAGGCGGAAATATCTAGCTCTGCGGTTTTAGTCGGAAAGCATACACGGTCTAAAAATGAACAAGTAAAGGAGGTAAATGACTCATAGAGTGAACCAAAAGCTTTATTTCATTGATCATGTATAATATTGTTACAAAGTATGTAATTCTATGCTAAGTGTGGAAAGGACGTAGCTGTGTTCCAAGGACGTTCTATTTCATCGTAAATGTCACCCGGATCCTCCCGTTTACGTTTCCGGTGCCAATTGGCAGGTCTGTCCTTTAGCTCACGGAAATCGACGAGGTAGTACGATCCGTTGTGAGCACTTTGCTAACGACGAAGGGTCCTTCCCATGGAGATTGCAACTTATGATCTTTCACCTGACGAAGGCGGAGGACCAAGTCTCCGGCCATGAACGAGCGATTCCGAACTCGACGGCTATGGTAGCGTCGGAGCTTCTGCTGGTAAATGGTGGAACGTTGGTCTGCTAAATTCCGAGCTTCTTCGATCAAGTCCACAGATAGCTGTCTGGCCTCGTCAGCAGTTTCTTCATTGTAGGCGGAGACTCGCGGTGAATCATGGATGATGTCGGAGGAAGCTACGGCTTCGGATCCGTATACCAGAAAAAATGGAGTAAACCCTGTTGACCTGTTAGGGGTAGTTCAGAACTCCACAGACAGAGTCTAGCTCTCCCACCAGCTCCGGCTGCGCGACGCAGCGGTTCTTCAAGGCGTGGTTTGATTCCGGATAAAAGGAGTCCGTTGGCTCTTTCGACCTGACCATTGGACTGTGGATGAGCCACGGATGCCAGGTCTAGCCGGATCCCAACGTCATGGCAATAATCCTTTAATTCTCCTTGGGAGAAGTTCGTGCCATTATCTGTGATTATGCTGTGTGGGATGCCGAATCTCGTCACGAGGCTGCAGACGAATTTGAGTGCCGTAGCACCGTCGGCTTTCTCACTGGCTTTGCCTCGATCCATTTACTGAATTTATCAATAGCGACCAGGAGGTACTCAAAACCGCCAGGAGATGATTTCTTTAACTTACCAACCATATCAAGCCCCCAGACCGCAAATGGCCAGGTGATAGGGATGGTCTTCAGCTCTTGGGCTGGAGCGTTTGGTTGAGTAGCGTAGTACTGACAACCTCGGCAAGTTTTTACCAACTTATCAGCATCTTCTTTAGCTGTGAGCCAGTAAAATCCAAGCCGAAAGGCTTTTGCAACGAGTGATCTGGGAGCGGCGTGATGCCCGCAATCCCCAGCATGGATCTCTCTGAGTATCTCAATACCATCTTGATTAGAGACGCATTTGAGAAATACCCCTGTTGCACTTCGTTTATAGAGCTGTCCATCAACTATTGTGTAGGATCTTGCTCGTCTGACGATCTGTCGTGCGAGGACCTCGTCCTCTGGCAACTTTTGATCGATGAGGTAGTCCAGGAAAGGCTGCGTCCAGGCCGGAATGATAGCCATCACTTTAGCCGGAGATACGCCAATCTGGGTTCTCCAGTTAGCGCCCTTCACCGAGGGTATCCGTAGTGCTCCAGGAAAATACCAGGCTTCCTGGCTTTCCGGATCCGAGCTTGGATAGCATGTCTGCCGCTGCGTTGTCGTCTCTCCTGACGTACTTGACTTCGTATCCGAGAAAGCACTTGGTGATCTCGTCAACTTCGTCTCTGTAAGCCGCCATGACGGAGTTTCTGGCGTTCCAGGTTCCGGCTACTTGCTGTGCCACCAGGTCGGAATCTCCACAGCAAATAATGTGCTTGATCCCTATCTCCTTAGCGATGCGCAGACCGTGTAGTAGAGCCTCGTATTCCGCCATGTTGTTTGTAGCTTCGAAGTGGATCTGCAAAACGTACTGCAGTTCTTCTCCGGTAGGGGACTTCAGGGTGACTCCGGCTCCGAGCCTTGATGCTGCTTGGATCCATCGAAGTGCATAACCCATGTCTCTGGTTCCGGCTCCAGATTTATATCCGGAGCTTCTGTCCAATCTGCAACAAAATCTGCCAAGATTTGGGATTTGACCGCGGTCCTGGCTTTGTAGTTGATGTCGAAGGCGGATAATTCAATGCCCCATTTTGTTGTGCGTCCTGTTGCGTCAGCGTTATTGAGAATCGTTGACAGCGGAGCTTTGCTCACGACTGTTACTGGATGCTCCTGGAAGTAGTGTCTCAGCTTCCTGCTGCCCAGGAATACTCCATAGGCTAGCTTCTAAAAGTGAGGGTACCTTTGTTTGGATTCCGGACTTCGCTGATGTAATAGACTGGTCTTTGGACTCCATACTCGTGTCCTTCTTCCTGTCGCTCCACCACGATGACGAGGCTGATGACTCTGTTGGTAGCTGCCAGGTAAAGGAGCATAGGCTCTGACTCTCCTGGTGCTGCTAGGATAGGTGGGGAGGTGAGTATTTCCTTCAACCCTTGAAGTGCTGCATCTGCTGCCTCATCCCAGACAAATTTGTCTGTCTTCTTCAATAGCTTGTACAGGGGTAGCGCCTTCGCCAAGACGGCTAACGAACCTACCGATTGCTGCAACACAACCAGTTAGTCGTTGCACATCTTTGAGACAAGTTGGCCTTTTGATGCACAGGATTGCCTTGATTTTTTCCGGGTTAACTTCAATGCCCCTATTAGAGACAATGAAGCCAAGGAGTTTTCCAGCTGGTACGCCAAAGACGCACTTCAGCGGATTTAACATCATCTTGTACCGTCGGAGATTCTCAAAGGTTTCTGTAAGGTCGCTGATCAAGTCGGATCCTTTCCGGGTCATGACCGCGATGTCATCGACGTAGGCGTGTACGTTCCGGCCAATTTGGTCCTTCAAGCACCGCTGCATCGTACGTTGGTAGGTGGCACCTGCATTTTTCAAGCCAAAAGGCATAGTAACATAGCAGTAAGTGCCAAATGGGGTGATGAACGAGGTCGCCTTTTGGTCGGACTTCTTCATCCGGATCTGATGATACCCGGAATATGCGTCAAGAAAACACAGAAGTTCCGCCCCTGCCGTCGAATCAATGACTTGGTCAATGCGCGGCAAGGGGAACGGATCCTTCGGACAATGCTTGTTCAAGCCGGAGTAATCGATGCACATTCTTAGTATTTCAGTGTTCTTTTTGGGTACAAGGACGGGATTTGCGACCCAATCAGTATGGATAACTTCTACTACAAAACCTGCCTCTAGTAACTTAGCTAGTTCCATTCCTATGGCGCGGCGCTTCTTATCTCCAAAGCGTCGCATAGCTTGCTTCACCGGTTTAGCCCCCGGATTTATGTTGAGGTAGTGCTCGGCGAGTTCCCTAGGTACTCCGGACATGTCAGAAGGTTGCCATGCGAAGATATCCATGTTAGCACGGAGGAACTCGACGAGCGCGTCTTCCTATTTGGGGTCCATATTGGCTCCGACCGAGACCTGTTTCGTAGCCTTCCTTGAAGTTGACTTTCTTTGTCTCTATCGTGGCATTGAAGGAGTTTTTCTGTCGGAGATCTCGCTTCTTGGTGGTTCGCATCTCGTCGGATCCACCGCGGCTCGTAGCCTGCAGCTCCTCTCCAGATATAACGACTGCGAAGGCGGCTTCGCCTAGCTCGCACTCATGAGCCTTCTTGTAGTCTCCGGATATGGTAATCATACCTTTTGGACCCGGAATCTTGAGCTTATTGTAGATGTAGCACGCTCTTGCGTGAAACTTGTGGTAGGTGGGCCTGCCGAAGATGACGTGGTAGGAGCTTTTGAAGGGCACGACCTCAAACGTGATCATCTCTTGGCGGAAGTTATTTGCATCGCCGAAAGCCACGGGAAGTCCGATGCTGCCCAGGGAATTTGCCTTTTTACCCGGAACCACACCATGGAATTCAGTGGTGCTATGCTTGAGCTGTTCCTTGGTAAGGTTCATCCGCTCCAATGTTTCCAGGTACATGATGTTCAGGCTGGCTCCGCCATCCATGAGGCACTTGGAGAAGTCATACCCATCGATGCGGGGACTTACAACCAAGGCGTAGCACTCTTTCGGAATGACAGTAGGATGATCCTTTCTATCAAACGTACACGGAGTTTCCGACCACCTGACATACTGCGGCACAGCGGGGACTGTGGCGTTCAGGATCCGGAGAGCTGATTTGCTTGCACGGACTGTTGGGGTTCCGAGGAAGGTGTGGTACGCGCCCGCACTCTTTTTATCGAAGGGGTTGGGTTTAGCTGCGGATCCGGCTTTGGGATCCGGCGAAGCGTCATCCTCATCCATCGCCTCGGAACTGTCTTCCTCCTTGTCCTTGTTCTTGCCCTTGCCTCCTTTGCCGCGTGGGCGGTGCTTCCGGGCTCGCTTGTATCCTGCTTCCGGGTCAGATTTTAGATCATTGACCCACTTGCAGTTGCGGTTGGTGTGAGTGGACTTCCCCGTAGCCGGATCCAAGTGGGCCAGGCAAGGCATGTCTCTGTACTCTTCATAAGTTTGGGGGGCGCGGGTTCCGGCAGCGGTGACCTCATCGCCACGCTGCTGGCCCCTTCCAGCTCCGCCACCGCGGCCGCGGCCTCTTCCGCCTCCTTGGCCTCCGCGCTGGAAGGCCATGGCGATCAAGTCGGATCCGCCACTCTTTTGGTCATCAGGGGGGTTTTTCCGCTTGGTGCCGCTGCTGCTGCCGTTGTCACGGTTCTTCTTTTGCTGGTGCAGGGGGATTGCTGTGGCTGCTAGATCTCCGCCTGCGTCGTCATCGGCGGCAGTATGATCACTGGCGATGGTGATCATGTCATCCAAAGTCAGTTTATTTGCATTGACCAAGCAGGTCAGCTTGTGCCGCAGCAGTCCTCCTCGCTGCAAGCCACCAATGAAGGCGTGCATTGCTGTGCGGTTATCGACGTTCTCGCACTCGTTTCTGCATGCCAACCATCGGGTGAGGAAATTCCTCGATGTTTCACCCTTTTTCTGGATACATGCCTGTAAGTCGCTTGTTGTGGCAGGTCTCTTGTAGGTGCCCCTGAAGTGTTTCTCGAAAGCGTTTTTCAGGTCAAACCAGCAAAAGATGGAGTTCTTCTCGAGGTCACTGAGCCAGATCCGGGCTGGACCTACAAGGTACAGCTGAAGCATGCGGCAAGCGATATTAGGGGTTCCTCCGGCAAAGGTTACAGCATTATAGTAATCCTCAATCCAGGTATCCGGCCTTTCGGTGCCATCATAATGCTTCAGGTTTCCGGGTAGCTTGAGGTTCATCCTTGGCTTTGGTTCCTCTCGAATCATCCTGCCAAAGCATTTTGGGCCGATGTAGTCAGATCTGTACTCATTGAGGCGTTCTCGGGCATCGCGTGGGCCGCCGCCCGGGGTTTTTGAGCGAGAACGAGATCTTCGGCCACCGCCTCCGCCTCCGCCTCCGCCACTAGGTGGCGGTGAGGGAGACCTGCGAGGGGGCTGAGATTTTGCTTCTCCTTGATTCCTGCGATCTTCCCGGCTGCCTCCGGCTTCGTGGCTACCTTCACCTTGGTGATAGTCTCCGCGTCTGCCAGCGGGCTCCGGCTCATGCTCGCTCCGCTCCTCCTGGGCTCGGGATCACGGTCGTTGTTCCGGCTCCTTCTGGGCTCCGGCTCACGATCGTTGTTCTGGTTCCGACGTGGCTCTGTACGCTCCCTGGTCCTTGGCGGCGGTATGTTGTCGCGGATGTTGATTCCACCGGCCCATGGGGCCTGGTGTTTCCGGCGGACTACGGCGGCGAGGAGGCGGGGGCGCGGGTACCCGTTAGGCGGAGGTGACGGGTTCCGGTACTTGTTCCTACCAGTGTACATTACATCCTTTCCCTTCTTCGGATCTGACGGAGGCGTCTTTGACGGCACGGGGATCGGATTTGGGTGTTCCCTGGCTTTTCTTCTGCGCTCCGTGGATCCGGTGCGCGATTCATCATCGGGATGTCGATTGGCATGAGCGTCCTTCTGCGCGGTAGATACACAGTGATCCGGATTGGATTCCAACCTGCGCGAGGTATCCGCCTTGCTTTGCTGCTGCATTGCTGAAGCGACAAGTTTGCGGACGTAGTTGATATCAACCTCTTCGTCCTTCTTTTTCAGGAGCTCCGCAGCTTTTAGCATGTTATCCTTTGGAGTTTCCAGCGGCTGCTGCTCTGCAGGTGTGGCGAAGTTGATCCTGCGGGGCGGGATTGCTTCTCTAACGATCCGATCAGCCTCCGCCTGCGCATAGGTCATCTTTACTTCCCACTCTTTCCTCATGCTCTTGACGTGCTCGAGTGTTTCAGTGATTTCGCGATCCTGTCTTTCGAAGCGGTCCATCAAGTTTGCAGCTTCTGCCCTTTCATCCATTATTGCGGCTGCGGTATTGGCGAACTTCTTGGCTGTGGCCAGCATTTCCTTTCTCGTGGCCTCTAAAGCCTCCGGATCTGCGGCGTCGCCCGGAGTTATGGGTTTGTTGAGGACATCAGATTTCGCCACTAAATCCATGCGAGCTTGCGCGACTATCTCTTCTGGGGATAGGACGTCTTCGTATGGACGCTCCCGATCTAACGGAGATCCTACATTGGACGGTCCTGGATCGGAGGCGGTGTTTTCATCTTCGGGTTCCTGCTGATCCAGCTGTGCCACGGTTGCGAGAACCTGCATGGGCTGGGCGGATTCAACGTCGGGTTGCTCACCGTATCCGTATTCTTTTATCTTCCGATCGAACTCTTCGGTGTCCATGGAATCCCCGGACATTGGGCTTAGGTTGCCGAGGATTGATTCCTCGGGTTTCCGCACCCTCTTGCCCTGGAGCGTCGCTTTCTCCGGCAGCCTCCTGCTGATCCCGGCTTCGGCGTTTTCCGAGCGCCTCATCCCGCACGGGGCCAGCTCGACTTCTTGAGGGGCGGCTCGGCGGTATGGGAGAAGTGCACGTGACACCTTTGCTTTCTAACACCTGGGAGACCCAGGCGGATCTGCATTGGTCTTCCACCGTTATTTCTGCTCGGGCGGATTGGGTGGGTTTTGATTTTTCGATCTAAGGCGAGAATCTTCTTTAGGAAGTTCCGCGACTCCGATCGGATCTTCGCGATGCATCCCGCTCAGCGGCGGTTGCGTCAGCGTTACTACTGCCTGTCGGAATCGACGGTCTCGCCAATGAAGATGTGTATGCCGCAAGGACGATGGAGAGCTTGAAGGGGTCGGTCTTAGTCGGAATCCACCTCTCCGGAGGGACGATCGGCAAATTTCCGGCGTAGGACGCGCCCTGCGATGGTGTCGTCGTAGCTTCCCATGGCGGAACCCTCCCGGTTCCGGCCTCCGACGCCGCAAGCCCCACGGTGGGCGCCAACTGTCGTTGCCTATTCAACGGTACCTCGGAGGAGGGATCCTCACGAGGGGGAGAAGAAGTAGGGGCCATAGGGCGGAGTGCACACGGGACGGTGGTACGCGATTTACCCAGCTTCGGAACACCCGCACGATGACAGGGCCTACTGCTGCTTGTCTGGAATTATCTGGGCGCTTTCGCGTTGTTACAATGAGTTGTGGTTGTGCCTCTAGGGCTCCCGGGATCCGGCTTATAAAGGCGCACGGATCTAGGGTTTACATGGAGAGTCTAGCCGGATTACAGATTTCCTAACTACGGTACAATGTCTTGCCGTGCACGTCACGGATCCGCCTTCCATATACGTCGTACTAGATCCGGGTTCCTTATGGGCCTCCACGGATCCGGGTTCCTCCGAAGGTCGGTGCGGATCCGGCTAACTGATCCTGGGCCGGACTTCATCCTTCATGATCAACAACAACTGGGCCGCCCGATGGGCCACATGCCACATCACCGTCTATGGGCCACCCGGGCTTGCCGGATCTAGGCACTGCGATGGTACACCCAAAGCCTAGACCGATACTAGGCTGCCACGAGACTTCCTCGCGGTTTGGAGCTTATACGTCATACTCCAGGGCCTTTCATGAGTTTACTAGAGAGCACCCAACTCTCATAGATTGCGACGTTTAACAATCAGACTCATATAGGTGTGTTCTTCAAAAGATGTTCTGCAGGACAACATCTCTGCTAAAATAAGCCACTTAGAACACATTAAGATAATTATCAACCTGCCATGCAGATTAGGAGAGTATTGCATCTTACGGAGTGGTAAAATTGCTATAGGGATATATACTCTCCTCTCAGCTGACCAACAGCTTGTCTCCCAGCTCTAATTCACGGGATCTCCGATCACATAGAGTGGGTTACCACCGTGGGCAGCTCATAGTGTGGGTCTCATACCCATCTCCCTCGATGCATTTTCTATCACATTTCGTGATAGTCCCTTTGTGAAGGGGTCTGCCAGGTTTCTAGACGTATGGATATAATCCAACGCTATAACTCCGGAGTTTCTCATTTTCCTGACAGTTTTCAGTCTCCTCTTCACATGCCTTGATGACTTCATATTATCCTTAGAACTTTTACTTTGACGATCACAGTTTGATTATCACAGTTCATAGGAATAGCGGGTATTGGTTTCTCAACCACAGGTAAGTCCATCAAAAGCTCACGAAGCCACTCTGCTTCAACAGTGGCTGTGTCTAATGCTGTGAGTTCTGCTTCCATAGTTGACCTCGTAATGATGGTCTGCTTGCAAGACTTCCAGGAAACAGCGCCACCTCCAAGTGTAAACAAATAACCACTTGTGGCCTTAGTCTCATCAGCATCAGATATCCAATTTGCATCACTATAACCCTCAAGTACCCTTGGATACCCAGTATAGTGAATGCCATAACTCGCAGTGCCTTTCAAATAGCGCAAAACTCTCTCAAGAGCATGCCAATGAACATCTCCAGGTCTAGACACAAAACGGCTGAGTTTACTTACAGCAAAGGAGATGTCAGGCCTCGTGGCGCTGGCTAAATACATAAGCGAGCCAATGATCTGCGAATATCGCAATTGATCTCTAGCAATTCTTTTATTCTTTCGAATTATCACACTAGGATCATAAGGCGTTGGAGAAGATTTGCAGTCGCTATACCCGAAGCGACTCAGGATCTTTTCCACATAGTGGGACTGAAGCAATGTAATCCCACCATCGTCATCCTTCAGCAGCTTGATGTTTAAGATCACATCAGCTACTCCCAAGTCCTTCATCTCAAAACAACGAGATAGGAACTCCTTGACCTCCTTAATCACAGTAAGGCTGGTCCCGAATATCAATATGTCATCGACATAGAGACAAAGAATAACTCCCTCGCCCCCACCATGGCGATAGTATACACACTTGTCAGCTTCGTTTACAACAAAGCCTTCAGCGGTTAAAGTTCTTTCAAACTTCTCATGCCACTGCTTAGGTGCTTGCTTAAGCCCATACAAAGACTTCAGTAATTTACACACCTTTCCTTCTTGACCATCTACTACAAATCCATCAGGCTGCTCCATATAAATTTCCTCTTCAAGCTCTCCATTTAGGAAAGCAGTCTTAACATCCATTTGATGAACGAGAAGACCATGTGAGGCAGCCAAGGAAAGTAGTACTCGAATAGTGGTCAGTCGAGCTACAGGTGAGTATGTATCAAAGAAGTCTTCGCCTTCTTTCTGAGTATAACCCTTGGCCACAAGTCGTGCCTTGTACTTTTCAATAGTACCATCAGGCCTAAGCTTTTTCTTGAACACCCACTTGCATCCTACAGGTTTGCACCCATAAGGACGATCAGTAACCTCCCAAGTTCCATTAGCTAAGATGGAATCCATCTCGCTACGGACAGCTTCCTTCCAGTAGTCAGCATCCTGAGATGCATAGGCTTCTGAAATAGAAGTGGGAGTATCATCCACGAGGTACACAATGAAATCATGTCCAAAAGACTTTGCAGTCCTCTGTCTCTTGCTCCTTCTGGGAGCTTCATTGTCATCCTCCACAGGATTATCAAAGTGTTCTATAGCCATCACTACAAGAAAAGTTCTAATAGACAACGTCTCAAAATCGTCCGCTAAGGGGCATTTTTCGTCGCCTATGGGCCTAACCCGACGATATGGGTTCTGTTGTGGAAACTGCGTCAGGCAAAGTCCTACCACGATTTTTTCGGTCCGTCGCGCTTGGGCGCCCTTCCGCCACGGAAAGTCGGACCGTTGGGGAATGTTCGGGAGCCCGTTGATGCCGACGCCATGCAACCGACACGTGGCAGACGCAGAAGCGGGTTAACGACGTTAACCGCCGAAACCCCGTGGTAGATGGTAGGCCCACGAGGCCTGCCACGTCTTAAGCGGGCCGGCCCATTAAGTTTGCGGGCCGGGCCAGCTGACTTAGTTTGACCGGTCAACTATATAGCCGGGCTGGTCCATTAGTTACGTGGGCCGGGCCTAACCTCTAAGGTTGACTTGTCAAAACATTAATGGGCCCCACTAAGCATGTGGGCCGGAATGCACTCATTTGACCGGTCAACAGGCAAAAGGGCCGGCCCACAAAACATGTGGGACCCACTTTCCTATCGGGCCGACCCATTTACCAAGTGGGGTCCACCTTAAAGCAAGTGGGCGGCCCAAGAAGTTATTGGGCCTGCCCAATTAGCCCGTGGGTCCCATTTTCCTCCTATCGGGCCCCATTTAGCACGTGGGGTCCACTTTAGATCAAATGGGCCCCAACAAGCCAGTGGGCCCACATGTGGTCCCACTTTCCGTTAATGGCCAAATTTAGTATGTGGGTCCACCATATCAAGTGGCAGCCAACAAGATAGTTGGCCGGCCAAAAACACGGGTGGGTCCCACTTTCCTGTTGAAGGGCCGCCATTTAGTGTGGGGTCCACCATATAGCGGTGGGCCGGCCCAACACGCTAGTGGGCCAAGCACGTGGGTCCCACCTCGTTAATGGGCCAGCCCATTTAGTATGTGGGTCCACCATATCGCAGTGGGCCGGCCCAACAAGATAGTGGGCGGGCCAAAAACAGGTGGGTCCCACTTTCCTTTAAAGGGCCGGCCCATTTAGTACGTAGGGTCCACCTTATAGCAAGTGGGCCGGCCCAACAAGATAGTGGGCCGGGCCAAAAACACAGGTGGGTCCCACTTTCCTCTTAAATGGTCGGCCCATTTAGTATGTGGGGTCCACCACAAAGCACTGGCTGGCCCATTAGTTAGTGGCCGGCCCAGTAGGTGGGGTCCACCTTACGGAGTGGGCCGGCCCAATTAGAGAGTGGGTCCACTGTAAATCAAGTGGGCTAGCCCATAAGTAAATGGCCGGCCAATAAGTAAGTGGGCTAGCCCGTTTAGTTGCTATTTATGCCGGCATAATAGGCGCTTTAGGATTTTGCGGGCCGCACATATGTGATTTCGGTTAATTGGGCCGTTTAAGGGATGGGAATTCGTGATTTAGATATTGAGAATATTTACGCAGCAGCATTGATTTCTGTCGGATAGCCTCACTTACCACAAGCAACAAAGAAAAAATGCGCGAAAGAACTATAAAAACTAACTAAATATTACATCAGCTGCACGGCTTTGAAAAAATATTACAGAACCCAGAGAAATTGAATGGTAATTAAACCTAGCAATACAATGAAGCGATCCGGCAATCTTTTAAGTTGTCCATGCAGCACCTATATCTGAAACAAAGACATTACAAGTTAAGACAGCAACAATGGAAAGGCAAAGACACTACAATATTGTTTGCCAAAGAATTTGGAACTCATCATTTCGTCGTTATAACAAGATCATTGTAATGCGCACAATAAGCAAACAAAGAGTGCATGCCGCATACCAACAGCCATTATAACAGAGCATGTTAGAATGAAACAGCAGACTTACTACTGTCGAGTCCCATGCAAACCAACATGTTCAGGGAGTACAAAATTGGCATGAACAACATAGTAGCAGGTTATAAATTTTGTAACAACGACTGAGCAAGATGAAGTTATGATGGCTACATCTACAGAGCAGGGAATGTAAACCAAAAATAGAAGTTACGATGGCAAAAGCTAAAGAGGAGGGAATGTGAACCAACATGTGCCAAGTGCAATTACTTCATTTTGGCCGTGAACTAAATAATACTCCTGAACTTGTAGTGAAGGGGATGCAAATCAAGATGTTTCGGGATATAAACTTGTAATGAGCAACACATAGAGGATAGTTAATGCTGGAGCTTAGGATGGACCAGATACAGAATATAGTGGGATCACCTGTGAACTTGTATAAGAGGGAATGCAAACCAATATGTTCAACATTCCATATGTGAGCGTCATGCCAAGTCAGAGAAACAAGTCAATAATGCAGCTTTTGAAGAACAAGATGGCACGCAAAATTATTATCTAGTAATATGACAAGTTTATTTGTACTACAGGCTAGATAGCAGAGTGATAGCATGCCAAACTAAGTCCTTACTTTGTTAGCTTACAATGAAGTAGATACAAAACAATGGCATCACCTGTAGTACAGGGAATGCAAGCCAACATGTTCATGGAGTAAAAAATTGGCACAAACAACATAGTAGCAGGCCATAATTTTTGTAACAACGACTGAGCAAGATAAAGTTATGATGGCTAGATCTACAGAGCAGGCAATGTAAACCAAATATAGAAGTTACGATGCCAAAAGCTATAGAGCAGGGAATGCGAACCAACATGTGCAATTACTTAAAATTGGCCATGAACTAAATAATAGCAGGATGTTACTATAATACCTATAATTTTTGTAACAACGATGAGCAAGATAGAAGTTATGATGGCTACATCTACAGAGCAGGGAATGCAAACCAAAATGTTCAATCACTTAAAGTTAGCAATGAACTAGAAAATAGCAAGGTGTTACGGTCATAGCTAGGAATGAACTAAAAGAGCTTCAGACAAACAAGCATCTGAACCCAGAACATGGCGCTAAAACAAGGGACTTACATTAGGAGAAGCACTCTGTGGGAGTCACAGCAGATCTTCCTGGGTTGATAGATCCGGTGATGAAGTACGCTACATGTGCTACTTGGGGTTGGAGAGACGGCCATTACACTTCATGGTTACTCATCTCATCTGCAAAAACGTAACGGCGCGTCGTTAGCACAAACAGGTTCCCGCAAGATTAAACAAGAACTTGCAGGCAAGCAATAGAAAAGCGACAATAGAAGAGTTTAGATCATGCACGGCGCCGGTGAAGCAGATCCGGTTCATGCACGGCGGTGTCGGTGAGCAAGATCCGATGCGGTGCACGACGGATCCGGCGGCGGCTCCGGTGGGGTGGACGATACCGCAGCTGAAGCGACTGCGGTAGACTGCTGGATGAGCATATGGTTTCGAGGTTCGGCGGGGATGATCCGGTCCGGTTGATGACGGCGTCGATGAAGCGGCTCCGGCAGGCAGGCCAGGGAAGTCCGGCGGGGATGTTCCGGTGCGGTGGTCATGGAGGTGGGAGAGAGGGACTTGGGAAGTTCCGGTGGGTGGTCTGAGGGAAATGAATTTTTTGGGAGGGTTTCCGGGCTAGGGAGGTGGTGATCCAAAAAATGACGGTCATACCCCCACCAACCGACTTTGCTGTCATCTCCACAGGGGTAGAATGGGAATTTGGAAGCGTGTGAAATTTTTATATTTTGTGGGCGGGAAGTTTTGCCGCTATGAGATTTTGAATTTGGCTAAGGTCCAACTATAATGATAAAAAATTGTGAGACCGTACTAGTACCTCTGTTCAAGGCCGAGTGCAAAATCAAATCATCATCACCTTGAATACCGGTTACTATCATCGTGATCTATCTTCTTATCCCATTCAAAAACCCGTCTGAAATATTTCAGGATTGGCGGGAGATTTTGCCGCCCGACTGAGATTTGATTTTGAATATGGCTATGGTCAAGTAATATAATATAATACTAATATAAAGACGGTACACCTGGTTAAGTACAGTACTAATTGCTCTGCTCCGGCAGTCAAGGCCAACAGCCACATCAAGCCATCATCATTACAAACAAAATCAGTCAAATCTAGAAGCTAGTATAGGAAAAATTCACAGCAGCATAATAAATCCAGAAAACTAAGTACGGAGTATAATACATAAACTGCATACAATAGCCAAAAGCAGCCAATAACAATGTTAATGTTCACGACAAACTAATCTGAAAATAATACAAGACGCAATGTATGGCCAACATGAAGATTAGGATACCCCAGGATGAATGAATCTGATCTTCATTCAGCATATATTTCTTCGTCACTCCATTCTCTGATCTGAAGGAAATATTCATTGAACTCCTTCCGTCTGCAGTGTGCAGCCAATACATCCTCCAAACGGTATGGCCTTTGTTCATTTCTCATACCGTAGTTTCCTAATCTATCCACACGTATTGGCCACTCATCCCAGGCCTTTATATCATCAAAGTACTCTCTGATATAACCCAAATCTGCGTAGTAGATGCAGCCAGGTCGAAGTGTCGGGTGCACTCTGGTGTCGACGGAGATACACCGGATATAATGGACGAAGAAGGCACGACTGCCAATGTTATTGACAGCATGGAGAGAGCGGCTCTCAGTGTCCACACGGTAGACCAATGATTGACCTTCCTCCAAATGCTTGTTGTCCAACAACACAAGCAGCAGAGCACCATCCGACTTCACAAGGTAGAACTTGTTATTTCCAAGTTCTGGAAATGAAAATAGTGTATCCATGTTGACTGTGCTCGCGCGCTGCTCCAACTGGACATTGTTGGTGCACACTAATTTTCCGAACTCAAAATTGTTCACAGCTATTGCATACAATTCACCATTGAACGGGGTAATGCAACGCAGAGAATGGTGCTCGGTCGAAAATCTTCCTTCTCCCCAATCTTCATCTATACCCTTAGTTGGAGTGCTCTCATCGACCCAAGCAATTTCCGCCGGGTAATCTTTGGAAACGAAGACCATAGTCGGGGACTTCATTACAGCGACTGACTTCAGAATAACATATGGCATATGCGCCTCAAACCTAGTATTCAATGTCTTTGTGAGTGGGTTCAGAAGCCGTATCTTGTGCGGCTGGTTCTTCTGGGCAAGCACGATGACGCCACGGCAAAAGCCGATGAAGTAGTATCTAAAATATATTGATGAAGATAACATTCAGCACTAAGATGTTTACGATTGAAAATAAAAATAGATTAACTCTATAGATATGGAGGAATTTGAACCTTGCATGAACTTCCGTTAGATCGATGGTGACGTAGCGGGATGTGCGGAGGTGGAGGAAGGTGAAATCAGCAGCGCGTGGAAGGGCGTGTTCTACCATGATCCATTCGTGCAGGTGCACGTCGGGCTCAGGTAAACCTGAGCGCCAATTTCTACAAACTTGCCTCAAAGCAGAGTAGGTGTCCATGTACTCCTCGTTCGCCAGTAAGCAGTCCCCGATCTTGTGAAGTGGTCCATCAGCCCTGAGAGAGGCCCAGTCCACGGAGGCGCGGCGCTTGGATGCGCCGCCCTCGGAGGCGACGGTCTCGGGGGCGACGGCCGCCGGCGCATTCTTCTTGTCCATCGCCGGCAGGGAACGCGCGTAGGGCGGTTGGTGTTTTTTCATTCGATTTGGAGAAGTTGATGGGACGTGAGAGGCGTGGTTGCGTGCGTGAGTGAGAATGAGACTGTGTGCAGAGGGAGGGACAGAGGGGCTCTGTACAGGCAACGTGACGGTTGGTCTCGGCAGTTTCTCAAAAAAGCTAGACGTTTGGTCTCAACACGCGCACCGCCTAACCGCTGCGCACCACGACACGCGTCCGTGGTACTGCACGTCTGCACCGTTACGTGTACTCAGTTCTACCGTCGAGCCTTACACTGGAAAAATATATGTACTCAGTTTTCCCCTCGAGTACTAATACTGGCTAGTGCAATATACTCAGTTTTACCCTCAAGTGGCTGGTCAACAGAGAGTCAACAAATGGGATTAAGCTAGTATCTAATTGAGTAATTTCATGCGCAAAAAAATAAAATCATAGTGCCTCCTACTCATGGAGTCTTGTTAAGAAGAGGAGGTCTAACACGTGGAAAACAGAATAGCACACCACAGGTCCGAAATGATGGAAAGGGCTAGGCAATCCACTTATAGATCTCAACAAAAACCACATGGAACTATATTAAACTTATGCAGTAGCCAACGCAACCAAAATTCAGAAGTGCAGGCTGAGTCCCAACACATTTGCTTCGGTGTCCCCCCCTTCGTTCAAACTGTAGTGAACTAAAACATATGAATGGCAAAGATCTCTTTTTAACTCTTCGTAACCAAGGGCGTAATGATTAAAAGTGAATAAAAAGACATAAGTGTAAGCTCTCAAGTAGCCAGTACGGTCCATTTGAGTCTATATTGTTCAGTAGTCAGACACGCAGACAACGTTGTACATTGAAAACCAAAACGTTCGTGGGTAAAATATTTCGCCAGCCACATTGGCTGTTAGGAACATTAAGTACACCTAGTATATCTATACGATGGTATATAGGGCTTGATATGGGTTTTTACGGGCTAAAAAATGAAGGCACATGGCAAAAATTACCCCTTCAAGTTTTGGTGAGGGGGGGACACCGAAGCAAGCCTCGAGTCCCAAAGGCACAACACAATACGGAAACTTGCAAACTTACATAAAAGGGGCTATGCAACCCACTTATACACACATTAACAGCCATCCTCGTGTGTGACAAGAGAAATTCAACACTGGATTCGGAGGTAGGCACATGAAGCTTTACAAGGGCCAATGGGGCACCAACAAATTATGGATGAATTGAACCACACCGTCAACAATTCAAACTCGAGACCTTGGCTCTAATACCATTTAAGTTCAAACTGATTGAAAAGGCTAGGCAACCAATTTATAAAACATCCACAGGAACAACTACCAAGTTGATCCCAGCCGCAGATAAAATGCATCCACCAACAAAATAGGAACATTGCCTCAGTCTCAGGAAAAATTTCACAATACCAAGGTACTCACATGTCAATGTCAGTGTTCATCTCCAATTATCTATGCCATTTTATTAGTCTTTGAGAGATTATAACGAACTTGATTGGCCTCCTGCAGTAGGGCATCACATGCTTCTGATCTCGATCTCAACATGTCAACTTGGTTTCTTAACACATCTGCTGCAGCTCGTTCTATTTGGAGTTGTTCCTCCAGAACTTGTGCAGAGAAAGACTTGGACTTGGACTGCAAAAACCCAGCATTTCGCAGGAAAGTGTTTTTGGTGATATCTTTATTTTTAAGTACCATGGTAAATGTCTCCATACATTCTTCTAGAGTTTTTTCCATACCGTCTTTCCCGGGTTTTGCCATCTCCAATTTCATATTTGCCTGAAAAGTTTTCAGTCGTGTAAAAATTAAAGTTATTACAGAGAAACATGCAAACGGTAGATTTAATGTGTATGAACTACTTTTAATCCTACAAGTTGGTATGCCTGATTACACATCAAATGCATTTTCACAAAAACGTCTACAAGATCATATTGACATGCCCATTATTGCTCCTACAAATTAGCAAGTGTGTCGTTAAAAAATTTAAATCATAAAGAAGACTTACAATAACACTTTCTGCAAGTTCTCCTATCACATTATGTTTGTTCTTCTGGCATGCCTCGAACTGCTCTGCCAGAGTCATCTCTTTGTCTGGTTGCATGTTGTTTGCATGATCTACTTTCTGCATTTTTGTACAATCATATAGAAATCAAATAACGTGGTTAAAATGGAGGATGCAAATATAACATGCACATGGAGTTCTACACAATTTACGAGTAACATATGTAGCAGTACAGACCAGCGGGGCATTACTTTTTGCCAGAGATGCCCAACCAAGTGACGAGATCCTGTACGGCTTGGTAAACGTTGTTTCAAGCGGTTAGCCTGGTTCCTTTTAGACAACATCTGCAAAAGGAGACTAGTGAGACACTGGCGCAAAATAAGTATTCGGAATTTAATCTGGTTTCACGGTCCTCATAAGCCATACCACATTCTTTGGATCAGACCAGTGCTTGACAAGATCTCCCCACTGCTCGTCAGTCATACAGGGTGCAGGAGACTTTGTTCGAACATTGGCAGTAATCTGGCCAGTGAAGTATGTCGCCTTAAGCTTATAGCGGTGCTGGCGCAACAATTCTTTGAATATGGAAGCGATGACAAACTTTACATCCTCATTATCCTCATCGAATTCAAACCTTAACTGCTCACAACGGTTGAATGATTGGTGAGTTATATAGCATAGAAACAACAGTAAGCTACAAGAAATGGGACAGATCAATGTGGAATAATTTATCATTACCAGGAGAAGCATGACTTACATGTAAATTATGCACTAAACTCTCGAACTGTGAAGGGGTGTCAACATGCTGCTTCCACAATGGGAAGGTAGGAAGTTCATTCCTGATAAAATAGCCAATATGTGATACAAGATATGAAGATTCATGCGGATGAAGTGGCCTTCTGCCACCTACAATAGATGTGATGCGAAATCTTGAACCCATTCCGGAAATCTTAGCTGCAAGTTTTCTTCCTACCGTTGGCCCCCTCGTTTTTATTGATCATGGCGAACCTACCAAGTTAAGCATTACATCAAGCTATCATGGTATATAGATACATAAGGGAGCATTAAACTACAAGTCTTGAAAAAAGTATTACCTTTTTTGGCGTGGGTCTCATCATCGGGAGAGGAGTTGTCTTTCGCAGGACTAAGGGTCGGAGGGAGATCATCACCAGTTTGCTGGTGTTGTGGCAGCACTGTTTGGACATTTGAGGCTGTATCATCTGGGACTAGCATCATGTGTCCTTGGCCATTATTACCTACCACCACTCCTGATGGTGCCAATTGTTGGCTCGAATTTGCTGTGGAAACTGGTTCTGTTGGCAATTGTTGCTGAGAAACAGTATTGGCAACTGGTGGTTGTGGAATGTGTGGGCTGGTACATGCTGGGGCTACTTCTGTCTGATTCGATGGTTTGTGGTTTTTACGAGACCTTTTACTGTTATCATTCTCGGCCTGTTCGCCACCTCGTGTCAGTCTTTTGTTAGACCTTGTAATAGGAGGAGCAGCACGAGCATCAGGCTTAACCTTTTTTTATTACGCACTGTCACCCATCCTCCGGTATCAGCCTGAGGTTCCTGTTGAGTGTTCTTCCTCCTGTTCGTTCTTGAAAAGTTCTTGCCCGAATCTGCAGATGCCTGTCACACATAAATGATATTTCAATGTACAATATTATATGATGATGATATGCAGATGGAATGGAAAAACAGTAAGGCAACATATGCCAAAACATATATGATGCGTTAACTAAGCAGGAAAAATTGTAGTAATGAGATTGAACATGGCATGGGTAACATATTTGGTAGGACTGGGATACAACAAATGGAAGTTGGGACAAATAATTCGATGACAGGACAGAGAAAACTCACCTTGTTGTGTTGCAGAGGATAGTCGACCAGGGCATCTTCCTGAGTCAGCTCGCCATCACAATCAGCAGGATCAAATTCTGAATCAGAGGAATGTTCCGTATCCTTTGTGATGGAGGTGGGTGGCGTTTTTGCACTAGACCTTGTAGAAGGATGTAGTGTTAGGCCCAACGAGGCTGCAACTCGGCTATTATGCAGGATAGTTTGCCTCCGTTGCTCTTCGTACTCATTCTCGAGTGGAAGACCTAACATGCATTGGCGAGAAATGCAGATGAGATTTATCATGGAACTGTGCATATAAGAACAAATTAATAGTAGCAGTGAGACTGCTCAAAAGGTGTAATGACAAACAAACTATGGCTCAAAAATAATTGATGTTCATATTGTCAAGCTTCATGCACTAGCCAACGCAACCGGAAGTCCGGACTGATGGAAAGGGCAAACAAATTATGGCTCAAAAATAATTTATGTTGGGCAACAGAGGGCAGCAGCAACAATTTTTAGGATAAGTATGAATGTCAAGCTTCATGCAGTAGCCAACGCAACCAAAAGTCCGAACTGATGGAAAGGGCTAAGCAATCCACATATAGACTCAAACACATAAGTGTCATTTCATGCCCATGGTTAACCATATGGAATGGCGTGTGCTTAATATAATTGCCTAGGGTCTTCCAAGTTCCAACAGATCGGTCTATTGGATGAACTTGCTAGAGCATGCAATTCGAAATGGTATCAGACCTACAAGGTCCTGAGTTCAAATCCTAGCAAGTAGCAACGCAGTATTCAAAATAAATACTTGCAGCCTTCCTAAAAAAATATCTAATGATACATGCCTAAGGCTCGGTCTATTGAATGAGCGGTTTTATCACTTAGCACCACAAGTTGGGAATTTTTATCACAAAACACCAACATTTGGGGAAATTATTTCACATAACACATTATTTGTCATTAGTTGGCTTGACAAGAGCATCACCCTACAGCGTGACACCAATTTACAGTACGTGAGCATGTTTGCTACAAACAAATGAATTTTGGTGTGAAATTTTGTAGACACTCTGTGGAAATGAGAATATGAGTCACACTTGTTACATATGCTACACACAAAATGAATTACCATATGACAAATATCCATTGAAATTATAACCACACAAGAACATGAGATTTGGGTAATATATTCTGTACCAGCATAAGGTTTTGATAATGTGTACCAATACAACTACCCTGGACATAAGATTTTTTTGAACTGTATGGACATAAGATTTAACAACTAGTGTTGACAAACAGCTTTGTATTTAGCGTTTAACAGCAAATACCACAAAATAAAGTCTAATTGTCTTTCACCTGCTGTCACTCTTAAACTGACGGTGGCCTGAAGTCACTAATGGGCTATCAAACAGAGATCATGTATTCTGCGAAACAATTACCCCAAATGTTGGTGTTTTGTGATACAAATTTCTAGGGTTGTGGTTCTGTGATAAAATAAAATCCCGAACTTCTGGTGTTAAGTGATATAAAACCTCATTGGATGAACTGGCTAGAGCATGCAATTCCACATGGCGCACACAGAGTTGCAAATAGAAAAAAATACAGGCAGTTTAATACTATCAATAAATTGCTCTGCTAGCTTGACTGCTATCATAACCTTTGTAAAACGTACTACCACCATCCCGAAGTTTTTACCAAAAATCATTATTAACATGCAAAATACAAATTTAACATCATTAAATAGATAACGAATATATTTTCGTACGGTATCTACGAAATATTATATTTCTTGATAGATTGTTCTGAAAGTTTGGTCAAACTTTACTTGGTTTGACTTTTATAAATAAGCCTTCAGGTCTGGGTGTGTCTATGTCTCAGTCAACTGAGAAATTCTTAAGTCTCAGTCACTTCAGAAAAGTGCAACTGCAGTTCAAAAAAATGTGCAACTCGGATCAGTTGCACTTTTCTAGTAGAAAAGTGCAATTGCACTTTTTTGACAGAAAAGTGCAGCTCAAGTGCATTTTTGTGAGTGACTGAGACTTTAGAAATTCTCAGTTGACTGAGACAAGTATTCAAACCCCAAAAAAGTACCGCACAAAAGTGATATTTGGAAAAGAAAAGCGTAACGAAAGCGGACATAAGCTCTGCCTCTCCATCAGCAGATGTAAGGTTACGATCAGCAGAGTTCCGAGATAAAAAAAATACAGGCAGTTTAATACGATCAACAAATTGCTCTGCTAGCTTGACTGCTATCATAACCTTTGTAAAATGCATACTTCAAACCCCCAAAACATATCACACAGAAGTGATTCTCGGTAAAGAAATGCATAGCGAAAGCGGACATAACCTCGATCTTCCTCTCGATCAGCAGATGTAAGGTTGAGATCTCATATAGCTACGCGGCAAACAACTATCTACACTGATCTAATATCAGCAAGAATGCATTGCAAGAAAGCAACGAAAACTAGTGTCAGAAATCAAATGCATATAACAAAAGCGGACATGTAAAGTATTCATCAACCTTCGTCTAAGGCCAGGGCGGATTTACTCTTTGGTTGGGGGTGGTCGACTTTGGGGCCGCGTTTTTTGCCCATCTCGATCTCCGGTGAGGTGGACTACAGAGTCGGGGAAGCAGATCCGGAGCAGATATGGCGCGGTCAACGTCGGCGTCGAGGAAGCTAATCCGGCTTGCTAGACAGCAAGGGAGGTCCGCCGGTAAAACGTGGTCGGTCACTACGGTGGCCGGTGAGGAGGCAGTGATGGTGAGGAGGGGCGGTGAGGCACGGCCGTCGTCGTGGGAGTGTGCCTGGTAGAAGCATGAGAAAGATGTGGTGTTAATATTGTGCTCTACAGGGAAATATCCTCTGTTGACCGATGTTTTATAGGCCGACGGGCAAACCGCAGGTTTTGGGGTAGCTTGAAAATGGGACGCGCCAACAATTTCGGCGCGTGTTTTGCGGCAGAGATGAAAGTCACCCATAAGAAACTTTCCTCATGGAATACCTTTTGCTTGTTGGTTGGTCGTGTGGACAACATATATATGGGAGATGCCCATAGCTAGCTAGGCCATTCATATCAAACTCGAGTGATTATCACTAAGTTTACAATGAATATATTTCATGACACTTGCTATTGGCCGGATAGTAGAAAATATATTTCATGACTTCCCATATTAGTTAATTTATATTATTTCAATTGCTAAAATATTTGCATATTCTTTTAGAGTTCTAAAAAACACACTACACAATGACAATGGATATTACCACTACCTTCTAGGTCCCGGCCATCAGATTTAGGGCTCCTTTGATTCATAGGATTTGCATAGGAATTGTGTAGGATTTGGTTCCTATGGAAAAATTTCCTATACATGTTGTTTGATTCATAGGAATATATCCTATAGGAAAAATACCTATGGAAATCTTGTAGTGTAATTCCTATAGGAAAAAAACATTAGCTCATACCTCATGAAAAATTCCTTTGCTTCAATCAAACACACTTCACCTTCCTATGGGATTCAAATAGACATGCCATTCTAATCCTATGACTTTCCTATTCCTATGCTTTTTCTATCCTTTGAATCAAAGGAGCCCTTAGAGAAAAGTAGCTTAGCCAGAGATTTAGACCTTTGTGCAACAAATACATGAGTTGGTGATATGTGCAAAAGAACAGGTTAAGTGAGTGTTCTGTGCAACAATGACAACAATAAGTGGAGTTTCGTGCAAAGGATAAAAGGTGCAAAAGGGATCACACGGAAGGAGAAAGAGAAAGGGAGAGCAGTGCCTCACGGGGCCGCTGTTATTTATGGTGAAAAGAAATGCTTCACTTTTTTCGGTGAGTGATGTTGACTGGCACACAGGGTTTCAGTTCCGTAGACCTGCAGTGCAGGCTACGCGCCCGTCTAATATTCTTTTTTTTCAGCGACAAATGGGAGAGAGAGAGAGAGAGAGTCTTGACGATGCGTCTTTACTTGACAAAGAAGATTGCTGGGAGTTTGCCTACCTACCGCACGTGACTTGTGCTCACTGATGTGTGGGACCTACACGCATGGGAACCACACGTAAGTGACCGACCTACTTTATTCTAGGGTGCCCGTCAAGCTAATACATAGTCTGCAACATGAAACTCTATTCGCTTATAAAATCTGAGCTTTGAAATCCAATTTAATTTAAGTCTATTATTGGTCATATCAAGTATAAAATTACATTCTGAAACTTGTTCAACGCTTTCTCATAAATTATTATGGTAGTTTCTGAAAATCAAATGCTAATTGATTTGAGAAAAAACATATATTATTGCACAACAATGGGATATTAAAATATCTATTTGTAAATAAAAATAAGAAGTCAATGTTGTGGTAAGTTAGGAGGTTCAAAGGGTAAACCAAATATAACGTTTTGTTCAATCTCATAGTTAATATTACCAAGTTTGATTCTCCCTGGACAACATTGTTTGTTATAGTGTTCCCTAATTGGGCATGGTGGTGCATCTTGCCATTTCTAACAATGTTGATGACTAGACTTTTCAAGTTTTCGGTATAAAAAATCGTTTTTCATTTTCTAGATGATAAAATATGTTTATTTTGTGCATGGGGTAGATAAGATATGGGTCAAAATGGCGCATCTACATTTTTAAAATAAATTAGGCCATATTTTAATGCCAATTCCCAAATTTACGGTTTTTAGTGCTTTCTAGCTAGTCTCGCACATTTAAATGACTTTATGCTGATTTATTGAAAGTAATTCAAATTTGAATTGTAGGTGTGTTATAACTTGGTCCTACAAGTCCCCACAAATCATATTTAGATACATATTACTTACTATATATAGAAACCAGTGATAGTACTAAAATATTCAACCCCTTTGCAAAGATAATCATGTCGACCATTTTGACCTGGTTTTGAAATAAATAAATGAAAATGAAGAAAACCTCAAAAATGAAACCCTTCTACATGGAGTGTGCTTGTATGTGTTAGTTGACAGGGAAAATAATAAACATGTGATAGGGTAGTGAAAAACAAAATGTCTTCACAAAGCGGACTATCGTGTATGAAGATTCCTAGTTTGCAAGCCAAATGATATAGTTATGGCCATATTTGTGGCATAGTTTGTTACAATGTGCCCAAATTGGGAATGGTGGTGCATCTTGCCATTCCCAACAATGTTGCTGACTAGACTTTTCAACTTTTCGGTATATAAAACTCATTTTTCAATTTCTAGATGACAAAATAGGTTTATTTTGTGAATGGGGTACATAAGATACGGCTCAGAATGGCACCTCTATATTTTTAAGATAAATAAGGCCACATATTTGTGAAAATTCCCAACTCTTTACGTTTTTTAGTGCTTTCTAGCTAGTTTCACACATTTAAATGACTTTATGCTGATTTATTGAAAGTAATTCCAATTTGAAATGTAGGTGTGTTATAACTTCGTCCTATAAATCCCCAAAAATCATTTTTGGATACATATTACTTACTATATACAGAAACATGTGATAGGGTAGTAAAAACAAAATGTCTTCACAAGACGGACTATCGTGTGTATGAAGATTCATGTGCTTTGGTTTTCATTTTTTGATTTTTTCTGAATGTTTATGCCCATTTGAATCTTGGTCAAATCCTAGGTTTGACCATGATTTAAGCAAGTTTAAAACACATGAAAATGAAAAGGTAAGCTTGGATCCTTATTAGTCATTCTAGAATGAAGCTTTTGGGGGTTCTTGAAATCTCAATGTTTGAAACCCAAAACCACTTCTCTTCATGGTTGACTTCATAAGACGGAGTTTAGGGTTAGGGGTAGATACATGATTTGTCGGGTTTGAATATGTCTAGACCTTGTTTATCAACTTGAATGCTTACTATATATATGACGTAAGAATACTATGTGCTTTGGTTTTTCTTTTCTTTTTTTTTGATTTTTTCTGAATTTTTATGCTCATTTGAATCTTGTTGTTGGTCAAATCCTAGGTTTGACCATGATTTAAACAAACTTAAAACATGAAAATGAAAAGGTAAGCCTGGATCCTTCCTAGTCACTCTAAAATTAAGCTTTTGGGAAGTTTTTGAAATTTCCATGTTTGAAACCCAAAACCACTTTCTCTTCATGCTTGACTTCATACGACAGAGTTAAGGGTTAGGGGTAGATACATGCTTTTTCTATTTTGAATATGTCTAGACCTTGTTTATCAACTTGAAGGCTTACTATATATGACATAAGAAGGCTATGTGCTTTGGTTTTTCATTTTTCTAGTTTTTTTTAATTTTATGCCCATTTGAATCTTGGTCAAATACTAGCTAGCTAGGTTTGACCAAGATTTAAACAATTTTAAAACATGAAAATGAAAAGGCAAGCCTGGATCTTTTTTAGTCACTCTAAAATGAAGCTTTTGGGAGGTTCTTGAAATTTCAATGTTTGAAACCAATACGACTTCTCTTCATGCTAGACTTCATAAGATCGACCGAGTTTATGGTTAGGGGTAGATACATGATTTGTCTGGTTTGAACACATGTCTAAACCTTGTTTACCAACTTGAATGCTTACTATATGACATAAGAAGACTATGTGCTTTTGTTTTTCATTCTTCTATTTTTTTGAATTTTATGCCCATTTGAATCTTGGTCAAATCCTAGGTTTGACCAGGATTTAAACAAGTATAAAATATGAAAACGAAAGGTAAGCCTGGATCCTTCTTAGTCACCCTAATATGTACCATTTTGGGAAGTTTTTGAAATTTTCATGTTTGAAACCCAAAACCACTTCTCTTCATGATTGACTTCATAATTAAGACAGAGTTTAAGGTTAGGGGCAGATATATACATGATTATCTGGTTTGAATATGTCTAGACCTTGTTTATCAACTTTAATGCTTACTATATATATGACATAAGAATGCTATGTGCTTTGGTTTATCATTCTTTTGGTTTTTTCCTGAATTTTTATGCCCATTTGAATCTTGGTTAAATCCTAGGTTTGACAAAGATTTAAACAACTTTAAAATATGAAAATGAAAAGGTAACCATGGATCCTTCTTAGTCACTCTAAAATGAATCTTTTGGGGGTTCTTGAAATCTCAATGTTTGAAACCCAAAACCACTTCTCTTCATGGTTGACTTCATAAGACAGAGTTTAGGGTTAGGGGTTAGATACATGATTTGTCGGGTTTGGATATGTCTAGACCTTGTTTATCAACTTGAATTCTTACTTTATGACATAAGAAGGCTATGTGCTTTGGTTTTTCATTTTCTGATTTTTTTGAATTTATGCCCATTTGAATCTTGGTCAAATACTAGCTAGGTTTGACCAAGATCTAAAATGAAGCTTTTGGGAGGTTTTGAAATTTCCATGTTTGAAACCCAAAACCACTTCTCTTCATGCCTTACTTCATAATTAAGACAAAGTTTAGGGTTAGGGAGTAGATACATGATTTGTCTGGTTTGAATATGTCTAGACCTTTTTTATCATCTTGAATGCTTACTATATGACATAAGAAGACTATGTGCATTGGTATTTCATTTTTTCATTTTCATGCCCATTTGAATCTTGGTGAAATCCTAGGTTTGAGCAAGATTTAAACAAGTTTAACACGTGAAAATGAATAAGTAAGCATGGATCCTTCTTAGTCACTCCAAAATGTACCAATTGATAGATGTGTTAACTTTGCTTCATGGAAAAATTAATGTCATGTAAATGAGTTAACTTGGATTTCCTACCCTTGAATCCATAGGAAACTTTGTTCTAATGCACTATAATAATCAACCGAGTTTTTACACCAACAGGTCTGTCACTTACGTGTGGTGCCCATTCGTGAGGTCCCACACTTCAGTGAGCACAATTCACGTGCAATAGATACGCAAACTCCCAGCCATTTTCTTTGTCAAGAGAAGACGCATCAGGATGCGTATTGGAAGTCTGTGGGTCCTTCGGATCCTTCTGTCCCTCTCAAAAAAACAAATCTCTCTCATTCTCGGCCTCGCTCAACTCGCCGCTCGCTCGCTCGCACCTCCTGCTCACCGACAAACCCTGCACAATAGTCAACATCGTCACCAAAAAGGGAGACACCATAATGCTCTCCCTTCTTCTGTCCTTCCGAGTGATCCCTCTTCCTCCGAGTTTCACTAGCTAGACGGGCAAACACACATGTGCTGCATAGTAATAATAAAAAGGTGAGTAGAAAAATCGACCTACGAATCTATAATTAAATAGGTTAAACTAGGGTTTTGCCCAGTACTAACTATTGATACGTCTCCGACGTATCGATAATTTCTTGTGTTCCATGCCACATTATTGATGATATCTACATGTTTTATGCACACTTTATGTCATATTCGTGCATTTTTGGAACTAACCTATTAACAAGATGCCGAAGTGCTGCTGTCTGCTGTTTTTGGTTTCAGAAATCCTAGTAACAAAATATTCTCGGAATTGGACGAAATCAACGCCCAGGGTCCTATTTTGCCACGAAGCTTCCAGAAGACCGAAGAGGAGACGAAGTGGGGCCACGAGGTGGCCAAACCCTAGGGCGCCTGCCTGGCCGCGCGCCCTATGGTGTGGGCCCTCGTGCCGCCTCTTGACCTGCCCTTCCGCCTACTTAAAGCCTCGTCACGAAACCCCCCCGAGAGCCACGATACGAAAACCCGAGACGCCGCGCCGCCAATCCCATCTCGGGGGATTCAGGAGATCGCCTCCCACCCTGCCGGAGAGGGGATTCATCTCCCGGAGGACTCTACGCCGCCATGGTCGCCTCCGGAGTGATGTGTGAGTAGTCTACCCCTGGACTATGGGTCCATAGCAGTAGCTAGATGGTTGTCTTCTCCTCATTGTGCTTCATTGTCGGATCTTGTGAGCTGCATAACATGATCAAGATCATCTATCTGTAATTCTATATGTTGCGTTTGTTGGGATCCGAGGAATAGAGAATACTTGTTATGTTGATTATCAAAGTTATGTCTATGTGTTGTTTATGATCTTGCATGCTCTCCGTTACTAGTAGATGCTCTGGCCAAGTAGATGCTTGTAACTCCAAGAGGGAGTATTTATGCTCGATAGTGGGTTCATGTCTCCGTGAATCTGGGGAAGTGACAGAAATCTCTAAGATTATGGATGTGATGTTGCCACTAGGGATAAAACATTGGTGCTATGTTCAAGGATGTAGTCACTGATTACATTACGCACAATACTTAATGCAATTGTCTGTTGTTAGCAACTTAATGGAGGGGGTTCGGATGATAACCTGAAGGTGGACTTTTTAGGCATAGATGCATGCTGGATAGCGGTCTATGTACTTTGTCGTAATGCCCACTTAAATCTCACAATACTCATCATAATATGTATGTGCATGGTCATGCCCTCTTTATTTGTCAATTGCCCAACTGTAATTTGTTCACCCAACATGTCGTTTATCTTATGGGAGAGACACCTCTAGTGAACTGTGGACCCCGGTCCAATTCTCTATACTGAAATACAATCAACTGCAATCTCTATGTTTCGCAAACAATCATCATCCACACTATACATCTAATCCTTTGTTACAGCAAGCCGGTGAGATTGACAACCTCACTTTCGTTGGGGCAAAGTACTTTGGTTGTGTTGTGCAGGTTCCACGTTGGCCGGAATCTACGGTGTTGCGCCGCACTACATCCCGCCGCCATCAACCTTCAACGTGCTTCTTGGCTCCTACCGGTTCGATAAACCTTGGTTTCATACTGAGGGAAAACTTGCCGCTGTACGCATCACACCTTCCTCTTGGGGTTCCCAACGGACGCGTGCTGTATGCGTATCAAAGGTTCAAAAAAATCCAACTACGGGGTTCGAACAACCCCATTTCTAATCCAAGAATTTTTTCGACCTCATCCAATGGCCTCAAACAATAGGGTTAGCATCTAGTGCAGTATGTGTGAACATGTATGCACTATGTGTGCTATAACTTGTATGCCTTTCAAATTTGAACCAAATTTGAATAAGTTTGAAATATTTGAAATGGGGCTTTTCATTGGTATTTCATTTTTTGATTTCTATGCCCATTTGAATCTTGGTAAATCCTAGGTTTGAGCAAGATTTAAACAAGTTTAACATGTGAAAATGAAAAGGTAAGTCTGGATCCTTCTCTTAGAAACTCTAAAATGAAGCTTTTGGGAGGTTCTTGAAATTACCATGTTTGAAACCCAAAACCACTTATGTTCATGCTTGACTTCATAAGACAGAGTTTAGGGTTAGGGGTAGATACATGATTTTTCTGGTTTGAATATGTCTAGACCATGTTTATCAATTTGAATAATTACTATATGACATGAGAAGGCTATGTGCTTTGGTTTGTCATTCTTTCGATTTTTTCTAAATTTTTATGCCCATTTGAATCTTGGTCAAATCCTAGGTTTGACCAAGATTTCAATAAGTTTAAACATGACAATGAAAAGGTAATTAATCATGGATCCTTCTTAATTAACTAGTCAGTCTAATTAAAATGAAGCTTTTGGGAGGTTTTTGAAATTTCCATGTTTGAAACCCAAACCCACACTTCTCTGCTTCATGCTTGACTTCATATACAATTAAGACAGAGTTTAGGGTTAGGGGTACATGATTTGTCTGGTTTGAATATGTCTAGATCTTGTTTATGAACTTGAATGTTTACTATATGACATAAGAAGACTATGTGCTTTGGTTTTTAATTTTTTTTTGAATTTTGATGCACATTTGAATCTTGGTCAAATCCTAGGTTTGACCAAGATTTAAACAAGTTTAAAACATGAAAATGAAAAGGTAAGGCTGGATCCTTCTTAGTCACTCTAAAATGAAGCTTTTGGGAGGTTTTTGAAATTTCCATGTTTGAAACCAAAAACCACTTCTCTTCATGCTTGACTTCATAAGACGAAGTTTAGGGTCGATAGGGGGTAGATACATGATTTGTCTGGTTTGAATATGTCTAGACCTTGTTTATCAACTTGAATGCTTACTATATGACATAAGAAAACTATGTGCTTTGGTTTTTCATTTTTCTGATTTTTTTTGGAATTTTGATGCACATTTGAATCTTGGTCAAATCCTAGGTTTGACCAAGATTTAAACAAGTATAGAACATGAAAATGAAAAGGGAAGCCTGTATCCTTCTTAGTCACCCTAAAATGAAGTTTTCGGAGGTTTTTGAAATTTCCATGTTTGAAACCCAAAACCACTTCTCTTCATGCTTGACTTCATAAGACAGAGTTTAGGGGTTAGGGGTAGATACATGATTTGTCTAGTTTGAATATGTCTAGACCTTGTTTAATTACCAACTTTAATGCTTACTATATATATGACATAAGAAGACTATGTGCGCTTTGGTTTTTCATTTTTCTTATTTTTTTTGAATTTTGATGCACATTTGAATCTTGGTCAAATCCTAGGTTTGACCAAGATTTAAACAAGTATAGAACATGAAAATGAAAAGGGAAGCCTATATCCTTCTTAGTTGCTCTAAAATGAAGCTTTTGGGATGTTCTTGAAATTTCCATGTTTGAAACCCAAAACGATCTTTCTTCATGCTAGACTTCATAAGATCGACAGGGGGTAGATCGATACATGATTTGCCTGGTTTGAATATGTCTAGACCTTGTTTATGAACTTGAATGCTTACTATATATATGACATGAGAAGACTATGTGCTTTGTTTTATTTTTTATTTTATGCCCATTTGAATATTGGTCAAATCCTAGGTTTGAGCAAGATTTAAACAAGTTTAAAACATGAAAATGAAAAGGTAAGGCTGGATCCTTCTTAGTCACTCTAAAATGAAGCTTTTGGGAGGTTTTTGAAATTTCCATGTTTGAAACCAAAAACCACTTCTCTTCATGCTTGACTTCATAAGACGAAGTTTAGGGTCGATAGGGGGTAGATACATGATTTGTCTAGTTTGAATATGTCTAGACCTTGTTTATCAACTTGAATGCTTACTATATGACATAAGAAAACTATGTGATTTGGTTTTTCATTTTTCTGATTTTTTTGGAATTTTGATGCACATTTGAATCTTGGTCAAATCCTAGGTTTGACCAAGATTTAAACAAGTATAGAACATGAAAATGAAAAGGGAAGCCTGTATCCTTCTTAGTCACCCTAAAATGAAGTTTTTGGGAGGTTTTTGAAATTTCCATGTTTGAAACCCAAAACCACTTCTCTTCATGCTTGACTTCAGACAGAGTTTAGGGGTTAGGGGTAGATACATGATTTGTCTAGTTTGAATATGTCTAGACCTTGTTTAATTACCAACTTTAATGCTTACTATATATATGACATAAGAAGACTATGTGCGCTTTGGTTTTTCATTTTTCTTATTTTTTTGAATTTTGATGCACATTTGAATCTTGGTCAAATCCTAGGTTTGACCAAGATTTAAACAAGTATAGAACATGAAAATGAAAAGGGAAGCCTATATCCTTCTTAGTCGCTCTAAAATGAAGCTTTTGGGATGTTCTTGAAATTTCCATGTTTGAAACCCAAAACGATCTTTCTTCGTGCTAGACTTCATAAGATCGACAGGGGGTAGATCGATACATGATTTGTCTGGTTTGGATATATCTAGACCTTGTTTATCAACTTGAATGCTTACGACATGACATAAGAAGACTATGTGCTTTTTTTTTTATTTTATTTTTGTGCCCATTTGAATCTTGCTCAAATCCTAGGTTTGACCAAGATTTAAACAAGTTTAAAACATCAAAATGAAAAAGGAAGCATGTATACTTCTTAGTCACTCTAAAATAAAGTTTTTGGGAGGTTTTTGAAATTTCCATGTTTGAAACCCAAAACCACTTCTCTTCATGCTTGACTTCATAAGACATAGTTTAGGGGTTAGGGGGTAGATACATGATTTGTATGGTTTGAATATGTCTAGACATTGTTTATCAACTTTAATGCTTACTATATGACATACAAGACTATGTGCTTTGGTTTTTGATTTTTTTTTTTGAATTTTCTGCCAATTTGGTTTGACCAAGATTTAGACAAGTTTTACACGTGAAAACGAATAAGTAAGCCTGGTTCCTTCTTAGTCACGTAAATGAGTTAACTTGGATTTCCTACCCTTGAATCCATAGGAAACTTTGTTCTAATGCACTATAATAATCAACCGAGTTTTTACACCAACAGGTCTGTCACTTACATGTGGTGCCCATGCGTGAGGTCCCACACTTCAGTGAGCACAAGTCACGTGCAATAGGTACGCAAACTCCCAGCCATTTTCTTTGTCAATAGAAGACGCATCAGGATTCAGGATGCGTATTGGAGTCTGTGGGTCCTTCCGGATCCTTCGGTTGTCCCTCTCACAAAAAAACAAATCTCTCTCATTCTCGGCCTCGCTCGACTCGCTCGCTCGCTCGCACCTCCTGCTCACTGACAAACCCTGCACAATAGTCAACATCGTCACCCGAAAAAGGGGAGACACCATAATGCTCTCCCTTCTTCTGTCCTTCCGAGTGATCCCTCTTCCTCCGAGTTTCACTAGCTAGACGGGCAAACACACATGTGCTGCATAGTAATAATAAAAAGGTGAGTAGAAAAATCAACCTACGAATCTATAATTAAATAGGTTAAACTAGGGTTTTGCCCAGTACTACAGATCAGGGTTTTGCCCAGTACTACAGATCAAGTTTAAAACATGAAAATGAAAAGGTAAGCATGGATCCTTCTTAGTCACTCTAAAATGAAGCTTTTGGGAGGTTTTTGAAATTTCCATGTTTGAAACCAAAAACCACTTCTCTTCATGCTTGACTTCATAAGACGAAGTTTAGGGTCGATAGGGGTAGATACATGATTTGTCCTGGTTTGAATATGTCTAGACCATGTTTATCAATTTGAATAATTACTATATGACATGAGAAGGCTATGTGCTTTGGTTTTTCATTCTTTCGATTTTTTCTAAATTTTTATGCCCATTTGAATCTTGGTCAAATCCTAGGTTTGACCAAGATTTCAATAAGTTTAAACATGACAATGAAAAGGTAATTAATCACGGATCCTTCTTAATTAACCAGCCAGTCTAATTAAAATGAAGCTTTTGGGAGGTTTTTGAAATTTCCATGTTTGAAACCCAAAACCACACTTCTCTCTTCATGTTTGACTTCATATACAATTAAGACAGAGTTTAGGGTTAGGGGGTACATGATTTGTCTGGTTTGAATATGTCTAGATCTTGTTTATGAACTTGAATGTTTACTATATGACATAAGAAGACTATGTGCTTTGGTTTTAAATTTTTTTTTTGAATTTTGATGCACATTTGAATCTTGGTCAAATCCTAGGTTTGACCAAGATTTAAACAAGTTTAAAACATGAAAATGAAAAGGTAAGGTTGGATCCTTCTTAGTCACTCTAAAATGAAGCTTTTGGGAGGTTTTTGAAATTTCCATGTTTGAAACCAAAAACCACTTCTCTTCATGCTTGACTTCATAAGACGAAGTTTAGGGTCGATAGGGGGTAGATACATGATTTGTCTGGTTTGAATATGTCTAGACCTTGTTTATCAACTTGAATGCTTACTATATGACATAAGAAAACTATGTGCTTTGGTTTTTCATTTTTCTGATTTTTTTTTGGAATTTTGATGCACATTTGAATCTTGGTCAAATCCTAGGTTTGACCAAGATTTAAACAAGTATAGAACATGAAAATGAAAAGGGAAGCCTGTATCCTTCTTAGTCACCCTAAATGAAGTTTTTGGAAGGTTTTTGAAATTTCCATGTTTGAAACCGAAAACCACTTATCTTCATGCTTGACTTCATAAGACAGAGTTTAGGGTCGATAGGGGTAGATACATGATTTGTCTGGTTTGAATATGTCTAGACCTTGTTTATCAACTTGAATGCTTACTATATGGCATAAGAGGACTATGTGCATTGGTATTTCATTTTTTGATTTCTATGCCCATTTGAATCTTGGTAAATCCTAGGTTTGAGCAAGATTTAAACAAGTTTAACATGTGAAAATGAAAAGGTAAGTCTGGATCCTTCTCTTAGAAACCCTAAAATGAAGCTTTTGGGAGGTTCTTGAAATTACCATGTTTGAAACCCAAAACCACTTATGTTCATGCTTGACTTCATAATAAGACAGAGTTTAGGGTTAGGGGTAGATACATGATTTTTCTGGTTTGAATATGTCTAGACCATGTTTATCAATTTGAATAATTACTATATGACATGAGAAGGCTATGTGCTTTGGTTTTTCATTCTTTCGATTTTTTCTAAATTTTTATGCCCATTTGAATCTTGGTCAAATCCTAGGTTTGACCAAGATTTCAATAAGTTTAAACATGACAATGAAAAGGTAATTAATCATGGATCCTTCTTAATTAACCAGTCAGTCTAATTAAAATGAAGCTTTTTTGGGAGGTTTTTGAAATTTCGATGTTTGAAACCCAAAACACACTTCTCTGCTTCATGCTTGACTTCATATACAATTAAGACAGAGTTTAGGGTTAGGGGTACATGATTTGTCTGGTTTGAATATGTCTAGATCTTGTTTATGAACTTGAATGTTTACTATATGACATAAGAAGACTATGTGCTTTGGTTTTTAATTTTTTTTTTGAATTTTGATGCACATTTGAATCTTGGTCAAATCCTAGGTTTGACCAAGATTTAAACAAGTTTAAAACATGAAAATGAAAAGGTAAGGCTGGATCCTTCTTAGTCACTCTAAAATGATGCTTTTGGGAGGTTTTTGAAATTTCCATGTTTGAAACCAAAAACCACTTCTCTTCATGCTTGACTTCATAAGACGAAGTTTAGGGTCGATAGGGGGTTGATACATGATTTGTCTGGTTTGAATATGTCTAGACCTTGTTTATCAACTTGAATGCTTACTATATGACATAAGAAAACTATGTGCTTTGGTTTTTCATTTTTCTAATTTTTTTTGGAATTTTGATGCACATTTGAATCTTGGTGAAATCCTAGGTTTGACCAAGATTTAAACAAGTATAGAACATGAAAATGAAAAGGGAAGCCTGTATCCTTCTTAGTCACCCTAAATGAAGTTTTTGGAAGGTTTTTGAAATTTCCATGTTTGAAACCCAAAACCACTTATCTTCATGCTTGACTTCATAAGACAGAGTTTAGGGTCGATAGGGGGTAGATACATGATTTGTCTGGTTTGAATATGTCTAGACCTTGTTTATCAACTTGAATGCTTACTATATGGCATAAGAGGACTATGTGCATTGGTATTTCATTTTTTGATTTCTATGCCCATTTGAATCTTGGTAAATCCTAGGTTTGAGCAAGATTTAAACAAGTTTAACATGTGAAAATGAAAAGGTAAGTCTGGATCCTTCTCTTAGAAACTCTAAAATGAAGCTTTTGGGAGGTTCTTGAAATTACCATGTTTGAAACCCAAAACCACTTATGTTCATGCTTGACTTCATAATAAGACAGAGTTTATGGTTAGGGGTAGATACATGATTTTTCTGGTTTGAATATGTCTAGACCATGTTTATCAATTTGAATAATTACTATATGACATGAGAAGGCTATGTGCTTTGGTTTTTCATTCTTTCGATTTTTTCTAAATTTTTATGCCCATTTGAATCTTGGTCAAATCCTAGGTTTGACCAAGATTTCAATAAGTTTAAACATGACAATGAAAAGGTAATTAATCATGGATCCTTCTTAATTAACTAGTCAGTCTAATTAAAATGAAGCTTTTGGGAGGTTTTTGAAATTTCCATGTTTGAAACCCAAAACCACACTTCTCTACTTCATGCTTGGCTTCATATACAATTAAGACAGAGTTTAGGGTTAGGGGGTACATGATTTGTCTGGTTTGAATATGTCTAGATCTTGTTTATGAACTTGAATGTTTACTATATGACATAAGAAGACTATGTGCTTTGGTTTTTAATTTTTTTTTGAATTTTGATGCACATTTGAATCTTGGTCAAATCCTAGGTTTGACCAAGATTTAAACAAGTTTAAAACATGAAAATGAAAAGGTAAGGCTGGATCCTTCTTAGTCACTCTAAAATGAAGCTTTTGGGAGGTTTTTGAAATTTCCATGTTTGAAACCCAAAACCACTTCTCTTCATGCTTGACTTCATAAGACGAAGTTTAGGGTCGATAGGGGGTAGATACATGATTTGTCTGGTTTGAATATGTCTAGACCTTGTTTATCAACTTGAATGCTTACTATATGACATAAGAAAACTATGTGCTTTGGTTTTTCATTTTTTGATTTTTTGGAATTTTGATGCACATTTGAATCTTGGTCAAATCCTAGGTTTGACCAAGATTTAAACAAGTATAGAACATGAAAATGAAAAGGGAAGCCTGTATCCTTCTTAGTCACCCTAAATGAAGTTTTTGGAAGGTTTTGAAATTTCCATGTTTGAAACCCAAAACCACTTATCTTCATGCTTGACTTCATAAGACAGAGTTTAGGGTCGATAGGGGGTAGATACATGATTTGTCTGGTTTGAATATGTCTAGACCTTGTTTATCAACTTGAATGCTTACTATATGGCATAAGAGGACTATGTGCATTGGTATTTCATTTTTTGATTTCTATGCCCATTTGAATCTTGGTAAATCCTAGGTTTGAGCAAGATTTAAACAAGTTTAACATGTGAAAATGAAAAGGTAAGTCTGGATCCTTCTCTTAGAAACTCTAAAATGAAGCTTTTGGGAGGTTCTTGAAATTACCATGTTTGAAACCCAAAACCACTTATGTTCATGCTTGACTTCATAATAAGACAGAGTTTAGGGTTAGGGGTAGATACATGATTTTTCTGGTTTGAATATGTCTAGACCATGTTTATCAATTTGAATAATTACTATATGACATGAGAAGGCTATGTGCTTTGGTTCTTCATTCTTTCGATTTTTTCTAAATTTTTATGCCCATTTGAATCTTGGTCAAATCCTAGGTTTGACCAAGATTTCAATAAGTTTAAACATGACAATGAAAAGGTAATTAATCATGGATCCTTCTTAATTAACTAGTCAGTCTAATTAAAATGAAGCTTTTGGGAGGTTTTTGAAATTTCCATGTTTGAAACCCAAAACCACACTTCTGTTTCATGCTTGACTTCATATACAATTAAGACAGAGTTTAGGGTTAGGGGTACATGATTTGTCTGGTTTGAATATGTCTAGATCTTGTTTATGAACTTGATGTTTACTATATGACATAAGAAGACTATGTGCTTTGGTTTTTTTTTGAATTTTGATGCACATTTGAATCTTGGTCAAATCCTAGGTTTGACCAAGATTTAAACAAGTATAGAACATGAAAATGAAAAGGAAGCCTATATCCTTCTTAGTCGCTCTAAAATGAAGCTTTTGGGATGTTCTTGAAATTTCCATGTTTGAAACCCAAAACGATCTTTCTTCATGCTAGACTTCATAAGATCGACAGGGGGTAGATCGATACATGATTTGTCTGGTTTGGATATATCTAGACCTTGTTTATCAACTTGAATGCTTACGACATGACATAAGAAGACTATGTGCTTTTGTTTTTCTTTTTTTATTTTATTTTTGTGCCCATTTGTATCTTGGTCAAATCCTAGGTTTGACCAAGATTTAAACAAGTTTAAAACATCAAAATGAAAAAGGAAGCATGTATACTTCTTAGTCACTCTAAAATAAAGTTTTTGGGAGGTTTTTGAAATTTCCATGTTTGAAACCCAAAACCACTTCTCTTCATGCTTGACTTCATAAGACATAGTTTAGGGGTTAGGGGGTAGATACATGATTTGTATGGTTTGAATATGTCTAGACATTGTTTATCAACTTTAATGCTTACTATATGACATACAAGACTATGTGCTTTGGTTTTTGATTTTATTTTTTTTGAATTTTCTGCCAATTTGGTTTGACCAAGATTTAGACAAGTTTTACACGTGAAAACGAATAAGTAAGCCTGGTTCCTTCTTAGTCACTCCAAAATGTACCAATTGATAGGTGTGTTAACTCTGCTTCATGGAAAAAATAATGTCATGTAAATGAGTTAACTTGAATTTCCTACCCTTGAATCCATAGGAAACTTTGTTCTAATGCACTATAATAATCAACCGAGTTTTTACACCAACAGGTCTGTCACTTACGTGTGGTGCCCATGCGTGAGGTCCCACACTTCAGTGAGCACAAGTCACGTGCAATAGGTACGCAAACTCCCAGCCATTTTCTTTGTCAAGAGAAGACGAATCAGGATGCGTATTGGAAGTCTGTGGGTCCTTCTGGATCCTTCGGTTGTCCCTCTCACAAAAAAAATCTCTCTCATTCTCGGCCTCGCTCGACTCGCTCGCTCGCACCTCCTGCTCACTGACAAACCCTGCACAATAGTCAACATCGTCACCCAAAAAAGGGGAGACACCATAATGCTCTCCCTTCTTCTCTCCTTCCGAGTGATCCCTCTTCCTCCGAGTTTCACTAGCTAGACGGGCAAACACACATGTGCTGCATAGTAATAATAAAAAGGTGAGTAGAAAAATCGACCTACGAATCTATAATTAAATAGGTTAAACTAGGGTTTTGCCCAGTACTACAGATCAAGGTTCAAAAAATCCAACTACGGGGTTCGAACAACCCCATTTCTAATCCAAGAATTTTTTCGACCTCATCCAATGGCCTCAAACTATAGGGTTAGCATCTAGTGCAGTATGTGTGAACATGTATGCACTATGTGTGCTATAACTTGTATGTCTTTCAAATTTGAACCAAATTTGAGTAAGTTTGAAATATTTGAAATGGGGCTTTTGGCTTTAAACGTTTGAAACCCAAAATGACTTCTCTTCATGCTAGACTTCATAAGACCGAGTTTAGGGTTAGGGGTAGTTACATGATTTGTCTTGTTAGAATATGTCTAGACCTTGTTTATCAACTTGAATGCTTACTATATATATGACATGAGAAGACTATGTGCTTTGTTTTATTTTTTATTTTATGCCCATTTGAATATTGGTCAAATCCTAGGTTTGAGCAAGATTTAAACAAGTTTAAAACATGAAAATGAAAAGGTAAGCATGGATCCTTCTTAGTCACTCTAAAATGAAGCTTTTGGGAGGTTTTTGAAATTTCCATGTTTGAAACCAAAAACCACTTCTCTTCATGTTTGACTTCATAAGACAAGTTTAGGGTTAGGGGGTAGATACATGATTTGTCTGGTTTGAATATGTCTAGACCTTGTTTATCAACTTGAATGCTTACTATATGACATAAGAAACTATGTGCTTTGGTTTTTCATTTTTCTTATTTTTTTTGATTTTTTATGCCCATTTGAATCTTGGTCAAATCCTAGGTTTGACCAAGATTTAAACAAGTTTAAAGGTAAGCATGGATCCTTCTTAGTCATTCAAAAATGAAGCTTTGGGGGGGGGTTCTTGAAATCTCAATGTTTGAAACCAAAAACCACTTCTCTTCATATGGTTGACTTCATAAGATAGAGTTTATGGTTAGGGGTATAGTAGATCGATACATGATTTGTCGGGTTTGAATATGTCTAGACATGCTTGTTTATCAACTTTAATGCTTACTATATGACATAAGAAGAATATATGCGCGTTGGTTTTTAATTTTTTGTTTTTTCTGAATTAATGTTTATGCCCATTTGAATCTTGGTCAAATCCTAGGTTTGACCAAGATTTAAACAAGTTTAAAACATAAAATGAAAAGGTAAGTGTCAACACCCGGATTTTTAAGTCCGGATGCCTATTATGTCATACATCGCAATCCCAGGAATATTGTTGTTGCGAGGCATAATAGTTAAGTATCACAGTCATCATTCATTACAAACCATAAGGTCTTACAATTGGAATCACATCATCCATATTACACGAATAGTTGATCTATTGATCAACGAACAAACACAAGTTCATAGCGGAAGCGTAAGATACAAGGACTCTCTAGTCCACAGGCCAACGCTTGACGTCGGAAGACTCCTAGTTGTCGTAGGCGTCCTGCTGGTCTTCACCTTGATAGTTCTGCTCGTCTTCATACTCTGGCCATTTGAATAGCCAGGGACAAAGCCGTGAGTACGTTGAGTACTCGCAAACTAATACTATGGTAAGTGATAATCAGTTCTAGTAAGGGTGCTAAGCTCTAGTTTGATTTGCATAAAGCCAATTTTAGTTCGTAAGCAGTTTAGTAAAAGACTTAGACTTTGCTAACTAACTCAAGTGGGAACATTAGTGTCATTCCCACAACTCTGTTGTGATTCAAGTCAAGTCACCCTTCACCATTCAACCTTTTCAAGATATTTTGATACCGGAAACTGTATGGCCTTTCCAACCGTCCGTAACCGTGGACACGGCTATTCGAATAGGTTTACACTCTGCAGAGGTTGCACACTTGTGCCACAACATTTGATTACATCCGTCGGGATAACCCCGAATCATCGTAACTCAGTACGCGGATCATCAACCTTAACCTTTCACTTATATATCCTAGTATAGGCACCTCTCCCCATGAGCTTGGCCTCCCAGTGAAGACAAACCGGGAACTGCACAGGGCTTGGCCGTACAATTCACCTCAATTCACATCATTTCTCAACAACGGAGGCAGCCTCGGCATAACCCCTATGATGCTTGTTCAGAGGGAACCCATACTAAGACACACAAACTTCCAGCTAAGCCCTACCCATAATCAGGTATTGTGGGGGTACTTGTAAATTGGAAAGGTATCGCATCCAAACCAATATCAGTTTTAAATCAAAAATCACCATCTTCTCTTGGTCATATCACCTTTCAAAAATCATTCAAAAACAACTTCACTTCACCAAGTTCCCATCTAGAGTAGTCAAGTTTTATTTGTTAGCAATAGCACTAATCATGAGGGGTGCTAACTTAGCATTGCTTGTTCTAGATTTAAGCTTGGTGCTCATATGCTACTCTAGACCAAGTGAATCATGAATCAAAAAGTACTTTGAAAATAAAGCAGTAAAACTTGTATAGTAAAACTTGGGATAGGACCACTAAGCATAAGGTAAAAAGGGGTGATGCATTGCTCTTGAGAGCTTTGCACTTAGCAAGTGTATTAGCTTGCCTTGGTGGTGGTATTGATCAAATTGGTCTTCTTCTCCTTGGGAGTAGGCCTCCTCCTCCTCTTGATACTCTTCCGTACTAGCGTCTAAAATACGAATACGAAGTACAATCACCACACAAGCTTAAGTAACTAGGCTATGCACACCTCATGAGTCACACAATCTAAGCTAACATCACAACATGCTTATTATATAAGTTGGCTTTGGTGTATTCTTAAGAAAAATAATTTCCTCTCATTGAATCTTGTCAAGATTTAATCTCCTCAATTAATAGTATATGACCTAGGTTGACCAAGGTCAACCTCTTCATAAGTATTACTTGGGAAAGTAATTTAAATGAGGTGGATCACCTCATACTATTTAAATAACACTACATTTGATTTAAATCTCAAGTAATTCATATAAGAGAGTTTGGGACCAGGGGTCCAAGCATCCCATGAATTCATGTGAGACAAGTTTAAATGAAGTGTAAAACTCCACAATATTTACTTTAATAGTTTTGGACAATATCAACTAGTTAAACTAGTCAAATGATCCTTTAATTAAACTAGGGCATGATCATGCAAAGTGACCACACCATTTTATTGCATAAACAATTAGTGTAAGTCAAAAGTGAGCTATTAGAGTTGGAATTAACTTAATATCTATTTTGGTTGATTTTTAAGAATTATTTGAATAGGGAAAAGTCCCTGTCTTGTTATTTTTATCACATTTATTCTACAACAAATCTAGAGTTGGGGCCAGTGTAGTTTTGTAGATAATTTGACAAGGTTTCCAAATATATAAAATTTGTCAAATTTGGTTTGGTAGATTTTCCCCTATTTAATTTTGAAAACAGCATCTGAGAATAATTAACAAATTTCGAAAAATTCATATTTGAACTGGTGGGCTTAGGCGGGAAATGTAAACGGGCTAGCGGAGAGGAAGGAAATGGGCCGGCCCAGTACTGCGTCTGGCGCAGCGGGCTGCCTGACAGTGGGGACCACACGTCAGTGTGTTTAAAACACCGAAACGGTACGTGGATGGTGAGCCGTTGGATCAGAGGGGGATCGGACGAACGACAGACGTCGTCGTCTCCGGCGAGAAGGGCGAGCACTGGCGGTGGCAGTAGGGGGTCGGCGGCTCACCGGCGGCGCGGCGAGGGTCGGCGAGGCGCGGAGAAGACGTTGGCGAGGTAGAGGAAGCAGCCTGTAGCAGTCTCGTCTCCAGGGGTGGCCTCCTTCGCCGGCGGGCTCCGTGTACTGGCGGCGGCGACGAGCTTGCGATTGGGGCAGCGGAGTGGCAAATCGAGTGAATGGAGAGGTCGAGGAGGGGTGGTGTGAGGAGGAGAAGCGAATGGTGTGCTTAATTTGAGAAGAGGCGCCCTTTTATAGCAGCGAGGTGGCCGTGGCGCATGGATGATCTCACCATCGACGACGGTGCTACAGCGGCGGTGATGGACTGGCGATGACGCACGCGGGTAGGCGACGTCCTGGCGGTGACGCAGCGCTTGACGGCGTTGAAAATGATGCAGAGGAGAGGACGAGCGCATGACGGGAGCTTGCAGTACCGCGGCGGACGTCGTCGGCGTGGGCGTGGCGCACGGCGTTCCCGCGGACCAATGGCGGTGTCTGGGCGGCTCACCGTGGCGTCGTGAAGCGTTTGGCGCTGGAAGCAGGGGCTGGGGTCAACGGAGCGTCGGGGCGACGTGGCCGGCGTGCTCCGGCGCTGGCGTGCACGCTCTGGCGCGCGCGTGCACGTCTGGGCGTGTCTGGGCGTGTGCACGTGGTGCACCATTTGGTCGAGGCTCGTGTCCAGACGATCAGGGGAGTGTGGTGCACACGAATGACAAGGGGCATGCTAGGGTTGACCAGAGAGAGGGGGAGCACAAGCATGTCCATGCCATGACCCGGCATGGCATGTCCTGGTCGAAATGGTGATGATCAAGTGTACCACTTCTTGTCTTCTCTGCTTGGCAAAGCTTGGTGAGGACAGAGGGGTACCAGAGATGACCTAGGCTTGATGGTTGAGGCCAAAACCTGCTGGGTTTTGATGTGTGGAGTTGGCAGGGTGCTGCTCACCAAGTGTTTGACGAAATGCCCGCAAGAGACTTTATTTTCGAAATTTTGAGTGAATTTTGGTGGGTTGCAATCATATATTATTTGCAGTAGATTGGTGGTGGTGGTGGTCCATTTTGAATGGTTTTGCAAAAATCCAAATTGCACATGATCTTCACTTTTGCTTCTGGTTCCAACTTTGCTTGATGAAATCTTTGAATCCAGAAGGAATTTGTATGGGGTTGCTTGAGCAAAGTTGTTCACTTTTATGTTGGCTTGGATGAGGTGCAAAGGTTGGGCCAAGTTTAGTTGAGAAATCTTGAAATAACAGGGCTCAAAGTAGGCATCAGGTTATAATTGTCACATGTGACCATATTGCATGTAACTTGGAATTTGAATTTGATTTTGGTTTGATTTGAGTTTCTTCACTTCCAAAAGTGTTTAAAAGTGTTTAGTAACCATTTACAACCAATGGTGCAAGCCAAAGTGGTCTAGGTTAAGTATTTGCAAAAATGGCATAAGCCATATGTGTGTGTGGAGATGAATTTTATCTTTTCTTTTCTTATTTCTTTTCCCTTGTAAAAGGGTGATCTAAAGATCAATGTTAGGGTTTAGGTATGAGTGTAATCACACAAGCACATAACATGGTCAATTGCACACTCAAGTAAACAAGCAAGTGATCTATATGCATAGCACTATATGATGAGAAAAAGTTTTTGTTGGTTCTCAATTTTGGTATTTGGGAATCTCTCTCTTTGTCTCTTTATTGAATTTTTGGGATGTTACAAACCCTTCCCCCTTACAAAAGATCTCGTCCCGAGATCTAAAGAAAATTAGGTACTAAAGAGATCTGGGTATTCCTTCTTCATGTCTTCTTCGCGCTCCCAAGTGGCTTCATCTTCAGTGTGATTGCTCCACTGAATCTTCAGGAACTTGATACTCCTGGTGCGGGTGGTTCTATAGGCTTCTTCCAGGATGCGGATAGGCACTTCACGGTATGTCAAGTCCGTGTTGATATCCACCGAGCGGTGATCGATATTCTTGAACACTTCGGTCTTCTCGGGGACTTCAAGGCACTTCCGGAGTAGCGAGATGTGAAACACATTGTGCACCGCCGACATTTCCTCCGGTAGTTCAAGTTGATATGAAACTTCTCCTCGGCGGCTCAGAACTTTGAATGGTCCGACATATCTGGGGGCGAGCTTTCCTTTCAGCTGGAATCTCTGCATTCCTTTGAGGGGTGATACTTTGAGATAGACAAAGTCTCCAATCTCGAAGGTCATCTCTCGACGTCTCTTGTCGGCGTAGCTCTTCTGTCTTGACTGAGCGGTCTTGAGGTACTCGCGGATCTTGTGCACCTTCTCTTCGGCTTCTCGGAGGACATCGGGTCCAAAGACTTGGCTTTCTCCTACTTCTGACCAGTTCAGGGGGGTACGGCACTTCCTTCCGTACAGGGCTTCAAAGGGGGCCATTTGCAAACTGGCTTGGTAACTGTTATTGTACGAGAATTCTGCGTAAGGCAGGCAGTCTTCCCACTTGGATCCGTATTCTAGGACGCAAGCTCTCAACATGTCTTCCAGTATCTGGTTGACTCTCTCGGTCTGTCCGTCAGTCTGAGGGTGATAGGCCGTGCTGAAATTTAGGCGAGTGCCTAGTCCTTCATGCACTTTCTGCCAGAATCTTGAGGTGAACTGTGATCCTCTATCTGACACTATCGATTTGGGGGTTCCGTGCAGAGCGACTATTCTGGAGATGTAAAGTTCAGCTAGCTTTGGGCCTTGATAGGTGGTTTTGACGGCGATGAAATGGGCGACTTTGGTCAATCTATCGACCACGACCCATATTGAATCATTGCCTTTGCTGGATTTGGGCAGTCCGGTGATAAAGTCCATTCCTACGGAGTCCCATTTCCATTCCGGAATCTGGAGGGGTTGTAACAGTCCGGCGGGTCGTTGATGTTCTGCCTTGACTCTCTGACAGATGTCACACTTAGCGATATAGCTACCGATCTCTCTCTTCATTCCGTGCCACCAAAATTGTTCTTTTAGGTCTTGGTACATCTTGGTACCTCCGGGGTGGATTGAATAAAGGGTGTCATGGGCTTCTTGCAGGATGACTTGTTTCAAGTCAGAGTCCGATGGTACGCAGAGACGTTTTGTACCAAAGCACTCCGGCTTCGTCTACGGTGAATCCGGGGGCTTTTCCTGCGGCTATCTGTTTCTTTATTCCGTCAATGCTAGCGTTGTCCTTCTGGGCTTCCTTGATCTGACCAACCAAGGTGGGTTGCAGTTCTATGCTGGCTAGGAATCCCTCACTAACAAGTTCCAGTCTGAACTGTTCAAACTCTTGATGCAAGCTGGGCTGTTCGGTTGCGAGCATGGAGTTCAACTGGCACGGCAGTCGACTCAAAGCATCCGCTACCACATTGGCCTTGCCGGGGTGGTAGTGAATCTCCATGTCGTAATCCTTGATCAATTCGATCCATCGGCGTTGTCTCATGTTTAGCTCCTTCTGAGTGAATATATATTTGAGGCTTTTGTGGTCGGAGTAGATCTCGCATCGATTACCCATGAGGTAATGACGCCAAACTTTTAAGGCTAAGACCACGGCTGCAAGCTCGAGGTCATGGGTTGGGTAGTTCTGTTCATGTTGCTTGAGTTGTCTTGAAAGGTAGGATACAACCTTGCCTTCTTGCATAAGCACGCATCCAAGTCCAGTCTTGGAGGCGTCGCAATATACGTCAAAGGGTTTTGCGATATCTGGCATGATCAGGATTGGGGCTGTTGTCAGTCTACTCTTGAGCTGTTGAAAGCTCTCTTCGCATTTGTCGGTCCACTCAAACTTTCTGTCCTTTTTCAGCAGTTGGGTCATTGGTCGAGCGATGCTCGAAAAGCCTTCTACAAATCTGCGGTAATATCCGGCTAATCCAAGAAAAGCGCGGACCTCGGTTTGAGTGGTTGGGGCTTGCCATTCCATAACAGTTTTAATCTTGGCGGGATCTACGGCAATTCCTCCTGCAGACAAGATGTGTCCCAGGAATCCAACTTCCTTCAGCCAAAACTCACATTTGCTGAACTTGGCATATAGTTGATGGTGTCTAAGGGTTTCTAGGACCATTTCCAAGTGTTGTTCATGTTCCTCTTCGGACTTGGAGTAGACAAGAATGTCGTCGATGAACACAACGACAAATTTGTCCAGAAATTCCATGAAGATCTTATTCATGAGGTTCATGAAGTAAGCGGGGGCATTGGTTAATCCAAACGACATGACGTTGTACTCGTACAACCCATATCTAGTGGTAAAGGCAGTCTTTGGAATATCGGTGGCTCGAATCTTCAGCTGATGATAACCAGTTCTAAGATCTATCTTGGAGAAAACTTTGGCTCCGGTCAACTGGTCAAACAGGTCTTCTATCTTTGGTAGGGGGTATTTGTTTTTGATGGTGACGTCGTTAAGCTTACGGTAGTCCGTACATAAACGATTGGCACCATCCTTCTTGTCCACAAATAAAACTGGTGATCTCCAGGGGGATGCACTCGGGCTAATCAAACCTTTGGCTAGCATATCATCAATCTGCTTCTTCAACTCCACTAGCTCTGCTGGGTTCATGCTATAGGCTCTCTGGGCGATAGGTCCAGTTCCAGGGATTAGCTCGATGATGAACTCGATATCCCTATCCGGGGGCATACCGGGTAGATCATCCGGAAACACATCAGGGTAGCGACAAACGACCCTGATTTGATCCAGAGTTGGCTTTGCTACACTTTGAGTTGCAGGTGAATTTTCTGGGTAGTTTTTCGGACACATGCTCAACTACGATACCGGTGCTGCTAGTCATGGTTATGGCTTTCTTGGCACAGTCTATCAATCCGTTGTGCTTGGACATCCAGTCCATTCCTAGGACAACTTCCAAACCTTTGGTTCCAAGTATGATTAGATTTGCAAAGAAATCTACATCATGGATTTTGATTGGCACATTTTTGCAAAATTTTCTAGCTTTGGTGGTTGATCCGGGGATTTGAACTATCATGACATGCTTCAAACTGAGGGGTTGAATTTTACTTGTTGATGCAAAGTCTTCGGTGACAAAGGAATGAGATGCTCCGGAATCAAACAACACTCTGGCAGGGATGTGGTTGACAGAAAACATACCCAGTACAACATCTGGTGCTTCCTGGGCTTCTTCAGCGTTCATGTGGTAGAGGCGGCCGTTGCGGTTGTTGGGGTTGTTGGGGGCGAACTTCTTGCCGGTGGAGACACGGCGTTGCTGCTGAGCAGGTGCAGCGGTGTTGCCGGCGAGCTTGGCAAGACGCTTGGGACACTCGTTGGAGTAGTGCCCCACTACACCACACTCATAACAAGTGATAGTGGCCTTGTCCTGCTTGTTCGCAACGGGAACGGCATTGCTTCCGGTTCTGGGGGCGGTGTTGGTGTTGTTGTTGTTAGGGGCTCGGGGTGGAGCGCGGTTGTAGTTGTTGTTGTTGTTGTAGTTGTTGTTGTAGCCTCCTGGCTTGGAGTTTCCTCCACTCCGGTTCTGATAACCGGGGCGAGAGTTCTGCATCTGTGGCTTGTTGTTTCTCGGAGTGAAACCTCCGCTTGAGCTAGGGCGAAACCTTTGGGGGTGGCTTGATCCACTCTGATTCGCCATGCGGCGCTTGCGGTTCTCATTGGCTTGGTGTAACTTGCCCTCCATCTGGATGGCGGAGTCAACAAGGGCTTCGAGGTCGGCGAAGGGGATGTTGACGAGGACAGTCTGCATCTCATCATGCAGTCCGTTCAGGAATCTCTCCTTCCTCTTTTCAACGGTGTCGGTCTCATCAGGGGCATACCTTGACAAGGTGAGAAACTTGTCGCGGTATTCAACCACCGTCATGCGACCTTGTTTTCACGGAATTCATCCCTCATCTTTTTGATAAGACCCGGGGGTACATGGTACTTGCTGAACTTGAGTTTGAAATCCTCCCAAGTCATGAATTGACCTCCATTCATGGCACGGGTGCTTGTCCACCAAGCGCGGGCTGGTCCAGCGAGATAGTGAGTGGCGAACAAGACTTTCTCGTTGGCTTCCACTCCGGCTACCTCCAGATTGTTCTCCATAGTCTGGAGCCAATCGTCGGCGTCGAGGGGTTCCTCGGTCTTGCTAAACACCGGAGGGTTGGTGTTTTGGAAGTTCTTGAGCTTGGATCCGGGGTGGTCATGATTTCCATGGCCTTGGTTAGCGATGTTCTGCAAGGCGATGAGGTTGGCTTGACGTTCAGCTCTTTCGGTTTCCCGGTCAGCAAGCAGGGTTTGCAGCAGTTGCAGCATCGCGTCGTTGGTGCGATTTGGAGGGGCCATCTGAATATATAGAAGATTATGAGATAAGGGGGAACATTCTATGGTTCATTTTGGTTAAGTTTGAAAACAATTTGAAAACTTGTAAACTTTTCATGACAAACATAACATTCATTCATTCATGCAACACATAGTACAAACTACACATACTCCAATGGTTTTAAGAACCATTCTCATGCTACGATACAAGGGACGGGATACAACTCACACCTACTATAAGTGGAACTAGTGCAACTACTCCTCATCATCATCCACATCGATAGGGATGATTCCATCCTCTCCGGCCTCCAGAAACTCGTAGTCCTCCTCCTCGGTGTTCTCATCCTCCTCGAAGTCATCGTCGTCACTCAGGAAGGCGTCTCCTCCCTGAAGGTCTTCACCTTCTTCCTCCATCTCATTCAGCTGGTTCTCCTGGGCCTTGACAGTGGCCTCAAGTGACGCGATCCGGGCGCGAAGGCGACGAATCGTAGCGTCCTTCTTGGCACGCTGCTGGCGAAGGCTCTTGCGATCGTTGTTGAGTAGCTTGATCGCCTCACCCTGCTCGGTGATGTGAGCATGGGTCTGGTTCGCGTAAGCGCGAGAGGCGTCGAGGTCCCTCTGAGTCTGGTAGAGCATGAAGTCCAAGTGATCCACATGGTGCCTCAACTGGGGGTGCAGTGGCACATCCATGGGTCTTCCGTCAGAGTTACGCCTCGCGAGATGCGCAAAGCGTTCCTCCCGAAGTGCTTCCACATTCTGTCCGCACAGACGAGCAAGTGCTTCCTGAAGAGCACGTGCAAGCCCGTCGAGCCAGTTGCTTTCCCTGAAAGAGAAAAGGATCCTCTCCGAGGTGGGAGGCTCCAGCTTGCCCCTCAAGTCAGCGGTGATAATCCACTGCAGTTCCCCTCCCGGCTGGTCGTCCACCTGAATCCCGTGAAACTCGGGGTGTGGGCGGCCAAGGTGATCCGACAGGGAGTCGAGGTCATGCTCGAAGATCAAGCTTCCACCATTTCCAAGCTGGTAGAACTTGGTGTTGATGGGTTCATTCGGCTCCATCTGAAAGCGAAAAAGATGAGTAAGTTAGAGAGTGAACAAGTGTGGCAAACTTTTAAGTAGATTCAAATAAGGAGGGACATGAGTCACCAAGTTTGAAAAAGTCTCAAAGATAAGAGGGTAAGTAAATTTTCACAAATATTCTCTTCATTTTGATTTCAAAGTTAAGTTTTCTTTTGAACGTCCATTCTAACTAGGGTCTTCTAAGGTCAAACAATGGCTCTGATACCAACTTGTCAACACCCGGATTTTTAAGTCCGGATGCCTATTATGTCATACATCGCAATCCCAGGAATATTGTTGTTGCGAGGCATAATAGTTAAGTATCACAGTCATCATTCATTACAAACCATAAGGTCTTACAATTGGAATCACATCATCCATATTACACGAATAGTTGATCTATTGATCAACGAACAAACACAAGTTCATAGCGGAAGCGTAAGATACAAGGACTCTCTAGTCCACAGGCCAACGCTTGACGTCGGAAGACTCCTAGTTGTCGTAGGCGTCCTGCTGGTCTTCACCTTGATAGTTCTGCTCGTCTTCATACTCTGGCCATTTGAATAGCCAGGGACAAAGCCGTGAGTACGTTGAGTACTCGCAAACTAATACTATTGTAAGTGCTATTCAGTTCTAGTAAGGGTGCTAAGCTCTAGTTTGATTTGCATAAAGCCAATTTTAGTTCGTAAGCGTTTAGTAAAAGACTTAGACTTTGCTAACTAACTCAAGTGGGAACATTAGTGTCATTCCCACAACTCTGTTGTGATTCAAGTCAAGTCACCCTTCACCATTCAACCTTTTCAAGATATTTTGATACCGGAAACTGTATGGCCTTTCCAACCGTCCGTAACCGTGGACACGGCTATTCGAATAGGTTTACACTCTGCAGAGGTTGCACACTTGTGCCACAACATTTGATTACATCCGTCGGGGATAACCCCGAATCATCGTAACTCAGTACGCGGATCATCAACCTTAACCTTTCACTTATATATCCTAGTATAGGCACCTCTCCCCATGAGCTTGGCCTCCCAGTGAAGACAAACCGTCAGCCTGGGAACTGCACAGGGCTTGGCCGTACAATTCACCTCAATTCACATCATTTCTCAACAACGGAGGCAGCCTCGGCATAACCCCTATGATGCTTGTTCAGAGGGAACCCATACTAAGACACACAAACTTCCAGTTAAGCCCTACCCATAATCAGGTATTGTGGGGGTACTTGTAAATTGGAAAGGTATCGCATCCAAACCAATATCAGTTTTAATCAAAAATCACCATCTTCTCTTGGTCATATCACCTTTCAAAAATCATTCAAAAACAACTTCACTTCACCAAGTTCCCATCTAGAGTAGTCAAGTTTTATTTGTTAGCAATAGCACTAATCATGAGGGGTGCTAACTTAGCATTGCTTGTTCTAGATTTAAGCTTGGTGCTCATATGCTACTCTAGACCAAGTGAATCATGAATCAAAAAGTACTTTGAAAATAAAGCAGTAAAACTTGTATAGTAAAACTTGGGATAGGACCACTAAGCATAAGGAAAAAGGGGGTGATGCATTGCTCTTGAGAGCTTTGCACTTAGCAAGGGTATTAGCTTGCCTTGGTGGTGGTATTGATCAAATTGGTCTTCTTCTCCTTGGGAGTAGGCCTCCTCCTCCTCTTGATACTCTTCCGTACTAGCGTCTAAAATACGAATACGAAGTACAATCACCACACAAGCTTAAGTAACTAGGCTATGCACACCTCATGAGTCACACAATCTAAGCTAACATCACAACATGCTTATTATATAAGTTGGCTTTGGTGTATTCTTAAGAAAAATAATTTCCTCTCATTGAATCTTGTCAAGATTTAATCTCCTCAATTATTATATGACCTAGGTTGACCAAGGTCAACCTCTTCATAAGTATTACTTGGGAAAATAATTTAAATGAGGTGGATCACCTCATACTATTTAAATAACACTACATTTGATTTAAATCTCAAGTAATTCATATAAGAGAGTTTGGGACCAGGGGTCCAAGCATCCCATGAATTCATGTGAGACAAGTTTAAATGAAGTGTAAGACTCCACAATATTTACTTTAATAGTTTTGGACAATATCAACTAGTTAAACTAGTCAAATGATCCTTTAATTAAACTAGGGCATGATCATGCAAAGTGACCACACCATTTTATTGCATAAACAATTAGTGTAAGTCAAAAGTGAGCTACTAGAGTTGGAATTAACTTAATATCTATTTTGGTTGATTTTTAAGAATTATTTGAATAGGGAAAAGTCCCTGTCTTGTTATTTTTATCACATTTATTCTACAACAAATCTAGAGTTGGGGCCAGTGTAGTTTTGTAGATAATTTGACAAGGTTTCCAAATATATAAAATTTGTCAAATTTGGTTTGGTAGATTTTCCCTTATTTAATTTTGAAAACAGCATCTGAGAATAATTAATCAAATTCAAAAATTCAAATTTGAACGGTGGGCTTAGGCGGGAAATGCTAACGGGCTAAACCGCAGAGGAAGGAAATGGGCCGGCCCAGTACCGCGTCTAGCGCAGCGGGCCGCCTGACAGTGTGGGGACCACACGTCAGGGTGTTTAAAACACCGAAACGGTATGTGGATGGTGAGCCGTTGGATCAGAGAGGGATCGGACGAACGACAGACGTCGTCGTCTCCGGCGAGAAGGGCGAGCACCGGCGGCTAGGGGGTCGGCGGCTCACCGGCGGCGCGGCGAGGGTCGGCGAGGCGCGGAGAAGACGTTGGCGAGGTAGAGGAAGCAGCCTGTAGCAGTCTCGTCTCCAGGGGTGGCCTCCTTCGCCGGCGGGCTCCGTGTACTGGCGGCGGCGACGAGCTTGCGATTGGGGCAGCGGAGTGGCAAATCGAGTGAATGGAGAGGTCGAGGAGGGGTGGTGTGAGGAGGAGAAGCGAATGGTGTGCTCAATTTGAGAAGAGGGGCGCCCCTTTTATAGCAGCGCGAGGTGGCCGTGGCGCATGGATGATCTCACCATCGACGACGGTGCTACAGCGGCGGTGATGGACTGGCGATGACGCACGCGGGTAGGCGACGTCCTGGCGGTGACGCAGCGCTTGACGGCGTTGAAAATGAGGCAGGGGAGAGGACAGGCGCGTGACGGAGGCTGGCAGTACCGCGGCGGACGTCGTCGGCGTGGGCGTGGCGCACGGCGTTCCCGCGGACCAATGGCGGTGTCTGGGCGGCTCACCGTGGCGTCGTGAAGCGCTTGGCGCTGGAGGCAGGGGCTGGGGTCAACGGAGCGTCGGGGCGACGTGGTGCCTGCCCGTGGCGCTCGCCATGCACGCTCTGGCGCGCGCGTGCACGCTGGGCACGTCTGGGCTTCACGTTCGGTGCACGTGCTGCACCATTTGGTCGAGGCTCGTGTCCAGGACAATCAGGGGAGTGTGGTGCACACGAATGACAAGGTGGGGCATGCTAGGGTTGACCAGAGAGAGGGGAGCACAAGCATGTCCATGCCACGGCATGGCATGTCCTGGTCGAAATGGTGATGATCAAGTGTACCACTTCTTGTCTTCTCTGCTTGGCAAAGCTTGGTGAGGACAGAGGGGTACCAGAGATGACCTAGGCTTGATGGTTGAGGCCAAAACCCACTGGTTTTTGATGTGTGGAGTTGGCAGGGTGCTGCTCACCAAGTGTTCGACGAAATGCCCGCAAGAACTTTATTTTCGAAATTTTGAGTGAATTTTGGTGGGTTGCAATCATATATTATTTGCAGTAGATTGGTGGTGGTGGTGGTCCATTTTGAATGGTTTTGCAAAAATCCAAATTGCACGTGATCTTCACTTTTGCTTCTGGTTCCAACTTTGCTTGATGAAATCTTTGAATCCAGAAGGAATTTGTATGGGGTTGCTTGAGCAAAGTTGTTCACTTTTATGTTGGCTTGGATGAGGTGCAAAGGTTGGGCCAAGTTTAGTTGAGAAATCTTGAAATAACAGGGCTCAAAGTAGGCATCAGGTTATAATTGTCACATGTGACCATATTGCATGTAACTTGGAATTTGAATTTGATTTTGGTTTGATTTGAGTTTCTTCACTTCCAAAAGTGTTTAAAAGTGTTTAGTAACCATTTACAACCAATGGTGCAAGCCAAAGTGGTCTAGGTTAAGTATTTGCAAAAATGGCATAAGCCATATGTGTGTGTGGAGATGAATTTTATCTTTTCTTTTCTAATTTCTTTTCCCTTGTATTTGGGTGATCTAAAGATCAAAGTTAGGGTTTAGGTATGAGTGTAATCACACAAGCACATAACATGGTCAATTGCACACTCAAGTAAACAAGCAAGTGATCTATATGCATAGCACTATATGATGAGAAAAAGTTTTTGTTGGTTCTCAATTTTGGTATTTGGGAATCTCTCTCTTTGTCTCTTTATTGAATTTTTGGGATGTTACAGTAAGCCTGGATCCTTCTTAGTCATTCTAAAATGAAGCTTTTGGGGGGTTCTTGAATCTCAATATAATGTTTGAAACCCAAAACCACTTCTCTTCATGGTTGACTTCATAAGAAATAGTTTAGGGTTAGGGGGTATATACATGATTTGTCAGGTTTGAATTTGTCTATACATGCTTATTTATCAACTTGAATGCTTACTAGCTATATGACATAAGAAGACTATATGTGCATTGGTTTTTCATTTTTTGTTTTTCTGAATGTTTATGCCCATTTGAATCTTGGTCAAATCCTAGGTTTGGTCTAGATTTAAACAAGTTTAAAACATGAAAATGAAAAGGTAAGCGTGTATCCTTCTTAGTCACTCTAAAATGAAGCTTTTGTTGGGAGGTTTTTGAAATTTCCATGTTTGAAACCCAAAACCATTTCTCTCCATGCTTGACTTCATAAGACAAAGTTTAGGGTTAGGTGTAGATACATGATTTGTTTGGTTTGAATATGTCTAGACCTTGTTTATTAACTTCAATTCCTACTATATGACATAAGAAGACTATGTGCGCTTTTGGTTTTTCATTGTTTTTTGATTTTTTCTGAATGTTTACACTACAAGAAAAGTTGCCATGGCCGACGAAGTTGAAGTCGCGCCATGGTTGCTGGTGTACCATGGCCGACGATTTTGGGTCCCTCCGTGGTGCATGTCAAAACTTTTTTTCTCGTTTTTGAGGCCACCTAGCCCGACGAAAGCGGCCAAAACGTCGCGTATGGTGGCCCGGGACGTGGTGCATCTCGAAATCTTGGGTTCGCCGGCCGAGTCAACGCAAATCCGCACCGCCGAGGGATGTAGGGCCAGATGGCAGCCTCTCTGGCATTGTTTTTTTCTCGATCGCGCCATCTCGTTCAACGTTCTCCGATCGAGCCGTTTACGATGCAGGATCATGGGTCCCGCATGTCATCCTCTATGAACCAAAATTCTTTCTATTCTTGGATTTTTTTGACCCCCTGATTTCTGGCTACTTCCTTTTTCTTTTGATCCCTTGCCGCCTTGGAAACGTTGAGACCGCTGCTGCTAAATGGGACCCGCATGTCATCCTCTATGTGCAATCAACTTTCTTTTCTTGGAGTTTTTTTTGGCACCTCATATTTGGTCACTTGCCTTTTTTTTGATCCCCTGCCGCCTCTCAAACGGTGATACCGCTGCTGCTAAATGGGACCCGCATGTCATCCTCTATGTACTATAAAACTTTCTTTTCTTGGATTTTTTTGGCACCTCATATTTGGTCACTTGCCTTTTTCTTTCGTTCCCCCGCCGCCTCTCAAACGGTGATACCGCTGCTGCTAAATGGGACCCGCATGTCATCCTCTATGTACTATAAAACTTTCTTTTCTTGGATTTTTTTGGCACCTCATATTTGGTCACTTGCCTTTTCTTTCGATCCCCGCCGCCTCTCAAACGGTGATACCGCTGCTGCTAAATGGGACCCGCATGTCATCCTCTATGGACTATAAAACTTTCTTTTCTTGAATTATTTTTGGCTCCCGATATTTGGTCACTTGCCTTTTCTTTCGATCCCCTGCCGCCTCTCAAACAGTGAGACCGCTGCAGCTAAATGGGACCCGCATGTCATCCTCTATGAGCAATCAACTTTCTTTTCTTGGAGTTTTTTTGGCACCTCATATTTGGTCACTTGCCTTTTTCTTTCGATCTCATGCCACGTTTGAAACGTTGAGGAACCTGCTGGCTCATGGGACCCGCATGTCATCCTCTATGTGCTATAAAAGTTTCCTTTGTTGGATTTTTTTTCACCCTCTGATTTTTGGCTTGCCTTTTTCTTTTGATCCCCTGCCCCTTTGAAACGTTGAGTAAGCTGTTGGCTCAAGGGACCCGCATGTCATCCTCTATGTCCATCAACTTTCTTTTCTTGGATTTTTTTTCACCCCCTAATTACTAGCTACTTTCTTTTTCTTTTGATCTCAAGCCGCATTACAAACATTGAGACCGCTGCTGCAAAATGGGACCCACATGTCATCCTCTATGTACAATAAATCTTGGATTATTTTTGGCTCCTGATATTTGGTCACTTGCCTTTTTCTTTCGATCTCATGCCACCTTTGAAACGTTGAGTAAGCCTGGCTCATGGGTCCCGCATGTCATCCTCTACGAACAATAAAAGTTTCCTTTCTTGGAGTTATTTTTGACCCCTAATTTCTGGCTATTTGCCTTTTTCTTTTGATCCTGCCCCTTTGAAACGATGAGGACGCTGTTGGCAGGTCGGTCCCACATGTCATCCTCTATGAACAATAAAAGTTTCCTTTGGTGGATTTATTTTTTACCCCTAATTAATTTCTGGCTATTTCTTTTTTCTTTTGATCCCCTGCCGCCTTGGAATTGTTGAGAATGCTGCTGCCTCATTTTTCTTTTGGTCCTCTGCCGCCTTGGAAACGTTGAGACCGCTGCTACAAAATGGGACCCGCATGTCATCCTCTATGTACAATAAAGTTTCTTTTCTTGGATTATTTTTGGCTCCTGATATTATGTCACTTGGCTTTTTCTTTCGATCTCATGCCGACTTTGAAATGTTGAGGATGCTGCTGCCTCATGGGTCCCGCATGTCATCCTCTCAGAACGATAAATGTTTTCTTTTCTTGTATTTTTTTACCAACTGATTTTTGGCTTTTTTTATTTTCGATCCCCTGCCGCCTTTGAAACGTTGACGACGCTGCTGGCTCATGGGTCCCCGATGTCAGCCTCCCCGTACAAGAAACATGTGATATTTTATTTTGCAGACAATAAACGTTGTATTTCGCTCTGAGCTATTGCAAACGGATAAATTAAATCTTTATATCTACATAAACAAACTTATATGTTGAATCTCCTTGTTTTTTGTTTTTGCGAAGCATAGGACTTTCCTGTTTTTTTTTGAGAAAAATCCGACCTTTCCTGTTTTGGAGTGGGCTGAAATTGTACGAGTCAAAAGGCCCAGCAGGATAGTTCGAAGGCCCAGATGTCCAGATACAGCCCAATTGAAATCTTTCTTTTCTTGGATTTTTTTCACACCCTGATTTCTGGCTACTTCATTTTTCTTTCCCCGTGCCGCCTTGGAAGCGTTGAGACCGCTGCTACAAAATGGGACCCGCATGTCATCCTCTATGTACAATAAAGTTTCTTTTCTTGGATTATTTTTGGCTCCTGATATTATGTCACTTGCCTTTTTCTTTCAATCTCATGCCGACTTTGAAACGTTGAGGAAGCTGCTGGCTCATGGGTCCCGCATGTCATCCTCTATGAACAATAAAAGTTTCCTTTGTTGGATTTATTTTTTCCCCTAATTTCTGGCTATTTGCCTTTTTCTTTTGATCCCCTGCCCCCTTTGAAACGATGACGACGCAGCTGGCAAGTCGGTCCCACATGTCATCCTCTATGAACAATAAAAGTTTCCTTTGATGGATTTATTTTTGACCCTAATTAATTTCTGGCTATTTCCTTTTTTCTTTTGATCCCCTGCCGCCTTGAAATAGTTGAGGATGCTGCTGCCTCATGGGTCCCGCATGTCATCCTCTCGAAAGGTAAATGTTTCTTTTCTTGAATTTGTTTACCAACTGATTTTTGGCTTATTTTTTCTTTCGATCTCCTGCCACCTTTAAAACGTTGACGACGCTGCTGGCTCATGGGTCCCCAATGTCAGCCTCCCCATACTGCAAATCCTCTTTCTGCAAAGGTTGTATTTCTAGATAGATAAGGTGGATTCGAATCTGCCATGGTTCAGGCAGCTCAGGTAAGCCTTCTTGCACTGATTAATGGAAGTAGTGTATAGCAAGGTCAAGACATGTGGCTCGGTGTAATGAATCTATTTGAATCATGTTGTGGGTTCAATCTGATAGTTCTCTAACAGGTCAGCCAAAATAGAAATTAAGTTTTTTTCTAAAACGGAAATGCAAATTAAGATGAACACAAACATTAGTTATCATAATAGCTGATCATACATACATACTTGCTAAGAGCAAAAGCTTGCCAGAGTTTTACCACCCATACAATTAATTAGCAGTTCAGATAAGATAACCTTATATAAGTATAACTACAAATGCATTTGCTAAGGGCTCATGGGGCAACAGAACTAGACAACCGCGAACTTTATGACCAGCATGTCACAGCGGCATCGAAAGATCTTGACCTTCAACTTTGATCCAATGCGAAGTTTGGCACCGTCAATGAACTTTTTCCACCTGGAAGTAACAGCCAAGCGGCCATCTGTGGGACTGACGGAGTACCGTCCCTCCACGGTGAGACCTTCACTCTCCATGACGAGGGATATCTTGCCCCTTCGGCCAGCATTGAGATCCTTGGAGATACTTTTAGGCAATTTCTGATTCAAAGCAAGAGATACCACCAAAAATTAGTCAATGGCACCAATGCACTGAACCATGTGAGACTTTGAGCAGAGAAGACATCAAGATAAGAGCAGTTATGTTGTCATATACTCACGAACATAGCCTTCAGATGCGTCCTGGTCACCACACGGGTGGCCACAGCAATGAGCTGAGACCTCGGTGATCTGGCTGGGGCAGGTGCGGAGCCTGGGCTGGTACACGAGCTGGTGCGATGCAAGAGACTGCGGGTGCAGTAAACGGTGCCTCTAGAGGAACCGGTGCTGATGCAGAGACTATTGGGCAGGTGAACGGTGCAGCTAGAGGGCTGATGCAGGAGCCTGCTGGGCAGGTGTAGTATATGGGGCCTCTACAGGAACCAATGCTGATGTAGGGGACTGCTGGGTAGATGCAGTAAACGGAGCTGGTACAGGAACCGGTGCTGAGGCAGAGAGTGGGTGCCGGTGCTGGTGTGGTTGCCCTTTGTGACATCCGCTCATGTTCCATCAGGGGATCTGCAGCTTTGATCATGTTAAACCCAGCAAGCTAGAACAGAGGGAATGGTTTAGAACAACTGCTCAGAACAGTTATCAAAAGATATGAGTAGAAAAAAGTTACATATTATATATTTGGAAGTGTCTCCAACTCTGTAAGCAGTTACGTATATCTGCCCGTTTGAGTTTCTGATCCTCAGCTCGTCGCCCTTCTTCAGACCGTAGTCAAAAGCAAACTTTCTCCAATCATGTCCATACAAATATGTGATGGCCTGCATCTTGTAGACATACACCTCATAGACCGTGTAGGTGTTCATCAATTTGCCATTGCCATGCATAGTGAAAGACCCTTCATGCGGACACATCTGGTTAATCATTGGACGAAGTTCACAAGGTACAGTCTGCATGTGAAAATTGATACAAATGTAAGAAGCAGGAAGACTAAAAACAAGACTTTACTATATGCCAATTCATGCTAAACCACTGAGAATACATACCTGTAACTCTGTGAAGGAGCTACTAGAAAGGTAGATAGAGCCATAGGAGGTGTTATATGCGGGGTATGTACATGGGCCCGCCATATTCCCGCAAGCTCGGCATCGGGATGGTGAAGGAAACATGGGAGGTACTACTGGTGCGTAGCGCTGAATGTAAGTGGAAGAATTAGGTTGTGTAAAGTGCATAGTTCAGAGCAATGCAAATGTTGACAAGCGAGTGCATAACACTATGTTACAAACTGAACAGTGAAAAATTAGTGTATGATGAATATAAGCATGCTAATTTGGTGTTTCCGAATTCCAAAAAGCATTAGACAGAGCCGGTGATAATATCAGACATAAATCATGGCATGTATATGTGGCTTAAGAAAATATACCCGAACCCTTGGATGGTTACGGCCCGGCTGGTCCTTGGACTTGAGCTTATATAAGCATCCAGAAGGTGGGGCTGACAGTAACTTGGTGGCAGCCTCTGCAGATGCCTCATCAGCAGCAGTTGCAATCCTTTTGACCAATGAAGGGTTAGCAGTTTCAGTCTGCATATGAAAATTGAAGAGCAACAGACATCAGCAGTGATATATAAAATGAATCTATGAGACACTGATGCATATAGTGCTGGATGTAAGTGTAAGAATAGGTGTGTGTGTTTCTGAACTATTGGTAAGCATTAGACAAAGCCGGCAATAAACAGACAAAAATCAAATCATGTATGAGGATTAAGAAAATATACCTGCTTACTGAAAAGGGTACCACCCAGCTGGCCCGTGGCCTTGTGCTTGAGGAGGTTTTCAGAAGATGGTGGCAGCACCATCGTCTTCACAGCAGCCTCATCAGGATCATTTTTTATCCATTTGAGTAGAGGCACAGAAGTTTCATCCTGCATATGAATAGCAACAGAACTCATCATTGATATTTAATAAATCTATGAGATAGACTGATGCAAATAGTGCGGGTGTAAGTGGAAGAATAGGGTTGTGCATAGAGAACAGTTGACAACAATGCAAATGATTACAAAAGAAGCCAATGGAAATCAACAGTTTATATACTGGATGAGACAGACTGAAAAGTGAAAAATTAGTGTATGATGATTGTAAGCAAACGCAGTGTTTCTGAACTTTTGGTAAGCATTAGACAAAGCCAATAGTAATTAAACAGATAATAATGAAATCATGTATGTGGATTAAGAAAATATACCAGATTCATTAAAAGGTCACCACCCAGCTGGCCCATGGCCTCGTGCTTGTAGAGGTTTTTGGAAGATGGTGCCGGCACCATCGTCCTCACAGCAGCCTCATTAGCCTCATTTTGCATCCACTTGAGTAAAGGCGCAGCAGTTTCAGCCTGCATAAGAATGGGAACAGATCTCAGCAGTGATATTGAATGACTCTGAGACAGACTGATGCATATAGTGCTGGATGTAAGTGGAAGGGTATGGCCGTGTATGGACAACAGTTCACAACAATGCAAGGGTGTGTTCGGTTCTGAAACATCGTGGAATGGAATGGAATGGTTCCATTTCAGAGGAATGGAATGGTTAAATTTTTGTTCGGTTGGGATAAATGGAGAGCAGAAGAGATCGAGGTTAAACTAACCATTTGTCTCAAAATTGTAATTAACAATTGCAAATGACATTTTAATCTCAAAGTCGTAATTAACAGCGCCTAATGGTGCTCTTTTAATCTAAAAATCGTAATTAACATCATTTTTTGTTGGGTTAGGGGAACTGGAGTAGATGAACATTACTGTATGATGATTGTAAGCAAACGAATTTGGTGTTTCTAAACTTTTGGCTTCGAGATCTTATGGGTTTCAACTCTAGCCTACCCCAACTTGTTTGGGACTGAAAGGCTTGGTTGTTGTTGTTGTTGTTGTAAACTTTTGGCAAGCATAGAAAAAACCGACAATAAACAGAGAAAAATCAAGGCATGTTTTGTGGATTAAGAAAATATACCATATTCATTAAAAGATCACCACCCAGCTGGCGCGTGGCCTTGTGCTTGTAGAGGCATTTAGAAGATGGGGCGGCATCAACATACTGGCAGCCTGATCAGCCGCAGTTTTGATCTTCCTTTTGAGTAAAGGCCCTAAAGTTTCAGTCTGCATATGAATAGCAAAACAAAAGGCAGACCTCAGCAGTGATATTGAATTACTGTATGAGATAGACTGATGCATATAGTGGATGCTCTTAGCCTTTTGCAGCGTGAACACTAGCTATGGACAGACAAAAAACTAGTTAACTCAGCTTTGTCTAGATATGAATGTACTACCACCATCCAAAAGCTTAAGCCTTATTTATTTTTGAGAAATCAAAACAAGCAAAGTTTGACCAAAATTTTAGAACATTCTATCAACAAATATAATACTGTGTAGATACCGTAGGAAAATATATTTTATTATCTATTTAATGATATTAATTTTGTATTTTGCATGTTACTGATTTTTGGTAAAAGCTTAGTCAAACATGGTATAGTTTGACTTTCTAAAAATAATATAAGCCCAAAGCTTTGGGATGGAGGCAGTAGTATCTAGAGCTAAAACACATCTAGATACATCCGTATCTACAGATAGTTGAGTCAATTAATTTGGATCTGAGGGAGTATCAGATTCAGACTACATCATGGTAAGTTGGTTAAAAAATTACCCCTGGGCGGTCCCTGCCCAGCTCGGCAGTGGCATTTCGCTTCTTGTGCTGCAGATCGGGCCATGCTCCTGCAGCAGGTGGGGCGCTATTCTCGTTCCCCATAGCCTCAGCACGGAACCTGGAGGTACCAACCTGATACAGAGAATATAGAGCATGGTGTCACAGAGGCTTTACGCACAAACACCTGAAGACATGTGCTACTTTAAGCATATTCCAGAACAGGAACAGATTGAGGATGCAGAGAGACACTTAAAAGGTAAAGAGTGGATAAGCAAATGGAGTACCTGCTTCGCGGGGCTGGGGACGCAGCTCAGGCTCAGCCAACTGCCCACATGCGTGGTGGCCTTACGCTCCATTGCCCCCACCGCCGAGGTCTTACCTTTCCTGTACAAGCTGACAAAAGATACAGTGAGGATCAGCAGAAACTACAAAGGTTGCAAATGTCGACAAATAAAGGAAGAACACCCCAATCCAAGCAAAGGTAGCCCCCGCCCCCACCCCCATCAATCACTCCCAGCTCGAGGGTGACCAGAAAGACACCCCTTCGCCCAGAATAGGAAAGAGATGCGCAAGATATCGAGGAGAGGAAAAAAGAACCGATCTCGAGAAAGGAAAGAACATTACTAGTCCTACCTAATCCGCTTGGTCTAGATGCAGCTTGCCCCTCCAAGCTGGATGCCTGGACGGTGGAGGCGAAAGGAGGGGATCGAGCTAGCGGCTTGCATCAGTCGGCAATCGGCACTCGATCGGGAGTTTAGGGTTTAGGGTTTAGTGTTTAGGGTGTTTAGGGTTTAGGGTTTAGTGTTTAGGGTGTTTAGGGTGTTTAGGGTTTAGGGTTTAGGGTTTAGTGTTTAGGGTGTTTAGGGTTTAGGGATTAGGGATTATTAGGGATTAGGGATTTAAGGTTTTAGGGGTTGTTTAAGGTTTAGGGATCGTCGATCGAGTGCGCACACACATTATTAGAGGCACCCGCGCCTTTACGCATAAAGTGCATGCATATATATGTGTGTTTTTTGGGCCACCAACGATATATAGATGATCGAGATCGAGAGAGAGATCGAGATTGAAATCCCCAAGAATATATATGTTCAAATATACATTAAAATATATGCACGAATGCATTGTAGGCCATGCATGCACACTAATTATATATATATATTATGAGGCAACTTAATCAAATGTGTTTTCATTCGAGAGAACTTGTCAAAATTCAAGTTAATTAATTTATCACGATAATTATATAATTAATTAATGAATCTCAGGGATATGTTATACAACATGATCGATATAGGCCATGTATATTTTAATTGGTGTTAATCTACGGTTTGCTAGCTAGCTAGCTGCTATATATAGAGCATGTTTTTATTAGATCGGGTTATATCTAGTATACTTTAGGGTTATGTGTTTTAATTAAGTAGGGTTGATTAGCTAGGGTTAGTTACATATATATGGTTTAGGGTTAATGCATGGCACATTTAATTAATTTAATTAGAGGACCGCGAGGCACCCCTGGGCTGCTCGATGCACAATTAAGTGTCGTTGGCCTATACATAGGGTTTAATTAGGGTTTAGGGTTAGCTAGGGCAGATGGTTAGGGTTAGGGTTAGGGTTAGGGTTTAGGGTCTAGGGTCTAGGGTTTAGTGTTTAGGGTGTTTAGGGTTTAGGGATTAGGGATTAGGGATTTAGGGTTTTAGGGTTGTTTAAGGTTTAGGGATCATCGATCGAGTGCGCATACACATTATTAGATCGAGGCACCCGCGCCTTTACGCATAAAGTGCATGCGTATATATGTGTGTTTTTTGGGCCACCAACGATATATAGATGATCGAGAGAGAGATTGAAATCCCCAAGAATATGTTCAAATATACATTAAAATATATGCACGAATGCATTGTAGGCCATGCATGCACACTAATTATATATATATTATGAGGCAACTTAATCAAATGTGTTTTCATTCGAGAGAACTTGTCAAAATTCAAGTTAATTAATTTATCACGATAATTATATAATTAATTAATGAATCTCAGGGATATGTTATACAACATGATCGATATAGGCCATGTATATTTTAATTGGTGTTAATCTACGGTTTGCTAGCTAGCTGCTACATATAGAGCATGTTTTTATTAGATCGGGTTATAGCTAGCTAGTATAGTTTAGGGTTATGTGTTTTAATTAAGTAGGGTTGATTAGCTAGCTAGGGTTAGTTACATATATATGGTTTAGGGTTAATGCATGGCACATTTAATTTAATTAGAGGACCGCGAGGCACCCCTGGCCTGCTCGATGCACAATTAAGTGTCGTTGGCCTATACATAGGGTTTAATTAGGGTTTTAGGGTTAGCTAGGGTTTAGGGTTAGGGTTAGGGTTAGGGTTAGGGTTAGGGTTAGGGTTTAGGGTCTAGGGTTTAGGGTCTAGGGTTTAGGGTTTAGGGTTAGCTAGGGTTTAGGGTTAGGGTTAGGGTTAGGGTTAGGGTTTAGGGTTTAGGGTTTAGTGTTTAGGGTGTTTAGGGTTTAGGGATTAGGGATTATTAGGGATTAGGGATTTAAGGTTTTAGGGGTTGTTTAAGGTTTAGGGATCATCGATCGAGTGCGCACACACATTATTAGAGGCACCCGCGCCTTTACGCATAAAGTGCATGCGTATATATGTGTGTTTTTGGGCCACCAACGATATATAGATGATCGAGAGAGAGAGATCGAGATTGAAATCCCCAAGAATATATATGTTCAAATATACATTAAAATATATGCACGAATGCATTGTAGGCCATGCATGCACACTAATTATATATATATATTATGAGGCAACTTAATCAAATGTGTTTTCATTCGAGAGAACTTGTCAAAATTCAAGTTAATTAATTTATCACGATAATTATATAATTAATTAATGAATCTCAGGGATATGTTATACAACATGATCGATATAGGCCATGTATATTTTAATTGGTGTTAATCTACGGTTTGCTAGCTAGCTGCTATATATAGAGCATGTTTTTATTAGATCGGGTTATATCTAGTATAGTTTAGGGTTATGTGTTTTAATTAAGTAGGGTTGATTAGCTAGGGTTAGTTACATATATATGGTTTAGGGTTAATGCATGGCGCATTTAATTAATTTAATTAGAGGACCGCGAGGCACCCCTGCTGCTCGATGCACAATTAAGTGTCGTTGGCCTATACATAGGGTTTAATTAGGGTTTAGGGTTAGCTAGGGCAGATGGTTAGGGTTAGGGTTAGGGTTTAGGGTCTAGGGTCTAGGGTTTAGTGTTTAGGGTGTTTAGGGTTTAGGGATTAGGGATTAGGGATTTAGGGTTTTAGGGTTGTTTAAGGTTTAGGGATCATCGATCGAGTGCGCACACACATTATTAGATCGAGGCACCCGCGCCTTTACGCATAAAGTGCATGCGTATATATGTGTGTTTTTTGGGCCACCAACGATATATAGATGATCGAGAGAGAGATTGAAATCCCCAAGAATATGTTCAAATATACATTAAAATATATGCACGAATGCATTGTAGGCCATGCATGCACACTAATTATATATATATTATGAGGCAACTTAATCAAATGTGTTTTCATTCGAGAGAACTTGTCAAAATTCAAGTTAATTAATTTATCACGATAATTATATAATTAATTAATGAATCTCAGGGATATGTTATACAACATGATAGATATAGGCCATGTATATTTTAATTGGTGTTAATCTACGGTTTGCTAGCTAGCTGCTACATATAGAGCATGTTTTTATTAGATCGGGTTATAGCTAGCTAGTATAGTTTAGGGTTATGTGTTTTAATTAAGTAGGGTTGATTAGCTAGCTAGGGTTAGTTACATATATATGGTTTAGGGTTAATGCATGGCACATTTAATTTAATTAGAGGACCGCGAGGCACCCCTGGCCTGCTCGATGCACACAATTAAGTGTCGTTGGCCTATACATAGGGTTTAATTAGGGTTTTAGGGTTAGCTAGGGTTTAGGGTTAGGGTTAGGGTTAGGGTTAGGGTTAGGGTTAGGGTTTAGGGTCTAGGGTTTAGGGTCTAGGGTTTAGGGTTTAGGGTTAGCTAGGGTTTAGGGTTAGGGTTAGGGTTAGGGTTAGGGTTAGGGTTTAGGGTTTAGGGTTTAGTGTTTAGGGTGTTTAGGGTTTAGGGATTAGGGATTATTAGGGATTAGGGATTTAAGGTTTTAGGGGTTGTTTAAGGTTTAGGGATCATCGATCGAGTGCGCACACACATTATTAGAGGCACCCGCGCGCCTTTACGCATAAAGTGCATGCGTATATATGTGTGTTTTTTGGGCCACCAACGATATATAGATGATCGAGAGAGAGAGATCGAGATTGAAATCCCCAAGAATATATATGTTCAAATATACATTAAAATATATGCACGAATGCATTGTAGGCCATGCATGCACACTAATTATATATATATATATTATGAGGCAACTTAATCAAATGTGTTTTCATTCGAGAGAACTTGTCAAAATTCAAGTTAATTAACTTATCACGATAATTATATAATTAATTAATGAATCTCAGGGATATGTTATACAACATGATCGATATAGGCCATGTATATTTTAATTGGTGTTAATCTACGGTTTGCTAGCTAGCTGCTATATATAGAGCATGTTTTTATTAGATCGGGTTATATCTAGTATAGTTTAGGGTTATGTGTTTTAATTAAGTAGGGTTGATTAGCTAGGGTTAGTTACATATATATGGTTTAGGGTTAATGCATGGCGCATTTAATTAATTTAATTAGAGGACCGCGAGGCACCCCTGGGCTGCTCGATGCACAATTAAGTGTCGCCTATACATAGGGTTTAATTAGGGTTTAGGGTTAGCTAGGGCAGATGGTTAGGGTTAGGGTTAGGGTTTAGGGTCTAGGGTCTAGGGTTTAGTGTTTAGGGTGTTTAGGGTTTAGGGATTAGGGATTAGGGATTTAGGGTTTTAGGGTTGTTTAAGGTTTAGGGATCATCGATCGAGTGCGCACACACATTATTAGATCGAGGCACCCGCGCCTTTACGCATAAAGTGCATGCGTATATATATGTGTGGTTTTTGGGCCACCAACGATATATAGATGATCGAGAGAGAGATTGAAATCCCCAAGAATATGTTCAAATATACATTAAAATATATGCACGAATGCATTGTAGGCCATGCATGCACACTAATTATATATATATTATGAGGCAACTTAATCAAATGTGTTTTCATTCGAGAGAACTTGTCAAATTTCAAGTTAATTAATTTATCACGATAATTATATAATTAATTAATGAATCTCAGGGATATGTTATACAACATGATCGATATAGGCCATGTATATTTTAATTGGTGTTAATCTACGGTTTGCTAGCTAGCTGCTATATATAGAGCATGTTTTTATTAGATCGGGTTATAGCTAGCTAGTATAGTTTAGGGTTATGTGTTTTAATTAAGTAGGGTTGATTAGCTAGGGTTAGTTACATATATATGGTTTAGGGTTAATGCATGGCACATTTAATTTAATTAGAGGACCGCGAGGCACCCCTGGCCTGCTCGATGCACAATTAAGTGTCGTTGGCCTATACATAGGGTTTAATTAGGGTTTAGGGTTAGCTAGGGTTTAGGGTTAGGGTTAGGGTTAGGGTTAGGGTTTAGGTTTAGGGTTTAGGTTTGTTTAGGGTGTTTAGGTTTAGGGATTAGGGATTAGAGATTTAAGGTTTTAGGGTTGTTTAAGGTTTAGAGATCATCGATCGAGTGCGCACACACATTATTAGAGGCACCCGCGCCTTTACGCATAAATTGCATGCATATATATGTGTGTTTTTTGGCCACCAACGATATATAGATGATCGAGAGAGAGATTGAAATCCCCAAGAATATGTTCAAATATACATTAAAATATATGCACGAATGCATGGTAGGCCATGCATGCACACTAATTATATATATATTATGAGGCAACTTAATCAAATGTGTTTTCATTCGAGAGAACTTGTCAAAATTAGAGTTAATTAATTTATCACGATAATTATATAATTAATTAATGAATCTCAGGGATATGTTATACAACATGATCGATATAGGCCATGTATATATTAATTGGTGTTAATCTAAGGTTTGCTAGCTAGCTGCTATATATAGAGCATGTTTTTATTAGATCGGGTTATAGCTAGTATACTTTAGGGTTATGTGTTTTCATTAAGTAGGGTTGATTAGCTATGGTTAGTTACATATATATGGTTTAGGGTTAATGCATGGCACATTTAATTTAATTAGAGGACCGCGAGGCACCCCTGGCCTGCTTGATGCACAATTAAGTGTCGTGGCCTATATATAGGGTTTAATTAGGGTTTAGGGTTAGGGTTAGGATTTAGGGTTTAGGGTTTAGTGTTTAGGGTGTTTAGGGTTTAGGGATTAGGGATTAGGGTTTCAGGGTTGTATAAGGTTTAGGGATCATCGATCGAGTGCGCACACACATTATTAGAGGCACCCGCGCCTTTGCGCATAAAGTGCATGCGTATAGTTTAGGGTTATTTGTTTTAATTAAGTAGGGTTTGATCAGCTAGGGTTAGTTACATATATATGGTTTAGGGTTAATGCATGGCACATTACATATAGTTTAAATCTCAAGAATGTTTATACATGATAGGCCATATGTGCAAAGGAATTTTTTCCCCGTGAACTTGTCAAAATTCAAGTTTATCAGTGCCAATGGAAACTAGTCCAAAAAATTACATAGAGGACCAAAAGTACTAGACAATAACTAATAGAACCTGCAACTTTACAAAAAGGACCCCAAAACATATAGAAGAAAATCAATCGAGTCCTTCTCGACCGCACATCAGATCTCTGCTCCGCATCCTTTCCAGCAACTCCGTCGCCGGGGACGCACCACTTGGGACGGTGTCGCCGGTAGTCGCCAGGACGAAGGAGAAGAAGGGCCTCAGCAACGGCATATTGGCTCTGAGAAGGGCCGCTGAAAGGCCAAGATGTGCACGGGCAAGACGGATGACGCCGTCGTATGCCCCGAGCTTGTGAACTTTAGCAGCTTGACTTCCCCATTGGCCAGATCTGAAGCACTGACCAAAGCAAGCCTCACCGTTAGCGCCATCACATTGATGGCACCAGATCGGGGTTTGGCCGGCAAGATCCGCCAGATTCACCATAGGCCAGATCTGAAGCCGATGACGAGATCCCCGACTCCATTGCGCCATTCTGCTCATGGGAAACACTGGATCTAAGCTTACAACAACACTAACTCCCTCGGATCCAAATTAGCTGACTCAACTTTGCTTATCTAAATATGGATGTATCCACACATGTTTTTACTCTAGATACATACACGTCTAAGGAAAGTTGAATCAATTAATTTAGTTCGGAGGGTGTACAATATACAGAGAGAAGTCGGCCTCGTCTCCGGCCGGCGAGGCCGCCGGAGAGAAGGGGGAGAGGAGCCGGGGGAGTGGGAGAGACTCGAGAGAGAAAGAGAAGAGGAAGAAATGAGAGCTCCCTGGGGAAGAACATTATTTTTGTCGTTCTGCTCGTAGCTTGAAACTGAAAATTTTGGCCGCGCGCCAAATCATCCCGCCGCATCCATTCGAAAATCCCGTGACCAGTTTTACCCTTTTAACCCTGGTCCGGAAGCTACACCCACCCACCAACCATTCGCCCCATTAGCTCAAAAATACTCTCACACGCCAAAGCTCTGACTCTCTACAGTACTAGATCTGCTTCGCCGCCGGCATACTCCTCCACAGCGTAGCCTTGATCGTGTTGGCTGTCCACCCACCTGATCCGCTCCCCCGCCGCCCTCGTCACCGACGGATCTGCTTCACCGCCGACCTCGCCACCGACGGATCTGCTTCACCGCCGACCTCGCCACCGACGGATCTGCTTCACCGCCGACCTCGCCACCGACTACCTCGGCGCAGCGGCTGTATCAACTTCACCGAATCCCTTGCCAGCCAACCAGATCTGCTTCACTAACGCCCGCTTCTACTGAAACAGGGTCGATTCATCGTCTCCCGCGTTCGCCGCCGCTGGAATGCAAGTTGCCGCCCCCGTCCACCCCGCCGCAGCTTGGTTAGTACGCTGGCCCGTTAGATCGCGGTGTTTCTTTAGCCATGTTTTGTGTAGTTATTTGCAGATCTCATATGCCATTAACTTTCTTGATGTGTTGCTTCGCATGAAGTTTGTTTAAATATTGTACAGTACAAAAGCATTATCCGGTCGCTACCATCCTGTTCATTCTACTGACACCTGTGTGCATCCACATATTTATAGCCTTATACCCATTCATTTGCTGCCAACTGTTTTTGTACTGCATGCTATTGTCGCACTGCTTTTATAGTCATGCTATGGGCATTTCCAATCTGCTTGTTCTTATACCACGTCATTAGCTCACCGCTAGCTGTTTTCTCGTGTCTGCTATTCTCACACTGCTTTTATAATCATGCTATGTGCATTTCCAATCTGCTTGCTCTTATACCTCGTCTTTAGCTTATATAGTTATTGCTGCGTGCATGTCTGGTCTTTGTATTATCGTAGACTGACTTGTCAATGTTATTTTTCCTAGGGATTGATCATGCGAACCACTTATTAGAACATCCAACATTAACAGCGGGGACGCTAGGGAAGGTTGGAATCTGAGTTCTTGGTTGGTAATTTTGGCAGTTTACTTCCGTTATTATCTATAACCTATATGCATTGTTCCTTATGCAAGAGATTAACACTTGGAACCCTGCCATAGCAATGCCATTCATGCTTTACTATGTTTCTGCCTATTTGATATGCTTGTCTTGGAGAAACTGCGAAGGTGATTTGAACCTGACATTTGGTCATTCTTAATGCCAGTTTACTTTATGTGGAAAACCTTGGCATTACCCTACTCTAAATCTGAATGTCTGAAATTCGTATCTCATGCAAAGCAACATCTAGTTGGTTTTAATCTGATATCTGGTAAATATTGGCTTATTCATTTGGCAGCTCAAGTTTTTTGTTATTTGAAACCAGCTGACTTGGTCTTAAATGTGATATCTAAACACAGATTAAGGACAATGGAGCAGGAGGATTAGCATTTCACTTGATGGCTGAACCTAAAATGACAGGCATGTTGACCACGACTAGTGCACGCAAGAGAAGGACCTGCAGCGAGCCAGTATGTGCTTAGTACATGCATCTTATCTTATCTTGTGCTTATTTCTGCTACATGTTGTTATCTGATCTCTACATTGCGTAATACATGTTTGAATAGTTAATTGTTGTAACTATGTTTGCAATGTTACCAGAATGCAGTTTTAATGAAGCAGTCATCATTAGAAGATAGTCGCCAAAAAAGGATCTGTAGCGACCCTGTGCAACATTATGATGTAAGTTTGTGCTTAGTACAAGTTCCATACATTGTCTTATTTATGCAACTTGTTATTATCTTATATCTACATTGCATAATAAATGTTTGCATAGTTCATCGTTTAACTCTTTTTGCATTATTATCAGAATGCAGTTGTGATGAAGCAATCTTCATTAGAAGTGAGGCCCACAAAAAGTTCTGATATTTCTTCTGATGCATCTTCTCATAGCCGTCAACCTAGACCATTGCTTTCATCAAACAGTAAATATCTCAAGGCTGTACTTTATAAAAGACATGGTATTGCTGCTTTAAGATCTGTAGCTGATATGTTGACAAAGAGTACACAAGATTCAATCAAGGCGATTGCCAAATGTCAACGTGTTATTGATGATGCTAATAGAAGTCCTCAATGATTCTATGTAATTTTTTTGTTTGGGCACATTAATTGCCTTGTAATTTTCCTACTTGTTTTATTTGTGTATGTAATTGTGTGTATCATTGATATCAGATTTTAGGCTCATGAAATTTAATGCAAGTTGACTAGTCAAACAAGTAGGGCACTACAACAGATTGGGCCGGCCCACTTACAGTAGTGTGGGACCCACTTTCATTTTGGGCCAGCCCACTTCTTTAGTAGGCCGGCCCGGTTACACGATAGTGGGATCCACATGCTTATTGGGCCGCCCACTATCTTGTTGGGCCAGCCTATTTGCTATATGGTGGTCCCACATGGTAAATGGGCCGCCCTTTAACAGGAAGGTGGGACCCACCTGTGTTTTTGGCCCGGCCCACTATCTTGTTGGGCCGGCCCACTTGCTATATGGTGGACCCCACATACTAAATGGGCCGGCCTTTTAACAGGAAAGTGGGACCCACCTGTGTTTTTGGCCCGGCCCACTATCTTGTTGGGCCGGCCCACTTGCTATATGGTGGACCCCACATACTAAATGGGTCGGCCCTTTAACAGGAAGGTGGGACCCACCTGTGCTTTTGGCCCGGCCCACTATCTTGTTGGGCCGGCCCACTTGCTATATGGTGGACCCCACACACCAAATGGGCCGGCCCTTTAAAGTGGGACCCACCTGTGTTTTTGGCCCGGCCCACTATCTTGTTGGGCCGGCCCACTTGCTATATGGTGGACCCCACATACTAAATGGGCCGACCCTTTAACAGGAAAGTGGGACCCACTGTGTTTTTGGCCCGGCGCACTTGCTATATGGTGGACCCCACACTAAATGGGCCGGCCCTTTAACAGAAAGTGGGACCCACCTGTGTTTTGGCCCGGCCCACTTGCTTCCGGCCCAGTTGCTGTAAGGTGGACCCCACATGTTAAATGGGCCGGCCCATTTAAGTTTTGACCAGTCAACCTTAGAGATTAGGCCCGGCCCACGTAACTAATGGACCAGCCCAGCTATATAGTTGACCGGTCAAACTATGTCACTGGCCCGGCCCGCTTAAGACGTGGCAGGCCTCGTGTGGGCCTACCATCTACCACGGGGTTTCAGGTTAACGCCGTTAACGCAGTTAACGTCGCACGTGTCGCTTGCATGACGTCAGCAGTCAACGGGCTCCGGAAACACTTGCGCAACGGTCCGATTTTCCGTGGCGGAAGGGCGCCCAAGCGCGACGGACCGAAAAAATGTCGTTGGACTTTGCCTGACGCAGTTTCCACAACAGAACCCATATCGTCGGGTTAGGCCCATAGGCGACGAAAAATACCCCTTAGCGGACGATTTTGAGACGTTGTCTATCAGAACTTTTCTTGTAGTGTTATGCCCATTTGAATCTAAAGGTGAGAGAACACGTTAATGGTTATTCTAACAAAGGTCATGCTTGGTATCTTACCTATGTATTATGGTACATCACAAATGTAAAATGAAAGTATGTACATCTCTATAAACCCTAAACCCTAACCCTAACTATATAGAAAAAGATGAACAATCCATGCTTTTCGATTGCCTTTTTTGTTTGGCTTGATTTCAAATTTAGTGGGGAGGGGAGGTAGGGGACGAGTGTGTTTCTTTCGATGCCTCTCTCGTATTTGCTAGTTTTTGGGGGTCACACAAATTCAGGGTAGCATCTGCCCACCCCCTCCCTTCACGCGCGGAAAAAGTGTTAGGCGAGTAGTAAAATGGCATGACCAACAAGTTTCAAGTAAAATTTCGAATATAACCAGAATGTACCAATTGATAGATGAGTTAACTTGGCTTCATGGAAAAAATAATGTCATGTAAATGAGTTAACTTGGCTTTCCTACCCTTGAATCCATAGGAAACTTTGTACTAATACAGTATAATGATCACCTGAGTTATTACACCAACAGGTCTGTCACTTACGTGTGGTTCCCATGCGTGAGGTCCCACACTTCAGTGAGCACAAGTCATGTGCGGTAGGTAGGCAAACTCCCATCTTCTTTGTCAAGAGAAGACGCATCAAGACTCTCTCTCTCTCTCTCTCTCTCTCTCTCCAGTTATCCACCTCTAAAATCGATGCATATGTAGCGGCTACATATATATTCTTGGTCATAATCCCCTTATCTAAAGATGATGGATGCATGGCTTCACGTCGTCGTCGCTTTCATCGTCATTATCTTCGTCGTCCGAGTAGTAGTACTTCCTGCACATTGTTCCGTCGAACACCTTCACTGTGAGCACATCATCGCCTTCATATTTGAAGTGTACGAAGCAGCCGAAATCCACACCGTGCGCGATGGCGAAATTCTCCCAGCCCTTGTCGAGGTACATCCGGCCTTGTCCGTCAAATAGGACCTCCACGGTCCAGAGACGAGGACCGCAGTCAGCTGCTCGCAGATACACCTTAGCTGGCTCCTGGCCGTCAAGATAGTCCGCAAACTTTTTTGGGAGAGCCTGCAAAGAGATCGAGCGCCGATCGTTTGAAATTAAAGGTTTTTTAGAACATGCCCATAATCAATCACATGCATCATATATGTGGGAACGCGTACGTACCTTCTTGACCAAAGGGTCTTCATAGACGACGATGAAGAACTCCTCTATGATCAAAGGCAGTGTTGACGGTGGTGGTGGCAATGATGATGATCCATCACCCCGGCCGCCCCTTCCCCTTCCCCTTCTGGTCGGCGTCCGAGACGTGGAAGCCATGGCAATGGGATCAAGTGTATGTGAACGAAGAAGAGAGAGGCAGAACCTATTGACACAAGGGATGGCCGTTGTGGTTGTTTATAAGGAAGAGATGACCGCTGTAGGGGTTAACACAATAAATTAAGGAGGAGGTGACCGTTGTGGGGGTTTTACACAATAAATTAAGGAGGAGATGGCCGTTGTGGGGGTTTATATCTCAACAAAAAAGTAACGCGGACTATTTTGACGGAAATGGAACTTCGTGATATAGTTTATCATTTTACCGTGAAAAGTAATGCCTAAAATAAAAGGTAATTCGTGATAGTTTATCATTTAACGAATGGGGTACATAAGATACGGGTCAAAATGGCGCCTCTACATTTTTAAGATAAACTATGACATATTTTAGTGCCAATTCCCAACTCTTTACGATTTTTAGTGTTTTTAGCCAGTTTCACACATTTAAATGACTATATGCTGATTTATTGGAAGTAATTCAAATTTGAAATGTAGGTGTGTTATAACTTGGTCATAGAAATCCCCCAAAATCATTTTTAGATTCATATTACTTACTATATAAGAAGGCTATGTGCTTTGGTTTTTCATTTTTTTCTAGTTTTTTTTTGAATTTTATGCCCATTTGAATCTTGGTCAAATACTACCTAGCTAGGTTTGACCAAGATTTAAACAATTTTAAAACATGAAAAGGAAAAGGCAAGCCTGGATCTTTTTTAGTCATTCTAAAATGAAGCTTTTGGGAGGTTCTTGAAATTTCAATGTTTGAAACCAATACGACTTCTCTTCATGTGCTAGACTTCATAAGATCGACCGAGTTTATGGTTAGGGGGTAGATACATGATTTGTCTGGTTTGAACACATGTCTAAACCTTGTTTACCAACTTGAATGCTTTCTATATGACATAAGAAGACTATGTGCTTTTGTTTTTCATTCTTCTATTTTTTTTGAATTTTATGCAGATTTGAATCTTGGTCAAATCCTAGGTTTGACCAGGATTTAAACAAGTATAAAATATGAAAACGAAAAGGTAAGCCTGGATCCTTCTTAGTCACCCTAATATGTACCATTTTTTGGGAAGTTTTTGAAATTTTCATGTTTGAAACCCAAAACCACTTCTCTTCATGATTGACTTCATAATTAAGACAGAGTTTAAGGTTAGGGGCAGATATATACATGATTATCTGGTTTGAATATGTCTAGACCTTGTTTATCAACTTTAATGCTTACTATATGACATAAGAATGCTATGTGCTTTGGTTTATCATTCTTTTGGTTTTTTCCTAAATTTTTATGCCCATTTGAATCTTGGTTAAATCCTAGGTTTGACAAAGATTTATACAAGTTTAAAATATGAAAATGAAAAGGTAACCATGGATCCTTCTTAGTCACTCTAAAATGAATCTTTTGGGGTTTTTTTGAATTTTCCATGTTTGAAATCCAAAACCACTTCTCTTCATGGTTGACTTCATAAGACATAGTTTAGGATTTGTCGGGTTTGGATATGTCTAGACCTTGTTTATCAACTTGAATTCTTACTTTATGACATAAGAAGGCTATGTGCTTTGGTTTTTCATTTTCTAATTTTTTTGAATTTTATGCCCATTTGAATCTTGGTCAAATACTAGCTAGGTTTGACCAAGATCTAAAATGAAGCTTTTGGGAGGTTTTTGAAATTTCCATGTTTGAAACCCAAAACCACTTTTCTTCATGCCTTACTTCATAAGACAGAGTTTAGGGTCGTTAGGGAGTACATACATGATTTGCCTGGTTTGAATATGTCTAGACCTTTTTTATCATCTTGAATGCTTACTGTATGACATAAGAAGACTATGTGCATTGGTATTTCATTTTTTCATTTTCATGCCCATTTGAATCTTGGTGAAATCCTAGGTTTGAGCAAGATTTAAACAAGTTTAACACGTGAAAACGAATAATTAAGCATGGATCCTTCTTAGTCACTCCAAAATGTACCAATTGATAGATGTGTTAACTTTGCTTCATGGAAAAATTAATGTCATGTAAATGAGTTTTAACTTGGATTTCCTACCCTTGAATCCATAGGAAACTTTGTTCTAATGCACTATAATAATCAACCGAGTTTTTACACCAACAGGTCTGTCACTTACGTGTGGTGCCCATGCGTGAGGTCCCACACTTCAGTGAGCACAAGTCACGTGCAATAGGTACGCAAACTCCCAGCCATCTTCTTTGTCAAGAGAAGACGCATCAGGATGCGTATTGGAAGTCTGTGGTCCTTCGGATCCTTCGGTTGTCCCTCTCACAAAAAAAATATCTCTCATTCTCGGCCTCGCTCGCTCGCACCTCCCGCTCACCGACAAATCCTGCACAACGTCAACATCATAACCCGAAAAAGGGAGACACCATAATGCACTCCTTCTTCTCTCCTTCCGAGTGATCCCTCTTCCTCCGAGTTTCACGCGACGGGCAAACACACATGTGCTGCATAGTAATAATAAAAAAGTAGAAAAATCGACCTACGAATCTATGATTAAATATAGGTTAATCTAGGGTTTTGCCCACTACTACAGATCAAGTTCAAAAATATCCACTTGAATGGTTCGATTTTGGGCTACTAATGTGCGTTGGTTTTTTAATTTTTTCTGAATGTTTATGCCCATTTGAATCTTGGTCAAATCCTATGTTTGACCAAGATTTAAACAAGCATAAACATGAAAATGAAAAGGTAAGCTTGGATCCTTTTTAGTCACTCTAAGATGACCAATCTAGTTTAGGGTTAGGGGGTAGATACATGATTTGTCGGGTTTGAATATGTCTAGACATGCTTGTTTATCAACTTGAATGCTTACTATATGACATAAGAAGACTATATGTGCGTTGGTTTCTTATTTTTAATTTTTTTCTGAATGTTTATGCCCATTTGAATCTTGGTCAAATCCTATGTTTGACCAAGATTTAAACAAGTTAATTTAAAACATGAAAATGAAAAGGTAAGCATGGAACCTTCTTAGTCACTCTAAGATGAAGTTTTTGGGAGGTTTTTGAAATTTCCATGTTTGAAACCCAAAACCACTTCTCTTCATGTTTGACTTCATAAGACAGATCGAGTTTAGGGTTAGGGCCAGGGTAGATACATGATTTTTCTTGTTTTAATATGTCTAGACCATGTTTATCAACTTGAATGCTCATTATATGACATAAAAAGGCTATGTGCTTTGTTTTTTTTTATTTTTTTTATTTTTTATGCCCGTTTGAATCTTGGTCAAATCCTAGGTTTGACCAAGATTTAAACAAGTTTAAAACATGAAAATGAAAAGGTAAGCATGGATCCTTCTTAGTCATTCAAAAATGAAGCTTTTGGGGGTTCTTGAAATCTCAATGTTTGAAACCCAAAACCACTTCTCTTCATATGGTTGACTTCATAAGACAGAGTTTAGGGTTAGGGGGTAGATCGATACATGATTTGTCAGGTTTGAGTATGTCTAGACATGCTTGTTTATCAACTTGAATGCTTACTATATGACATAAGAAGAATATATGTGCGTTGGTTTCTTATTTTTAATTTTTTTCTGAATGTTTATGCCCATTTGAATCTTATTGGTCAAATCCTATGTTTGACCAAGATTTAAACAAGTTAATTTAAAACATGAAAATGAAAAGGTAAGCATGGAACCTTCTTAGTCACTCTAAGATGAAGTTTTTGGGAGGTTTTTGAAATTTCCATGTTTGAAACCCAAAACCACTTCTCTTCATGTTTGACTTCATAAGACAGATCGAGTTTAGGGTTAGGGCCAGGGTAGATACATGATTTTTCTTGTTTTAATATGTCTAGACCATGTTTATCAACTTGAATGCTCATTATATAACATAAAAAGGCTATGTGCTTTGTTTTTTTTATTTATTTTTTATGCCCATTTGAATCTTGGTCAAATCCTAGGTTTGACAGTGATTTAAACAAGTTTAAAACATAAAATGAAAAGGTAAGCCTGGATCCTTATTAGTCATTCTAAAATGAAGCTTTTGGGGGGTTCTTAGAAATCTCAATGTTTGAAACCCAAACCACTTCTCTTCATGGTTAACTTCATAAGACAGAGTTTAGGGTTAGGGGTACATACATGATTTGTCGGGTTAATTTGAATATGTCTAGACATGCATATGCTTGTTTATGAACTTGAATGCTTACTATATGACATAATAAGACTATATGTGTGTTGGTCAAATCCTATGTTTGACCAAGATTTAAACAAGCATAAATCCTGAAAATGAAAAGGTAAGCTTGGATCCTTCTTATTCACTCTAAAATTAAGCTTTTGGGAAGTTTTTGAAATTTCCATGTTTGAAACCCAAAACCACTTCTCTTCATGCTTGACTTCATAAGACATAGTTAAGGGCTAGGGGTAGATACATGCTTTTTCTGTTTTGAATATGTCTAGACCTTGTTCATATTGATCAACTTGAATGCTTAATATATATATATATATGACATAAGAAGGCTATGTGCTTTGGTTTTCATTTTTTGATTTTTTTGAATGTTTAATGCCATTTGAATCTTGGTCAAGTCCTAGGTTTGACCAAGATTTTAGCAAGTTTAAAACACATGAAAATGAAAAGGCAAGCATGGATCCTTCTTAGTCATTCTAAAATGAAGCTTTTGGGGGGTTCTTGAAATCTCAATATAATGTTTGAAACCCAAAACCACTTCTCTTCATGCTTGACTTCATAAGACAGAGTTAAGTGTTAGGGGTGGTAGATACATGCTTTTTCTATTTTGAATATGTCTAGACCTTGTTTATCAACTTGTTGAATGCTTATTTTATATGACATAAGAAGGCTATATATGTGCTTTGGTTTTTCATTTTTATGTTTTTTTAATTTTATGCCCATTTGAATCTTGGTCAAATACTAGCTAGGTTTGACCAAGATTTAAACAATTTAAAAACATGAAAATGAAAAGGCAAGCCTGGATCTTTTTTAGTCACTCTAAAATGAAGCTTTTGGGAGGTTCTTGAAATTTCAATGTTTGAAACCAATACGACTTCTCTTCATGCTATGCGCGCATGGCATACCTTGCATATCATTCGTGCATATATTTCAATATATATTTGAACATATTCTTGGGGATATATATATATATATATTTCAATCTCTCTCTCTCGATCTATATATCGTTGGTGCCCAAGAAACACACTTATATATATACGCATGCACTTTATGCGCAAAGGCGCGGGTGCCTCCAATAATGTGTGTGTGCACTCGATCGATGATCCCTAAACCATAAACCCTAAAACCCTAATCCCTAATCCCTAATTATACCCTAAACGTACACCCTAAACACCCTAAACACTAAAACCTAAACCCTAGACCCTAAAGCCTAAACACTACACCCTAAGCCCTAAACCCCAAACACTAAACCCTAAACCCTAACCCTAGACCCTAAACCCTAAACCCTAAACCCTAAATATATTTCAATCTCTCTCTCTAGATCTATATATCGTTGGTGGCCAAGAAACACACTTATATATATACGCATGCACTTTATGCGCAAAGGCGCATGTGCCTCTAATAATGTGTGTGTGCACTCGATCGATGATCCCTAAACCTTAAACCCTATGTTTGACCAAGATTTAAACAAGTTAATTTAAAACATGAAAATGAAAAGGTAAGCATGGAACCTTCTTAGTCACTCTAAGATGAAGTTTTTGGGAGGTTTTTGAAATTTCCATGTTTGAAACCCAAAACCACTTCTCTTCATGTTTGACTTCATAAGATAGATCGAGTTTAGGGTTAGGGCCAGGGTAGATACATGATTTTCTTGTTTTAATATGTCTAGACCATGTTTATCAACTTGAATGCTCATTATATGACATAAAAGGCTATGTGCTTTGATTTTTTTATGCCCATTTGAATCTTGGTCAAATCCTAGGATTGACCTAGATTTAAACAAGTTTAAAACATGAAAATGAAAAGGTAAATGCATGGATCCTTCTTAGTCATTCAAAAATGAAGCTTTTGGGGGTGCTTGAAATCTCAATGTTTGAAACCCAAAACCACTTCTCTTCATGGTTGACTTCATAAGACAGAGTTTAGGGTTAGGGGGTAGATCGATACATGATTTGTCGGGTTTGAATATGTCTAGACATGCTTGTTTATCAACGTGAATGCTTACTATATGACATAAGAAGACTATATGTGCGTTGGTTTTTATTGTTTTTTTGTTTTTTCTGAATTAATGTTTATGCCCATTTGAATTTTGGTCAAATCCTAGGTTTGACCAAGATTTAAACAAGTTTAAAACATATAATGAAAAGGTAAGCCTGGATCCTTCTTAGTCATTCTAAAATGAAGCTTTTGGGGGGTTCTTGAATCTCAATATAATGTTTGAAACCCAAAACACTTCTCTTCATGGTTGACTTCATAAGAAATAGTTTAGGGTTAGGGGGTATATACATGATTTGTCGGGTTTGAATTTGTCTAGACATGCTTGTTTATCAACTTGAATGCTTACTAGCTATATGACATAAGAAGACTATATGTGCATTGGTTTTTCATTTTTTGTTTTTCTGAATGTTTATGCCCATTTGAATCTTGGTCAAATCCTAGGTTTGACCTAGATTTAAACAAGTTTAAAACATGAAAATGAAAAGGTAAGCGTGTATCCTTCTTAGTCACTCTAAAATGAAGCTTTTGTTGGGAGGTTTTTGAAATTTCCATGTTTGAAACCCAAAACCATTTCTCTTCATGCTTGACTTCATAAGACAAAGTTTAGGGTTAGGTGTAGATACATGATTTGTCTGGTTTGAATATGTCTAGACCTTGTTTATTAACTTCAATTCCTACTATATGACATAAGAAGACTATGTGTGCTTTTGGTTTTTCATTGTTTTTTGATTTTTTCTGAATGTTTATGCCCATTTGAATCTAAAGGTGAGAGAACACGTTAATGGTTATTCTAACAAAGGTCATGCTTGGTATCTTACCTATGTATTATGCTACATCACAAATGTAAAATGAAAATATGTGCATCTCTATAAACCCTAAACCCTAACCCTAACTATATAGAAAAAGATGAACAATCCATGCTTTTCGATTGCCTTTTTTGTTTGGCTTGATTTCAAATTTAGTGGGGAGGGGGGTAGGGGACGAGTGTGTTTCTTTCGATGCCTCTCTCGTATTTGCTAGTTTTTGGGGGTCACACAAATTCAGGGTAGCATACTGCCCACCCCCTCCCTTCACGCGCGGAAAAAGTGAGTTACTAACTTGGCTTTCCTACCCTTGAATCCATACGAAACTTTGTACGGAGTTCTAATACAGTATAATGATCACCCGAATTATTACACCAACAGGTCTGTCACTTACGTGTGGTTCCCATGCGTGAGGTCCCACACTTCAGTGAGCACAAGTCACGGACAATTTTTTGCATATGTTGCAAAGGATAAAAGGTGGAAGAGGGATCACACGGAAGGAGAAGAGGAAGGGAGAGCAGTCACGGCCTCGAAATGCTTCAACCTTTCCGGGAAGTGATGTTGACTGGCACGCAAGGTTTTTCAGTGCTGCAAACCTGCAGTGCGGCGATTTTGACAGAAATAACCCTTTTGGCAAAGAAAAGCACGGACTGACCCTCTGAGCAATCTATTTCACTGGACTAACCTTTTTGTGTGGCTCATTCTGTGTTTTTCTTCGCCAAAAGGGTTACTTTGTCAAAATCGCCCCCTGCAGTGCAGGCTACGCGCCCGTCTAATATTCTTTTTTTTTCAATGACAAAAGGGGGGAGAGAGAGAGAGAGTCTTGACGACGTGTCTTCACTTGACAAAGAAGATTGTTGGAAGTTTGCCTACCTACCGCACATGACTTGTGCTCACTAAAGTGTGGGACCTGCATGCATGGGACCCTGCAGCCCTCTTAGGGCAGACGTGTGAGACGCAAAATATGGTTTTTAGTTTAGTAAGGCAAAAAAATAAGCCTTGGAGGGCCGAGGCGGGGCGGCCGTCCGCCATTTTATACCTTTACGCCCCCCACACCTCGTTTCATTTGTCATGTCTACCAAGGAAGAGCTCGGAGGAGAAGATGCAGTCCTAGCTTCTCGACCCCCTGGCGCCCCACGCATAAATACTACTACCAGAAGTACACTGTCTCTAACAATCCTGCCTGCGAAGGGAGATCTCGGAGGAGACGATGCGGGCTCAGCGTCCCCGCCGTTGATGAGCCAGGACACAAGGGTTACTATGCCTCTTTTAATTACCTTCGTTTTGCTGGTAATACTCGGACTTATATCTGTTATCTTCCGCAGGAGAGGGTCGATATCGCCGGAGAAGATGATGTGAGGCAGATGATCAAGCTCGCAGGAGAAGATGATGTAAAGGAGATGGTCAAGCTCGGAGCAGAAGATGATGTAAAGGAGATGGTCAAGCTCGGAGAAGATGATGTAAAGGAGTTAGTCAATCTCGGAGAAGATGTGGTGGCATTGGACCAACCGCGGTCGTTGGGCGAGATCCCGGAGATTCACTTACCTCGTTTGCACTGGTAATGATATGCCTGATCTATAACATTTTGAACATTTTTCGTCGGCTTACACATGAGCTATCTCGGCTTAGGGTCAACAAGGCCCCGGGAGCGGAACTTCCGCATCTCGGCGCCGAGAACTCCGAGTTACGCCAGAAGCGCCCTGGGGAATCGCACGCGCAGGCGCAGCACATCCGTTCGCAGGATCTCTCATCCTTCGACGTCAGGTTCCAGCGAGAGGTCGTAGAAGAAGATAAGTTGCCAGCTTCCCCGCCGTTCAAGAGGATGAAGGAGCTGAAGACGGAGGTTAATATTAGCTGACTTTGGGTTGCTGGTTTTTGGTACTTCGAGTCACTGACATGTAGACACCACTTAAGTCTGTCCTACATGTTAGTGACCACATTCGTTAATCAGCTAATTTGTGCATTTCGTTTGCCGGTAACGCTCGATATGTTTGTTGTTACCTTTGGCAGGATCACTCCCCTTGCTTATCCTGTCGGAGGATGAAGTTGGATCTTGCCAGCATGCGGGAGGAGAACAGAGAGTTAGGGATCAAGATATTTCGGTACAGGCAGGCGGTGTCTTTCCTAGAAGTGGATGAGATCACGGCCTGCGCTCGTAGGAGTTGTGACGAGGCCATTCATCTGGGAGAACGGATCAAAGCTCAGCTTGTCTCTTTGATGGAAGTCGCAGAACGCGTGATTTTCAATGCTAGAGAGGCGCGGGAACGACTTCTGGTGGCTGAAGATCTCGCATAGCAGTTTAATCATGTGCGCTTATTAGTTGCCTACTACTTTTGTAATTATTCACAATTAAGTATGAATCAATGGCTTGCCTTTTGTGTGACGGAGGAAATTGCACATACCACCACTTGTTGGTGCAGTTTTTGCACATAACACAATTTGAGATTCTTTTTACACAAATAACCAGATTTTGACGTAAACTTTTGCACAAAAAACAACCTTACTCCATGTTTTCTTTTGTCTTCTAAAGACATGTAGGTGCTTCGAAAAATACCTCCGTTCCAATGCTTAAAGCTTAGTATATTTTTCTTGAAAAGTCAAACCAAGTAAAGTTCGACCAAACCTATCAGCACATATAATATTTTGTAGACACCATATGAAAATATAATTTATTTTCTATCTAATAATATTGATTTTGTATCTTGCATATTAATGCATTTGGTAAAAACTTAGTCAAACTTTCTATCTAATAATATTTTCGACTTTGTATTATTTTTATTCATTTTCCCCCTGGTTGTCATGTTTTCTGTCCGGCTTCCCCAGCCCATCCATCCGTAACCCACATGCGCGCGTGACACGAGTAGTGGGAGACATGGTGCCCAAAGGGATAGCTTTTATTAATGGTGGCGACGGTTCCCTAGGCCAATGCTGGCGATACGTCTCATCGTCGCTAGCTGTGCCTTCCCCATGCGGCCGTATTAATGCACACCACTGCTCCTTTGCGCCTCCGCGGCTGATCAAGTAAGTTTGATCATAAAAGATGATCACATAAGCTCGATGATTACCTATAACCTAAAAATTATCTTAATTTGTAAACGAAGACATAAAATAACTAGTTGTTTGATTAGGAAAGACAAAGGAAATTTCTATTGAGATTGAGTTCATTTCATAGTTGTTATAGACACATAGCAATATTACCGAGAGATAGGATTGTAGAGAAAGCAATCCATAGGTATTTTGGAGGGTTCTCAATCCTTTGAATCAAGCAAGCTCTATAGGAAAAATCCCTATGTGTAAAAATCCTACTCCGTACAAGATACCTTTAGAAATCCTTTGAACCAAACAAACTCCGATTCATATTAGTTGACTATAATATGGATATATCTAGACACATTTTAGTTCAAGATTCATCCATATCATTTGACAAGTAATATGAATCGGAGTGAGTATATTAAATGGAGTAGTATATATTGTTCGAAAAAATTAAGTTATACTGTACTAATAAAGAAACCATTTCTGTGGTCAAACTGATTTGACGGGACAGTAACTGCACCAGGACGTAGTGGCGTGCTATCCTAGCCGAAGTTTTACTCGGCGCCTCGATGCAGCTGCTGAAGAATAAAAAAAGTCATATCCACTCCTACTCTTCACCTCCATCGTTTCCATCCTTGGCTCTCCACTTCCATCATCGTTCTCCACTCGCCAAGCGCTGCTAGCAAATTTTTTCATCCTCTAGATCTCCCATTTGCATAGCTTTCTCTCCTCACCCCTCCGCAGAACCGCAGCACTCCTCCTTCCCGCTCGACTCTCCTACAAAACTCCAATCACACATACTTGCTTCCGCCCTCTTAAATCCTTCTCGTCTCCATGGCGGCATCGAACGACGACCAGCTGTATGGCGACTGGGGGAAGCTCCCCGCCGAGCTGTTCAATCTCATTGCCCAGAGTCTGGACGTTACAGTCGACGTCCGGCTGGCCGCATGCTCCAAAACGCTGTGCCGCCATGTCGCCGACAACATGAATCTACACCATTGGGATGGACCCTGCTTGCTGATGCCCGATTCTGCCCATTGGCACTATGATGATAGTAGTGCGCACCACACGGTGTACCACGTTGTGCCCCTCGACCATCCTCGGCGCACAGCCATCCTGCCGTTCATGGACAATAGATTCTGGGTTGGCATGAACGGCGACTGGATCGCCGGCGTGGACAGTGGTGGGAACTGGTTCCTCGCGAACATCTACACGCACCAAGAAATCTCCCTACCATCGTCGGAAACTTGCAACATTTTTCGGGAGGAATGGATTGGCTTCCCCGACTTGCCTCCTGAAAGGTACATGACGTATGGGCGTGCCATGTTTTTGTTGAAGATTGTAATTTGCGAAGTGCCCACAAAAGCTGGACATTACTCAGATTACAAGCTCATCGCTCTATTCAATTCTGGACTCGCTTACCTGGCTAATGGTAGCCAGGAGTGGAGGTTATTCTCTCTTGCTAGTTGGGGTGTAGATTACAGTGACGCCATCGAGCACAACGGCTTCATTGTTGCGGTGGATGGGTGGACCGGCACCACATATTGCTGGGATCAATCACAGGCCGGTAATTCTTCAATCCATATGATATACTTCGCAATAAATTTTAATATCAAGCCCATTCATGATATATTGTAACTGAATTAACTAATTGGTCAATAAGATTTTTTTTCACCTTTCAAATGACTGTGCACCATTTAATTATCCTAACCTGACTGAACCATTGCTACAAACGAATTACAGTAGTATATGCAGTGCACTAATCTGTCAACCCAAACCAGATTATTGCAGTATATGAATGCATTCCTGAATTAGTTACTGCATGCTCTTATCAGAATATGAATAAGGAGCTTAGCCCTGGCCTCTTCATCAATTGATGCATGCAAACTTTCAATTTATTTGAATATTCGATGTACTCAAAGCATTACAATCATGGATCAGATAAGGTTGAGACATGTATCTACCATCAATGAATATGAGTGTAATTAACATACATCTCAAATGGGAACAATTTTATTTCTTCGAGTTTTTATACAAGTATAATGACTGCATCCTCCATTTGATCCTACAAATGTGAAGTTGCAGCTACTGGTATTATTGTCTTCCTGAGCCATTCAAACACTAATTTTTTTTGTCTCCGTTTACAATGCAGATGCACACCTTGCCCTGCCATTCGTGATCCCATCACCGATGAAGGAACCGTCTGGCAGATGGTTTTTAGCTCGATCAGCCGATGGCAAGCGCTTGATGATCATCCATGAAGATCGGTATATACGTAGCAATGATCACCTTGAGCCTGCAGAAGTTCTGCATCATGGTAATGGCCTTATCCTGCGAGAGTATCCTGCCCCTGTCATACATATTTTTGAGAAAGATCTATCCCTGATTGGACCCAATTGGAGTCGAGTTGACAGCCTTGGCACACACTCTCTGTTCATTGGACTGAATTATCCAATGAACCTGAAGATAAATGATGGCAATGCTCCTGATGGAACATTGACTCCGTTCATGAGGTCAAATTGTGTGTACATCGCGTACTATGCATTTCGGGAACCAGCATTTAGTTGTATTTGTCGTTGTAACCTGCAGCAAGGGGAAAATGAGCTCATGGGAGTTATCACCCTTCCAGAAGATGGTTGGGGATTTCCCCGACAGGCGACAATGTGGTTTAAGCCTAGTCTGAAAAATATCCGCATGTTGATGCAACCCTAAACTGAGCCATGAATCTTTCTGGAGAAAATAATCTTTTTTGTACGATATGTTTGAACAATTCAGTAATCTGTTCCGTATCTTAAGATGCTCTTCCTTTTTTCTGAATCTTATATACCTGGACCCATTTCAGTGTGTCTGTTTACTCATTTTAGTGTGTATGTAGCCCACATTGAAGTAATCTAATCTTATAATTTAAAACGGATGGTGATGAACTCTGTATTTCCATCCTTCGTAAACCGTGCATGTCTGTTTATTTTTAGTTTCATTTCAGCAACTGTTATTAGTATATGCACACCTTTTTTTAATGTTGAGAGGAGTATAAGGGCATTACAATGCTATATACTATATGGCGCTAATAGAGAACAAATGAATGTCAAAAGATTGTAAAATCCTCCAGGTACTCTCCTTGCAGCGCTAATTGCTGATGACAGACTGACTTCCTGTTGGTTCCGGTGCTTTAGCTAGGACAGGTGAAAAGAGTTTCACGCCCTGCTTTCTTTTGCGTCGACAGTAGGCCTACCGCAGGGATTCACCTCTCCAACCGCCAAACGACGAGGAAATAATTCCTAGCGCCCTTGCAGTAGCGCCTGTGTTGGACGTGCCCTAATGTTTTCCTGCTAAAAGGTGCAATCTTTTAAGCACTTGGGTACGGTATTTCCCCACCAGCCTGGATGCAGGCCGCCAAACGCGTCTTAAGTTTTAAAATAGCGTGCTAAATGAATTAGCGGCAGCCTCCTTCAAACGATATGAACGCTATATCGTGGTAATAGTGTGGTATATTTTAAATAGCATTTTCAAAATAATACTAAATATAGCCTAAAAATAAATAATTTTACTAGAGCGAATAGATATATATAGTCCAAAAGTGACTGAATCATACATACATAACCACATATAGAAATAGATCTCAAGTATTTTAGAAGGCTAACATCAACATTTCACAAGGCAACAACATAGTATAAATTATTTATTAAAACATATTAGCATTAGCGATATTATCTTCTGACTTAGAAGTGGAACCAACAGATTGTAGTTCATCACCACGAAAAAGTGAAAGCAACTTGCCTGAAAAAAATAGCGCGCTAACACTATGAAGTTTTAGGGCGATATAGCATGCTGTTTCGCAAATAGCGCCACAGCGAGCAAAATTACTAAGCGTGGACCCTCTAGATATGCTATAGCGCGCTTTTAGCGGAGAAATAGTTAACTGGGCTTCATTGAGGCCCTGGTTTGACAAAGCAGCCTGAGTACGCATCTAAAAAAAATCTGCCTGAGGACGCATGCTTGTAAAAAAGAGAGAGCAGACTACAATTACTTCAGTCCCGAACCCTCTATCTCTCCCACCTACTTCACCTCTTTTACACTAATGACTGCCATGAACGGCTCGCCTCCTCCCTCCACCGGCAGCTGCCTGGCGGTAACGGCCGCCGACACAGATGAACATCGCCGATATTTCCTGAACTCAGCCGATTTGATCCACCGCATCCTCCAGCAGCTTGATGGACGTCCAGTCTCTTCTATCCAGATCGTGACTAGAGAAGGATCTACGAGTACATCCGTTTCTTACCCTTTGGCAGCGTCGGTTCCATCTCTTGCGGTACTTTCTTCTCCGCTGGAAGCACCATCTGGCTCGGCACTGATTTCCCTGGCGGCGGCACCAGCTTCTCCGGTTGCGCCGACCCCAACCCCCGCGGCACGGTCTTCTCCGGTGGCGGCACCACCAAAAGTGGCTGTAAGTTGTCCTGAACTCACTAGGATGCAGGTGTAAGTAGTCAATGATAGTTGGGGTTTTAACAAGTTCTTTTTTCTTTAATGATGGGAAACCGTAGTAGTATTCTTCTGCAAATGTTTTTTTAATGACGGGAAACAGTAGATGTTAAGTACTAGTTCTGGCAAAAAAAGATGTTAAGTAATAGTATCCATCACAGAGCAGGGTTTCGCAGTCTGAACATACAAATATATGCTCCATGTTACCTGTTTCAGAAAGTCTGAAAGCTTGCTCAGTACATGTAAAATCAAATTGTCTTGCTGCTGCTAGATTTTGTGCAAACTAATTAAAGAGATAGCTAGATGCATTTTCTCCATGTATGTTACGTTCTGATTTATATGCTGTTGATTGATATATACCGTGCTTAACTAGATGCAGAAGCAAACTCGCTCCAACGTCAATGAGCAACTACGTCTTAGGACTGTCGATTGTACATGTCCTCTGCACCGCCCCGAGTTCAGAATTCAAAGAAATTCACTAGCCAAAAAGCCAAAGGTGACGGGCAGGCGTGATGCAGCAATTCAACGTTGTATATTAAAAGGGCGAGGGAAAGGCCGCCCTAAACGGGTTGGTCACTCGGCGGACCCTCCTCAGCCCTCGCGCTTCTATGTGCAACTGGACGGCAACGATGACATGTATATGTTGGTCATCCCCAGAGAATTCAAGCAATGTCTGAAAGGGATTCTTCCCAGGCCTATCAAGCTCAAGACCAGCGTAGGCTGCGCCTGGTATGTGCACATCGATGAGTACCAGGGTGAACTGGTCTTGAAGGATGGTTGGTTCGGGTTTGCAGAGGCGCATGAACTGCAGCTCGATGACATTCTCGTCTTCGAGGTGAAAGACACTTCCTTGATGAATGTGTTGATCTACGACTGTAACACCTCCACCCAGAGGGTAATATTTTGTGCTGATCACCCTTAGTTGCATGCATGATCTGCAGTGCTTTTAGGAAGAGGGGATCAGAAACACCTCAATATTTTATTGAATTAACTAGATGCTGCTTTTGGACCTGGGGTAGTGCCCTGCTGATGTTCATGCTGAACTTGGTTTTTGTATTAAGCTGAACTGGGGATCAGATACAATGTGATGAGACTTTGTTAATTAGCTAATATAGTATATGTTAGACATGTTTTATTTTACTTTAATTTACTGTGATATGCTGCGGTAGTTTCAATGTGCGGTCTGATGATTTGTATTATACCTAGCTACATGGAGCTCAACATTTTATTTTAGAAAGTGTAAAAGTGACCAATTTTTTTGATCTGATTGTAGCGAACGATTGTAGCGAACACAAGTGCAGATGGTCAAACCCCCAAAACTTCTCATATTCATTGTTACATGGTCGAGATATAAAGGTATTTTACGCACTGGTTTAATACTCAACTGCTTACATCCATGTTTGTTTGCAGTTTTTTTTGACACCTCTTAATGCTCCCTCCGATCCATTTTTTTTGAGATACTGTTAGTTGTAGAGATATCCATTTTATCATCAAGTAATGAGGATCAGATGGAGTATCGTTTTCATTTTACCAAAATAAATGGATATACTGTATAGTACAACGTAGCCTGAGGCCCTTAGCTCTGAATGCAATTTCTGTGTGCACACTGATCGGATCATAACCCACACGACCTGTCTCACTGGTATGTAGGTCCGGGCCCCACCAGATACTGATAAAGCCCAGTGACCCGCCGGGTGAAGTTTTCTGTGTGGATTCCTGCGTACCTGGCTTCGTTCCTCCAAGAAACGCGCATTTTTTTGACCGGGGGGACACGCGCATTTATTCCCTTGCTGATGTATCATTCTCAGTTTCTCACAGCCCCCTCATGTTCAGATCTCCCCAGATCCCTCGCCGTCCATCTCCCCTGAGTCCTCTCCCTACACCACCGGCGTCCACCACCGCTCGGACTACGCGGCTTGGACTCCGTCCTCTACGGATGCGGCGACGTCGCACCTAAAAACTCCACTAAGGCGGCGCGGCATCCCCGATTCTCTCGGTCCATGGCTGCAATGGCGGTATGTTTCCCCCGAATCACTAGCGTTGCCGGTCACATCTTTATTATATCTAAGTTGTATTGCCGGTTGCTTAGCATTGTTTGATATAGACTATTTCTCTCATCCAGTGTATATATTAATCCTCTGGTAAAGACTCGGGCTACACATGCACGCATGCTAGCTAGGTTGGGACTGGATCTAATGTGTGCAATAATAATCGTTCAAATATGATATTGGTCAATCCACGGCCGATAATCACATATGAGGACACCGAGCATGCATGTCTGGCTTATGGACTCTTTAGGCCGACGCTGATTTTTTTTGTTTGCTTGGTCGATCTGTACTGGCGGATGATGAACTGCAGATGCATTACTCTGATGCTAGACCTAGCCAGCAAGCATGCATGGCTCATGCTAGCTTGATTTCTATTCTCATAGCTACTATTTATATCGATTTGGCTTCTGCGATACAATGATACACTATGCTGAATAATTTGATGATACAAGGTTGTACATATCATCCTAGCTAGATTCAGAAGCTTATTGTTCAGACTGTGTGTTCGATAAGAACAATGATCCGCTGACTTTGCTAGGTGCCTTTGATTATGCATTTGCTTGGAATTACGGTCAGAAGCTAGAGGCATTATCTAATTGAGGCCTCTTTTTTGCAGTGTTCAAACAAGAAGCTCAAGCTTGGAGAGAGCTTATCATGGAAGGAGACATCTGTAGAGCCAGCCCCAGTGTGCAAGGTGTTTAGGCGCATCGATGAGGAGAATACCGCTGACAGCTTCTGCAAGGTACTATGTACATCGGAGTTAGAGGTGATTACCATCCCCAGTCGTGTTCTACCCTGGTTTTACGGTGGGTGTCCAGAGTCCATCAACCTGAAGATGTCCACTGCATGCACCTGGATTGTGGACCTGAAGCAACAAGATGGCAATGTTTTAATGGACGCAGGATGGCCAGAGTTTGTCAAAGCACATGACTTGAAGGTAGGATACCTCCTGACCTTCAAGAAGATTGACACCAAATCATTGCAGGTGCTCATATTTGGTTACAATTGCTGTGAGAAGGTTATATGGTGTTCAGGTTATCACCCATCGCTGGGGCAACAAAATGAATCACAGCTGTATTAAGTTGTCTTACAAATGTTCTGTAGAGAGAGCTGGTCTATAATAGTATAATGATGCATTGTGGTGAACATGATGGTACCATTACTGGATTAGTGGATTGCCTAGCCCTTTCCATTAGTTCGGACTTTTGGTTGTGTTGGCTTGTGTATGAAGCTTGGCATGGTATCAGAGCCCAGGGTCTCGAGTTCGAGACCTGGCTTTCGTAATTTATCCTAAAAATTGGTGCTGCCCTCCGTTGCCCTCCTCGGAGTCCACGTATATGCCTCTTGAGAGTCTCCTTGTGTTGACCTCTTCCCTTCTTCCGGTCACACGTGAGGAGGGGTGTTGAGATGTATAAGTGGATTGCCTAGCCCTTTCCATCAGTTCGGACTTTTGGTTGCGTTGGCTAGTGCATGAAGCTTGACAAACCTTATTTATATGTACAGCTCTCTAGTTGTACTATTAATTATTATGTGCTTATGTTGGCTGGATTGTGATGAACATGAGATGTTCTGTTGTTTCCGTAAAGAAAAAAACGTGATGTTTTTTCGAATCCTGCGCTGGATATGTTTTGCACAAACTAGTGAAGTGCCCGCTGACAAAACATATTATGTGCAAATAGGCAACCCTCAGTAACGATCATGGGTTCAAGCGTCCAGGATCCAGTGCCTTGACATCAGCAAGCACAGATGAACAGTTGGTTGACTTGTAGATTTGGACGTTGGATCGAAAATAGATAGCTAAGAACTAAGTACTGTAGCATGTAGCATATGTACTGTTCATGGTCTCATTCCGGGTTCAAGTGCTACCCCATGTAGCACCACTTTTTTTTTGGGTTAGCCCAGACAACCTTCCCAATAAAAAAAAGTACTACCTTCCCTGCATGGGCCAATTGTTTGTACTTTTGGGCTGCCGCCGGCCATGTACATGGTGATTGCTGTCAGCCTGCTTACTTCGCTGATAACAATCCAAAAACATTTAATGGGCCTCCGACTCATGCCATTGGGGCCCTTCCTAATTTAAACACGGAGATCCTATGATTGGCCCTCAAGAAACCGAGATTCTACATATAAAGTTATTTTTATTTCGTATCAATTATGATTATGATTCTTTTTAAATGCGCATAGCCAGTATGCGCATCTACATGGGATCTATATTTTGATATATTCATATAGTCGATTTCAAAATTTTCATAAATTATTTAAAGTTCCAAGATTTATTCTATCAGTTTGCAAGATCTTTGAGTGTATTTGTAGTTTAAAAAAATGACAAACCTCTTCATCAGATTGTTGTTAACAAGTGTAGTGTTGTGAACCCAAAATATATTACATACTTCCTCGTAGATCAAATTTGAACTAATTAAGTTGAACTAAAACCTGGATCAACAGTTAGTATGGATTAGGTGCATGGAGTACGAAAAACAAATGAATAGGCAATATTTCAGTTTTTCCTTCAGTTGAGAATGCTAGAGCAGGACCCATTTGCCAGTAGCGTCCCTCAACATTTGAAGGTAAAGACAAACAGAAGGGATCGAAAAAAAGCAAGTATCCTACATATCTCGGGTTAAAACATATCGAGAAATCACATATTTCTTGTACATAGAGGCTGACATCGTGGACCCATCGACCAGCCGTGGAAAAAAATCCAAGAAAGGAAACAATTATCGTACAGAGAAGCTGACATGTGGGACGCATTTTGCAGCAGCGTCCTCAACTTTAACAAAGGCGGCAGGGGATCGAAAGAAAAAGCAAAGTTGCCAGAAATCAGCGGTCAAAAATAAATCCAAGAAATGAAATGTTTATTGTTCATAGAGGCTGACATATGGGACCCACGAGCCAGCAGCGTCCTCAACGTTTCAAAGGCGGCAGGGGATCGAAAAAAAGGCAAGTGACCATATATCAGGTGCCAAAAATAATCCAAGGAAAGAAACTTTTATTGTACATAGAGGATGACATATGGGTCCCGTTTTGCAGGAGCGGTCTCACCGTTTCCAAGGCGGCACTGGATCGAAAAAAAAGAAAGGAAAGGTTTATCGTTCAGAGAGGCTGAGATGTGGGACCCATGGGCCAGCAGCGTCCTCTTAGTTTCAAAGACGGCAGGGGATAAAAAAGGCAAATAGCCAGTAATTAGGGTCAAAAATAAATCAAACAAAGGAAACTTTTACTGTTCATAGAGGCTGACAGGGACCCAAGAGCCAGCAGCGTCTCAACGTTTCAGAGGCGGCATGAGATCGAAAGAAAAAGGCAAATACCAAGAAATTATGGGTCAATAATAAATCAAACAAAGTAAAGGTTTATTGTTCATAGAGGCTGACATGTGGGACCCCTGAGCCGGCAGCGTCCCCAACGTGTTAAAGGCGGCAGGAGATCGAAAGACAAAGGCCAAAAATCAGTTGGTAAAAAAATCCAAGAAAAGAAACATTTACCGTTCTGAGAGGCTGACATGCGGGACCCATGAGGCAGCAGCATCCTCAACGATTCCAAGGCGGCAGGGGATCAAAAGGGGTCAAAAATAAATCCATCATAGGAAACTTTTATTGTTCATAGAGGATGTGGGACCGACCTGCCAGTAGCGTCCTCATCGTTTCAAAGGGGGCAGGGGATCAAAAGAAAACGGCAAATAGCCAGAAATTAGGGGTAAAAAATAAATCCAATTTAGGACACTTTTATTGTTCATAGAGTATGACATGCGGGACCCATGAGCCAGCAGCTTCCTCAACGTTTCCAAGGCGGCATGAGATCGAAAGGAAAAGGAAAGTGACCAAATATCAGGAGCCAAAAATAATCTAAGGAAAGAAACTTTATTGTGCATAGAGAATGACATGCGGGTCCCATTTTGCAGCACCGGTCTGAAGGTTTCAAAGTCGGCATTAGATCGAAAGAAAAAGACAAGTGCCAAATATCAGGAGCCAAAAATAATCCAAGAAAAGAAACTTCTATTTACATAGAGGATGACATGCGGGTCCCATTTTGCAGCCGCGGTCTCAATGTTTCCAAGGCGGCACATGACCAAAAGAAAAAGGAAGTAGCCAGAAATAAGGGTGTCAAAAAATCCAAGAAAAGGAATATTTCAATTGGGCTGTTTCTGGCCATCTGGGCCTTCAAACTATCCCGCTGGACGCCTTTTGATTCGTACAATTTCAGCCCATTCCAAAACAGGAAAGTCCTATGCCTCGCAAAAACAAAAAAAACAAGGAGATTCAACATATAAGTTTGTTTATGTAAAAATAAAGATTTAATTTATCCCTTTGCAATAGCTCAGAGCAAAATACACTGTTTATTGTCTGCAAAATAATCAAGATATCACATGTTTCTTAATACGGGGAGGCTGACATCGGGGACCCATGCGCCAGCAGCGTCGTCAACGTTTTAAAGGCGGCAGGGATGGAAAGAAAAAATAAACCAAAAATCTGTTGGTACAAAATCCAAGAAAAGAAACATTTTCGTTCTGAGAGGATAACATGCGGGACCCATGAGGCAGCAGCATCCTCAGCGTTTAATGTTAGAGGCTGACATGTGGGACCCGTGAGCCAGCAGCGTCCTCAACGTTTTAAAGGCGGCAGGAGATCGAAAGAAAAAATAAGCCAAAAATCATTTGCTATTCAAAATCCAAGAAAATAAACATTTACCGTTCTGAGAGGATAACATGCGGGACCCATGAGGCAGCAGCATCCTCAACGATTCCAAGGCGGCAGGGGATCAAAAGAAAAGAAGGAAATATCCAGAAATTAATTAGGGGTTCAAAATAAATCCATCAAAGGAAAGTTTTATTGTTCATAGAGGATGACATGTGGGACCGACCTGCCAACAGCGTTCTCATCGTTTCAAAGGGGGCATGAGATCAAAAGAAAAAGGCAAGTAGCCAGAAATTAGGGGTAAAAAATAACTCCAAGAAAGGAAACTTTTATTGTTCGTAGAGGATGACATGCGGGACCCATGAGCCAGCAGCTTACTTAAAGTTTCAAAGGCGGCATGAGATCGAAAGAAAAAGGCAAATGACAAAATATCAGGAGCCAAAGATAATCCAAGAAAAGAAACTTTATTTACATAGAGGATGACATGCGGGTCCCATTTTGCAGCAGCGGTCCCAACGTTTCAAATACGGCTTGAGATCAAAAGAAAAAGAAAGTAGCCAGAAATTAGGGGAAAAAAAAAATCCAAGAAAATAAAGTTGATGGACATAGAGGATGACATGCGGGTCCCATGAGCTAGCAGCTTACTCAACGTTTCCAAGGCGGGGATCAAAAGAAAAAGGAAATAGCCAAAAATCAGAGGGTGAAAAAAACAAAGAAAATGAACTTTTATAGTACATAGAGGATGACATGCGGGTCCCATGAGCCAGCAGGTTCCTCAACGTTTCAAACGTGGCATGAGATCGAAAGAAAAAGGCAAGTGACCAAATATGAGGAGCCAAAAATAATTCAAGAAAAGAAAGTTTTATAGTACATAGAGGATGACATGCGGGTCCCATGATCCTGCAGGTTCCTCAACGTTTCAAACGTGGCATGAGATCGAAAGAAAAAGGCAAGTGACCAAATATCAGAGCCAAAAATAATTCAAGAAAAGAAACTTGATTGTACATAGAGGATGACATGCGGGTCCCATTTAGCAGCAGCGGTCTCACCGTTTGAGAGGCTGCGCGGGATCGAAAGAAAAAGGGAAGTGACCAAATATCAGGAGCCAAAAATAATCCAAGAAAAGAAATTTTATTGTACGTAGAGGATGACATGCGGGTCCCATTTTGCAGCAGCGGTCTCAACGTTTCCAAGGTGGCACAACCAAAAGAAAAATGAAGTAGCCAGAAATCAGGGGGTGAAAAAATCCAAGAAGAAAGATTTCAATTGGGCTGCATCTGGACATCTGGGCCTTCGAACTATCCTGCTTGGCCTTTTGACTCGTACAATTTCAGCCCACTCCAAAATAGGAAAGTTCCGAATTTTCTAAAAAAACAGGAAAGTCCTATGCTTCGCAAAGACAAAAAAACAAGGAGATTCAACATACAAGTTTTTTTATGTAAAAATAAAGATTTAATTATCCGTTTGATATAGCTCAGAGCGCAATACACTGTTTATTGTCTACAAAATAATCAAGATATCATATGTTTCTTGTACGGGGAGGCTGACATCGGGGACCCATGAGCCAGCAGCGTCGTCAACGTTTTAAAGGCGGTAGGGGATGGAAAGAAAAAATAAACCAAAAATATGTTGGTACAAAATCCAAGAAAAGAAACATTTTCGTTCTAAGAGGATGACATGCGGGACCCATGAGGCAGCATCATCCTCAGTGTTTATTGTTCATAGAGGTTGACATGTGGGACCCGTGAGCCAGCAGCGCCCGAACGTTTTAAAGGCTGCAGGAGATCGAAAAAAAAATAAGCCAAAAATCGTTTGGTCAACAAAATCCAAGAAAAGGAACATTTACTCTGAGAGGATGACATGCGGGACCCATGAGGCAGCAGCATCCTCAACGATTCCAAGGCGGGGATCAAAGGAAAAAGGAAATATCCCGAAATTAATTAGGGGTTCAAAATAAATCCATCAAAGGAAACTTTTATTGTTCACGAGGATGACATGTGGGACCGACCTGCCAGCTGCGTCGTCATCGTTTCAGGGGGCAGGAGATCAAAAGAAAAAGGCAAATAGCCAGAAATTAGGGGTCAAAAATAACTCCAAGAAAGAAAACTTTTATTGTTCGTAGAGGATGACATGCGGGACCCATGAGCCAGCAGCTTACTCAACGTTTCAAAGGCGGCATGAGATCGAAAAAAAGGCAAGTGACAAAATATCAGGAGCCAAAGATAATCCAAGAAAAGAAACTTTATTGTACATAGAGGATGACATGCGGGTCCCATTTAGCAGCAGCGGTCTCAACGTTTCAAATGTGTCTTGAGATCAAAAGAAAAAGAAAGTTGATTGTACATAGAGGATGACATACGGGTCCCATGAGTCAGCAGCTTACCCAACGTTTCCAAGGCGGCAGGGGATCAAAAGAAAAAGGAAATAGCCAAAAATCAGAGGTGAAAAAAAATAAAGAAAATAAACTTTTATAGCACATAGAGGATGACATGCGGGTCCCATGAGCCAGCAGGGTCCTCAACGTGGCATGAGATCGAAAGAAAAAGGCAAGTGACCAAATACCAGGAGCCAAAAATAATTCAAGAAAAGAAACTTGATTGTACATAGAGGATGACATGCGGGTCCCAATTAGCAGCAGCGGTATCACCGTTTGCGGCAGGGGATCGAAAGTAAAAGGCAAGTGACCAAATATGAGGTGCCAAAAGAATCCAAGAAAAGAAAGTTTTATAGTACATAGAGGATGAGATGCGGGTCCCATGAGCTGCAGGGTCCTCAACGTGGCATGAGATCGAAAGAAAAATGCAAGTGACCAAATATCAGGAGCCAAAAATAATTCAAGAAAAGAAACTTGATTGTACATAGAGGATGACATGCGGGTCCCATTTAGCAGCAGCGGTATCACCGTTTGAGAGGCTGCACGGGATCGAAAGAAAAAGGCAAGTGACCAAATATGAGGTTCCAAAAAAATCCTAGAAAAGAAAGTTTTATAGTACATAGAGGATGACATGCGGGTCCCATTTAGCAGCAGCGGTCTCACCGTTTGAGAGGCGGCAGGGGATCGAAAGAAAAAGGTAAGTGACCAAATATGAGGTGCCAAAAAAATCCAAGAAAAGAAAGTTTTATAGTACATAGAGGATGACATGCGGGTCCCATTTAGCAGCGGTATCACCGTTTGAAAGGCGGCAGGGGATCGAAAGAAAAAGGCAAGTGACCAAATTTGAGGTGCCAAAAAAATCCAAGAAAAGAAAGTTTTATAGTACATAGAGGATGACATGCGGGTCCCATTTAGCAGCAGCGGTATCACCGTTTGAGAGGCGGCAAGGGATCAAAAGAAAAAGGAAGTAGCCAGAAATCAGGGGGTCAAAAAATCCAAGAATAGAAAGAATTTTGGTTCATAGAGGATGACATGCGGGACCCATGATCCTGCATCGTAAACGGCTCGATCGGAGAGCGTTGAACGAGATGGCGCGATCGAGAAAAAAACAATGCCAGAGAGGCTGCCATCTGGGCCCTACATCCCTCGGCGGTGCGGATTTGCGTTGACTCGGCCGGCGAACCCGAGAATTCGAGATGCACCACGTCCCGGGCCACCATACGCAACGTTTTGGCCGTTTCGTCGGGCTAGGTGGCCTCAAAAATGAGAAAAAAACGTTTTGACATGCACAACGGACAGACCCAAAATCGTCGGCCATGGTACACCAGCAACCACGGCGCATTTCATCCTCCACAGGATTGTCAAAGTGTTCTATAGCCATGGTAGGTTCAGGAAATAATTCCTGAGTAGATGAACTGGGCATCTCCTGAATTGATGAGCTAGACGTTTCTTTCATAGGAAAGATGTCCTCAAAGAAAGTCGCATCATTCGACTCCATAATTGTACCAACATGCATGTCGGATACCTCAGATTTTACTATCAAAAATCTGTAGCCAATGCTATGAAATGCATATCCCAGAAGAACACAATCCACGGTTTTTGGTCCAAGCTTGCGCTTCTTGGGTATTGGCACATTTACTTTCGCCATACAACCCCAAGTTCGTAGGTAAGAGAGTTTCAACCTTTTCCTTTCCCATTCCTCAAACGGGGTAATGGTTTTGTTCTTTGTGGGGACACGGTTTAGGACATGACATGCAGTCAATATCGCCTCCCCCACCATGCCTTGGATAGACCCGATGTATCTAACATGGCGTTAACCAAATCAGTTAGAGTACGGTTCTTTCTTTCGGCCACCCCATTTGACTGAGGTGAGTAGGGAGGCGTCCTCTCATGGATAATACCATGTTCCGCACAAAAAGAATCAAACTCGTTGGAAAAATACTCTCCACCACGATCAGACCTTAGCCGCTTGATCTTTCGATCAAGTTGGTTTTCTGCTTCAGCTTTAAAGATTTTGAAGTAATTAAGAGCTTCATCTTTAGATTTCAGGAGGTACACATAACAATATCGAGTAGAGTCATCAATTAAAGTCATGAAGTATCTTTTCCCTCCTTTTGTCAATTCACCATTCATTTCACAAAGATCCGAATGTATAAGCTCCAGCGGTGCCAAGTCTCTTGCCTCCGCAGTCTTGTGAGACTTACGTGGTTGCTTAGCTTGCACACATACTTGGCACTTGGATTTCTTGACAATAGCAAATTTCGGAATTATATTCATATTCGCTAGCCGCGTCATGCACCCAAAATTAATATGACAAAGTCGTGAATGCCAAATATCGGACTCACTATCATTGCAAACATGATTAATAATTTGAGTACATAAGTCTGACAGAGATAAGCGGAACAAGCCTCCGCACACATAACCTTTTCCAACAAATTGTCCACACTTGGAAATTACAACTTTATTGGACTCAAAAACCAACTTAAAACCATCTCGACATAAAAGCGATCCGCTAACGAGATTCTTATTAATGGAGGGAACGTGCTGCACATTCTTCAGCTGGATGGTCTTTCCCGAAGTAAACTTCAGATCCACCGTACCAACACCACGAACAGAAGCACGTGAGCCGTTTCCCATCAGCACGGAGCAAGTCCTTGCGACCTGATAAGAAGAAAACATAGAGACATCAGAACATACATGTGTATTGGCTCCGGTGTCTATCCACCAATCAGGAGAATTACATACTGAAAGGACAGTAGGAGAAGTACCGTACCCAACTGTTCAGATATGCCCAAGAGGCAATAATAAAATGGTTATTATAATATATCTTTGTGTTTATGATAATGTTTACATACCATGCTATAATTGTATTAACTGAAACATTGATACATGTGTGTTATGTGAACAACAAGGAGTCCCTAGTAAGCCTCTTAACTAGCTTGTTGATTAATAGATGATTAGTTTCATAATCATGAACATTGGATGTTATTAATAACAAGGTTATATCATTATATGAATGATGTAATGGACACACCCAATTAAGCGTAGCATAAGATCACGTCATTAAGTTATTTGCTATAAGCTTTCGATACATAGTTACCTAGTCCTTTCGACCATGAGATCATGTAAATCACTTATACCGGAAAGGTACTTTGATTACATCAAACGCCACTGCGTAAATGGGTGGTTATAAAGGTGGGATTAAGTATCCGGAAAGTATGAGTTGAGGCATATGGATCAACAGTGGGATTTGTCCATCCCGATGACGGATAGATATACTCTGGGCCCTCTCGGTGGAATGTCGTCTAAATAGCTTGCAAGCATATGAATGGTTCATAAGAGACCACATAGCACGGTACGAGTAAAGAGTACTTGTCAGGAGACGAGGTTGAACAAGGTATAGAGATACCAATGATCAAACCTCGGACAAGTAAAATATCGCGTGACAAAGGGAATTGGTATCGTATGTGAATGGTTCATTCGATCACTAAGTCATCGTTGAATATGTGGGAGCCATTATGGATCTCCAGATCCCGCTATTGGTTATTGGTCAGAGAGAAGTCTCAACCATGTCTACATAGTTCGCGAACCGTAGGGTGACACACTTAAGGTTTGATGTCGTTTAAGTTGATATGGAAATATGGAATGGAGTTCAAAGTTTTGTTCGGAGTCTTGGATGGGATCCAGGACATCACGAGGAGTTCCGGAATGGTCCAGAGAATAAGATTCATATATAGGAAGTCATTTTCTAGGTTTGAAAATGATCCGGTATTTTTCCAGGAAGGTTCTAGAAGGTTCTAGAAGAGTCCGGAAGAAATCGGCATGGAAGGTGGAGTCCCAGAGGGACTCCACCCACCTTGGCCGGCCAGCCTAAGGGAGGAGGAGTCCCAAGTGGACTCCTCCCCATGGTGGCCGGCCACCCCACCAAGGAAAGGGGGGAGTCCCACTCCCCCTAGGTTTGGTCATATGGAAGGTTTATGTTGGGGTCTTATTCGGAGACTTTGACCTAATCCTTGGGGCTTCCACCTATATAAAGAGGGGAGGAGAGGGGCTGGCCGGCCACACAAGACCACCATGGCCGCACCCCCTCAAGGCTGCCCTAGCCGGCGCCCCCTCTCCCAAACCCTAGCGGTTCCCTCCTACCTCTCTCTCCCACATAGCTTAGGCGAAGCTCTGTCGGAGATCTCCACCACCACCGCCACCACACCGTCGTGCTGCCGGGATTCCAAGGAGGATCTACTACTTCCGCTGCCCGCTGGAACGGGGAGAAGGACGTCGTCTTCATCAACACCGAACGTGTGACCGAGTACGGAGGTGCTGCCCGATTGTGGCACCGTGATCAAGATATTCTACGCGCGTTTGCAAGCGGCAAGTGATCGTCTACCGCAGCAACAAGAGCCTACTCTTGTAGGCTTTGGAAATCTTCAAGGGTGAGTCTCGATCATCCCCTCGTTGCTCCGTCTTCTAGATTGCATCTTGGCTTGGATTGCGTTCTCGCGGTAGGAAATTTTTTGTTTTCTATGCAACGAATCCCTACAGTGGTATCAGAGCCGTGTCTATGCATAGATGGTTGCACGAGTAGAACACAATTGTTTTGTGGGCGTTGATGCTTATGTTGTCTTTAGTTCGAGTACTTTGCATCTTTGTGGCATGGTGGGATGAAGCGGCTCGGGCTAACTTTACATGACCGCGTTCATGAGACTTGCTCCACGTTCGACATGCAACTTGTATTGCATAAGTGGCTTTGCGGGTGTCTGTCTCTCCCACCATAGTGAAGATTCAATTTACTCTTTCTATTGACAACACTAGTATCACCGTTGTGGTTCATGTTCGTAGGTAGATTAGATCTTACTCGAAAACCCTAAACCACGTAAAATATGCAAACCAAATTAGAGACGTCTAACTTGTTTTTGCAGGGTTTGGTGATGTGATATGGCCATAATGTGATGATGAATATGTATGAGATGATCATTATTGTATTGTGGCAACCGGCAGGAGCCTTATGGTTGTCTTTAAATTTCATGTTGAGTAGTATTTCAAAGTAGTTGTAATAGTTGCTACATGAGGTGAACAACCATGAAGACGGCACCATGGACCTTGACGCTACGCCGACGATGATGGAGATCATGCCCGTTGATGATGGAGATCATGTCCGTGCTTTGGAGATGAAGATCGAAGGCGCAAAGACTAAAGGGCCATATCATATCACATATGAATTGCATGTGATGTTAATCCTTTATGCATCTTATTTTGCTTAGAACGCGACGGTAGCATTATAAGATGATCCCTCACATTAATATCAAGATAATAAAGTGTTCTCCCCTCGTATGCACCGTTGATATAGTTCGTCGTTTCGAAGCATCTCGTGATGATCGGATGTGATAGACTCAACGTTCACATACAACGGGTGTAAGCCATGTTGCACACACGGAATACTTGGGTTTGCTTGACGAGCCTAGCATGTACAGACATGGCCTCGGGACAACGGAAACCGAAAGGTTGAACACGAGTCATATGGATGATATGATCAACATGTTGATGTTCACCATTGAAGCTACATCATCTCACGTGATGATCGGTTTTGGTGTAGTGGATGTGGATCGTGTACCACTTAACAACTATGAGGGATGTTGTATTAAGTGGGAGTTCATTAGTAATTAGATTAAAACATGAACTAATTATCATAAACATAGTCTGAATAGTATTTTGAATTAATTTTGTAGCATTGGCATCCGTTTTTCTACCATGCGCTAGTCTTGTAATTGAGATAGAAATACTGTTAAAATCTGACAAGAAACTTTACGGACTGGTACCGTATTGTTCAAGAATCAAGAATTGTTTAAGTCCTATTGCAAACTTTTAGTAAACCTCACATTGTTGATTCAAAGAGCTATGATTTCAATTAGTACCTAAAGTTATCTTGTCTCCATGAAACTTGAAGTTCAAATCTGTTTGAAAAGTAAGGAGCTGAAAATTTAGTTTTCAGAAATAAGCAAGGTATGAGATATATGTGATATCTAAAACCTTATTGCAAGATGATAGAATATAATCTAGTGAGACTACATAAACTCATAAGTTTTATGGGAATGTACGAAGGTTGAAGACGCCCGGCGTCCCAATCCTCCAACTAAGTTGGACACTAAAGATATTCGCATATCTATGAAATGATCGTCCTTAGTATGCACCGTTGCTAAGACTCGTTGTTTCGAAGCATCTCGTGATGATCGGGTGTTATAGATTCTACGAGTGCATGCAACGGGTGCAAGTCAGATTTGCACATGCGAATACTGAGGTTAAACTTTAAACGAGCCTAGCATGTACAGACATGGTCTCGGTAAGTCATCATGAAACAATGGATAAAATTATGAGTGAAATTGTTCATCATATTACAAGGTTACTAATAGTGAAATTCGGAACACTTGTCATATGATGATCAACTTCAAAGTAAGAACCTCAAGGTTATTGGTATTTGACCAACAAACCTAGAAGTTATTGAAGGTGAAGTGTTTTCTGAGAATGAGGAAAGCTAAAAGAGAAACTACAAAAGATATTTTGGCAGAAAGAAAGAAAAGACTAGAAAGTCTAGCTCAGGTGTATATAAATGATATACATGTTATGGATGTATTCCTCGTTTGGTCACACAATGAAATTCTTGGGTATTTGTACCATATTGGTTGGTATGAAGTGTCATACAAAACAACGCAATACAAGAATACAATGGCCTAAGTGACTGACAAGGAATATGATAGGAATGCACGTCTGGAACAAAATAAAGTGTTATTATGTTCGTCGTTGGCATTCTATCTAGCCCTTAGAATTTATAATAAAGAACTTAATAATTGTTATTTTGCTCTGGTCAAATAAAAACAATGAGTTGTTCAAATTATGACATTACTCCATGTACGATGGATAAGTTATTATAAATCTTAATGGTGAAACACACATACATAACACTGACGCTAAAATGCCATAAGGCAAATGATTTGAATTCCACTTATTTGTGGAACCGCCATTTAGGTCATATTAGAGAGGAACGCATGAAAGAACTCCATGCAAATGGATTTTTGGAGTCATTCGATTTTGAATCGTTTGGCGCTTGCAAATCTTTTCTAAAGAGAATGACTGAAATACCGTTCATAGGCCAAGAGTTGAACGGGCAATTAACTTAGTGGAAAAATACATGATGATGTATGTGGTTCACTGGGCATAGGTGTGTGCGGGAGATTCTTCTACTTCATGAAAACTTCCAACGATGAATTGAGTATATATATGTGGATATATTCGATAAGGAAGAAGTTTGAAACATTTGAATGGATTCAAATAAATTTCAGCATGAGGTGGAAATCATCGTAATAGAAAAGTCAAATATCTATGATTGGATCATAGTGGAAATATTTGAATTACGAGTTTTAGAGAACATCTAAGAGAGTTATGAAATTGTTCTACAAATCACGTTTCTTGGAGTATCATAGTGATGATGGAGTATCCGAGAGATGTATCCAAACCTTGTTGGGTCAATGATGAGATAAAATATTGATGCTATTATATTTTTGTGGATTATGCTTTAGTGACTACCGCTTTTACACTAAATAGAGCATCATCATGATCCGTTGAAATGACACCATACGAGTTATGGCATGGGTATGAACCCTAATAGTCCTTTCTTAAATTTTGGAATGCATAGCATAAAGTAAATAAGTTTACAACCAAAATCGGATGAATGTCTTTGTTGGTTATCCCACAGAATTGATTGGGAATTCTTTCCACTATGGAGACAAAGACAAAAGTGTTTGTCGATGTTTCTTACTTATTTCCAAGAAATTGTTTTTAGCGAAGTATTTGAGTGGGAGGACAATAAAACTTGATAAGGTTTATGAACCTGAGCATAATGATCAGAGTAGCGCAGCATCGGAATTGGTTCCGGAAGCGGCCACGACGATCATGGCTCCCATGTCTACAAAATGTTATAGTCATGGAGATCGAAGTACTTATTGAACCTTGTAGATATGGTTTACTTTGTGATCAAATAAATGATTTGTGAACAAAGGATTGTTTTTGAACAATGATAAACCAACTACATACAAAGAAATTATGATGGGCCCTGACTCCGTTAAAATGGCTATACGCCATGAAATCCAAGATAGATGAATACTTTTTGAAAGTAAACGGATCTATAAAATTGATGGACCTGGATGGAATATCCTTGAATAAGCTCGACTTGTCGAAAAGTTATTTACGACAAAGTTCAAAGAGTTGACTACGATAAGATTAGATCTTCCGTAGCAATGCTTATAGTCTATGTGGATTATTCTAGTAATCACTACATATTTCTTTCATGAGATATGATAGTAGGATGGCAAAATACATTACTTAACAGAAGTGTGTATTAAAGGTGTATACAAGATACAACCAATTGTTTTGCTAGTCCGTGGAATACTAGATAGGTATACGAACTTCAATTGGATGAAGTGAGTATCGCGGAGTTGGAATCTTCACCGGATGAAATAGTCAAAGAGTTTTTGATTTCATCAGAAACGATGAAGAGGCTTGCATTTGCAAGAAATTAAGTGGGAGCGCTGAGACATATTTATAATACTTTATGTAGATACATATAGTTGGTTATAAATGATGTAATTATATACTTGATTATAAAAGGTTTCATTGAGAATTAACTTCAATGAAAGGATATGGACTGAAACATATTTAGTGTCAAGATCTATGAAGATAGATTGAGACACATAATAAGTTTAAGTCAAAGTACATAGAATGGATATTGAAGTAGTTCAATATAGAAATATTAAGAAGGTGTTCTTTTCATGTGAAGTTTTAACAAGACTTGAGTGTATCTGACACTCAATGAGTAAAAACACATGAGTGATTATGGATCACAAATAATATGTACACAATCAGATGTCCTGTGCTCTAAAATGTTATGAGCATATACCAGAATGATTCATGTGATGATCATTGGACGACAGTAAGAATATCCTTGAGTACTTTAGAAGAACCAAGGATATATATATATAATTTTATATGGGGTAATGTCAAACAAATCGCTGTAAGGTGTTGCACCGATATTAGTTTGGTCACATATAAAAATAAAATTTCAATCTCAAATTAGGCTAAGTGTTGTTTAAAAGGTAGCACAATGAGCTAGAAGTTGTCTATGCTAGATTTAGATGAGTTCTATATGTTGTGACGGATTCTACAAACAAAGGCAGAATATTTCATTGTTTTGACAATGACTGAGGATGTTAAGTCAAGAGGTTCTTTGAGAACTTGGTGTAGTTCCAATAGTGTCAGAACTTTGAAGCTATATTGTGTATGACAATATTAGTGACATATTTCAGACCGCGGAATTAAGGTTCCACCAGAAGACCAAACATATTTAATGCCGACTCATTTAGAAAATGAGTGATGCGTTGAGACGCAAATGAATTGCAAAATACATACGTTTCTGAGCATGTCAGATCCGTTGACTAAAACTTCTCCCGTGAGAAAAACATGATAAAGCACCAGAAGGCCAAGGTGTTATATCTTTACATATGTAAACTAGATTATTGACTCTAGTGCAAGTGGGAGACTGTTGGAGATATGCCCAAGAGGCAATAATAAAATGGTTATTATAATATATATTTGTGTTTATGATAATGTTTACATACCATGCTATAATTGTATTAACTGAAACATTGATACATGTGTGTTATGTGAACAACAAGGAGTCCCTAGTAAGCCTCTTAACTAGCTTGTTGATTAATAGATGATTAGTTTCATAATCATGAACATTGGATGTTATTGATAACAAGGTTATATCATTATATGAATGATGTAATGGACACACCCAATTAAGCGTAGCATAAGATCACGTCATTAAGTTATTTGCTATAAGCTTTCGATACATAGTTACCTAGTCCTTTCGACCATGAGATCATGTAAATCACTTATACCGGAAAGGTACTTTGATTACATCAAACGCCACTGCGTAAATGGGTGGTTATAAAGGTGGGATTAAGTATCCGGAAAGTATGAGTTGAGGCATATGGATCAACAGTGGGATTTGTCCATCCCGATGACGGATAGATATACTCTGGGCCCTCTCGGTGGAATGTCGTCTAAATAGCTTGCAAGCATATGAATGGTTCATAAGAGACCACATACCACGGTACGAGTAAAGAGTACTTGTCAGGAGACGAGGTTGAACAAGGTATAGAGATACCAATGATCAAACCTCGGACAAGTAAAATATCGCGTGACAAAGGGAATTGGTATCGTATGTGAATGGTTCATTCGATCACTAAGTCATCGTTGAATATGTGGGAGCCATTATGGATCTCCAGATCCCGCTATTGGTTATTGGTCGACGAGAAGTCTCAACCATGTCTACATAGTTCGCGAACCGTAGGGTGACACACTTAAGGTTTGATGTCGTTTAAGTAGATATGGAAATATGGAATGGAGTTCGAAGTTTTGTTTGGAGTCTCGGATGGGATCCAGGACATCACGAGGAGTTCCGGAATGGTCCGGAGAATAATATTCATATATAGGAAGTCATTTTCTAGGTTTGAAAATGATCCGGTATGGAAGGTGGAAGGTTCTAGAAGGTTCTAGAAGAGTCCGGAAGAAATCGGCATGGAAGGTGGAGTCCCAGAGGGACTCCACCCACCTTGGCCGGCCAGCCTAAGGGAGGAGGAGTCCCAAGTGGACTCCTCCCCATGGTGGCCGGCCACCCCACCAAGGAAAGGGGGGAGTCCCACTCCCCCTAGGTTTGGTCACATGGAAGGTTTATGTTGGGGTCTTATTCGGAGACTTTGACCTAAACCTTGGGGCTTCCACCTATATATAGAGGGGAGGAGAGGGGCTGGCCGGCCACACAACACCACCATGGCCGCACCCCTCAAGGCTGCCCTAGCCGGCGCCCCCTCTCCCAAACCCTAGCGGTTCCCTCCTACCTCTCTCTCCCACATAGCTTAGGCGAAGCTCTGTCGGAGATCTCCACCACCACCGCCACCACGCCGTCGTGCTGCCGGGATTCCAAGGAGGATCTACTACTTCCGCTGCCCGCTGGAACGGGGAGAAGGACGTCGTCTTCATCAACACCGAACGTGTGACCGAGTACGGAGGTGCTGCCCGATTGTGGCACCGTGATCAAGATATTCTACGCGCGTTTGCAAGCGGCAAGTGATCGTCTACCGCAGCAACAAGAGCCTACTCTTGTAGGCTTTGGAAATCTTCAAGGGTGAGTCTCGATCATCCCCTCGTTGCTCCCGTCTTCTAGATTGCATCTTTGCTTGGATTGCGTTCTCGCGGTAGGAAATTTTTTGTTTTCTATGCAACGAATCCCTACAGTGGTATCAGAGTCGTGTCTATGCATAGATGGTTGCACGAGTAGAACACAATTGTTTTGTGGGCGTTGATGCTTATGTTGTCTTTAGTTCGAGTACTTTGCATCTTTGTGGCATGGTGGGATGAAGCGGCTCGGGCTAACTTTACATGACCGCGTTCATGAGACTTGCTCCACGTTCGACATGCAACTTGTATTGCATAAGTGGCTTTGCGGGTGTCTGTCTCTCCCACCATAGTGAAGATTCAATTTACTCTTTCTATTGACAACACTAGTATCACCGTTGTGGTTCATGTTCGTAGGTAGATTAGATCTTACTCGAAAACCCTAAACCACGTAAAATATGCAAACCAAATTAGAGACGTCTAACTTGTTTTTGCAGGGTTTGGTGATGTGATATGGCCATAATGTGATGATGAATATGTATGAGATGATCATTATTGTATTGTGGCAACCGGCAGGAGCCTTATGGTTGTCTTTAAATTTCATGTTGAGTAGTATTTCAAAGTAGTTGTAATAGTTGCTACATGAGGTGAACAACCATGAAGACGGCGCCATGGACCTTGACGCTACGCCGACGATGATGGAGATCATGCCCGTTGATGATGGAGATCATGTCCGTGCTTTGGAGATGAAGATCGAAGGCGCAAAGACTAAAGGGCCATATCATATCACATATGAATTGCATGTGATGTTAATCCTTTATGCATCTTATTTTGCTTAGAACGCGATGGTAGCATTATAAGATGATCCCTCACATTAATATCAAGATAATAAAGTGTTCTCCCCTCGTATGCACCGTTGATATAGTTCGTCGTTTCGAAGCATCTCGTGATGATCGGATGTGATAGACTCAACGTTCACATACAACGGGTGTAAGCCATGTTGCACACGCGGAATACTTGGGTTTGCTTGACGAGCCTAGCATGTACAGACATGGCCTCGGGACAACGGAAACCGAAAGGTTGAACACGAGTCATATGGATGATATGATCAACATGTTGATGTTCACCATTGAAGCTACATCATCTCACGTGATGATCGGTTTTGGTGTAGTGGATGTGGATCGTGTACCACTTAACAACTATGAGGGATGTTGTATTAAGTGGGAGTTCATTAGTAATTAGATTAAAACATGAACTAATTATCATAAACATAGTCTGAATAGTATTTTGAATTAATTTTGTAGCATTGGCATCCGTTTTTCTACCATGCGCTAGTCTTGTAATTGAGATAGAAATACTGTTAAAATCTGACAAGAAACTTTACGGACTGGTACCGTATTGTTCAAGAATCAAGAATTGTTTAAGTCCTATTGCAAACTTTTAGTAAACCTCACATTGTTGATTCAAAGAGCTATGATTTCAATTAGTACCTAAAGTTATCTTGTCTCCATGAAACTTGAAGTTCAAATCTGTTTGAAAAGTAAGGAGCTGAAAATTTAGTTTTCAGAAATAAGCAAGGTATGAGATATATGTGATATCTAAAACCTTATTGCAAGATGATAGAATATAATCTAGTGAGACTACATAAACTCATAAGTTTTATGGGAATGTACGAAGGTTGAAGACGCCCGGCGTCCCAATCCTCCAACTAAGTTGGACACTAAAGATATTCGCATATCTATGAAATGATCGTCCTTAGTATGCACCGTTGCTAAGACTCGTTGTTTCGAAGCATCTCGTGATGATCGGGTGTTATAGATTCTACGAGTGCATGCAACGGGTGCAAGTCAGATTTGCACATGCGAATACTGAGGTTAAACTTTAAACGAGCCTAGCATGTACAGACATGGTCTCGGTAAGTCATCATGAAACAATGGATAAAATTATGAGTGAAATTGTTCATCATATTACAAGGTTACTAATAGTGAAATCGGAACACTTGTCATATGATGATCAACTTCAAAGTAAGAACCTCAAGGTTATTGGTATTTGACCAACAAACCTAGAAGTTATTGAAGGTGAAGTGTTTTCTGAGAATGAGGAAAGCTAAAAGAGAAACAACAAAAGATATTTTGGCAGAAAGAAAGAAAAGACTAGAAAGTCTAGCTCAGGTGTATATAAATGATATACATGTTATGGATGTATTCCTCGTTTGGTCACACAATGAAATTCTTGGGTATTTGTACCATATTGGTTGGTATGAAGTGTCATACAAAACAACGCAATACAAGAATACAATGGCCTAAGTGACTGACAAGGAATATGATAGGAATGCACGTCTGGAACAAAAATAAAGTGTTATTATGTTCGTCGTTGGCATTCTATCTAGCCCTTAGAATTTATAATAAAGAACTTAATAATTGTTATTTTGCTCTGGTCAAATAAAAACAATGAGTTGTTCAAATTATGACATTACTCCATGTACGATGGATAAGTTATTATAAATCTTAATGGTGAAACACACATACATAATACTGACGCTAAAATGCCATAAGGCAAATGATTTGAATTCCACTTATTTGTGGAACCGCCATTTAGGTCATATTAGAAAGGAACGCATGAAAGAACTCCATGCAAATGGATTTTTGGAGTCATTCGATTTTTGAATCGTTTGGCGCTTGCAAATCTTTTCTAAAGAGAATGACTGAAATACCGTTCATAGGCCAAGAGTTGAACGGGCAACTAACTTAGTGGAAAAATACATGATGATATATGTGGTTCACTGGGCATAGGTGTGTGTGGGAGATTCTTCTACTTCATGAAAACTTCCAACAATGAATTAAGTATATATATGTGGATATATTCGATAAGGAAGAAGTTTGAAACATTTGAATGGATTCAAATAAATTTCAGCATGAGGTGGAAATCATCGTAATAGAAAAGTCAAATATCTATGATTGGATCATAGTGGAAATATTTGAATTACGAGTTTTAGCGAACATCTAAGAGAGTTATGAAATTGTTCTACAAATCACGTTTCTTGGAGTATCATAGTGATGATGGAGTATCCGAGAGATGTATCCAAACCTTGTTGGGTCAATGATGAGATAAAATATTGATGCTATTATATTTTTGTGGATTATGCTTTAGTGACTACCGCTTTTACACTAAATAGAGCATCATCATGATCCGTTGAAATGACACCATACGAGTTATGGCATGGGTATGAACCCTAATAGTCCTTTCTTAAATTTTGGAATGCATAGCATAAAGTAAATAAGTTTACAACCAAAATCGGATGAATGTCTTTGTTGGTTATCCCACAGAATTGATTGGGAATTCTTTCCACTATGGAGACAAAGACAAAAGTGTTTGTCGATGTTTCTTACTTATTTCCAAGAAATTGTTTTTAGCAAAGTATTTGAGTGGGAGGACAATAAAACTTGATAAGGTTTATGAACCTGAGCATAATGATCAGAGTAGCGCAGCATCGGAATTGGTTCCGGAAGCGGCCACGACGATCATGGCTCCCATGTCTACAAAATGTTATAGTCATGGAGATCGAAGTACTTATTGAACCTTGTAGATATGGTTTACTTTGTGATCAAATAAATGATTTGTGAACAAAGGATTGTTTTTGAACAATGATAAACCAACTACATACAAAGAAATTATGATGGGCCCTGACTCCGTTAAAATGGCTATACGCCATGAAATCCAAGATAGATGAATACTTTTTGAAAGTAAACGGATCTATAAAATTGATGGACTTGGATGGAATATCCTTGAATAAGCTCGACTTGTCGAAAAGTTGTTTACGACAAAGTTCAAAGAGTTGACTACGATAAGATTAGATCTTCCGTAGCAATGCTTATAGTCTATGTGGATTATTCTAGTAATCACTACATATTTCTTTCATGAGATATGATAGTAGGATGGCAAAATACATTACTTAACAGAAGTGTGTATTAAAGGTGTATACAAGATACAACCAATTGTTTTGCTAGTCCGTGGAATACTAGATAGGTAAACGAACTTCAATTGGATGAAGTGAGTATCGCGGAGTTGGAATCTTCACCGGATGAAATAGTCAAAGAGTTTTTGATTTCATCAGAAACGATGAAGAGGCTTGCATTTGCAAGAAATTAAGTGGGAGCGCTGAGACATATTTATAATACTTTATGTAGATACATATAGTTGGTTATAAATGATGTAATTATATACTTGATTATAAAAGGTTTCATTGAGAATTAACTTCAATGAAAGGATATGGACTGAAACATATTTAGTGTCAAGATCTATGAAGATAGATTGAGACACATAATAAGTTTAAGTCAAAGTACATAGAATGGATATTGAAGTAGTTCAATATAGAAATATTAAGAAGGTGTTCTTTTCATGTGAAGTTTTAACAAGACTTGAGTGTATCTGACACTCAATGAGTAAAAACACATGAGTGATTATGGATCACGAATAATATGTACACAATCAGATGTCCTGTGCTCTAAAATGTTATGAGCATATACCAGAATGATTCATGTGATGATCATTGGACGACAGTAAGAATATCCCTGAGTACTTTAGAAGAACCAAGGATATATATATAATTTTATATGGGGTAATGTCAAACAAATCGCTGTAAGGTGTTGCACCGATATTAGTTTGGTCACATATAAAAATAAAATTTCAATCTCAAATTAGGCTAAGTGTTGTTTAAAAGGTAGCACAATGAGCTAGAAGTTGTCTATGCTAGATTTAGATGAGTTCTATATGTTGTGACGGATTCTACAAACAAAGGCAGAATATTTCATTGTTTTGACAATGACTGAGGATGTTAAGTCAAGAGGTTCTTTGAGAACTTGGTGTAGTTCCAATAGTGTCAGAACTTTGAAGCTATATTGTGTATGACAATATTAGTGACATATTTCAGACCGCGGAATTAAGGTTCCACCAGAAGACCAAACATATTTAATGCCGACTCATTTAGAAAATGAGTGATGCGTTGAGACGCAAATGAATTGCAAAATACATACGTTTCTGAGCATGTCAGATCCGTTGACTAAAACCTCTCCCGTGAGAAAAACATGATAAAGCACCAGAAGGCCAAGGTGTTATATCTTTACATATGTAAACTAGATTATTGACTCTAGTGCAAGTGGGAGACTGTTTAGGATATGCCCAAGAGGCAATAATAAAATGGTTATTATAATATATCTTTGTGTTTATGATAATGTTTACATACCATGCTATAATTGTATTAACTGAAACATTGATACATGTGTGTTATGTGAACAACAAGGAGTCCCTAGTAAGCCTCTTAACTAGCTTGTTGATTAATAGATGATTAGTTTCATAATCATGAACATTGGATGTTATTAATAACAAGGTTATATCATTATATGAATGATGTAATGGACACACCCAATTAAGCGTAGCATAAGATCACGTCATTAAGTTATTTGCTATAAGCTTTTCGATACATAGTTACCTAGTCCTTTCGACCATGAGATCATGTAAATCACTTATACCGGAAAGGTACTTTGATTACATCAAACGCCACTGCGTAAATGGGTTGTTATAAAGGTGGGATTAAGTATCCGGAAAGTATGAGTTGAGGCATATGGATCAACAGTGGGATTTGTCCATCCCGATGACGGATAGATATACTCTGGGCCCTCTCGGTGGAATGTCGTCTAAATAGCTTGCAAGCATATGAATGGTTCATAAGAGACCACATACCACGGTACGAGTAAAGAGTACTTGTCAGGAGACGAGGTTGAACAAGGTATAGAGATACCAATGATCAAACCTCGGACAAGTAAAATATCGCGTGACAAAGGGAATTGGTATCGTATGTGAATGGTTCATTCGATCACTAAGTCATCATTGAATATGTGGGAGCCATTATGGATCTCCAGATCCCGCTATTGGTTATTGGTCGAGAGAAGTCTCAACCATGTCTACATAGTTCGCGAACCGTAGGGTGACACACTTAAGGTTTGATGTCGTTTAAGTAGATATGGAAATATGGAATGGAGTTCGAAGTTTTGTTCGGAGTCTTGGATGGGATCCAGGACATCACGAGGAGTTCCGGAATGGTCCAGAGAATAAGATTCATATATAGAAAGTCATTTTCTAGGTTTGAAAATGATCCGGTATTTTTCCAGGAAGGTTCTAGAAGGTTCTAGAAGAGTCCGGAAGAAATCGGCATGGAAGGTGGAGTCCCAGAGGGACTCCACCCACCTTGGCCGGCCAGCCTAAGGGAGGAGGAGTCCCAAGTGGACTCCTCCCCATGGTGGCCGGCCACCCCACCAAGGAAAGGGGGGAGTCCCACTCCCCCTAGGTTTGGTCACATGGAAGGTTTTTGTTGGGGTCTTATTCGGACACTTTGACCTAAACCTTGGGGCTTCCACCTATATAAAGAGGAGAGGAGAGGGGCTGGCCGGCCACATCAATACCACCATGGCCGCACCCCTCAAGGCTGCCCTAGCCGGCGCCCCCTCTCCCAAACCCTAGCGGTTCCCTCCTACCTCTCTCTCCCACATAGCTTAGGCGAAGCTCTGTCGGAGATCTCCACCACCACCGCCACCACGCCGTCGTGCTGCCGGGATTCCAAGGAGGATCTACTACTTCCGCTGCCCGCTGGAACGGGGAGAAGGACATCGTCTTCATCAACACCGAATGTGTGACCGAGTACGGAGGTGATGCCCGATTGTGGCACCGTGATCAAGATCTTCTACGCGCTTTGCAAGCGGCAAGTGATCGTCTACCGCAGCAACAAGAGCCTACTCTTGTAGGCTTTGGAAATCTTCAAGGGTGAGTCTCGATCATCCCCTCGTTGCTCCCGTCTTCTAGATTGCATCTTGGCTTGGATTGCGTTCTCGCGGTAGGAAATTATATCATAACCACTTTTATTATTGCCTCTTGGGCATATCTCCAACAGTCTCCCACTTGCACTAGAGTCAATAATCTAGATTACATTGTAAGGTACCTAACACCCATGGCATTCTGGTGTTGGTCATGCTTTGCCCTAGGGAGAGCTTTAGTCAACGGATCTGCTACATTCAGATCAGTGTGTACTTTGCAAATCTTTACTTCTCCATCTTCGATGTACTCGCGAATCGAATGATAACGCAGCTTGATATGCTTCAGCCTCTTGTGTGACCTTGGTTCTTGTGCATTGGCGATGGCACCCATGTTGTCACAGTAGATGACTAGTGGGTCCAATGCACTAGGAACCACACCGAGCTCTACAATGAACCTCTTCATCCATACCGCTTCTGATGAAGCCTCTGAAGCCGCTATGTACTCCGATTCTGTTGAAGACTTCGCCACCGTGCACCTTCGAGCTTGCCCAGCTTACTGCAGCACCATTCAATATAAACACGTACCCAGATTGTGACTTAGAGTCATCAGGATCAGTGTTCCAACTTGCATCGGTGTAACTTGTTACAACGAGCTCTTGGTCACCTCCATAACAAATAAACATATCCTTAGTTCTTTTCAAGTACTTCAGGATATTCTTGACCGCTGTCCAGTGTTCCATTCCTGGATCACTTTGATATCTGCTAGTCAAACTAACAGCATGTGCTATATCCGGTCTTGTACATAGCATGGCATACATGATAGAGCCTACTGCCGAAGCATAGGGGATCTGACTCATCCTTTCTCTTTCTTCTGCCGTAGCCGGACCTTGAGTCTTACTCAAGACCTTGCCTGGTAACATAGGTAAGAATCCTTTCTTACTTTCGTCCATTCTAAACTTCTTTAGAATCTTGTCCAGGTATGTACTTTGTGATAGCCCTATTAGGCGTCTTGATCTATCTCTATAAATCTTGATGCCTAATATATACGATGCTTCACCAAGGTCTTTCATTGAAAAACTATTATTCAAATAACCTTTTACACTGCTTAATAGTTCTATATCATTCCCAATCAATAATATGTCATCTACATATAATATCAGGAACGCTACAGAGCTCCCACTCACTTTCTTGTAAATACAGGCCTCTCCATGACACTGTATAAACCCGAAGTCTTTGATCACCTTATCAAAGCGTTGGTTCCAACTTCTCGATGCTTGCTTCAGTCCATAGATTGAACGCTGAAGTTTGCATACTTTGTCAGCATTTTTAGGATCGACAAAACCTTTGGGTTGTACCATATACAACTCTTCCTCAATGTCTCCATTAAGGAACGCTGTTTTGACATCCATCTGCCAAATCTCATAATCGAAAAATGCAGCTATTGCTAACAAAATCCTCACAGATTTTAGCTTCGCTACAGGTGAGAAAGTCTCATCGTAGTCAACACCTTGAATTTGTCGGAAACCCTTTGCAACAAGTCGAGCTTTATAGACAGTAATATTACCATCAGCATCTGTTTTTCTCTTGAAGATCCATTTATTCTCGACAGCCTTGCGGCTATCAGGTAAGTCTACCAAAGTCCACACTTTGTTATCATACATGGATCCCATTTCGGATTTCATGGCTTCTTGCCATTTGTTGGAATCTGGGCTCATCATCGCTTCTTCATACGTCGCAGGGTCTTCATCATTGTTGTCCACAATCATGACATTTAGACAAGGATCATACCAATCAGGAGTGGCACGTTCCCTTGTCGATCTGCGAGGTTCAGTAGCTATCTCATTCGAAGTTTCATGATCATTATCATTAGCTTCCTCTGTTGCCGGTGTAGGTGGCACAGGAACAATTTCCGGTACTGCGCTACTCTGATCAACAAGTGAAGATTCATCAATCTCATCGAGTTCTACTTTTCTTCCAGTCACTTCTTTAGTGAGAAATTCTTTCTCAAGAAAGGTTCCGTTCTTAGCAACAAAGATTTTGCCTTCGGATCTGTGATAGAAAGTGTACCCTATAGTTTCCTTAGGGTATCCTATGAAGACGCATTTCTCCGCTTTGGGTTCTAGCTTGTCCGGTTGTAACTTTTTTACATAGGCTTCGCAACCCCAAACTTTAAGGAACGACAGCTTAGGTTTCTTATTAAACCATAATTCATACGGTGTCGTTTCAACGGATTTTGATGGTGCTCTATTTAAAGTGAATGCGGCTGTCTCTAATGCATAACTCCAAAATGATAAAGGTAAATCAGTAAGAGACATCATAGAACGAACCATATCTAAGAGAGTTCGATTACGACGTTCGGACACACCGTTTCGTTGAGGTGTTCCCGGCGGTGTCAATTGTGAAAGTATTCCGCATTTCTTTAAATGCATACCAAACTCATAACTCAGATATTCACCTCCGCGATCAGATCGTAGAAATTTAATCTTCTTGTTACGTTGATTTTCTACTTCACTTTGGAATTCCTTAAACTTCTCGAAAGTTTCGGATTTATGTTTCATGAAATAGATATACCCATATCTACTCAGATCATCTGTGAAGGTTAGAACATAACGATAACCACCGCGCGATGCTACACTCATTGGTCCGCACACATCGGTATGTATGATTTCCAATAAGTCAGTAGCTCGCTCCATAATACCAGAGAATGGAGTCTTAGTCATTTTTCCCATTAGACATGCTTCGCATCTATCAAGTGACTCAAAGTCAAGTGATTCAAGTAATCCATCGGTATGGAGTTTCTTCATGCGTTTCACTCCAATATGACCAAGATGACAGTGCCACATATAAGTAGAATTATCATTCAATTTAATTCGCTTAGCATCAATGTTATGTATATGTGTATCACTACTATCGAGATCTAACAGAAATAAGCCATTCTTTCAGGTGCTTGACCATAAAAGATATTATTCATAAAAATAGAACAACCATTATTCTCAGACTTGAATGAATAACCGTCTTGCATTAAACAAGATCCAGATATAATGTTCATGCTCAACGCGGGTACAAAATAACAATTATTTAGGCTTAAAACTAATCCCGAAGGTAGATGTAGAGGAAGTGTGCCGACAGCGATCACATCGACTTTGGATCCATTTCCAACGCGCATCGTCACTTCATCCTTCAGTAGTCTTCGTTTATTCTTTAGTTCCTGTTTCGAGTTACAAATATGAGCAACCGAACCAGTATCAAATACCCAGGTACTAGTACGAGAACCAGTAAGATAAACATCTATAACATGTATATCAGATATACCTTCTTTCTTCTTCTTGACAAGGCCGCTCTTCAGATCCGCCAAATACTTGGAGCAATTACGCTTCCAGTGTCCCTTCTCCTTGCAGTAATAGCACTCAGCATCAGGCTTAGGGCCAGTCTTAGGTTTCACAGGAGGCGTGGCAGCTTTCTTGCCACCCTTCTTGAATTTTCCCTTAGACTTGCCCTGTTTCTTGAAACTGGTGGTCTTGTTGACCATCAACACTTGGTGCTCTTTCTTGATCTCAATCTCAGCAGATTTCAGCATGGCGAAGAGTTCAGGTAACTCTTTGTTCATGTTCTGCATATTGTAGTTCATCACAAAGTTCTTGTAACTAGGTGGCAGTGATTGAAGGACACGATTAATCCCCAGTCTGTTAGGAATCACTATTCCCAAGTCACTGAGTTTCTTCGCATGCCCGGTCATGGTGAGCATGTGCTCACTAACGGAGCTGCCTTCTTCCATCATGCAACTGAAGAAGTGTTTCGATGCTTCATAGCATTCCACGGCCGCATGAGTTTCAAATATAGTTTTCAACTCATTGACCAACTCATGAGGATCGTGGTGCTCAAAACGTTTTTGAAGATCGGCTTCCAGACTGCACAGGATGGCACACTGAACTTGAGAGTACCGAGTTTTCCGAGTCGCGTAAACATTCTTTACTTCATCGGTTTCAGTTTCTGCAGGAGGGTCACCTAGCGGTGCATCAAGCACATATTGCAGGTTTCCACCATTGAGGAAGATCCTCACATGACGGAACCAGTCGGTGAAGTTGCTACCATTGTTCTTAAGCTTTTCTTTCTCTAGGAACTGGTTAAAATTGATTGGGGACGCCATATCTACAACATATATTTGCAATAGTTTAGACTAATGTTTATGACAAATTGAGTTCAAATTTTAATTCAACAAAATTAAAAACTATGTGAACTCCCACTCAAAACAATATCCCTCGCATTGTCTTAGTGATCACACGAACCAAATCCACTACATCAAGTCCGATCATCACGAGACAAGATGTAATTTCAATGGCGAACACTCAAAGTGTTCATCATATCAATCATATGATTCATGCTCTACCTTTCGGTATCACGTGTTCCGAGACCATGTCTGTACATGCTAGGCTCGTCAAGGCCACCTTAGTATCCGCATGTGCAAAACTGGCTTGCACCCGTTGTATGCACTTGTTGATTCTATCACACCCGATCATCACGAGATGCTTCGAAACGACAAGTCTTGGCAACGGTGCTACTAAGGATGAACACTTTATTATCTTGATATTTTAGTGAGAGGGATCATCTTATAATGCTACCGTCGCGATCTGTCAACACCCGGATTTTTAAGTCCGAATGCCTATTATGTCATACATCGCAATCCCAGAAATATTGTTGTTGCGAGGCATAATAGTTAAGTATCACAGTCATCATTCATTACAAACCATAAGTCTTACAAATTGGAATCACATGATCCATATTACACGAATAGTTGATCTATTGATCAACGAACAAACACAAGTTCATAGTTCAACATAGCGGAAGCGTAAGATACAAGGACTCTCTAGTCCACAGGCCAACGCTTGACGTCGGAAGGCGCTTAGTTGTCGTAGGCGTCCTGCTGATCATCTCCTTGGTCATCTTCATACTCTGGCCATCGAATAGCCAGGGACAAAGCCGTGAGTACGATGAGTACTCGCAAACTAATACTAAGGTAAGTGCTAGACATTCTAGTATGGTTTGCTAAGCTCTAGTTTATTTGCATAAAGCTAGTTTTATTTCACAAAGTTTTGAGAAAAGCTTACTCAAGTGCTAACTAACTCAAGTGGGAACATTAGTGTCATTCCCACCATTCAAGTGGTGATTTCAATTCAATCCACCACAAGTCATTTCACCATCACCTTTCAACATCATTTTCAAAGATATGACATCGGAAACTGTATGGCCTTTCCAACCGTCCGTAACCGTGGACGCGGCTATTCGAATAGGTTTACACTCTGCAGAGGTTGCACACTTGTGCCACAACATTTGATTGCATCCGTCGGGATTTCCCCGAATCATCGTAACACAGTACGCGGATCATCAACCATAACCTTTCACTTACAAATCCTAGTATGAGCACCTCTCCCCATGAGCTTGGCCTCCCAGTGAAGACAACGTCAACCTGGGAACTGCACAGGGCTTGGGCCGGACATTCACCTCATTTCGCATCATATCGTATAGTTTCTTTTGTGGTAGAGGCAGCTTTCGGCATAACCCCGATGACGCTTGTTTAGAGGGAACCCATACTAAGACGCATAAACTTCCAGTTAAGCCCTACCCATAATCAGGTATTGTGGGGGTACTTGATAATTGGAAAGGTATCGCATTCAAACCAACATCATGTTTTCTCAAAAATCACCATCTTCTCTTGGTCATATTCACCTTCAAAAATCATTCAATGGAATGCATCTTCATTCCAAGGTTTAAAAATCCTTTCAAAATCACATTGTTCCCATCTAGAGTAGTCAAGTTTTAATTCATTAGCACTAGCTCTAATTCATGAGGGGTGCTAACTTGCTTTGCTTGGAGAAGGCTAACTCACTACTCTAGTACTCAACTTGTACTTTGACCAAAGTTAACTATAAAAGTAACTCATTTAGAAAACAAGTAAAAACTTGTAAAGTAATAACTTGGGAAGGGTTCATATAAGAAAAGGTAAGGACATGGTGCCTTGCCCCAAGGGGCTTTGCACTTTGCAAGAATAATAGCTTGCATGGTAGTAGCTTGCCTTGGTAGTTCTCAAACTGTTCCTCCTCTTCCTCCTGGTAGCAACCTTCTTCTTCGGCGTACTCTCCGGTGCTACCGTCTAAATTTGAATACGAGTATAATTACTCACTAATTCAATGGCTATTCCACACATCACAAATAAACACACAAACTACTCTATGCACACAAAATAAATAAACTAGGGTGCATGGGTTGTGGGGTTTAAATAGAATTTGTATTCCATATGTAAATGATAGTTTCCATAGGGTTCTTGAGAAATAATTTCCTCTCATTGAAATCTTCTTAAGATTTAATTTCTCCACAATCATGGATGAACTCATATTGACCTAAGTCAAATGTTCATCATCATCATTTGGGAAAATGATTTAAATGAGGTGGATCACCTCATACCATTTAAATAACACTACCTTTGATTTAAATCTCAAGTAATTCATATAAGAGAGTTTGGGACCAGGGGTCCAAACATCCCATGAATCCATGTGAGACAAGTTTAAATGAAGTGTAAGACTTCACACAAATTAACTTTAATAGTTTTGGACAATATCAACTAGTTAAACTAGTCAAAATATCCATTCATTAAACCATGGCATGATCATGCAAAGTGACCACACCATTTTATTGCATAAACAATTAGTGTAAGTCAAATGTGAGCTATTAGAGTTGGAATTAACTTAATATCTATTTTGGTTGATTTTTAAGAATTATTTGAATAGGGAATAGTCCCTGCCTTGTTATTTTTGTCACATTAATTCTACAAAGAAATTGACCATGAGGCCAGGGGCATGTTGTAGACAATTTCAGTGGCTTTCTAACAATATAAAATTCACTAAATTTGGTTTAGCCAATTTGAAATGGTTGAATTTCAAAGTGGAGGCAGTATTCAAATTCATTTGAATTAATTAAACTAAGTTTGAATAAAAAGGGCCGGCGGGAAAAGCTACTGGGCCAAATCATTTAAACAGGCCCACGGCCAGCCCACCACGCGTCTGTGCCCGCGTGGGCTGCCTGACAGGGTGGGGTCCGCCTGTCAGCCTCTTTTAAAACCCGAAACGGTATGTTTTATTGTGGGACGTAGGATTAGATCGGGATCGGACGGCGCTGGTGCGTCGTCTTCTCCGGCGAGAGGCAGGGAGGTTGGCGGCGAGGGTAGGGGGTCGGAGAGCTCACCGCGGCTCCAGCAAGGTATGGCAGTGTGCGCGAGGTAGATGTGGACGACGGCGAAGCAGCTGGTAGCAGTGGCGGAGCTCGAGGTGGCCTGGATCAATGGCGATTTCTCCAGGGCTTCCGCGGCTCCGATCTTGCAATTGGCCTTGCTCCGGCGACGATCGAGGTGGCTAACGGTGCGAGGCGAAGTGGTGAAGGGTGGGGAGTGAGGTGGTGTGCTCAGTTGCTTCCAGGGAACGCTCTATTTATAGGATTGAGCAAGGGGTGCGGGGCAGTGGCAAGGTCGACCATGGCGCGGCTTCTCCGGCGGCTGGTCGAGCTAGGCGTGGTCATGGCGATGCTCTACGGGTCCAGGCGATGCGGCGACAGCGCGGTCGGGGGAGGCTTGGTTGGGTCGCATTGCTTCCACGACGGCCGCGGCGCGTACGGGAGCAAGTCGTCGTCTCCGGCGCCGGCGGTCACGGGTCTGGGCTGGGCGCGTGTCTGGGGGCGTCGCGGTGTCACTGCGGTGCTCAACGTGTGCACAGGGGGTCCAGGGCGAGTGCGGAGTGGCTGCGCGGCGCGTGGCCAGTGGCGTCCATGCGCGACGCGAGCGGCATCCAGGGCTGATCTCGGCGCGCGATCTCCGGCGATGGTTGGCGTCGAGCTCGACCGTGGCTTGGCTAGGGTGAGGTAGGAGTGTGCGGTGGCGAGTGTGGGCACCAGGGCCAGTGTAGAGAAGCAATGGAGAGAGGGGGAGAAGAACATGGCCGGCATGGGCCGGCATGGCCATGTCTTGCTTGTTCTCTCTCTCTCCCTAGGGTTTCAATGTTGCCATTCAGGGTGAAAGGGGGCAGGGGAACCATTTGGGGTAGTGTAGTGTAGGTTTGGTGTGTATAGAACACTATTTCAAATAGTGTCAAATAGTGCCATATTTTGCAATTTGCAAAATTCTCCAAATTTGAAATAATTCAAAAGGTGAAAGTTTTTGAAATGTGAGTGTTGAGATAAGTTGTAAATGACCAGAGGTGATTGGAGGTGGTGGTGGAAAAATTTGAATTCAAAGATTGGCCAAAATGGCTAAGTGGAGATTGTTGCACTTGTTAAAATGTTGCAACTTTGGATGAGCATAGCTATTGATCAAGGATGAATTTGGCAGGGTGATCTTCATCAAAGTTGTTCACCTTGATGTTGACTTTGAAATGGTGCAAAGAGTTAGCAAGAATTGGTTTGGAAAATTGAATTGCAGGGGCTCAAAGTGGTGATCAGACTAAATTTGGCAGATTTGGCCATTATCATATGTGAGTGGGAATTGTGTTTGAATTTCATTTGAATTGTGCAACCTTGGTTCCAAAAGTTGTAATAAGTGTTTAATAACATTATCCAACTAATGGTGAAGACCAAATAGGTCTAGGGTCAAGATTTATAAAAATGCCATAGAGCCTATGTTAGGGTTTTTAGGGTTTTGCAATTTATGGAATTTCTTCCTCTTTGATTTATTTGGTTGGTGATCTTCACATGATCACTCTAGGGTTTTAGAGCATAGCAAATACAAGTAAAAGCAATCATCATGGCATATCACTCAAATGCACAAGTCCTATGCATGGTACTATATGCAAAAGAAAAGTTTTTGTTGGTTTGAAATTTTGCTTTCTGGATTTCTCTAACTTTCTTTTTATTGAAATTTGGGGTGTTACAAACCCTTCCCCCTTACAAAAGATCTCGTCCCGAGATCGAAAAGAAAGTTAGGTACTAAAGAGATCTGGGTACTCCTTCTTCATGAAGTCTTCGCGTTCCCATGTGGCTTCATCCTCGGTATGATTGCTCCATTGGATCTTCAGAAACTTGATGCTTCGGGTGCGGGTGGTTCGGTAAGCTTCTTCCAATATGCGAATCGGCACTTCGCGGTAAGTCAGATCCTTGTTGATATCCACCGATCGGTGATCGATGTTCTTGAACACTTCGGTCTTCTCCGGGACTTCAAGGCATTTCCGGAGGAGTGAGATGTGAAACACGTCGTGCACAGCCGACATTTCTTCAGGCAACTCCAGTTGATAAGATACTTCACCTCGGCGGCTAAGGACTTGGAAAGGTCCGACATAGCGGGGTGCAAGCTTTCCTTTCAGCTGAAACCTTTGCATCCCTTTCAAGGGGGATACTTTGAGATAGACGAAGTCTCCGATCTCAAAGGTCATCTCCCGACGTCTCTTGTCGGCGTAGCTCTTCTGTCTGGATTGCGCAGTCTTGAGGTACTCGCGGATCTTGTGGACTTTCTCTTCGGCTTCCCGAAGGACGTCAGGGCCGAAAACTTGGCTTTCTCCGACTTTTGACCATTCAGGGGGTACGGCACTTCCTTCCGTACAAGGCTTCAAAGGGGGCCATCTGTAGGCTGGCTTGGTAACTATTGTTGTAAGAGAATTCTGCGTAAGGTAGGCAGTCTTCCCACTTGGATCCGTATTCCAGTACGCATGCTCTAAGCATGTCTTCCAGTATCTGGTTTACTCTCTCAGTCTGTCCGTCGGTCTGAGGGTGATAGGCGGTGCTGAAATTTAGGCGAGTGCCTAGTCCTTCATGCACCTTCTGCCAGAACCTTGAGGTGAACTGTGATCCTCTATCTGACACTATCGATTTGGGGGTTCCGTGCAGAGCGACTATTCTGGAGATGTAAAGTTCAGCTAACTTTGGGCCTTGATAGGTGGTTTTGACGGCGATGAAATGGGCGACTTTGGTCAATCTATCGACCACTACCCATATTGAATCATTGCCTTTGCTGGATTTGGGCAGTCCGGTGATAAAGTCCATTCCTACGGAGTCCCATTTCCATTCCGGAATCTGGGGGTTGCAACAGTCCGGCGGGTCGTTGGTGTTCTGCCTTGACTCTCTGACAGATGTCACACTTAGCGATATAGCTACCGATCTCTCTCTTCATTCCGTGCCACCAAAATTGTTCTTTCAGGTCCTGGTACATCTTGGTACCTCCGGGGTGGATTGAATAAAGGGTGTCATGGGCTTCTTGCAAGATGACTTGTTTCAAGTCAGAGTCCGATGGTACGCAGAGACGTTCTTTGTACCAAAGCACTCCGGCTTCGTCTACGGTGAATCCGGGGGCTTTTCCTGCGGCTATCTGTTTCTTGATTCCGTCAATGCTAGCGTTGTCCTTCTGGGCTTCCTTGATCTGACCAACCAAGGTGGGTTGCAGTTCTATGCTGGCTAGGAATCCTTCACTCACAAGTTCAAGTCTGAACTGTTCAAACTCTTGGTGCAAACTGGGCTGTTCGGTTGCGAGCATGGAGTTCAACTGGCACGGCAGTCGACTCAAAGCATCCGCTACCACATTGGCCTTGCCGGGGTGGTAGTGAATCTCCATGTCGTAATCCTTGATCAATTCGATCCATCGGCGTTGTCTCATGTTCAACTCTTTGGGTGAAAATATATTTGAGGCTTTTGTGGTCGGAGTAGATCTCGCATCGATTACCCATGAGGTAATGACGCCAAACTTTCAGGGCTAAGACCACGGCTGCAAGCTCGAGGTCATGGGTTGGGTAATTCTGTTCATGTTGCTTGAGTTGCCTTGAAAGGTAGGACACAACCTTGCCTTCTTGCATAAGCACGCATCCAAGTCCAGTCTTGGAGGCGTCGCAATATACGTCAAAGGGCTTTGCGATATCTGGCATGATCAGGATTGGGGCTGTTGTCAGTCTACTCTTGAGCTGTTGAAAGCTCTCTTCACATTTGTCGGTCCACTCAAACTTTCTGTCCTTTTTCAGCAGTTGGGTCATTGGTCGAGCGATGCTCGAAAATCCTTCTACAAATCTACGGTAATATCCGGCTAATCCCAGAAAAGCGCGGACCTCGGTTTGTGTGGTTGGGGCTTTCCATTCCATAACAGTTTTGATCTTGGCGGGATCTACGGCAATTCCTCCTGCAGACAAGATGTGTCCGAGGAATCCAACTTCTTCCAGCCAAAACTCGCACTTGCTAAACTTGGCATACAACTTGTGCTGTCTAAGGGTTTCTAGAACAATCTCCAAATGCTGTTCATGTTCCTCTTCGGACTTGGAGTAGACGAGGATGTCATCGATGAACACAACGACAAACTTGTCCAAAAAGTTCATGAAGATCTTATTCATGAGATTCATGAAATAAGCGGGGGCATTGGTCAGTCCAAACGACATGACGTTGTACTCATACAACCCATATCTGGTGGTAAAGGCAGTTTTTGGAATGTCGGTGGCTCGGATCTTCAGTTGGTGGTATCCAGTTCTAAGATCAATCTTGGAGAAAACTCGGGATCCGGTGAGTTGGTCAAACAAGTCTTCTATCTTGGGTAAGGGGTATTTGTTTTTGATGGTGACATCGTTAAGCTTATGATAGTCCGTGCATAAACGATTTGCACCATCCTTCTTGTCGACAAACAAGACGGGGGATCTCCAGGGGGATGCACTTGGTCTAATCAAACCTTTGGCTAACATGTCATCTATTTGCTTCTTCAGCTCCACAAGCTCGGTTGCGTTCATGCTGTAGGCTCTCTGGGCGATGGGTCCAGTTCCGGGGATTAACTCGATGATAAACTCGATATCCCGATCCGGGGGCATACCGGGTAGATCATCCGGAAACACATCAGGGTAGCGACAAACGACCCTGATTTGATCCAGAGTTGGCTTGGATACACTTTGGTTGCAGGTGAATTTCTGGGTAGTTTTTCAGAGACGTGCTCAACTACGATACCGGTGCTGCTAGTCATGGTTATGGCTTTCTTGGCGCAGTCTATCAATCCATTGTGCTTGGACATCCAGTCCATTCCTAGGACAACTTCCAAACCTTTGGTTCCAAGTATGATTAGATTTGCAAAGAAATCTACATCATGGATTTTGATTGGCACATTTTTGCAAAATTTTCTGGCTTTGGTGGTTGATCCGGGGATTTGAACTATCATAACATGCTTCAAACTGAGGGGTTGAATTTTACTTGTTGATGCAAAATCTTCGGTGACAAAGGAATGAGATGCTCCAGAATCAAACAACACTCTAGCAGGGGTGTGGTTGACAGAAAACATACCCAGCACAACATCTGGTGCTTCCTGGGCTTCTTCGGCGTTCATGTGGTAGAGGCGGCCGTTGCGGTTGTTGGGGTTGTTGGGGGCGAACTTCTTGCCGGTGGAGACACGGCGTTGCTGCTGAGCAGGTGCAGCGGTGTTGCCGCGAGCTTGGCAAGACGCTTGGGGCACTCATTGGAGTAGTGTCCCACTACACCACACTCGTAACAAGTGATAGTGCTCTTGTCCTGCTTGTTCGCAACGGGAATGGCATTGCTTCCGGTTCTGGGGGTGGTGTTGGTGTTGGTGTTGTTAGGGGCTCGGGGTGGAGCGCGGTTGTAGTTGTTGTTGTTGTTGTTGTGGTAGCCTCCCGGCCAGTTTCCTCCACTCCGGTTCTGATAACCGGGGCGAGAGTTCTGCATCGGGGGTTTGTTGTTTCTCGGAGGGAAACCTCCGCTTGAGCTAGGGCGAAACTTCTGGGGGTGGCTTGATCCACTCTGACTTGCCATGCGGCGCTTGCGGTTCTCATTTGCTTGGTTTAACTTGCCCTCCATCTGGATGGCGGAGTCAACAAGGGCTTCGAGGTCGGCGAAGGGGATGTTGACGAGGACAGTCTGCATCTCATCATGCAGCCCGTTCAGGAATCTCTCCTTCCTCTTCTCAACGGTGTCAGTCTCATCAGGGGCATACCTTGACAAGGTGAGAAACTTGTCGCGGTATTCAACCACCGTCATGCGACCTTGTTTCAGCTCACGGAATTCATCCCTCATCTTCTTGATAAGACCCGGGGGTACATGGTACTTGCTGAACTTGAGTTTGAAATCCTCCCAAGTCATGAATTGACCTCCGTTCATGGCACGGGTGCTTGTCCACCAAGCGCGAGCTGGTCCAGCGAGATAGTGAGTGGCGAACAACACCTTCTCGTTGGCTTCCACTCCAGCTACCTCCAGATTGTTCTCCATAGTCTGGAGCCAATCGTCGGCGTCGAGGGGCTCCTCGGTCTTGCTAAACACCGGAGGGTTGGTGTTTTGGAAGTTCTTGAGCTTGGATCCGGGGTGGTCATGATTTCCATGGCCTTGGTTGGCGATGTTCTGCAAGGCGATGAGGTTGGCTTGGCGCTCGGCTCTTTCGGTTTCCCGGTCTGCAAGCATGGTTTGCAGAAGTTGCAGCATCGCGTCGTTGGTGCGATTCGGAGGGGCCATCTGAAGATGTAGAAGATTATGAGATAAGAGGGAACATTCTATGGTTCATTTTGGTTAAGTTTGAAAAGCATTTGAAAACTTGTAATCTTTTCATGACAAACATAACATTCATTCATTCATGCAACACATAGTACAAACTACACACATACTCCAATGGTTTTAAGAACCATTCTCATGCTACGATACAACGGACGGGATACAACTCACACCTACTATAAGTGGAACTAGTGCAACTACTCCTCATCATCGATATCGATCGGGACGTAGTCGTCGGGTCCTGCCTCCAGGAACTCGTAGTCCTCCTCCTCGGTGTTCTCGTCCTCCTCAAAGTCGTCGTCATCGCTCAGAAAGGCGTCTCCTCCCTGAATATCGATGCCTCCATCGTCATCCTCCAGCTGACGAATCTGATCCTCCTGGGCCTTGACAGTGGCCTCAAGTGACGCGATCCGGGCGCGAAGGCGGCGAATCGTAGCGTCCTTCTTGGCACGCTGCTGGCGAAGGCTCTTGCGGTCGTTGTTGAGTAGCTTGATCGCCTCACCCTGCTCGGTGATGTGAGCATGGGTCTGGTTCGCGTAAGCGCGAGAGGCGTCGAGGTCCCTCTGAGTCTGGTAGAGCATGAAGTCCAAGTGATCCACATGGTGCCTCAACTGGGGGTGCAGTGGCACATCCATGGGTCTTCCGTCAGAGTTACGCCTCGCGAGATGCGCAAAGCGTTCCTCACGAAGTGCTTCCGCATTCTGTCCGCACAGACGAGCAAGTGCTTCCTGAAGAGCACGTGCAAGCCCGTCGAGCCAGTTGCTTTCCCTGAAAGAGAAAAGGATCCTCTCCGAGGTGGGAGGCTCCAGCTTGCCCCTCAAGTCAGCGGTGATAATCCACTGCAGTTCCCCTCCCGGCTGGTCGTCCACCTGAATCCCGTGAAACTCGGGGTGTGGGCGGCCAAGGTGATCCGACAGGGAGTCGAGGTCATGCTCGAAGATCAAGCTTCCTCCGTTCCCAAGTTGGTAAAACTTGGTGTTGAGGGGTTCATTCGGCTCCATCTGAAAGAGAATTGGATGAGTAAGTTAGAGAGTGCAAAGTGTGGCAAAATTTTAAGTTGATTCAACAAGATAGACATGATTCATCAAATTTTGGCAAAGTCTCAAAGACAAGAGTGTAGTAAATTTTCACAAATAGTTTCTTTCATTTGATTTCAAAGTTAAATTTTTCAGAACGCCCATTCTAACTAAGGTCTTCTAAGGTCAAACAATGGCTCTGATACCAACTTGTCAACACCCGGATTTTTAAGTCCGAATGCCTATTATGTCATACATCGCAATCCCAGGAATATTGTTGTTGCGAGGCATAATAGTTAAGTATCACAGTCATCATTCATTACAAACCATAAGTCTTACAAATTGGAATCACATGATCCATATTACACGAATAGTTGATCTATTGATCAACGAACAAACACAAGTTCATAGTTCAACATAGCGGAAGCGTAAGATACAAGGACTCTCTAGTCCACAGGCCAACGCTTGACGTCGGAAGGCGCTTAGTTGTCGTAGGCGTCCTGCTGATCATCTCCTTGGTCATCTTCATACTCTGGCCATTCGAATAGCCAGGGACAAAGCCGTGAGTACGATGAGTACTCGCAAACTAATACTAAGGTAAGTGCTAGACATTCTAGTATGGTTTGCTAAGCTCTAGTTTATTTGCATAAAGCTAGTTTTATTTCACAAAGTTTTGAGAAAAAGCTTACTCAAGTGCTAACTAACTCAAGTGGGAACATTAGTGTCATTCCCACCATTCAAGTGGTGATTTCAATTCAATCCACCACAAGTCATTTCACCATCACCTTTCAACATCATTTTCAAAGATATGACATCGGAAACTGTATGGCCTTTCCAACCGTCCGTAACCGTGGACGCGGCTATTCGAATAGGTTTACACTCTGCAGAGGTTGCACACTTGTGCCACAACATTTGATTGCATCCGTCGGGATTTCCCGAATCATCGTAACACGTACGCGGATCATCAACCATAACCTTTCACTTACAAATCCTAGTATGAGCACCTCTCCCCATGAGCTTGGCCTCCCTGAAGACAGACACAGTGGGAACTGCACAGGCTTGGACCGGACATTCACCTCATTTCGCATCATATCGTATCGTTTCTTTTGTGGTAGAGGCAGCTTTCGGCATAACCCCGATGACGCTTGTTTAGAGGGAACCCATACTAAGACGCATAAACTTCCAGTTAAGCCCTACCCATAATCAGGTATTGTGGGGGTACTTGATAATTGGAAAGGTATCGCATTCAAACCAACATCATGTTTTCTCAAAAATCACCATCTTCTCTTGGTCATATTCACCTTCAAAAATCATTCAATGGAATGCATCTTCATTCCAAGGTTTAAAAATCCTTTCAAAATCACATTGTTCCCATCTAGAGTAGTCAAGTTTTAATTCATTAGCACTAGCTCTAATTCATGAGGGGTGCTAACTTGCTTTGCTTGGAGAAGGCTAACTCACTACTCTAGTACTCAACTTGTACTTTGACCAAAGTTAACTATAAAAGTAACTCATTTAGAAAACAAGTAAAAACTTGTAAAGTAATAACTTGGGAAGGGTTCATATAAGAAAAGGTAAGGACATGGTGCCTTGCCCCAAGGGGCTTTGCACTTTGCAAGAATAATAGCTTGCATTGATAGTAGCTTGCCTTGGTAGTTCTCAAACTGTTCCTCCTCTTCCTCCTGGTAGCAACCTTCTTCTTCGGCGTACTCTCCGGTGCTACCGTCTAAATTTGAATACGAGTATTATTACTCACTAATTCAATGGCTATTCCACACATCACAAATAAACACACAAACTACTCTATGCACACAAAATAAATAAACTAGGGTGCATGGGTTGTGGGGTTTAAATAGAATTTGTATTCCATATGTAAATGATAGTTTCCATAGGGTTCTTGAGAAATAATTTCCTCTCATTGAAATCTTCTTAAGATTTAATTTCTCCACAATCATGGATGAACTCATATTGACCTAAGTCAAATGTTCATCATCATTTGGGAAAATGAGTTAAATGAGGTGGATCACCTCATACCATTTAAATGACACTACCTTTGATTTAAATCTCAAGTAATTCATATAAGAGAGTTTGGGACCAGGGGTCCAAACATCCCATGAATCCATGTGAGACAAGTTTAAATGAAGTGTAAGACTTCACACAAATTAACTTTAATAGTTTTGGACAATATCAACTAGTTAAACTAGTCAAAATATGCATTCATTAAACCATGGCATGATCATGCAAAGTGACCACACCATTTTATTTCATAAACAATTAGTGTAAGTCAAATGTGAGCTATTAGAGTTGGAATTAACTTAATATCTATTTTGGTTGATTTTTAAGAATTATTTGAATAGGGAATAGTCCCTGCCTTGTTATTTTTGTCACATTAATTCTACAAAGAAATTGACCATGAGGCCAGGGGCATGTTGTAGAGAATTTCAGTGGCTTTCTAACAATATAAAATTCACTAAATTTGGTTTAGCCAATTTGAAATGGTTGAATTTCAAAGTGGAGGCAGTATTCAAATTCATTTGAATTAATTAAACTAAGTTTGAATAAAAAGGGCCGGCGGGAAAAGCTACTGGGCCAAATCATTTAAACAGGCCCACGGCCAGCCCACCACGCGTCTGTGCCCGCGTGGGCTGCCTGACAGGGTGGGGTCCGCCTGTCAGCCTCTTTTAAAACCCGAAACGGTATGTTTTATTGTGGGACGTAGGATTAGATCGGGATCGGACGGCGCTGGTGCGTCGTCTTCTCCGGCGAGAGGCAGGGAGGTTGGCGGCGAGGGTAGGGGGTCGGAGAGCTCACCGCGGCTCCAGCAAGGTATGGCAGTGTGCGCGAGGTAGATGTGGACGACGGCGAAGCAGCTGGTAGCAGTGGCGGAGCTCGAGGCGGCCTGGATCAATGGCGATTTCTCCAGGGCTTCCGCGGCTCCGATCTTGCAATTGGCCTTGCTCCGGCGACGATCGAGGTGGCTAATGGTGCGAGGCGAAGTGGTGAAGGGTGGGGAGTGAGGTGGTGTGCTCAGTTGCTTCCAGGGAACGCTCTATTTATAGGATTGAGCAAGGGGTGCGGGGCAGTGGCAAGGTCGACCATGGCGCGGCTTCTCCGGCGGCTGGTCGAGCTAGGCGTGGTCATGGCGATGCTCTACGGGTCCAGGCGATGCGTTTGGCGGCGACAGCGCGGTCGGGGGAGGCTTGGTTGGGTCGCATTGCTTCCACGACGGCCGCGCGCGACGGGAGCAAGTCGTCGTCTCCGGCGCCGGCGGTCACGGGTCTGGGCTGCGCGCGCTGGGCGTCGCGGTGTCACTCGGTGCTCAACGTGGGGGTCCAGGGCGAGCGGAGTGGCTGCGCGGCGCGTGGCCACATGCGCCGCGAGCGGCGCCAGCTGATCTCGGGCGCGATCTCCGGCGATGGTTGGCGTCGAGCTCGACCGTGGCTTGGCTAGGGTGAGGTAGGAGTGTGCGGTGGCGAGTGTGGGCACCAGGGCCAGTGTAGAGAAGCAATGGAGAGAGGGGGAGAAGAACATGGCCGGCATGGGCCGGCATGGCCATGTCTTGCTTGTTCTCTCTCTCTCCCTAGGGTTTCAATGTTGCCATTCAGGGTGAAAGGGGGCAGGGGAACCATTTGGGGTAGTGTAGTGTAGGTTTGGTGTGTATAGAACACTATTTTAAATAGTGTCAAATAGTGCCATATTTTGCAATTTGCAAAATTCTCCAAATTTGAAATAATTCAAAAGGTGAAAGTTTTTGAAATGTGAGTGTTGAGATAAGTTGTAAATGACCAGAGGTGATTGGAGGTGGTGGTGGAAAAATTTGAATTCAAAGATTGGCCAAAATGGCTAAGTGGAGATTGTTGCACTTGTGAAAATGTTGCAACTTTGGATGAGCATAGCTATTGATCAAGGATGAATTTGGCAGGGTGATCTTCATCAAAGTTGTTCACCTTGATGTTGACTTTGAAATGGTGCAAAGAATTAGCAAGAATTGGTTTGGAAAAATTGAATTGCAGGGGCTCAAAGTGGTGACCAGACTAAATTTGGCAGATTTGGCCATTATCATATGTGAGTGGGAATTGAGTTTGAATTTCATTTGAATTGTGCAACCTTGGTTCCAAAAGTTGTAATAAGTGTTTAATAACATTATCCAACTAATGGTGAAGACCAAATAGGTCTAGGGTCAAGATTTATAAAAATGCCATAGAGCCTATGTTAGGGTTTTTAGGGTTTTGCAATTTATGGAATTTCTTCCTCTTTGATTTATTTGGTTGGTGATCTTCACATGATCACTCTAGGGTTTTTAGAGCATAGCAAATACAAGTAAAAGCAATCATCATGGCATATCACTCAAATGAACAAGTCCTATGCATGGTACTATATGCAAAAAGAAAAGTTTTTGTTGGTTGGAAATTTTGGTTTCTGGATTTCTCTAACTTTCTTTTTATTGAAATTTGGGGTGTTACACGATCTAAGCAAAATAAGATGCATAAAAGGATTAACATCACATGCAGTTCATATGTGATATGATATGGCCCCTTTGTCTTTGCGCCTTTGATCTTCATCTCCAAAGCACGGACATGATCTCCATCATCAACGGGCATGATCTCCATCATCGTCGGCGTAGCGTCAAGGTCCATGGCGCCGTCTTCATGATTGTTTTCCCATGTAGCAACTATTACAACTTCTTTGAAATACTACTCAACATGAAATTTAAAGACAACCATAAGGCTCCTGCCGGTTGCCACAATACAATAATGATCATCTCATACATATTCATCATCACATTATGGCCATATCACATCACCAAACCCTGCAAAAACAAGTTAGACGTCTCTAATTTGGTTTGCATATTTTACGTGGTTTAGGGTTTTCGAGTAAGATCTAATCTACCTACGAACATGAACCACAACGGTGATACTAGTGTTGTCAATAGAAGAGTAAATTGAATCTTCACTATAGTAGGAGAGACAGACACCCGCAAAGCCACTTATGCAATACAAGTTGCATGTCGAGCGTGGAGCAAATCTCATGAACGCGGTCATGTAAAGTTAGCCCGAGCCGCTTCATCCCACTATGCCACAAAGATGCAAAGTACTCAAACTAAAGGCAACATAAGCATCAACGCCCACAAAACCATTGTGTTCTACTCGTGCAACCATCTATGCATAGACACGGCTCTGATACCACTGGGATTCGTTGCAGAAAACAAAAATTTCCTACCGCGAACACGCAATCCAAGCCAAGATGCAATCTAGAAGACGGTAGCAACGAGGGGATGATCGAGACTCACCCTTGAAGATTTCCAAAGCCTACAAGATGAGGCTCTTGTTGCTGCGGTAGACGTTCACTTGCCGCTTGCAAAGCGCGTAGAAGATCTTGATCACGGCGCCACGAACGGGCAGCACCTCCGTACTCGGTCACACGTTCGGTGTTGATGAAGTCGACGTCCACCTCCCCGTTCCAGCGGGCAGCGGAAGTAGTAGCTCCTCTTGAACGGCACGACGGCGTGGTGGCGGTGGTGGTGGAGAACTCCGGCGGAGCTTCGCTAAGCGTGCGGGAGAGAAGGAGGAGTGGGGCGGCTAGGGTTTGGGAGAGGGGGGCGCCGGCCACTTAAGGGGTGCGGCCACCTTGTGGTGTTGGGGTGGCCGGCCCCCTCCCCTTGGCCCTCATTATATAGGTGGAACACCCAAGAGTTGGTCTACAAGTCTTCGAATAAGACCCCAAACCAAAACCTTCCATATGACATGAAACCTACCCAAGCTAGGACTCCCACTAGAGGTGGGATTCCCACCTTCCCTTGGGGGGTGGCCGGCCACCTTAGGTGGAGTCCACTTGGGACTCCACCCCTTAGGGTTGGCGGCCATGGTGGTGGAGTCCCTTCGGGACTCCGCCTTCCAAAGTGACTTTCTTCCGGAATATTCTAGAACCTTCTAGAACCTTCCATAAACGCACCGGATCATTTTCAAACTTATAAAATGACTTCCTATATATGAATCTTATTCTCCGGACCATTCCGGTGATGTCCGGGATCTCATCCGGGACTTCGAACAAATCTTCGAACTCCATTCCATATTCAAATTCTACCATTTCAACATCAAACCTTAAGTGTGTCACCCTACGGTTCGTGAACTATGTGGACATGGTTGAGTACTCTCTCCGACCAATAACCAATAGCGGGATCTGGAGATCCATAATGGCTCCCACATATTCAACGATGACTTAGTGATCGAATGAACCATTCACATACGATACCAATTCCCTTTGTCACGCGATATTTTACTTGTCCGAGGTTTGATCATCGGTATCACTCTATACCTTGTTCAACCTCGTCTCTGACAAGTACTCTTTACTCGTACCGTGGTATGTGGTCTCTTATGAACTTATTCATATGCTTGCAAGACATTAGACGACATTCCACCTAGAGGGCCCAGAGTATATCTATCCGTCATCGGGATGGACAAATCCCACTGTTGATCCATATGCCTCAACTCATACTTTCCGGATACTTAATCCCACCTTTATAACCACCCATTTACGCAGTGGCGTTTGATGTAATCAAAGTACCTTTCCGGTATAAGTGATTTACATGATCTCATGGTCGAAAGGACTAGGTAACTATGTATCGAAAGCTTATAGCAAATAACTTAATGACGTGATCTTATGCTACGCTTAATTGGGTGTGTCCATTACATCATTCATATAATGATATAATCTTGTTATTAATAACATCCAATGTTCATGATTATGAAACTAATCATCTATTAATCAACAAGCTAGTTAAGAGGCTTACTAGGGACTCTTTGTTGTTTACATATCACACATGTATCAATGTTTCGGTTAATACAATTATAGCATGGTATATAAAACATTTATCATAAACATAAAGATATATAATAACCACTTTTATTATTGCCTCTTGGGCATATCTCCAACAGTGTTGGCGTGCGCTGAGAGTTTGCTTGATTGGATGTGCTTCTCATCTGCTATTGGGTGGCTGGGAAGGCATTTGGTTTTTTGGATGATGCGAGTTGGTGAATTGTCACCCCTTCATCCCACTATAGGTTTAGCGAGGTGGCTTCGAGTTTGATTTTTTTGTATTGCTTCTTGTAAGGTGTTGTGAATAATCTAATAAAAAAGCCGTGTGCATCCCTTGGATGCAGAAGCGGGGGTGATATTTCCCCTTTTCGAAAAGAAAAACTTCTTGTTATGCATGAATGGGGTAATGAGAGTAGACAAGGGAGGAAGAGGCTCCGCCACCGCTAGGGGCAGCGAGGAAGAAGGCAGAGAGGAGAGAACTAGCAGGAAAGCTAGCTCGCCGGATTCACCCAGAGGAAGATGATGCATGGTAAGGCGATGCGTTTTTTTTTCAATCTCTTCTGTCTGATACCCTGTTGTTGCACAAACGGGATGTATGTGATATCATCTATTATATACTAAAAGCACAATACAAGGGTCTAAAATAGAGACACTACGTTAATCCACATCATCAAAATTATTTTAGCGGTTTGATCTATAATTTTAATGGTTGAGATTAAAAGATTTATGTAACATGTACCAGCATATATTTTGGACCTACCCAGTGTCTCATGTTTGACACGTACATGTCTCTATCCTAAAAGGAGTCCAGAAGCATTACTCTACACGCACGTGATTAGTTCAATTAGATTCTAGCTATTTATTTTTTCATGTAGCACTTTCCTGCTTAAAATAACGTTTAGTTTAATTGCTTTCCAACATGCACTAGACCAATTTAAATATTCTTTTTCTTAAGTAAATGTACAACATTCTTTTCAAGCCATCAGTTTACACAGAGGTACAACCGACTTTCCCATAATTATACCTAAACTACATCATCATAATTATTTTGGCGGTTAGATCTATAATTTATGGTTAGGATTTAGCCAGCAATTACGTAATTTTATTAAACCATAATTTATGCACATGCATAGCTGGACATTAACGTGTCAAAGAAAAAAAAAACATCAATGTAACCTGGTGCGGATAGTATATCCACATTAACCAATCCATTTGTCCAGCCTCCTAGCACAGAGCGCCGTGGGTGCTCTTTGTTGGCCAATCTCACAGGTTAAGTTGATCGTTGTTGCATGATACGGGTAAGCTGGCGCCACAGGTTAAATACTCCATCAACATATTGGCATGGTGATTTGATTGGAGTAGCACATTTTGCTAGATTGGTATTGAAGCATCGGATCCAATCTATCCGCCTGCCCAAGGGCACAATTAGCTACATGTCCATGCATATATCCACCTGCTACTCTGCTAGCTAGGTAGCCTTGCCCTTGCGGGTCCATCCAAACGCCATCTTTCATATAGATCGGTGGGGGGCAACCATGCTGCCGTTCATCACCGACAATGTCCAGCGGCATAGGGTGTTCGGTCGACAGCCGTTTTGCATACAGATCGGCGGGTGGCGACCATGCTGCCACCCGTTGACACTAATGTCTGACGGCATATCGTCTCTCCCCTCTCGCGTAGAAATATGTTTTTTTTTTCATCAACGAGGAGAAAATTCTTTATACGAGGTTTCAATCCAATCATTTCTTGTGAAAAAACATCAAGTATTGTGTGGTGGATATCATAAACAAGCAGCACGTTAATTCCTGATAATAGACACATTGTTCAAACCTTCCACAAAAGATGGATACACACGATTGAGCCGTGCATTCCTTGCCAAAATGTTCAACTATATTTTCTTACGAGTATTGCAAAATTAAAGCTCGAAGTCAAATATGTTATTTATTAGTTCAAATTTTGTTGGTTGTTTGGTTAATGTAAATTGACGAAAGCATAAATTCACCTCAGAATGTCTAATAGAAGTTGAAAGAAACCGCGGAGATCAAATCTTTTTAGATGACTCTATCTTCATTTTTGACAGAAGAATACTGTAAGAATGGTAGTAGTAAATTTGAATATTAAGCCCATAGAAATTCAAATGTTAGAAAAAACAAATCATTGCCTACCAATTTCAATTTTCTTAGATTAAGCGCCTATTATATATGATCACGTGCTCAGCGCAATTAACTAAAACTGCACAAAAAACCATCAAGTAATTTTGACACACTAAAGATAGTGCTCTCGCATTTGCGAGGGCCACCTTACTAGTTGTGATAGTAATATGTTCCCCTTATCAAAAAGTTATTTTATTTATTACATTTCAAGCTGTAATACATAGCCTCGTCCGGCCGCCATTTTATTTATTCCCTCAGTCCCTCTAGCTTGTTAGGAATAGGATCGTCCGTGAATCCTTGCATGGTACGAATGCATGTACGTGGGGAAGGAGGGACTATATATACTGCGAGTGACCAAATTGCAGTTAGTATGGTTTCTGTCCAACAAAATTGCCCGGTGGGTTGTAGCTGCAGATGATGAACACACCGCGGTTGTTGTTGCAGACCACGCGAGCGCAGCCGATCGTCGTCGACGCGCGCCACACAATCTGTGTGTAGTGCCCGCACTGCTTCCCCGCCCTGCAGGTGTTGGACCCGTAGTCGTAGTCCTGCTTCTCGCTGACCCACGAGTTCACAGCGTCTGCCGCCGTCCAATCCTTGCCGGCACTTCCCCAGAAAATGTTCTCCCCATACTGCCCGCCGGAGTGTTGGAGCTTGCAGTCGCCGATCCTCTGGTTGGCGTAGTTCTGGGCGTACGCTTGCAGCGTTGTGCTCCAGCCCACCCCAGCAACGCCGACGGCGGCGCGGGCACTGTTGTGCGGTGAAACATAGTCTTGAGGCGAGTTCTGCGCCTGGGAAGGATTAACCATGGCGGCTGCCATGGCTAGGGCAAGCAAAATGGCTAGCTTGGGCGCCTCCATTGGATGTACGTATACCTATGATCTGTATGAGATTTCTGTGTGCCAGTACTAGCTAGCTTTCCAATTGTACGTATAGCTTGTGAGTGCCGAGGTGTTTTTATACTGGATTTTGTACCAGATATTCCTGTAATGTGCTTGGATAATCTAGCACCATATGCCAAAGCCGTGCCGGGATTTTCTCGCAAATACAAGGAATTCCACGGCCAAGATATGCATACCGAGCCAACTCGACCGGCCGGTATATACTATCATTTCAGTTACATTACAAACAATGCAATGGTCGCTAGTCAAGTCAACTTCCAATAAGATAACGTACCCATGTGATCAAGTGGCTCACGTTAATGTAACGTACGCAGGGATTTGAATTTCGCCCGAAATTTTCGAATTTCCTCAGGTTAATATAATGTTGGTATGCATGCATACTTGGACTCTTCCGTTGTTTTACCGCAAAACTGTTAGACCGCGCCGCTCGCGCTGGAGATCGTGTCCTGCGGATACCTTGAAAATGTACGCACTAGTACTCGATGTTGTTATTTTCTTGTCACTTTCTGGTGGAAAGTTGTGGATATCACGAGCATTCTTCGGTGGAAAATGCTCAGTCAATGGCGCACGCATTTATAACGAATATGTGTGATGCATTTCTGTTGGAGATTTTCAGAATCTGGGATAACACTAGTGGAAAACATGCCTTAAGCCCCTTTTGTCGCGGACGGCCAGCCACGACAACGGGGGCGCGATAAAAGGCCCAACCTTTTTTAGGTCCACCACGTGGTAGCCGCGGGGCGCGCAGGGGACACCCCTTTTGTCGCGGGTGGTAATACCGCCTGCGACAAAAGGCCCTCTACGTGGCGCGCGCAGCTCGCTCTCCTTTAGGGTTTGAGGGGTGCAGCCACCCCCCTCCCGCCACCGCCCCCTTTTATTTCATTTTTTCATTTCAAAATAAAATTTTCATATATTTGAACGCTACTACAGAAGCTGCATGTATTTTTGCATCTAATCCTAGAGGGCAGAGAAGCTTCTTTGCTTCATACGTATTGGCGGGCAATTCGTTCTTTCTTGGAAGCAGCTTCTTTAATATTATCAGCAATTTTTCAAATCCCGAGTCAGTCACACCGACCTCTGCCTTCCATTTCAGCAATTCCAATATGCTACCCAGTTTTCTTTGCCCATCTTCACAACTTGGGTACAACAATTTTGTCGAACTGCAACATCTCCTTATCTGTGCCACAGTCTCTCCTTGCATCATAAATGGCTCGACGAAGATCATCATCACTAGGATCATCTGGTGCCCGTTCTTCACCTCCTTCTTCTTCATTGTCTTTCATTGCGGTATCATCGTATTCAGAGAACATATATCGGTATTGGTCATCGTTATCTTCTTCTTCATCGTCGTCTTCCATCATAACCCCTACTTCTACGTGCTTGGTCCAAACATTATAGCCTGACATGAATCCGAACCGAAGCAGGTGGCTCTGAATGTCTCTTGAGCAAGAGTAATCCTTCTCATTCTTACATTTCAGACATGGACAACAAATAAAACCTTGCTTCGACTTATTGGCCTCGGTCACAAGCAGGAAAGATTTCACGCTCTCTCTGAAAGCGGGATCACATCTGTTACCGTACATCCATGGATGACTCATCTGCATCATAAGTACAATTATATATCAGATGCAATCACCATGCTAAAATTAGTATTGTGCGGACTATGTATACGAGAAAATAGTTGCTAACCTTTTAGGATAAAAAAAGGAGAAATCCTGTCAAATAAAATCAAGTGGCATCCTCACAAATATTTCATCAAACACCTCTTGTGCACATGAAGAGAAAAAGAGCTAGCATAAACCTCCACCTTCCACCACCAAGGAAAAAATGTAGGGAGGTGGGGGGAGGGGGCTGGCTGTATACATATAGGCCTGGACCTTTTATCGCGGGCCATACCACGACCCGCGAGAAAAGGGGTGCCAGCAGGCCACGGCCAGCCTCAGACCCCTTTTGTCGCGGGTCGTGGTTCGGCCCGCGACAAAAGGCCCAGAGCCATCCAGCTGGTTTCGGGGCGACATGGCCAGGCCATTTGTCGTGGCTCCAGACACGGCCGCAACAAAAGGCTGGTACGAAAGCCCTGTTTTCCGCTAGTGTAAGCACCTCAGACCCCTTACACTCAAATACATTAGAAGTAAAGAAGGCCTAACAGTGAAAATGTATATGAGACAAAACTATAAGTCTCCATTTCTTCCACTAAGCATATTAGGCCTGGCCCAAAGTACAAGCATCAGACAAAGGAACGCCAAAAAGGCTGGACTGGAGTGCGAAAGCAGACAAAAGGAGGCCAAGTTTCATGGAACACTTTATTTTCACAAAATTACATCATTGTATTTGAAATTTTAAAATTTATAAAAATGGTCTGGATATAGTAAAACGATTAATACATGTATGCAACCTCCAATGCAAAAAAACGTTATATTATGAATAGGAAAAATAACAAACCACGGCTAATTTAGGAGTTTTAAAATTGCGACTTTCACTATACCTGGATACACAATTTTGTTGTTATTTCTGTAACATAGAGTTGAAGTATTTTGCATTGAGATTTTGAAAGTCAGTTCTATATATACATCATTGACTAGATGCATAATTTTTTGTAGACCTTTTCAAGCTCAGAAATATGGTATCTTAGAGTTTCTAGAGTAATTGTGAAACATGAAGAACTTTAAAAATACTAGGTTGCAATAATCTCCAAGAATTTATTGAACAGAACTCCACATGAATTTCACAAGCAGACATGAGATGAAAATATGATCAGTGTCCTCTAGTTGGCCTCCCAGAGTGTAGATGCGTTTTAAGGATGAAACTACCTATGGAATCATATTTGCATTGACTTATAGTTTAATGGTTTGACTATAGGCAATGCTTCAACCAGATGGTTAGTTCAAGTTTGAATGAAGAATAAAGTGAATAATATTAAGTAATGGCAAAGGTGTTATTCAATGACTGATCCGAAAATTGGTGATGAGAGAGTTTTCATGTTTCCCTTCAAGGCATCATCATAATGAATAAATAAAAAATGATACAATGTTGATCAATACAAAGTATAAATATTATATTCAATTTGATCAACACACAAAATGTAGATGATGTGTCGAGTGGGATCAAGCGATCTCATGGTATGGTAAGCGATTGTCAATCGTTCCTTGTGTATTAACTAATGATATATGTGTTGGTGTTGATAGATTTTTTGTTTATTTTCCTCAAGGTTGTTTTTCAGAGATCCTATTATAGGGTCTATATTCATACTATCAAAGGGGGCTATCGAGTGAATAACTTTATCGCACTTGGTTTTGGTTTTGGAGGTTTTACCAGTTTATCTTTTAAGATACGTCAAACATTTCATCATATCAATTGGTTTTATTTGATGTTTCACCTAATTATGTTGTAGAGCTTGTTGTCATCTTTAAAGTGAGCCCGAGTTCATTGAAATCGGAATTTGGATGTTAGAGAATTGCAGTTTTCATATCGTGTTGTCTGGATGTTCGTAGTTCTGATGGTACCAGAAAAAGTACCAGGATACTACTGGAAAAGGTTCAACCGGCTCCTGATTTTAAGAGGTACTTGAGTTCGATCGCAAGATGTACTACCGGTGCTACTTCAGATAGTACCTCCCTAGGGTGATTTCTGTAACAATTCGATTTGGGGGGACCTATTCAAGGGGCATTCTTCCCTAATGATTCCCTATCTTTTGGGGAAGTTCTTGACCTTGTTTTTCTTCTCCATTCTTGAAACTCTTGAGGCTGATGTCTCTCTATCCTTCAAAAGAATATTGCTTCTATTTGAAGGAAAATAGAAATGATACCTAGATCTACCATTTCCACATACTAATCACTCTTCTTTGTGAGGGGAACTTTAGGATCTTGACCTTCAATTCATATGTTGATTTCCAGATCTGTTCTTAATCTCATATTCCCCCATAGTATAAGTTGCCTTATAATGGAATTTGATATGAAGGATTTGAGCACCTCTTGTGTTCTTGTCATTGCATCGGGTTCATCATTTTGAGTTCTCTCTAGAGAATTGGTTTGGTGCAAGTTCAAAGGATTTTTCTCTTGGGTACATAGAACCCAGAGATTGTTCCTATTGGCTTCTTGGAACCCTGACCTGTTGGTTTGTGTTATCGTGGAGCTCGATCATTATGGTGTAACGGTTAGTGTTAATTCTTAGGAGCCACTGATGGTAACAAAACTACACGTGTTTTCCACCTTAGTTGGGACTCAAAGTGTATAGTGGTGCAACAAGGGTGATATTCCACAAAAGGGTGACTAGGGGGGAGTTCAGTTCTTCCTTCAACCCCCTTGAAGCAAACTCATAAGTAATATCAACAATTTTGTGTCCCCAACTTCACCGAACTGTTTGTCAGGCGCAACGGGGTGTAAGTAATACAAAAGTTAAATAAATAAAGCAATCAAAGTATTTTTGCATTTTCAAATTAATTAAGTGATGAGAATAAAAATGCAAGTAAAGTAGATATACTTATAGTTCAAAATGGACCGGTGTCATGGGTTCACTTGATCTCTCTCTCTCTCTCTCTCTCTCTTGAACATGGAGTGACAAGCAACAAGTGATAGAAAATGTGGTCATGTAGTTGATAAGCATCCATATGGCATCACGTCCTAGCATAGATATGATGCAACGCATGTCAATAATACTTCCTTGGAAAGAGATCCTCTTGAACCAAATTTAAAGGTAAACCGAGTATTTCCTTAAAGATGTTGACATGAAGTGACTGCAGTAACCAATGAAAAGGTAAAAACTTTACTAGCACACAGATTACTATCACAACCACACGCGTAGTACCAAGTTACTCCAAATAACAAACAAATCTGCCACATGGTTCCATGTATACAAATTTGATCGGAACATACCATACACAAAAGGGATAACATATGCATCTATTTATGCATAAACCTACTTTTATGAAAGAAAAAAATGCAATTTTAGGTGAAGACGGAGGTGTGGGAATTGAAACCAAGGAAAAAGGGTAGTCAAATAAGCGGGAGATGGGCCCATGGCGCAGCTGCCAGGGTGGCCACGCCATGGGTCCTCTCTCATGGCCTTAAGGGTTGCAGCTCTCCTCTTTTCTCTCATATTGGTTTATTCCTCAAAAAAGATGTGGCGAAAAATTAGGGTCCATTTGATGTCTGTAAGGTCCCTGAAACTATAAAAGGAATATGCAAAATAGGGGTTTCCTATAGTACTATATTAAAAACCAATTTAACGGGACTTTTCTGCAAATCCCCATATATTAATGTAAGAAAACTAGGGAATCTCACATATAATGCATATAAAATATCATATCAAATATACCAAAGTTCATGGATATCAACATACACAAGCTTAATCTATGCTCATCCTCAAGCATAAATGTAATAAAACAACATGGAATTTGGCATCTTAGCATTTAATTTCATATATTACTGATCATTGGAGCTATAGTGTACAACATGTATTAAGAGCAAACAACAAGTGCAAGCAAGTAAGAAAGTTGTAGTTATCATAAACGAAAGGTAGTACGCAACGCTGAGGTCTAAGGCCTAGTAACAGCAGACCGATTCTTTGAGGCGATGAAGAATTTTCTTCTGTATCATTATAGTGGCATTGACAAGTTGTGGAGACCACACTGGAATAGTACATAGGCTTATCTTTCTGGGTGTAAACACAAGGTCCGACCTTAATTGGTTGTGCCTGACAATGGTCTTGTTAAAGGCTTAAAGCCGTGAACTTTCTCCAGGGTAAAATCCTAATTAAGATATACGATCGGGCGACAATGAAGCTTGTGCACTGTTTCCTTCTTGGAGGTGTTGCCTTTGGAGAATTTAGACTTGGGGTGTTGTCTTGACGGTGATTTATGCCAGAGCTACGGATTTGATGACTACAACAAGATCTTTCTTTTTTCATTTTCTTCGTTTTTAGGGTTGCATGCATCCCTAAAGTTATCTCCCCGATATTAATATATTTCATTGGGTGTACTGAAACAGGCCTAGGAGGCGCCCCACCGTTGTCGTTTGTAGCAGAAGCAGTAACGGGATGACACTACGGGAAAATATGTCTTTGCCGTGCAACTATTTGCATGGCAAAGGGCCCTATATGCACGACAAAGTCTTTGTCGTGCGACGCCACACGGCAAAGGTCGCACGGCGATGCCATTGACGGCAAAGACTTCTTTACCGTGTGACTCGCCAATGTTGCATGGCAAAGGCCTTTGCCGTGCGACTCCGCACGGCAAAGATCGCTTCTTTGCCGTGTGCCAAATTGGCTGGTCTAGGAATCGAACCTAGGACGCAGAGTAGGGAAAGCATGCGACCTTGCCACTAGACTAAGTGTTTGTTTGTTGATAACTATACCACGCCACACCTTTTGAGATGAGAAGAAATCCAGTTTTTACATCTTTGCCCTGCGCTTACACTAGTCAAAGCCTTCTTTGCCGTGTGTTTGTTAAAAACACTAGGCAAAGGCTGCTTTGCCGTGCGCTGTTTGTTAAAAATACTAGGCAAAGGCTGCTTTGCCGTGCGCCAACGTTGCACGGAAATGCCTAACTCCTTTCATGTGCACCGAATCTTTGCCGTGCGGTGTGTTGGGCCATTGCCGTGCACCTTTCTTTGCCGTGCGGCCTCTTCCGTCGTTGCCGTGAATCGTATCTTTGTCGTGCGCTCGTGTCTATCTTTCCCGTGGCCAAGATCTTTGCCGTGCGTTTTTATCTGTGCACACATCAAAGAAATCTTTGCCGTGCGGGAACACACGGCAAAGAAAGCCTACACGGCGACGCCTATTTTTCCCGTAGTGTGAGTAGCCTTTCTAGAATCATCCGACATGGCTATGAAGTTGAGCTAGCTAAAGGAGGTTGACGTAGATGATCTTAAGCAGTCGGGGCAAGACGCTTTCGTAAAATCTATCAACTATCTCCTTGTGCATGATGTGAGAGATGTGGTTCCGAAGGCGTGCTCTCCCGGATGACCATGCACGTGGTCGGCAGGATGGAGTAACCGATGTCAGCACAAGGAAGTGGAATGGTGGTGGGGCGCTAGACGGCAGATGCAAGAAATTTCTTGTGATAGCTAGGGTTCACCTTTGTGTGTTTATATAGTGCAGGACATGTAAGACATGGGGAGAAACCAATACTTGAGTCAATTATAGCCCAGATTGAAAAAAACTCGAAAAGGCTGATTGATGAAGCCAATGTTAATGACTCGGAAATTTATATACAATTAATTTTCGCGAACAAAATATAGAAAACATGTATAAGTATGAGCTTCGCTCGTCTTATTCACGAAACACGAGCCATGTCGCGACGAGGCATGACGAGGTGGGCAGGAGAGGAGGAAGAGGAGCGTGCGTAAGCCACTCCTCTTCTGTCACCTTATAGAATGGTAGAAAACCTCCTACATAAGGCGCTTCCACTGGTGGAAAAAGGGCCTTCCATACAGCCCCATTAGTCCCCAAATATTTGGAACCGTGACTAATGGGACCTTTAGTCGCGGTTCGGGAGGCGAACCGCGACCAAAGGCCTGGGCCCAGGGCGCTCGGTGGCTTTAGCTGGTTGACTAAAGGCCTCGAGCACCTTTAGTCGCGGTTGCCAGGCCAACCGCGACTAAAGCCCTATACCCATCCAGCAGCCAGCACTTAGCCATTTGGAGCCATTCTCTTCACAAACTTCATAAGTGGGTGTTAGGTTTGCTTTTGGTTCATCTTATGCACACAAGGTGTTTGATGAAATGCCCCAAGAGCATGAAACAAACATGATATGAAGTGTCGGAGCCACACTTGAGTTCCTCATTTATTTTTTCCTCCTCGATCGCGGTTAGCAACTTGAACCTTTCATGTGTCATTGATAAAATATGCATATGTGTGTAGTTCATTGTTTGATTTCTATTGTTTGTAGTTAGTTAATTAGTTTAACAAATGCATGATGGTTAATTATATATTTTATATTATAATAATGATGAATCGGCAATGGATGTATGGTAACCGACTCTCCGGCGAGTTCACTACGGGTTTGAAAGATTTTCGTAGTGGCTAATGCGAATAAGCAGGGGGTTTTGTTATCTGTCCATGTGTTGCCTGTAAGAATCAGAAGGGTTACTCTTCCTCAAAAGATGTTCACATGCACCTGCTTCGGCAGGGTTTCATGCCAAGCTATAATTGTTGGACCAAGCATGGAGAAAGAGGGGTTATAATGGAAGAAGATGAAGAAGGGGATGATTTCATCGATGACAACTATCTTGATCATTTTGGTGATACTTTCATGGAGGATGCTGAAGGTGGGGAAGGTGAAGGGGAAGGTGAAGAAGAGGCACGTGATGAGCCCGTTGATGATCTTGGTCGGACCATTGCTGATGCACGGAGACGCTGCGAAACTGAAAAGGAGAGGGAGAATTTGGATCGCATGTTAGAGGATCACAAAAAGTCGCTGTACCCAGGATGCGATAATGGTCTGAAAAAGCTGGGCTGCACACTGGATTTGCTGAAATGGAAGGCACAGGAAGGTCTATCCGACTCGGGATTTGAAAACTTGCTGAAAATGTTGAAGAATATGTTTCAAAGAATAACGAGTTGCCCGCCAGTACGTACGAAGCAAAGAAGGTTGTCGGCCCTCTAGGTTTAGAGGTTCTGAAGATACATGCATGCATCAACGACTGCATCCTCTACCGCGGTGAATATGAGAATTTGAATGAATGTCCGGTATGCACCGCATTGCGTTATAAGATCAGAGGCGATGACCCTGGTGACGATGTTGAGGGCCAGAAACCCAGGAAGAGGGTTCCCGCCAAGGTGATGTGGTATGCTCCTATAATACCACGTCTGTTCAGGAACAAAGAGCATGCCAAGTTGTTGCGATGGCACAAAGAGAACCGTAAGTCGGACGGGAAGTTGAGACACCCCGCAGATGGAACGCAATGGAGAAAGATCGACAGAGAGTTCAAAGATTTTGCAGCTGACACAAGGAACATAAGATTTGGTCTAAGTACAGATGGCATGAATCCTTTTGCAGAGCTCCAGCCATAGCACCTGGCCCGTGACTCTATGCATCTACAACCTTCCTCCTTGGTTGTGCATGAAGCGGAAGTTCATTATGATGCCAGTGCTCATCCAAGGTCCGAAGCAACCCGGCAACGACATCGATGTGTACCTAAGGCCATTAGTTGATGAACTTTTACAGTTGTGGGGCAGACCTGGTGTACGTGTGTGGGATGAGCACAAAGAAGAGGAATTTGACCTACGAGCGTTGCTTTTCGTAACCATCAACGATTGGCCTGCTCTTAGTAACCTTTCCGGACTGTCAAATAAGGGATACAATGCATGCACGCACTGCTTACATGAGACTGAAAGTGAATATTTGGGTAATTGTAAGAAGAACGTGTACCTTGGGCATCTTCGATTTCTTCCGAAAATTCATCCAGTAGGAAAGAAAGGCAAGCATTACAACGGCAAGGCAGATCACCGGCCGAAGCCTGCGGAACGTACTGGTGCTGAGGTATTTGATATGGTCAAGGATTTGAAAGTCATCTTTGGAAAGGGTCCTGGCGGACAATCAGTTCCGCAGGGAGCTGACGGGCGCGCACCCATGTGGAAGAAGAAATCTATATTCTGGGAGCTAGAATATTGGAAAGTCCTAGATGTCCGCTCTGCAATCAACGTGATGCATGTTACGAAGAATATTTGCGTGAACCTCCTAAGCTTCTTGGGCGTGTATGGGAAGACAAATGATACAAAGGAAGCACGGCAGGACCAGCAACGTTTGAAAGACCCTAATGACCGGCATCCGGAATGGTTTCAAGGTTGTGCCAGCTACGCTTTGACCAAAGAAGAGAAGGTCATCTTTTTTGAATGCCTGAGCAGTACGAAGGTCCCGTCTGGATTCTCGTCGAATATAAAGGGAATAATAAACATGGCGGACAAAAAGTTCCAAAACCTGAAGTCTCACGACTGCCACGTGATTATGACGCAATTGCTTCCGATTGCTTTGAGGGGGCTCCTACCGGAAAATGTTCGAGTAGCCATTGTGAAGCTATGTGCATTCCTCAATGCAATCTCTCAGAAGGTAATCAATCCAGAAGATCTACCACGGTTACAGAACGATGTGGTCCAATGTCTTGTCAGTTTCGAGTTGGTGTTCCCGCCATCCTTCTTCAATATTATGACGCACCTCCTGGTTCACCTAGTCGAAGAGATTTCCATCCTCGGTCCGGTATTTCTACATAATATGTTCCCCTTGAGAGGTTCATGGGAGTATTAAAGAAATATGTTCGTAACCGTGCTAGGCCAGAAGGAAGCATTGCCAAGGGCTATGGAAATGAGGAGGTAATTGAGTTTTGTGTTGACTTTGTTCCTGACCTTAAGCTGATTGGTCTTCCTCGATCGCGGCACGAGGGGAGACTAAGTGGAAAAGGCACGATCGGAAGGAAATCAACGATATGTATGGACGGCCATTCTATGACTGAAGCACACCACACAGTTCTGACCAATTCCAGCTTGGTGGCTCCGTACTTTGAGAAACACAAGAATATTTTACGCGGACAACCCGGGGAAGCCTGAATCCTGGATTACGAAGGCCCACATGGAGACTTTCGGCAGTTGGTTGAGAAAACATTTAATGAATGACGATGATGTTGTAGATCAGCTGTACATGTTGGCCAAGACACCATCTTCGACTATAACGACTTTCCAAGGGTACGAGATAAATGAGAATACATTTTACACGATCGCCCAAGATAAAAAGAGCACCAACCAAAACAGTGGTGTCCGCTTGATGCAGCAACCGAGAATGGGCAAAAGGTCACATATTATGGTTACATAGAGGAGATATGAGAACTTGACTATGGACCCTCCTTTAAGGTCCCTTTGTTCCGGTGCAAATGGTTCAAGCTAACAGGAGGTGGGGTAAAGGTGGACCAGCAATACGGAATGACAATGGTGGATTTCAACAATCTTGGTTACCTTGACGAACCATTCGTCCTAGCGAAAGATGTCGCTCAGGTTTTCTATGTGAAGGACATGAGTAGAAAACCGAGGAAACGTAAAGATAAGAAAACGATCAGTACATCATGCGATGATCCAAAGCGCCACATTGTTCTTTCAGGAAAAAGAAACATCGTGGGAGTGGAGGGCAAGACAGACATGTCAGAAGATTATAATATGTTTGGTGAAATTCCGCCCTTCAAAGTGAACACCGACCCAAGCATTAAGTTAAATGATGAGGATGCTCCATTGATACGGCTCAATCGTAAGCAAGCAGGGACACAAGAGAAGAAATGATGTGTAATAATTTATTGTACCAAACTTTGTTGAATGGATCATGTGAATTATATTATCTGTGATGTGTTTGGTGTCCATTTTCGAATGATTCGATTGATTCGAGATACCACTGATGATACATGAAATTTGGAGTGACTAAGTCATACTCCTGCCTAGGCGTATAATGGGAAAAGGACTAGAGGAGCCGTAATTGCATGGGATTTGGTGGATCTAGCATTGCCCAAATTGATTGGCCATGCCATAAATACCACTGATGATACATGAAATTTGGAGTGACTTAGTCATACTCCTGCCTAGGAGTATAATATGCATACTCGTAGTCTTCGTAGTCGCAGCCATTGTACTGGTAGTCGTCGCCTTCTAAGTTGCCGCCGTTGTCGTCGCCGCTGCTGCCTGTCGTCGGCGGCGCCGTGGCTCGAATCGAGGGTAGCGCAGGGGATATCGACGGCCGTGATGTAGTCCATGACGCTCAGAGTCCGGCCGTACCACCATAGCCGACGGCCGGCCTCGTGGAAGTTCCCAGGAGGCAGACCGTCCTCCTCATACCTGGCGAGCGCCCCGTCACGCCGACCGATGAAGAAGGCGCCCAAGTATGCTATCGGATGCCAGCCGGGATGATTCATCCGTCTCCGGCGTGAGATCGAGGTAGTAGTGGTTCGTGATGGCCGCCCGGCGCGCCACCCTGAGGGACGGGAGGGACCGGCACGCCGATGTCTACGCACGCTCTATTCTTGTAGACAGTGTTGGGCCTCCAAGAGCAGAGGTTTGTAGAACAGCAGCAAGTTTCCCTTAAGTGGATCACCCAAGGTTTATCGAACTCAGGGAGGCAGAGGTCAAAGATATCCCTCTCATGCAACCCTGCAACCACAAAGCAAGAAGTCTCTTGTGTCCCCAACACACCTAATAGGTGCACTAGTTCGGCGAAGAGATAGTGAAATACAAGTGGTATGAATGAACATGAGCAGCAGTAACGGCGCCAGAAAAAGTGCTTGCTGGCGTGTGGTTGATGGTGGTAATATTGCAGGAAGTACATGCAGTAAACAAGAACAAGCAGCGATACAGTATTTAGGAACAAGGCCTAGGGATCATACTTTCACTAGTGGACACTCTCAACATTGATCACATAACAGAATAAATAGATAGATGCTAGACTCTACACCCTCGTGTTGGATGATGAACACCACTAACTGTGTAGGATTACACGAACCCTCAATGCCGAGTTAACAAGCTCCACAATATTCAATGTTCATATTTAAATAACCTTAGAGTGCATGACAGATCAACATAACCAAACCAAGTACTAACATAGCATGCACACTGTCACCTTCACACTACGAAAGGAGGAATAGATCACATCAATACTATCATAGCAATAGTTAACTTCATAATTTACAAGAGATCACAATCATAGCCTACGCCAAGTACTACACGATGCACACACTGTCACCATTACACCGTGCAGGAGGAATAAACTACTTTAATAACATCACTAGAGTAGCACACAGATAAATTGTGATACAAAACACATTGCAATCATAAAGAGATATAAATAAGCACTTTCTCCGGAGATCACATAAGTAAAATCCACTTGACTAGCACAATAACATCTAGATTACAAGCATCATCATATGAATCTCAATCATGTAGGGCAGCTCATGAGATTATTGTATTGAAGCACATAGGAGAGAGATTAACCACATAGCTACCGGTACAGCCCCGAGCCTCGATGGAGAACTACTCCCTCCTCATGGGAGACAGCAGCGTTGATGGAGATGGCGGTGGTGTCGATGGAGAAGCCTTCCGGGGCACTTCCCCGTCCCGGCGGCGTGCGGAACAGAGACCTGTCCCCCGATCTTGGCTTCGCGATGGCGGCGGCTCGGAAGGTTTTCTCTGGTTTCGTCGAACGTGGTAGGGTTTTTGACGAGACTTTAAGTAGGCGGAAGGGCAAGGTCGGTGGAGTCTGGGGGGCCACACACTCAGGCCGGCGCGGCCAGGGCTTGGGCCGCGCCGCCCTACGTGTCCCCACCTCGTGGCCCCACTTCGCTTCCTTCGGACTTCGGAAGCTTCGTGAAAAATAGGACCCGGGCGTTGATTTCGTCCAATTCCGAGAATATTTCCTTACTAGGATTTTTGAAACCAAAAACAGCAGAAAACAGGAACTGGCACTTCGGCATCTCGTCAATAGGTTAGTTCCAAAACGCATAAATATGACATAAAGTATGCATAAAACATGTAGATATCATCAATAATGTGGCATGGAACATAAGAAATTATCGATACGTCGGAGACGTATCAAGTTCTGCTCGTCCCGAGCAGGTAAACGATAACAAAGATAATTTCTGGAGTGACATGCCATCATAACCTTGATCATACTATTGTAAGCATATGTAATGAATGCAGCGATCAAAACAATGGTAATGACATGAGTAAACAAGAATCATAAAGCAAAGACTTTTCATGAATAGTACTTTCAAGACAAGCATCAATAAGTCTTGCATAAAAGTTAACTCATAAAGCAATAAATTCATAGTAAAGGTATTGAAGCAACACAAAGGAAGATTAAGTTTCAGCGGTTGCTTTCAACTTATAACATGTATATCTTATGGATAGTTGTCAATGCAAAGTAATATAACAAGTGCAATATGCAAGTATGTAGGAATCAATGCACACACAAGTGTTTGCTTCTTGAGGTGGAGAGAAATAGGTGAACTGACTCAACATAAAAGGTAAAGAATGGCCTTCGCAGAGGGAAGCATTGATTGCTATATTTGTGCTAGAGCTTTGGTTTTGAAAACACAAAGAGAGCATAAAAGTAAAATTTTGAGAGGTGTTTGTTGTTGTCAACGAATGGTAGTGGGCACTCTAACTACCTTATCAACCAGACTTTCAAGAGCGGCTCCCATGAAGGACGTTATCTCTACCAGCAAGGTAGATTATCCCTCTTCTCTTTTGTTTACACATGTATTTTAGTTTCATTATTTATGGATGACACTCCTCCCAACCTTTTGCTTACACAAGCCATGGCTAACCGAATCCTCGGGTGCCTTCCAACATTCACATACCATGGAGGAGTGTCTATTTGCAAAATTAAGTTGCTTACTGATGAATCAGAGCAAAACATGTGAAGAGAATTATTAATGAAGGTTAATTAATTGGGGGCTGGGAACCCCATTGCCAGCTCTTTTTGCAAAATTATTGGATAAGCGGATGAGCCACTAGTCCAATGGTGAAAGTCTGTCCGAAGTAAATGACAAGATCGAAAGATAAACACCACATACTTCCTCATGAGCTATAAAACATTGACACAAATAAGAGGTGATAAATTTTGAATTATTTAAAGGTAGCACTCAAGCAATTTACTTTGGAATGGCGGAGAAATACCATGTAGTAGGTAGATATGGTGGACACAAATGGCATAGTGGTTGGCTCAAGGATTTTGGATGCATGAGAAGTATTCTCTCTCGATACAAGGCTTAGGCTAGCAAAGTTATTTGAAACAAACACAAGGATGAACCGGTGCAGCAAAACTTACATAAAAGACATATTGTAAACATTATAAGACTTTACACCGTCTTCCTTGTTGTTCAAACTCTTTACTAGAAATTATCTAGACCTTAGAGAGACCAATTATGCAAACCAAATTTTAGCAAGCTCTATGTATTTCTTCATTAATAGGTGCAAAGTATATGATGCAAGAGCTTAAACATGAGCACAACAATTTCCAAGTATCACATTATCCAAGACATTTTACCAATTACTACATGTAGCATTTCCCATTTCCAACCATATAACAATTAACGAAGCAGTTTCAGCCTTCGCCATGAACATTAAAAGTAAAGCTAAGAACACATGTGTTCATATGCAACAGCGGAGCGTGTCTCTCTCCCACACAAGCATGATGGATCAGATCTTATTCAAACATAAAACAAAAATAAAAGCACACAGACGCTCCAAGTAAAGTACATAAGATGTGACCGAATAAAAATATAGTTTCAAGAGAAGGAACCTGATAATTTGTCGATGAAGAAGGGGATGGGGCATCCCCAAGCTTAGATGCTTGAGTCTTCTTGAAATATGCAGGGATGAACCACCGGGCATCCCCAAGCTTAGACTTTTCACTCTTCTTGATCGTAGTATATCATCCTCCTCTCTTGACCCTTGAAAACTTCCTTCACACCAAACTCAAACAAACTCATTAGAGGGTTAGTGCATAATCAAAAATTCACATGTTCAGAGGTGACACAATCATTCTTAACACTTCTGGACATTGCACAAAGCTACTGGAAGGTAATGGAACAAAGAAATCCACCCAACACAGCGAAAGAAGCAATGCGAAATAAAAGGCAGAATCTGTCAAAACAGAACAGTCCGTAAAGACGAATTTTATTGAGGCACCAGACTTTCTCAGATGAAAATGCCCAAATTGAATGAAAGTTGCGTACATATCTGAGGATCACTCACGTAAATTGGCATAATTTTCTGAGTTACCTACAGAGAATTAGGCCCAGATTCGTGACAGCGAGAAATCTGTTTCTGTGCAGTAATCCAAATCTAGTATCAACCTTTCTATCAAAGACTTTACTTGGCACAACAATGCAATAAAATAAGATAAGGAGAGGTTGCTACAGTAGTAACAACTTCCAAGACTCAAATACAAAATAAAAGTACTGTAGCAAAATAAACACATGTGTTATCTCCCAAGAAGTTCTTTCTTTATAGCCATTAAGATGGGCTTAGCAGTTTTAATGATGCAATCGCAAGAAATGGTATTTGAAGCAAAGAGAGCATCAAGAGGCAAATTCAAAACAAATTTAAGCCTAACATTCTTCCTATGCATAGGAATCTTGTACACAAATGAATTCATGAAGAACAAAGTGACAAGCACAAGAGGATAAAACACGAGTAACTTCAAGATTCTCAACATAAAGAGGGAAACTTAATATTATTAAGATGCATATACCCATGTTTCCCTCTCTCATAATAACTTTCAGTAGCATCATTGATGAAATCCACAATATACCCATCACTTAAAACATTCTTATCATGGTTCATATGCATAGAAGTATCATTAATTTTGGCATAAGAAGAATTCTTCTCATTAATAGTAATTGGAGCAGGATTATTATCAAGAATTTGAACATGGTAAACAAGTTGCATATTAAGGGAATTGTTTTTGGCAATCCAATCATAACTATGACAAGTTTCATAAGGATAGTTATAACCTATATCATAGCATTCTTTATAATAATCATTAAAGGTCGGAGGCACAGTGTCATCATAAGAAATAGAATAGTTATCTTTCAGTCGGTTTATCTGTGACCACACCATCATTGTTATTAGAAGGAGATGTATCAAACACATAATGATCAGTAGCAAAAGGATTTTCAAACACCTCTTCCCAAGCTTAGAATTTTCCATATCATTAGCAACAATGGTGTTCAAAGCGTTCATACTAATATGTTCCATAGGTTTTTTAATTTTCGCATCAAACCATCCATGTCTTAAATCAGGAAATAGAATAAGAAGCCCATTGTTGTCCATTATGCCTAACTAGTGTAAACAAGAAACAAAAAGATGCAATTGCAGGATCTAAAGGAAATAGCTTCGAGCACACACACAACGGCAACAGAAAAGTACTTTACCTGGGACCGAGTATGAGTGCCTTTTACCTTTCCTCCCCGGCAACGGTGCCAGAAAATAGCTTGATGTCTACGCACGCTTCTATTCTTGTAGACAGTGTTGGGCCTCCAAGAGCAGAGGTTTGTAGAACAGCAGCAAGTTTCTCTTAAGTGGATCACCCAAGGTTTATCGAACTCAGGGAGGAAGAGGTCAAAGATATCCCTCTCATGCAACCCCGCAACCACAAAGCAAGAAGTCTCTTGTGTCCCCAACACACCTAATAGGTGCACTAGTTCGGCGAAGAGATAGTGAAATACAAGTGGTATGAATGAATATGAGCAGTAGTAACGGCGCCAGAAAAGTGCTTGCTGGCGTGTGGTTGATGGTGGTAATATTGCAGGAAGTACATATGCAGTAAACAGAAACAAGCAAATGATAGCAAGATTTAGGAACAAGGCCTAGGGATCATACTTTCACTAGTGGACACTCTCAACATTGATCACATAACAGAATAAATAGATAGATGCTAGACTCTACACCCTCGTGTTGGATGATGAACACCACTAACCGTGTAGGATTACACGAACCCTCAATGCCGGAGTTAACAAGCTCCACAATATTCAATGTTCATATTTAAATAACCTTAGAGTGCATGACAGATCAACATAACCAAACCAAGTATTAACATAGCATGCACACTGTTACCTTCACACTACGAAAGGAGGAATAGATCACATCAATACTATCATAGCAATAGTTAACTTCATAATCTACAAGAGATCACAATCATAGCCTACGCCAAGTACTACACGATGCACACACTGTCACCATTACACCGTGCAGGAGGAATAAACTACTTTAATAACATCACTAGAGTAGCACACAGATAAATTGTGATACAAAACACATTGCAATCATAAAGAGATATAAATAAGCACTTCACTATGCCATTCATAACAGTGAATAAGTATTCTGTGAAATATAGCCTAAGAGACCCACACGGTGCACACACTGTCACCTTTACACACGTGGGACAAGGAGTCTCCGGAGATCACATAAGTAAAATCCACTTGACTAGCACAATGACATCTAGATTACAAGCATCATCATATGAATCTCAATCATGTAGGGCAGCTCATGAGATTATTGTATTGAAGCACATAGGAGAGAGATTAACCACATAGCTACCTACACCCCGAGCCTCGATGGAGAACTACTCCCTCCTCATGGGAGACAAGAGCATTGATGGAGATGGCGGTGGTGTCGATGGAGAAGCCTTCCGGGGCACTCCCCGTCCCGGCGGTGTGCCGGAACAGACTCCTGTCCCCCGATCTTGGCTTCGCGATGGCGGCGGCTCGGAAGGTTTTCCGGTTTCGAACGTGGGGGTTTCGCGACCGAGACTTTAAGTAGGCGGAAGGGCAAGGTCGGTGGAGTCCTGGTGGGGCCACACACTAGGCCGGCGCGCCAGGTTGGGCCGCGCCGCCCTACTATGTCCCCACCTCGGGCCCCACTTCGTTTCCCCTTCGGAAGCTTCGTGGAAAAATAGGACCCCGGGCGTTGATTTCATCCAATTCCGAGAATATTTCCTTACTAGGATTTCTGAAACCAAAACAGCAGAAAATAGGAACTGCACTTCGCATCTCGTCAATAGGTTAGTTCCGGAAAACGCATAATAATGACATAAAGTATGCATAAAACATGTAGATATCATCAATAATGTGGCATGGAACATAAGAAATTATTGATACGTCGAGACGTATCAACGCTCCGCGCTTAGGTCTGTACCGCGGGACCCGGTAGGGCAAGGGTAGTTCGAGGCGCAAAGCTCCTCCACCTGCTGGTAGGTTAGAGTGGGTGCGGTGGAAGCCATGAGAGAGTGATGAGAGATTGTAGAGATGTGATAATGCTGGCCAAGCCGGGCTACATATATGTAGTGAGAAATGGCGGAAAATGGGAGCGGAAGACAGAGGCGGGAAGAAAGTGGTGGGAAGACAGGAAGAAATAGCGGGGAGAAGAGGAGGAATCCAGAGTTGGTCATCTAACCTTTAGTCCCGGCTGGTGGTGCAACCGGGACTAAATGTGGTTTTTGTGTCATCTAACAAAACTGTCGGTGGGATATGGACGTGGTAAGCTTTAGTCCCGGCTGGAGGGTGCAACCGTGACTAAAGCTGTCGGCAGGATAAGGACGCGTGGGTAGCGCACGACGCCCGGTTTGAGGAACAAGACAAAGCAGAAGCATCGATACGCGGGAAGATAGAGGCGTGAAGAAATGGCGGGAAGACATATGCGGGAAAGAACTGGCGGGAAGACGGGGGGAAGACAGAGGCGGCAGACAAACTTTCTCGAATTTTTTGATATATTATTTGTATTTTTAAGATTTTGAAATGAATTAGTTCTATTTTTCTGAATTTTTTGATATATTATTTGTATTTTTTACATTTTGCATTGAATTAGTTTTATTTTTCTTAATTTTTTGATATATTATTTGTATTTTTAAGATTTTGAAATGAATTAGTTCTATTTTTCTGAATTTTTTGATTTATTATTTGTATTTTTAACATTTTGAATTGAATTAGTTTTTTTTTGATATATTATTTGTATTTTTAACATATTGAAATGAATTAGTTTTATTTTTCTAGTTTTTTGATATATAATTTGTATTTTTAATATTTTGAAATGAATTAGTTTTATTTTCTGAATTTTTTGATATATTATTTGTATTTTTCACATTTAGAAATGAATTAGTTTTATTTTTCACATTTAGAAAATGAAAGAATTTTGAAAAGGTCATTTTCCGCGGGAACCGCAAAAGGGGCGAAAAAAAGGCTTTAGTCGTGGTTGGGGTCACCAACCGCGACTAGGTACTTTAGTCGCGGTTGGTGACCCCAACCGCGACTAAAGCCCCTCCCTATATACCGCGCGGCGCGCTGCTTCCTCTTCTTCCTCGCCGCACCGCCTCACTCGCCGTCGCCGTCAGGCTGCCGCGCCTCGCCGTCTCCGTCGCCGCACTCGCCGTCGCCGTCGCCGCACTCGCCGTCGCCGCCGCCGTCTCGTACGTCGCCGCCCCGCCCACACCTGTCGCGCGCGCCCGTCGATCTCCCGTACGCGCGCGCCCCTCGTCGTCGCCGGCGCCGCTCGCAGTGAGAGAGAGGAGAGGGAGAGAGCGCGGCGCCGTGGCCGCGCGCGCCGCTGCTCGCCGGCGCCGGCTCGCCGAGAGAGAGAGAGGAGAGAGGCCGGCGGCCGCCGCGCGCGCGGTGAGAGAGAGAGAGAGGGAGAGGAGAGAGCAGCCCCGGCCTTTTTTTTCTTCCTTTTTTAGTTTTTGTTCTTGTTAATTTTAAAACAAAAAATAACTAAAATTTGAGTTAAAAGTTTGTGTAAAAAAACTATAATTTGACTTAAAAAGAACTACAATTTGACTTAAAAAAGATTGTGTAAAAAAACTAAAATTTGACTTAAAAAAGATTGTGACCCCAACCGCGACTAAAGCCCCGATACCGCGCGCCGCGGACGGCGGTTCATTACCGTCTTCCCCGTCGATCTCCCGCTCGCCTCCTGCTCGTCCTGCCGCGACGCGCACGCTGTCCGCGGGCCCGCACTGCCGCTTCGCTCCGCGACCGATGCCCGCCGCCCTTGAAGACCTCGCTGCCCCCCGGCGCCGTACGTCACCACCCTTTCGCCACCGCCCTTTCGCCACCCTTTCTCCACCGCCCTTTCGCCACCCTTTCGCCGCCCTTTCGCCACCCTTTCGTAAAAAAAACTAAGATTTGACTAAAACCGCCGCCCTTTCGCCACCGCCCATTCGCCACCGACCCCGCGTGTATACGGAGGGGGCGGCGAGGCGCTCGCCTCCCCTCCGTATACGCGAGGTTTTTTTTTTTACGAGAGAGAGGATCGGCACCGCCACCGGCGCCACCGCCCTTACGCATATACACATCTAATACGCGTCCCCCCTCTCGCCTCCCTCGTCACCCTCTCTCTTTATATGTAGAAGAGATGTCGATAATGCTGGCATATACACAATTAATTAGTTTTTACTACATGTTTTCAGGAGTGACACATATGGCGGACGATAGAGCCGACCCGATTAGGGATAACTATAATCCGGAAGCCGAGGCACATCTTTTCGGCATGATAAACGGCGACATTCTTTATGTGCGCCCCAAGAAGATGAAGAAGAGGCCAATATCTCTTCTTATCTGAACCTTGGCAGTGATGATGAAGGTCGTCAGCGAGGTGATGACGAAGGAACGGACACTGTTGATGGAGGTCAACCGTCGACAAACACCTCCGGCGATGTTGATAAGCAATTAGCAATCACCACCTCCGGCGAGGTATATGTATACATTGAGCCTCTGGTGATACAAATTTACCGATTTCAATAAATATGTGTATTAACTCGACTCTCTTTCTTATTTTAGCCCTCGGCCAGCGGATCGTCGAAAAAATCGGTGAAGACAAAGCGTGGCAAAACCAAGACGCTGAAACAAGGAGTAATATATATCATTGATGTTATCAGTCCAAAAGGCAAGCTGCTGGAGCCCGAAGAGGCGTACACCAAGTTCATCAACCAGTGCGGAGTCGTTGTTAGAGACAGCGTCCCCATCACCGTCCAAGAATGGCATGAGCCAGTGAAGGCATGTGTTGGTTCCAGTTTCGTCAGCAAGAGAAAGAAAAAGGAATGCTGGAGAACGCAAAATAGATGAATTCGGTAACGACGATCCGGAGGGACATAAGAGGCGGAGGCTGGTCAAAGAGTTCACTCTTCAGAAGATGGCCACAGCATTCCGGACATACAAGAAAAATTTAGCGGCTCAATATGTCGAGAAGGGGAAGACTCCGGATTTCACCGGACAGTATGAGAAGCTGAAAGATGATTGGCCCGAATTTGTGAGGCAAAAGAAATCAGAGGATTTCAAGGCCATATCGGATAAAAATAAGGCAAATGCGGCTAAGAAGCAGTACAATCATATTATGGGGCCAGGAGGATACCGCCTTTCGGAGCCTAAGTGGCAGAAGATGGAGGATGACCTGAGGGAGCGAGGAATCCCTCTAGGTACCGAGGGATGGGACCCTAGGGCCAAAAGCTGGTGGTACGGGCATGGGGGAACGCTAGACCCGGTGACAGGGGAGTGTGTTCACCGAGACACAAAGTTTAAACCCACCCAAGCCCTTATTGACGCAATGAGGGATGCTCAAGAGGGGAAGATCAAGTTCAACAGAGAGAATGACCAGCTGACAAAAGCCCTCGGGAATCCTGAACACGGAGGACGTGTACGAGGCAAAGGCACCAGCGTTTCGTGGGAAGAAGGGTTACCCAGGAAAATGACCCCTACAGTTACAGAAGCCGTAAGAGAAAGGCGGATCGGGAAAAAGATGTTGTGGCGCGGTTGGCATCGGACTTCAATGAGATGAAGAAAACCCTGGATGGTCTAGTACAAGAAAGAGAGGCAGCTCGGACGCATGAAGATCATCCACCGGATGTCGGAAGCCAGCAGCGGAGAAGCAGCGTGGCTTCAACGGAGCCCCCACCGGCTGGTGCACATGCACCGACGATCGAAATTACTGCACCGGAGCCTCTGGAGATCGAAATTACTCCACCGGAGCCTCCTCGCTACCCCGTGGATGATGCAGAGGAAATGAAAGAATGTCATCTGTATTATCCAATGGGGAACATGTCCATGAAAGTAGCCATCGGCAGTGCTTTACCATGTGAACCTGGAGCACTCCACCACAACAAGCCCATTCAAGATGGCTATGCTCGTGTCACGGTGGAGGACATAGTACAAGGGTTTGAGGACCTGGAGATTGACATTGCTACACTGAAGGGGAGAGAAGACTTGGAGATGTCAAGCGCCAGTTCATTCTATGGCAAAAGAAGTTTATCAAGTTTCCAGGCGAGGCACCAAGGCCAACAAGTCCACCCCCCTACGGTGGTGGTGGCGGTGGCGGCGGTGGTGGTGGTGGTGGTGCTTCACCTACACCTCCTTCACGTGAGCCGACGCCGCCCCAATTCACCTCCGTGTGGCAGCCGCGCCCTAGTCCGCCCCGGGCGGGTAAGCGACGCCGCCCCCAATCCACCTCCGGCGAAGAAGCGAAGCAGTCCTGGACTATTAACCCGGACCCTTATGTACCTAAGACCACAAAGGTACCGGAGCCATCACTGAAGCCTCTCCCCACAAGGCCTTGGGAACGTAGTGCCGAGGAAGCCGACGGCCGCGACTGCTGATTATGAGACATGGAAGGCGGACTGCAAGAAGAAAAGAGAGCCCGAGCCCAAGCCAGTATTTTCTGATGAGCAAAAGAAGTGGGCTAAGTCATTTTTGAGCACACCGTGCGCGAAGAATCTGCCCGACTATGCACGTGAACTTCGTAGGCAGGCACTCATGTTGAAGGAGAAGAAAGAGCAGGCGGAGAAGCAGGAGAAGAAAGCCTTGGAGGAGGCCGAGAAAGAATTAGTAAAAAAAGCGGGAAACGAGTTGCCCAGCTCGGGGAACAACGTAAACAATCGATTTCCCCGCTCATAGTGAAAGCCGCCGGTCCGGATGCCCCCGATATCATAGCAGCTGCGCAGCACATGGATTGACTGTAACGAGTGCCAGAGAACAAGCGGCCAACTTAGGTATGACTCTTCGTGCAGTGTTAGGCCTTGAGGAGGCGCCAATGAGTAAACCAGTAATTACATATGTGCGGAATGGGCCCTCGTCGAGCTGCGCAGGAAGAGGATCTACCTCAACAAATGAAAAATCTGCTAAATTGGTACAAGGGTTACATAAAAAATAAAAACGCTAAAGAATATATTTATGCGGAAGTTAGACATGACCATCACTTCAAACATTACTATGTAACAATTCATCTGAGTGAATTGTTCCAGCTTTTCAATCTGCGCGAGCTCGACAAATCTATCATCAGTTGCTACGTTCTGTAAGTGATTTATTTCTACCCCATCTCGTTCATTGCCTGCACTATATATATGTCCTAACTATATTGTTCTGTACGCTATTATGCAGAATGAAGATTAAGGAATGCGGAGTAAAGAACATCCATGATGTTGGGTTCATTGACCCACACATCGTTAATGGATATGTGTTAGAACATCACCCCGCCGACGTGGAGGAAGACCTGTGGCGGTTTCTTTCAAAGCAGGAACTCAAAAGTGATATTCTATTTCCTTACCATTTTGGGTGAGTGTTTCTGTCTTGAGCACATTCTCTTTTATTTACTCCATGCATGGTATGTGGCTAATCGATGAGTTATGCATGAATGTGCATGTATCGTGTCCGCAGGTTCCACTGGATTCTGCTAGTAATTAAATTTCACGACTCCACAGTTCTCGTCCACGACTCTCTGAATATGGATTCAAGGCTTTGGGCCGACATGAGAAAAATGATGCAGAAGTAATTATTTTCATTCATTTGCGCTCTATATCGATCGGCCTATTTCGTTCATTTCCTAATATCAAGTAACTAATAACTCTCTTGTTCATTTAATTTTCTTTGCCTCGTAGGGTTTGGAGACGGTTCGTAGATGCCAAGGTCGGTGAGTTCAAAAAAGAGCTACATTTTATGCGAGTGGGACTGGGGATATTCAGCCACCGGGGACCAATCTATGTGGATACTATGTTTGTGAGATGATCCGGAGATACACCTCTGAGCGGGTTCCGTGTGAGAACAATATCAAGAGGAATAACCTCCGGAAGATGCTTAGTCCAGAAGCTCGCTTCCGACCACTTCAAGAGGAACTACCTGGATGGATCGCGAGGGAAGTCGTCGATCCTAAAGGAGAACACTATGTAGAGGACGTAGAACTTCATATGCACTAAATTATGTATGGAAACTTGTTCAAAATTGTATATGCTGGTCATCTGATATTGAATATATATTGTATATTCCTCTTGAATTCTCTTTGGTTCTAATTCCAAATTTGTTTGAAATTGTACATTCATATGCATGTATGTAGTACCGTAGAATATGTGAAACTCCTTCAAAATTAAAATAAAACACAAAAGAAATAAAACAATACAAATTAAAAAGAAACCAGGTTTAGAGGGGGGGGGGGCTAAAACCCTAAACCTGCGGCAGCCTTTAGTCGCGGTTGGCCACAAGAACCGCGACTAAAGGTCCTCCGCCCCGACCGTCGCCTGGTGCCCACGTGGACAGGCCTTTAGTCGCGGTTCGTAACCAACCGCGACTAAAGGGGGGCTTTAGTCCCGCATGTTTAATACCGGTTGCGCAACCGTAATTCCGCAACCGGTATTAATGGACGTTCCGAACCGTGACTATTGGCCATTTTTCCACCAGTGTTCAACTTCCTTTATACCGGCTACATGTGACTAAACTTTAGTCTACCCTTGGCATGCATGAATTGGCCTTTGAAAGAAGACACGAGAGGAAGAGGCGCCCCGGCGGGGAGGCAAGAAAGAAGGCGGGCCGGGAGGGAAGAACTGGAGGAAACATAGCTCGCGAGAGTCACCTGGACGATTATACAGGGTCAAGCGAGGCGTTTTCTTCAATCTCTTCTGATATCGTATTATTGGAGAGACCGAGTCTAGTTAATATCAATATATTATTTTCTTATTAAAAGGTGATTTTATTTATTACATTCCAAACTGTAATACATAACCTCCTCCGACCGTTGTTTTATTTACTCCCTCGGTCCCTCTAGCTAGTTAGGAATATGATCGTGCATGAATCCTTGCACGGCACGAATGCATGTACGTGGGGAACGAGGGTCTATACGTACTGCGAGTGAGCAAATCGCAGTTAGTATGGTTTCTGTCCAACAAAATTGCCGCGTGGGTCGTAGCTGCAGATGATGAACACACCGCGGTTGTTGTTGCAGACCACGCGAGCGCAGCCGATCGTCGTCGAGGCGCGCCACACAATCTGTGTGTAGTGCCCGCACTGCTTTCCCGCGCTGCAGGTGTTGGACCCATAGTCGTAGTCCTGCTTCTCGCTGAACCACGAGTTCACAGCGTCCGCCGCCGTCCAATCCTTTCCGGCACTTCCCCAGAAAATGTTCTCCCCATACGGCCCGCCAGAGTGTTGGAGCCTGCAGTCGCCGATCCTCTGGTTGGCGTAGCTCTGGGCGTACGCTTGCAACGTTGTGCTCCAGCTCACCCCGGCAACGCCGACGGCGGCGCGGACTCTGTTGTGCGCTGAAACATAGTCCTGAGGCAAATTCTGCGCCTGGGAAGGATTCATCATGGCTGCTGCCGTGGCTAGGGCAAGCAAAATGGCTAGCTTGGGCGCCTCCATTGGGTGTATACCTATCTGTATGAGATTTCCGTATGCCAGTAGTAGCTAGCTACGAGTGTGTAGGATGCAGCTAGCTTTGCAATTGTACATATAGCTTGTGAGTGCACTGGTGTTTTTAATTATAGTGGATTTTGTTACAGAAATTTCTACAATTTGCTCCGAAAATCTTGCGCCATGGCAAAGGCGTGCCGGAATTTTCTCTCAAGGATAAAGAATTCCACGGACAGGACATGGATAATAACAAAGAGGCAAGTCAACTTCCAGAAAGATAACATATACCCGTGTGTTAGTGGCTCACACGTTAATGTAACGTACACATGGATTTGAATGCCGCGCCCGAATTTTTCAAATGTCTCACGTTAATGTAACGCGTGTACGCAGGACTCCAGTAGGAGCGTGCACATGCTTGGACTATTCTATGGGTTACCTGCAAAATAGTTGAGACCGAGCATCGATGCTGTTATGTTCACGACTTCACGTCACTTTTTGTTTGGAAGTCGTGATAACGAGCATTGTCCTGTGGAAGATCATTCAATGGCGCATGCATTTGTAACGAGTATATATGATGTGAGACACACTTAAGGTCATGTATTACTCTGGAATATATGCGAGGTGAATCCCTCTCTTTCACCCAATCTCCTCCAATCCGCTTAAATATTTTTCTGCTCTAACACACCAGTGCATCATAGAGAGTTTCATAATCTAGACATAATCTTGAGGTTATCCCATTCAAATACTCCTTGGCAAACAAACTAATTAATGAGGATTTTTTTGGTGATTTTGGATAATCTCCTCCAATCCATTTGAATACATTTAAATACACTAGAATTAAATAAGACCTAATAGTCAGGATATCATCCACATACAAACAATGTATAACACCTTCGCCACCACCATGGCGATAATAAACACAATTAGCAGACTCATTATCGGCATAGCCTATAGAAGTTAAATCTGCCAAACTTCTCATGTCATTGCTTAGGTGCTTGTTTTAGACTATATAAAGATTTTAACAGCTTGCAAACCTTCCTCCCTTCACCTTTTACCACAAATCCATCAGGTTGGTTCATATAGATTTTCTCTTCCAAATCTCCATCAGAAAGCTATCTTTACTTCCATTTGATGAACGATAAGACACTATAGGAGGCAACGATCGATGGACCTAGCTCCTTGATCTCTTGTGTGCCGGTCTCAATCCTTGTAGCATAATCTTCGACACTCTCATTAGGGTTCATCTTCTTATCTGAGTCAAAAACCCCTGTTGAGTGCACACTCCCTCTGGCAGACATGGCATCATCTTCGGGTCATATATATCCCATCCTCTGCAGCAGTCATACTAGCTAACATCAACTTAATTTCTTTTAATTAAGTACATCTCTCAAATCCTCAGAAAACATTCTGTCTACTCAACATTTTCTCCCTCAGCTCTCACTCCCTTTGCTTTTCTAAATCAGCTTGGTTGAAGGCACCTCTTCCAAGTTATGTGGAATTTCTAGCTCAGTTTTCCTTCCTAACCCACTCCTTTCAACTTTTTTTTTCTCTGTTGTTACCTCTACCAGCCATCTTGAGCTTCTCACTACCACCACGTCCACAATTAGTCATCCATGATCAGCGATCTATTCCAACTCAAATCTGATGTCATAGATATAAGGATATTTAGTCAAGGCACTAACACTGGGTATTTTTTGAAGGGTCCATCACACCCACTTTCACCCCGATGATTTTACTTTCTCTCTATCCAACAATGTCAACTTCCTGAATCGCTTCGAGCATTGAGACAATTTCATTAAAGCCTTCTTTATGCAGCACATTCTCTGGCACTCAAAAAATCCTGACCCATATAGTGTACACTTCCAACTTTGCTAGACATGCAGGGGACCACTCAATCACTTTGACCATGGTAAAAGTTCCTCTGAGGTCAAAGTATTTAAAATTACTCATCTCATCAAGTCTTGTTTTTGAAGGAAAAATCCACCAGAAACATTCTACTACCAAATTCGGACACTTTCCAATCTGCTCCCCAAGGGAATTTCTTGTTGAAAGCTTCCTTCTACTCCGAAGAATTCACATTCCCAGCAATAATTGAAACCACCCATGCAACTTGCAAAGCTTTGTTTGCTTCAGATTTTTTCCCCAGTCTTAGCTACCAACATTTGCAGTCCATCCTGGGCACACCCCACCAACTGAACCACTTTCCTAGCTCTAGTAACCATTCCACACTTTGCTGATATACGAACATTGTTTGACCCACAATTCACATAGTAGATAACCACCTTACAATCTTTTGTGATGTGCTTCCCATCAACACATCTGTAGCAAGTTTTAGCATTCTCTACAACTAAGGTAGCTTTACCTCAATCTGTTGAAATCCACCAGCGACCCCCAGAATTCATTTGCAAACTCCCAGAGCTCTGCGCACTCCCCACTGATCCTGAACTCACTATCTCCGGTTGTTGATTTCCTTGCTGATTTCCATGCACCTATTTTGCACCCCCATATTTTTCTCAAAGCCTCTCCCCATAGCTGGACGAGGTGGACCACTGAAGGAATTACCATACCCTTGTTGTCCTTCAAAACTCCCAACGGGATTCTGCCCCAAATTACATTGATCAGGTTGGAAACTACCTGGGAACAACAACCTCTGTTCTAGCTGAAACTGACCACCTCTCCCAAAGACAAAAGCATCTGGAAATTGTTGAAAACCCTGGAAACCTTGGCCCCGCTGTTGCATTTGCGTTTGAGATTTTGAAGAAAATTGACATGCATTCCATCCCGGGGCTCCACTTCCTCTTCCTCGTCCCCATTCACCACGCCCACCACCACTGAAGCTTCCTCCTCTCCCACCTCTCCAATCGGGAGCACCCTGCCATGCCATAGAAGCAACCAGAGCAAAGGATGGCCCGGCCCAAGGAGAACTCTCACTGACAACAACTAACTTCAGCCACGCCTCATGGGTTGGCTCTGGAGAGAATCAAGGGTTTCCGACACCACTTCATTGTTTTTAATCCTTTGGCTAAGGTACTGAAAGATGGGAGATGGGCCACCACCTCCAGCCCAGGCCCAATACCAAAATTCCAACGCAGCCCATCAGGTTCATCCCCTTCCTCCCGTTGTCTAGGAATCTCAATGGCTGCCATGGACCGAAATCCCAGAGCAATCTCTTGCAGTCCTAAAAATCATAGCCTTAACTGCCACCCATGGACCAGATTTTAACACCAATATCATTCCCTCTCATCCCACGTAGGAGAAGCGGCCATGGCGGTGCCAATCTAAGAGAAAATGATCCATTATTCAGATCCACACTCAGATTCACTGAAATTCTCCAATCCTTCCTCCAACTGCGTGCATCAGATCCCTTGCATTTCCCTGAGCTCCATTCCCCAACTCCCTTACCATCCTCCTCCCAAATGCTTCTCAATTCATATGATCCATTCCTATTTCCGCTCACTGCCTTAGTGAATCCTGAGTGTCCTTCAATTCCAGCATGACCTTGGCCGCCGCCGCATGTTCCTCCTGTCCCTGTCTCGAAAGTTGTGGTCATGAGCCGATTGGTTCTGCCATGGGCCGACGCGCCTTATCTGAAACCAAGCAAATCTGGTATGTCACCAACTTCTGCTTCAACTTCTCCACCCTTCGCTCCTCTGCAGTTCGCTCTTTCTCCTATTGCCACTTCTCCCATGCTGCCTCCTCCTGCAGGACGTCAAAGGGGATGAAATCCGCACAATTCCTCTCCACCCGCTTTGCCATCCCACAGAAGCTCCCCAGACCGGCGGCAGAGAGGAGTAACCGGCGACGAAAATCGGCGAGTCGCCAGAGCTAACGTGTCAATGCTAAATTGCTAACGTCCCAACCAAGCTCCTTTGCTTCCTGGGTGATCGGAGTTGGGGACTTGAAGGAGAAAATGTGGCCGTTGGAGAGTGGAGAGGGAGGGAGACGAGGCGAGCAGGGAGCGGAGAGTCGTTAGTCCCACTTCTTGTCACGCATGAACAAGCCAATGAGAAAAGAGATGGAAGAAAGATGCTCCGCCACCTCCAGCGGCAGCGAGCGAGAAGCTAGGGAAGAGATATCTGGGAGGAAACCAGCTCGCCCCGAGTCACCCAGAGGAAGACGATATCGATTTTTTTCGATAAAGGGAATATATTAATATCAAAACGATACCAATTACACCCAGCCTCTGCAACAACGCACCACCCTAATGGCACTACGGATGCACACAGCCAAAAAAAGGAAAAAAAAACTAAGAACAAAAGTCCCGCTACAGTATCTCGGGCCTAACAACAGCAATACATCCACCGCCAAGACAACACCAAGTACGAGTCTCCAAAAACGCGGCTCCAAGAAGGGAACAGTGCGCTAACACCATCGTCGTCCGATCAAAGATCTTAGGTTTTCACCCTGAAGATAGTCCCCGCTCTCAAAACAATGCCTCCAACAAGGTCATTGCCAGGCACAATCAGTTAAGGCCAGATCTTGGGTTTTCACAGTGTCACGTGTAGGTTTCTTTTCAATCTCTTCTGTCATGCATGTTGTTGCTGATATCATTGTGAAATTAATATTTCTCCTTTATTAAAAGAGATTTCATTTATTACATTTCAAGCTTCCGGCCCTCGTTTTATTTACTCCCTCGGTCCCTCTAGCTAGTTAGGGAATAGGATCGTGCATGAATCCTTGCATGGTTCGAATGCGTGTACGTGGGGAACGAGGGTCTATATGTACTGCGAGTGAGCAAATCGCAGTTAGTATGGTTTCTGTCCAACGAAATTGCCCGGGGGATCGTAGCTACAGATGATGAATACGCCCGCGTTGTTGTTGCAAACCACGCGAGCGCAGCCGATGCTCGTCGTCGCGCGCCACACAATCTGTGTGTAGTGCCCGCACTGCTTCCCCGCCGCGCAGCTGTTGGAGCCGTAGTCGTAGTCGCTCTTCTCGCCGGCCCACAAGTTCACCGCGTCCGCCGCCTTCCAGCCCGAACCGGATCCCCAGAAGATGTTCTCCCCATAGGGCCCGCCGGAGTGCTGAAGCTTGCAGTCGCCGATCCTCTGGTTGGCGTAGGTCTGGGCGTACGACTGCAGCCTTGTGCTCCAGCTCACCGCGCCAACGCCGACGGCGGCGCGGACAGAGTTGTGGGGTGAAAGGTAGTCTTGGGCCGAGTTCTGCGCCTGGGAAGGATTAACCATGGCGGCTGCCATGGCTAGGGCCAGCAAAATTGCTAGCTTCGGCGCCTCCATTTCGGAGGATAGTATTTCTGTGTCTACTAGCAAAGTGTAGCTAGCTCCGTATGTATGTGATGTAGCTAGCTTTGCATTTGTACTTATAGCTTGAGAGTACATAGCTAGGGGGTTTTATAGGGAATGTGTTGCCAGAATTTTCTGCAGTTGGCTCGGAAAATCTTGGGCCATGGCGAACGCGTGCCGGAATTTTCTCACAGCGGCAGAGAATTCCACAGACAGGACATGGATAATACCAAGAGGCAACTCGATCGGTCCTTCCATTTCGATTTACAAGCAATGGTAGCCAGTCAACTTCCAGATAAAAAAAAACGTATGCATGAATGTAAGGTACGTATGTAAAGTAAGCATGGATCCAGTAGGAGCAAGCATGCTCGGACTATTCTACTGTTTGCCCGCAAAAATTTAGACCGGATATCGTGTACTGCGGCTACTGCAAGAACGTAGGCACTACTGGATGCTGTTATGTTCACGTCATTTTCCTGATAAGGACTACGGAGCATTCTTATGTGGAAAATGCCCATTCAAATGGCGCATGCATGTGTAACGAATATAGCTAGCGAGACAACCATTAAGAGTACGCGGAAATCCAAGTGAGGCACACGACTGTGAACGTTCGGTTCTTTGACCAAGTGTTAGACCTGATATTTGGGTTGTCCTTCCCTAGACCCCCTTCACCAAACCTATTATATGTAAAAATTATAATTAGCTCCAATAAACTAAATAAAGGCTATTGCTCCGGTGTCCCCCCCTCTAAACTTTGTTCTATTTAGACGGCTAGGATCTGCTGATACCCCTTCGTGGGTTGACTTAACATGTGTGTTTGGTTCATGGGCAAACATGTACGGGATGGGATGGGATAAAATATGTTTAATTAACGATTAATAGAAAAATATAAATATGCCATTAACACACCGGTTAATATGTAATTAACGGGTCCTTTTCCCTTTGTGGTGGAGGCCGGACCTAGCGGGCGGCCGCCTATCCATGCCTAGCAAGGTCACTACCCGCACATACTTAGCGAGGCCGTTTCTTCGACTGGGTGTGGCGCAGACGTAGCAAGCTCGTTGCACGCCGGCCAAGGAGCGCCGCCAGGGAGCCACGTTGAAAATCAAGCCCGCCGCTTACCGCGCCCTGGAGGCCGCCGATGTCGAGCTGGGGAGCCACGGGAAAGGCCACCGCTCGCCGTGACAGTGGGACTGAGCTGGGGAGCCACACATACGACGGTGGCAGGTGTCGGAGTCGCGTCGACGGCCATGGATTCTCAGGCGGCTAGTGAGATTAGTCATGAAATTCACGGATCATATGGTTCAGCCTTTCTCAGAAATATTCGGCTTTTGGGATGGGATCATCCATATTTTCTGGTCACGAACCAAACACACGTTTACCACCTGAACGTCGTTCGCCAAGGGGGGGACACCGGAGCACAGCCCCTAAATAAAATGGTACTTGGGTCTAGTTAGGCATGCATGGCCATATATAGGGATGTTGATCCAATCATATACCCGCGTATGCGGCTGCAACGCCCACAACCATGTACCCCCATTGTCAACACCTTCAATAGAGGAAATGCTTGGACCTCACTCACCATGTCTTGCCCCAACAACGTCAACACCTTCAACAGAGGGAATGCTTGGACCTCACTCACCATGTCTTGCCCCACCACTAACGTTGTTGGGGAGGAGGCGATGATACCTCTGATCAAGGTGCACGGGCTGCCAACGGAGAAGCTAAGCCCCGCCAGAGAAGTGATGCTAATGTTCCTCTATGGCTTTCTGTCCTCGTTGCCCGTCTCCACACCACGTCCCTTTGTTGAGCTGCTAGCAAGATTGACCATGTTATTCGCCTCCCTGATAATCTCATCCGCCATGTGATCTCCCTCCTAATAGCCAACGACGACATGCGTACCACCGTGTTCTCCTCATGTTGGCGCGGCATTTGGCGCTCCACCGTGACCATCCTCGTGGACAACCACCTCCTCCCTAGGGTGATGGTGAGTGTTGGCCCACCAGCAAGGGAGCCGCCTCGCGCGCCATCACCGACATTGTCTCTGTCACCCTCGAGTCATCTATTTATATTAAGGGATTTCCAATCACATACACATAGATTGATAGCTACACATACACCAAAATATGCTTGGTTCTAAAGTACTCTCCGTGTCAAACATCATAATTAGCTAGTCTTAAGACATATACTTATCAAGCAAAAACTACAAGTGTTACAATGGGTGGAGGTAATGGGCTTGCTTCTGCAGAATCTCCAAGTAATCCATAGCCCTGGCTAGGTCTGACTCCAACTCATTAACTGCCTTGAAGGTGTTCCTGAGGTCGCTCCTGGCCGCAATGGACAAGTTGGCATCCACGATTCCCAAGAACATCAGAGATAAACTTGCAGAGGGTGCTACACTCCTCCCGCAGAAACCTATGCTGCTTCCACATGTCTTGAATAAGAGCATGGGTGTCAGTGTCGATGTGGTAATGTTCCTTCAAAAGATTGGAAAGCCGGTAGATATCTTCCTGGAGCTTGCATCTTTCTGCACGGAGATCGATCACCTCGCTGAACAGAGACTTGGTGGTAGAGGTTGTGTTGCCAGGTCGATACTGAGGCCATCAAACTCCAGGTTCAGAGAAAAGTTCTTCTCTATGAGGCTGGAGATCTTTTATTTGAGATCGGCCACCCTGGCCTCGAACTTGCACCTGGCTTCCTGCATGTAAAGTTTGAAACATAATTAGCGAAGGGATAAAGAAGTAAGCAAACTAGAGAATACCCCCCGCGTTGCAGCGGGATTTTTTGGAAACAAATTATCTAAACATTAATTTTTTTGAAAGATCTTGGACAAACAATATAGCGTCACCTGAAAAGTTAGAACTATTGTACAACTATGGATTTTGGATGGACAGAATGATGGGTTGTCAGTTTATGTAGAAATAAGTCTTGGAAAAACGTGATAGCACTTGTATCAATTCAGAGAAATATTTAAATTCATCTATACAAAAGGAGTCGTATGTTGCTTCGGGAGATTTCAGTGCATACTTCGTGTGTTCAGTTTGAAAAATGCCAACTGCAACGATAACCATACTCTATACCCTTGACCTCAGACAAAATAATACATGATACTTGTAGTTAATTATAAGAAAGAACCACACCAACTGGGCATATAGTATATGAGTACAAATCTAACTGTCTGCTCCGAGGACTGCAATTTTAATTTTGAAATACTTTCTAAATCAGTAAACAAATCGTTCTTCTACGGAGTATTTCAAATCTTCTGGCCTGCATTATACACTAACCGATATGAGTAACTTAATTAGAATTCCTAGGGCTAAATAGTTATAGAAACGTACAAACAACAGTAAATCAGAGGCTTGAATATGCATAGAGATGTTGCTTGATAGGCTTTTCTTACCAGGAAAGCAGATTTCAGATAATGTACATCACAAAATTTAAAGGTATCTTCATGTAAGAACCATTTTTCGACCATCTTCCACCTGCAGCATCAACCCTAGTAGAGAAATCTTTCCTATCAGAAGTTATTAACAACAGATGAAAATAAGATGCAATCAATTCTTACCGCCTATTAGACTTTAGCGGGAACGCAAACCTCTGCAGTCGAATGGTCACAACATAGCACGTGGATATATGAGATGTATCATCATATGATGGATAGTGGAGAAAAAAAAGGTGTGAATTTCACAGGAAGATGACATCTGTCACGCCTCGCCAATCGCGATTCATCCGAATTGGTTTGTTTAGACCTTGCATTAGGCAGCCCGCCAGGCAGGACACATATGTCCATGAACAGCCCACATCACAGCAAGAACGGGTAGACCGGATGGCGCTGCTCCAGGTCCATGCGGATGCCTCCTGTGCAGAGACGGCGAAAGCTCTGCCATAGGCCATGGTAGGAAAAGAAGAGAGGGAGGAGGGCGTGTCATCGAAGGCAGTGATATCTGCGAGCAGAACAAAGGGACATGGATAGAGAATGGTGGAGAGAATGGAAATATATACACATGACATGAGGGGATACTCGGTTTTTGTTTGCAATAGATTACGAAGAGGAAAAGAAATCAATAATTTAAGTGGAGGAGCCATAGTGGGAATTAAATAAGATGGCGTTGAAGCAACTTAGTGGAAGGAGGCCTGGTGGAAGCTTAGAAGGCTGGAATACGAAAACTGATGCCGGCTTCTTGATGAGAAACTGTGTAACTCAAATGGCGTTGCATCAATCAAAGGTGGAGGCCTTGGTGAGATCGAACTAACGTACACAACTAAATGGGGCTGCATTTTTTTTCTTTTGCTGATTTGGATAGTTCATGATGTAGCATAGCTGCATGTTGAGAGAAATACCTTAGTGGGGATGATCTTCTTAGTTAAATAGGATTAGTGTTTCTTTGAATTAATGCAACAAGCAAAAAAATATTAAGTTCCAAATTGTTCTCGTCACAAACTAGTAATGTACCAAGAATAACACATACGCCAACAATAGGTACCATAACAACACCCCTTATGTTCAAGAACTAAATAATAATCACAGATTCTTTGCACAACACAAATAGCACCACATCATGTATGCATGCACCATATATGAACTCTAATTAAGAATACTAAGTACCAGATCATCATATATTATATCGAAACCAGATCATCATATATGACCATAACAGTATTTAAAGTGCATAGAATGAAATAATTTGAATGGAGTTATACCAAAAAAGAGATAGAAGTACACATATGAAAGCTGTAAGATAATAAAAATTCAGCAAAAAATGCATGTACTAGCTAATATTTCATCGGGCGAACATAGACACAAATATATTTCAGTTCAGGATCATACATCAAATATATCAAATATAACCAATAACCGATGTCAGGTTTACAAACATTTTCACACACATGAAGGGGAAGTATATGGTAAATATGTGTAGTTAATCGTGCTTATTCAATCCACTCGAGGAAGGTATATAGTAAACTTAATCATAGGTTTTGGTCTAATCTGAAGCTTGTCTAATCTAGGATTAGCACTGACCTCGGGCGCATGCTGCTGGGTATGCACTTCGGGGTCGACGGGAGATCGCGGCGCAAATGCTGATGGGGGCTACTTCGGACTCGGGGGAGAGGTCCTGTCACTGTTGTTGCTTCTGGGGGTCCTAAACAACAACATGGCTCCCACCAGCATCGTGGTCGGCTAATGGGGATGCATGATGGCATTAGTCCGACGTCTGTGGTGATGGGAGAAAGGCACCGGCGAGCTATGCACGGGCGATTGGGGTTTTGATATTTCAAAGAAAAATGGGGAGAGCTTGGACTGAGGAAATAGAGGGAGAAGGGTCTAGGGGGAGACGGGAACATAAGGAAGTTGATGGTCGAAAGATGAAAATAACTAGAAAATTAGGTGTGACTTGTTTTTTTTTAATATGTGAGATGGACGTTACCATAAGCAACGACGGCTATAACATTCACGTCACTCGTCCCTATGAGGGTTAAAAACCAGCCAATCATTCCACGTTTCCTCCATCCATCCATAAATGAGAGTCTGTGTCACTTTGTCTTTCCCCGTTCCATCTCACCGCCCCTACCTGCCCGCCGTCCCTGCAACATCCATGGTTAGCTGGAGCAGCGATACGATTATGTGAGTCCTCACACCCCACACCCCAAGTTTGAAAGGATCGTATGCCGCACCTAGAGGGGGGGTGAATATGTGCTAACCAATTTTTAGTTCTTTTTCAATTTAGGCTTGACACAAAAGGTAAATTCTCTAGATATGCAACTAAGTGAATTTACCTATATGACAAGGCTAACAACTAGGCAAGATATATCTAAGCAATATAGAGATAGAATAGGATAGAGGTAACCGAGAGTGGAGCACGCGATGACACGGAGATGATTCCCGTAGTTCCCTTCCTTTGCAAGAAGGTACGTCTACGTTTGGAGGAGTGTGGTTGCTACGAAAGCCAAACCAACAGCCACGAAGGCTTCACTCAGATCTCCGGTGAGCAACGCCACGAAGGCCTAGCCCACTTCCACTAAGGGATTTCCTCGAGGCGGAAACCGGGCCTTTACAAGGTTCTTGGGGCACACATCCACAACCAAATTGGAGGCTCCCAAATCTGTTACAACACAACAATCAACAACAATACATCAACACAAATCAACTAGGGAACCAAATAGGAACACTAGCATGAGATCCCTCAAACAAGAGAGGGGGAAATGAAGAACGCTTCGGTGAGGATGTAGATCGGTGTCTTCTCCTTCGAATCTCCAAAGATCAAGAGCTTTGGTTGGGGGAGGAAGGAGATCTTGCAAATCTTATGTTCTTGAGGTGGCTCTAATGGTGATGAAGCTTGGCAGATTTTTCTTGCAATGATTGAGCAACTTGTCCCTTTGGAGGAGAAAGCTATTTATATGGGTGGAGCTTTCAGATCTGACCGTTGGGGACGAAATCCACTAACACCGGAAGTTCCGGCCAGGATGGCCGGAAGTTCCGGCTTCCACCGGAAGTACCGGCCACTGGGACCGGAACTTCCGCCCTTGATAAAATACCTGCAAAGCAAAAGAAGGGGCGGAAATTGGGCGGAACTTCCGGTGGCCGGAAGTTCCCGTTCCGCCAAGTTCCGAAACTTGCGAAAACCTTACTGGACATTACAGAGCCACAAACTCGGAATTCCGGAACTTGCCCGGAAGTTGGGCGGAAGTTCCGCTGGCCGGAACTTCCGGCCAACTCCACCGGAACTTCCGGTCCTGAAGAGAAAACTGAGCACAGACGGCGCTGAGAAGCTTCTGCTGAAAATGTCAGGCCGGAACTTCCGCCAGATTAGGCCGGAACTTCCGCCCGATACGAAAACCTGCATAACTTCAGAACAGCTAAACCAATACACCGATCCAACATAATTTTTGATGGCTTGTACCTGTCTACATCAACACACATAAAAATATACATAGTGTTGACGTCAAACACACAAAACCCAAAAGGGCGGGAAATGTTCTTTCAATCTCCCCCTTTTGGTGTTTGATGACAACACAAGTATTTGCAAGGAATAGATAATGTAAACAACAATGTGAGAGATATAGAGGAGCTCCCCCTAGATATGAGCAATGGTACATAAGAAGCTCCCCCTATATCTTACATCCGTCTTCCAAGGGTTAGCAATACAACATAGTGATAAGCATATGGATAATAAGATCATGCACACATAGATAACCAAGGAAGACTCACATACGGAGTTTACCATACACAAATAAGGTTCCAAGCACATAGATAGAGTTTACAAACCAAATAGCTAAGACATAGTTCGACACCATAAAGATAACTAGAATCACAAGCAATAAAAACCAAAGCCAACACGAGCTTGTGACTCCCCCATGCAAATACCCACCGAAGAGCAACCTAACAAGGTCTCATTCTCCCCCTTTGGCACGAAAGCACCAAAAAGGAAAAAAGAGAATCTACGCGTCCCAAGGGTCGGCGTTAGCCCAGCCGGGAGGGAGGTTCGATGTAGCGCCGGGGTAGGGAGGAGTGTGCGGAGGAGACTCGATCTCAAGACCATCTGGAGGGAGAGGCATGCCATGCTGAGAGACCCACTCGCCTCCGGAGTGATGTTCTCCTCGGATCCGGGAGGAGACACGTCCACCGCAAGTGCCCTCATGATGCTCTTCTGACGAACCCGAGACTTCTTGGCTTCTGCATGTGCTGATACTGACGGTGGTTGACTGCAGAGGTGAGGCAAAAGATCTGTCTCATGCGGCGTGCTAGCTTGGAAGCCCAACTCGGTGGCTTCTCATCCATGGGGTTAACATCTTCAAGAGGAGAGTTGTGGCACTTGGCCCTCAATGTCTTCACTTCATGGGATGTGAGAGTGAGTGGAATGGATTGAACGAGTCTAGCATTGTAAGAATCCATCCAAGTGTCCTCAATGAGCTTCATAATGTACGGAGCAAAGGCGGGAAGCTTCTTCTCATACACACATGACCACATCTCATGGTAGATGTAGTCCATCACATCAATCTTCTCACCGGTGCCCTTCTTAGCAAAAGAGTTTGCCATTAGATCCACTTCATAAAGATGTATCTCATCAAGGTTGCCACCCTTTGGTCCAATGGTTTCCCGGTAGACTCTAAGCATAATATCCCAAGTGGGGAGAAGATCCGCACTCTTGCCCGGAACACCCCAACCGGGGATGTAGAGGTGCTCCAAGACTTCCCTTGTTTGAGCCCATGAGCTATCATGGCACCTCCAACCATTTGCATTAACACCCGGGTAGCGAGGGTATCCAAGGGCGGCTCCAAACTTTGCCAAGTTAGACTCAAGGAGCCTCTCATGAGTCATCCACCGAAATGTTCTTGCTTCATCTTGCTCAAAGTGGACGGTGGCATAGAACTGTTGAATCAACCCAACATCATAGTCCTTGTTGAGCTCCATAATGGGATAGAGCCCAAACTCTCCGCACATAGTATAAGCTTCTTCAAAGTACTTGTTAGCAGCCATCTTCCCGGTGTCAATAGCATGTTGAGGAGCTACTCCCTTCTTGAATGGAATGTAGATCTCATAGAATATCTCCTCTTGGGACTTGTTGTGGAACCGCTTATCCCCAACCCTATTTTTCGGAGGGGTGAGGTAAGGGTTCATGTCACGGAGCTCCTTGTACTCATTGTATTACATGCTCTTCACGGATATATGTATGTTCTTCCCACGAACAGCCGGTGACTTGAGCCTCTGAGCAGCTGCAGCTTGCTGGCGAGCGGTGAGCTTGGATGGTCGGGTTTGCTCGAGTTCTTCCTCAACCTCATCCACATGATCCTTGCCTCTCTTCTTGGAACCACCTGATAACGGAATCAACATGATAGGAATGATGAAAGAGAACACATAAGCAAGGAGGCCAAACACCAGAGCATGCACAGGATATCGGGTAACAGCAGAAAAATTCACCAGGCCGGAAGTTCCGGTGAGAACCGAAGTTCCGCCCCGGAAGTTCCGGCGTGAAGGGCCGGAACTTCCGGCTGTTCGAAAACAGCAGCGTTTCTCACCAGATCTGAGGCAATGGCTAAGAGACCCGCATTACCACGACATCCTAAGCACGATCTAGTAGTGGAAAGGCATCTAGAGGATTTCTACCATAGCTTTGCCTAGAGTATGCCCTATATTTCATCTAGTGAGGTCTACCCACACATAGAGAGGGAGAGGGCACAAACCGGGGGAGCCATGGAGGAGAAGAGGGAGAGGATGCCGATCCACGGAGACGATCCGTGGGGAGCGGAGGAGGGAGATCCGGCCGGAGGAGCAGCAGGTCACAGGGGAGGAGCACCACCAAATAGATCTTGGAAAGGGGAAAAGTGAGGAAGATGGAACTGCTCACCCGTTCGGCCCAGTTATATAGTGGCCACTTAAGGCCGGAAGTTCCGCTCGTTGGAGCCGGAACTTCCGGTCTCTCAGAACCACCCAGGCTGGACACGACAGGCTGAACTGGCGAAAAGATACCGGCCGGAAGTACCGGTCGAAACGACCGGAACTTCCGGTGGAACAGGAAATTGTGCCCAAAAACAGGATTTTGACACGAACGAGGTGCACTTGGAGAAGGTGAAGGATATGTCTTATATGAGATAGGCTTAGGACAGATACGCCAAACTGTGAGATGGTACATGATCACTCATTTTTGCAAATAAATCAAATGAAGGCCAAAAATGAGTGATTTCCCATAAACAAGGAGATGTCAATAAAATCCAATGAAAATCCAAACAACTCCAACTCTTCACGAAGAAGAGTGTGGTGGCCTAGGCCACCATATATGAGTGTTATGGTATGGCACCGCGAAGATATATCTAGGGTCCAAATCAATACTCATCATTTAAGCTCACATATCAACATATGATATACCGAGAATGAAATCTTTAATGTTGGCATTATGGGGGGAGGGATAGCTCAATAATTTAAACCGCACTCCCCTATTTCCATGCCCACATCTAAACCAAATAAAGTTTTGAGACGAAGGTGTGTTTGCAAGATGGTCAAGCTATACTCCTTGAATCGATGATATTTAGCTCATTCCTCAAATAAGTGAACCTTGCTTCATAAAGAGGCTTCGTGAATATATCGGCAAGTTGATCTTTGGTAGGAACATAGATGAGTTCAATATCACCGCGGGCAACATGATCCCTAATGAAATGATTCCGCTTCGTTCTTGAATGTTGCACCGGATTATAGGCAATCTTGATAGCACTTTCATTGTCACATAATAGAGGCACTTTGTCACAAATGACACCGTATTCCTTTAAAGTTTGCCTCATCCATAACAATTGAGTGCATCCACTTGCGGCGGCAACATATTCGGCTTCGGCGGTGGAGAGAGATATACAATTTTGCTTCTTAGATGACCAACACACCAAGGACCTACCAAGAAATTGGCAAGCCGGAGGTTGATTTCCTATCATCCTTGTCTCCCGCCCAATCCGCATCGGTGTACCCATTGAGAATAAAACTTGAGCCTTTGGGGTACCAAATACCATATCTTGGGGTATCAACCAAATATCGAAAGATTCTCTTGAGAGCTATCATGTGGCTCTCCTTAGGAGAAGCTTGATACCTTGCACACACACCAACACTCAACACTATAGTCCGGTCTAGAAGGTAAAGCAAGGATCCAATCATGGAGCGATATACCTTTTTATCCACCTCTTTACCATTGGGATCAAGTGCAAGATGACATTTGGTAACCATAGGAGTGGCAACACCCTTCATCTCGGTCATCTTGAACCTCTTGAGCATGTCTTGGAGATATTTTACTTGGTTGATGAAGGTTCCTCCTCTCAATTGCTTGATCTCAAAACCAAGGAAGAACTTCATCTCTCCCATCATAGACATCTCAAACCTATCGGTCATAAGCTTTGAGAATTCATCATTGAAAGCTTTGTTAGTAGAGCCAAAGATAATATCATCAACATATAATTGGCAAACGAAAAGCTCCCAATTGACCCTCTTAGTAAAAAGAGTGGGATCGATTAGCCCAACATCAAACCCACAGTCTACCAATAATTCCTTAAGGTGCTCATACCAAGCTCTAGGAGCTTGTTTGAGACCATAAAGAGCTTTATCGAGCTTGTAGACATGGTTAGGGAAGTTGAGATCCTCGAACCCCGGGGGTTGCTTAACATAAACCTCTTCATGAATAGGACCATTAAGAAATGCACTTTTCACATATATTTGTTGTAACTTAAAGTTATGATGCGATGCATAAGCAAGAAGGATACGGATGGACTCAAGACGAGCCACGGGAGCATAGGTTTCTCCAAAGTCAATTCCCTCAACTTGAGAGAACCCTTGAGCCACCAATCTTGCCTTGTTCCTCACAACATTTCCAAACTCATCTTGCTTGTTCTTGAATATCCATTTAGTGCCAATAACATTGCGGCACCCCTTTGGCTTCTCTACTAAAGTCCACACTTTGTTGCGCTTGAAGTTGTTGAGTTCTTCGTGCATAGCTTCCAACCAATCCGAATCTTCAAGGGCTTCAAATACTTTCTTGGGTTCCACTAAGGAGATATAAGCATGATGGTTGCTAAAATTAGCCAATTGCCTTCTTGTGGACACCTTTGCCCTTATATCACCAAGAACCTTATCATGAGTGTGATCACGAAGCTCAAGGTTCCTTTCTCTTCTTGGACGACGGGCCTCGATCTCCTCCTTGGTTCTTCTTGGCCTTGGAGGTATCACTTGATCAACTTGATCTTTGGGTCCCCGTCTTGACCTTCAACTTGAGCAACTACAATCTCTTGTGGGTGCTCAACATCATGTGCTTGATCTTGGACATCATTTGGTGCGGAGCAAATATCAAATGGATACTCGTCGGAACCATCATGAATTCTTGGTTGATCATGACCTTGATCTTGTCCTTGATCTTGTCCTTGATCTTGTCCTTGATCTTGCACACTAGAGGGAGGGTTTTGTTCTTGTTCTTGGGTTGGTGCATCATTTGCTTCACTTGATGGGGTTTGTTGATGTTGAGAAGATGAGGGCTCCACCGTGGTAGAGCATAGTCCTTCCCGAGACGCCACACCGTGTCCCTCAATGGGGCGGAAAATCCCACACCCATTCTTACTATGGCATCTTGAGGTATTTCATCACCTGCACAAACATCAACTTGCCCCACTTGGGAGCCATCATCGAACTTCACACTACAAGATTCAATGATAATCCCGAGGATACATCAAAGATTCTATAAGTGTGAGATTCGGCACCGTAACCAACAAATATACCCTCCAAAGCTTTAGGAGCAAATTTAGACAAACGAACTCCTTTGATTTTGTAGAAACACTTACACCGAACACCTTGAAGTATGAGATATTAGGCTTGTTCTCGGTGAGTATTTCATATGGAGTCTTGTTCAAACCCTTGCGGAGATAGAGCCGGTTGGAGGAGTGACAAGCGGTGGAGATGGCTTGCCCAAAAGTTATAGCGGGATTTATACTCCGCCATCATAGACCTTGCCATATCCATAAGAGTCCGGTTCTTCCTCTCCGCAACACCATTTTGTTGAGGGGTGTAAGCAGCGGAATATTGATGACGAATCCCCTCATCACTAAGAAAATCATTGAGTGTGTAGTTCTTGAACTCGGAGCCGTTGTCACTTCTTATTGCCATAATGAGGAGGTTGTGTTGGCGTTGCACCTCGGTAGCAAAGTCAATGAATATTTGTTGAGTCTCATATTTCGTCTTGAGAAAGTAGACCCAAGTGTATCTTGAGTAGTCATCGACAATCACCAAGCAATGTTTCTTCGCACCAAGACTTGCATGAGTAACGGGACCAAAGAGATCCACATGAAGGAGCTCCAAGATCCTCTTGGAAGAGATGATGGTCTTGCTTGGGTGCGGAGAGTCATGCATTTTGCCTTCAACACAAGCCCTACAAACACGATCTTTGGCAAAAGACACATTTTCCATTAGTCCCACAATATGGTTCCCCTTGTGAAGACTTTGCAAAGTTCTCATGTTGACATGGGCTAGGCGGCGATGCCACAACCAACCCACGTCCGCCTTTCCGAATAGGCACATCGCACTTGACGTGGTGGTCCCCGAAAAGTCCACCACATACAAGTTGTGTTCGCGATACCCAACGAATGCGACTTTTAGAGTCTTGCTCCACAAGAGGACCACAATATCATTATCAATAAAGACGGCGAAACCCATCTTGCCAAGGGCGGAAACGGAAAGCAAATTGTAACCAAGGGTTTTGACAAGCATGACATCCACAAGAGTAATGTTGTGTGCAACCACAACCTTGCCAAAACCCAATACCTCGGATGTAGAATTATCGCCAAAGGAGACGGTGATATCATTTATGTTAGGCCTCAACTCCTTGACGAGGTTCTTGCCGCCGGTCATATGACTTGTACATCCACTATCAAGTACCCATTTTGAACCTCCGGCGGCATAGTCCTACATGAGATCAATTCTTGGATTTAGGTACCCATTTTTCAATGGGTCCTCTTTTGTTAGCAACAAGGGTCTTTGGAACCCAAATAGACCAAGCAACATAACCATCATATGGACCAACATATTTAGCATAGACATCACCATAATAATCTTTAAAGAGAACAAAGTGAGGGTTATCTATTCCCGCACCATCATCATTAATGGTGTTGCCCTTTCGGGTTTCACCATTAGCTTTCTCATGTGCGGGCTTGGTTTTCTTGTTTTCCTTTTTAGCCTTGGTATTAAAACCAAGTCCCTCCTTCCCATTGTTTGACCTTTGCTTACTCAAAAGATCATCCAAGGAAAGTTTACTTTGGGGAGAGGAGGTCCTAGCAAGTTCATCTTTCAACCTAGCATTTTCCTCAATTATATTTGCATGATCACATGAAGGAGTAGAGGTACTAGGTATGTCATATGAAGCAAGCCTAATTTGAAGTTGCTCATAAGACTCGGAGAGGAGAGAGTATTCACTCTTCAAGGCTTTGTGAGCCTTGTCTAGTTCATCTAGATCCTTCACAAGTTTCTCATGATCAACACCAAATTTGGCCTTTTCCTTTATAAGCACTTTAGTCTTAGCTCTAGCAAGATCTCTAGCTTTAGTGAGCTTGTTAATTTTATCTTGAGGCTCTTCAAGAGTTTCTAGCCTCTCCTCAAGAGAAGCTATAGTTTCTTGACTTTCCTCAAGAGCATTTTTAAGGGCATGGATTTCAAGAGAGTCCTCTCTCTTTGACCCTTTTTCTCAAGCATATCACTTTGTTGAGCTATACGAACCATGAGGCTTGAAACATGCTTCTTAGTGTTACCTTGTAGGTTACTAATGAACTCATCAAACTCTAGCATCTCTTGTTTCACTTTTAGACTAGCGGGGTCAACCCCTAGATCATTAGCAATGTTAGGCATAGAGGGGTTAGGAGATGATACCTCGGAAGATTTAGCCATAAGGCAACTTTCTTCCTCCACATGAATGACCTCATTGGGGGATTCACTTGGTGATGAAGAGTTAGTGGAGAGGGAGGCAAGAGCGACCAATCCATTAGAGGTTGCATCTTCTTCATCATCAACATCATCATCTCCGGAGGTATACTCTTCTTGAGTTGATAGCACAATAGGTGTGTCCAAGGAGGACCTTGCCATGAAGCAATGTGCATTCTTGATATGAGGGTTCTCATTGGGAGATTCAAAGAGAGATGAAGAGGGTGTGTTGGTGGTGACGATGGCGGCCAATTCCTTTGAGCTTTCTTCATCTTCATCACCACTAGAACTTTCAACTTCATCGGAAGAATATTCTTCCCTTGTTACTAGCACAACTCTTGAGGGCCTCTTGCCCTTCTTGGTCTTGTTGTTGTAGAACTTCTTGTTGAGGGGCTTTGAATATTTGCCCTTTGAGTCTTTGCTCTTGTCCTTGGGAATGAGCCTCCCATTATGAAGCTCTCTATTCTCATAGGGGCATTCGGCAATGAAGTGGCGCTTGTCATCACAATTGTAGCATGATCTTGTCTTTGGACCAAAGCTAGTGAACCCACTTTTGTTGTTCCTCTTGATGTTGTCTTCCTTGGCCTTGGAGGGATCAACCCAAAAGGATTTTGCATGGAAGGCCATGTGATCATGGTAGTGGCATTGCAAATCTTCCGGATAGGTCATACTCCAAGATGCCCTATAAGATTCTTGAGGAATCACTTCTTCAACGGAGTTGACCACCAAGGCAAGGTTGGAACCTTTTGCCATCCCAAGAGCACGATTGCGAGAATCATGAGAGGTTTCCTCAAGCACCTTGAGAGCTTGCAACTCGTGCACGACTTGTTGAGAGGTGAGAGAGGAATAGCATTCCCTTCCCACAAGAGTCTTGACATCAATGGGTACAAATGGCATCATGCATTCAATGTACTTCTCCTTGATCCAAGAATCATTGATGTGGGTGGCACCAATAAGCCGGATCGGCAACGGTGAGAAGTCTTCCATACATGTCTTCATGATCTTCATCCGGTAGCCTCATGAACCCTTCGGCTTTATTCTTGAGAGCATTATACTTGTTCCTCCTTGTGCTCTCACTTCCAATGCAACTAGCGGTCAAACCATCCCAAGCTTCCTTGGCGGTGGTGTAGTTCCGGACACGATGCAATTCCTTTGTCCCCACACTAGTTTGAATCATGTGCAAGGCGGTGTTGTTGAGTTGACTATCAACCGCTTCTCTTCTAGTCAACTTGTCGGGGTTGTATGGCTTGAAGCCCTCCAAGATGATTCTCCATAATTCATTGGAGGCACTACAAACATGAACTCAAATTGCCAAGTATCGAAATTCTCAATAGAAAACTTAGGTGGGTCGCCCCGAATGTTCAAATGAGGATGGGGAACCGGTATATCGGGTGATTGGAAAGGTGGAGGTACTCGATTGTAGCTCTCACTTTCACTAGTTCCCTTGGGAGATGCAATGGGGGATTTGATAGTGTTTAAGTTATCACCTTCCACGGGTTTGGTAGATGAGGGTAAGTCCGAAGCCTCTCCCTCATTTAACGCACCCGTGTCTTTTACCTCTACACTAGGAGCCTTGGGAAGGGCCGGAGCCAAAAGCTCGGCAATCATCTTTTTCATGCTTTCCATTTGGGCTTCCACGGAGGACTTCAACGAATTGAAGTCTTCCACGGAGACCATCTTGGCGGCCCCTTCCGAGGACTCCTCGTCCGGCATACTCTTAGGCGGTTAAGCCCGAAATAAGAGCCGAGGCTCTGATACCAATTGAAAGGATCGTATGCCGCACCTAGAGGGGGGTGAATAGGTGCTAACCAATTTTTAGTTCTTTTTCAATTTAGGCTTGACACAAAAGGTAAATTCTCTAGATATGCAACTAAGTGAATTTACCTATATGACAAGGCTAACAACTAGGCAAGATATATCTAAGCAATATAGAGATAGAATAGGATAGAGGTAACCGAGAGTGGAGCACGCGATGACACGGAGATGATTCCCGTAGTTCCCTTCCTTTGCAAGAAGGTACGTCTACGTTTGGAGGAGTGTGGTTGCTACGAAAGCCAAACCAACAGCCATGAAGGCTTCACTCAGATCTCCGGTGAGCAACGCCACGAAGGCCTAGCCCACTTCCACTAAGGGATTTCCTCGAGGCGGAAACCGGGCCTTTACAAGGTTCTTGGGGCACACATCCACAACCAAATTGGAGGCTCCCAAATCTGTTACAACACAACAATCAACAACAATACATCAACACAAATCAACTAGGGAACCAAATAGGAACACTAGCATGAGATCCCTCAAACAAGAGAGGGGGAAATGAAGAACGCTTCGGTGAGGATGTAGATCGGTGTCTTCTCTTCGAATCTCCAAAGATCAAGAGCTTTGGTTGGGGGAGGAAGGAGATCTTGCAAATCTTGTGTTCTTGAGGTGGCTCTAATGGTGATGAAGCTTGGCAGATTTTTCTTGCAATGATTGAGCAACTTGTCCCTTTGGAGAAGAAAGCTATTTATATGGGTGGAGCTTTCAGATCTGACCGTTGGGGACGAAATCCACTAACACCGGAAAGGATGGCCGAAGTTATTTCCACGGAAGTACCGCCACTGGGACCGGAACTTCCGCCTTGATAAAATACCGCAAAGCAAAAGGAAGCGGAACTTGGGCGGAACTTCCGGTGGCCGGAAGTTCCCAGTTCCCGTTGAAACTTGCGAAAACCTTATGAACATTACAGAGCCACAAACTCGGAATTCCGAACTTGCCGGAAGTTGGGCGGAAGTTCCGCTGGCCGGAACTTCCGGCCAACTCCACCGAACTTCCGGTCCTGAAGAGAGCGAGCACGACGGCGAGAAGCTTCGCTGAAAATGTCGGGCGGAACTTCCGCGATTAGGCCGGAACTTCCGCCGATACGAAAATCGAACTTCGAACAGCTAAACCAATACACCGATCCAACATAATTTTTGATGGCTTGTACCTGTCTACATCAACACACATAAAAATATACATAGTGTTGACGTCAAACACACAAAACCCAAAAGGGCGGGAAATGTTCTTTCAAAGTTTTTATGTGCTTTCGACTGTGGGATTTCCCATTTCATATTTGATTAACCTTTGACTTGTTGTTTTTCCGTACGCACCAAAAACCATTCATGACTCGGATTTCTGCGGAATTGCGGCAGAATAGAGCGTCCTATGTCGCATTTACAAGGCACCGCCGGATAAGTGTGTTGCCTTTGAAGGCACCAACATTGGGAGACGTTTATTTTGATATGCACACAAGAATGCGAGTGACATATATGTTAATAGAATTTAAGCTAATTAGTGCAAATCTGAGCTAATTAATGCAGTAATATGTGCAAACTATTTCTTTATCTCTCTTAAGTAGAAGTATTCTCCAAAGTTAATGAATGTACAAACTAAGTAAGAATACTTAGTGTTAATTAGTTTGTGAAATTAATGGAAGCTTTAGCTCAATGTGTTCTTATTATTTCTTTAGTTAGTCCTGCACTATGGCTTTGTTGAGTGGCTGGATCCTGAATGGCTAGATGCGATGCAGAAGGAAGTATCTAGGTTGTGGGCAATATATGATGATGTAAACAATGCTAAAATAGAACAGGATATTAAGCATGATGACGTGATCTACAAATTAACTCAAGAGAAAAGATTGAGAAGTCATGCACTAGCCAGGTAGCTGATGTGAACAGACACTGCAAAGAGGGTCGTATGGATCAAGGACGGCAATACATAACAAAAGCTAGTTATGTCAGCATTTTTACATTTTTATAAGAAACTATCAGCGGGATATTTATGTGAGATCGAGCAGGAGAAGAAAAAGCTAGCTGGCGAATGAACTAGAGCAGCTAAAATTTGTTTAACATTGTGAGAAGTACAAAATTTGGAATGAAGCAATCTGGGGTGAGAAAAGTGATCATGTCACGAAAGAGAAAAAAAGTTTGGGAGTGCAAGATTGTTGAGCTTCACGAAATCTATAATATCTATAAAGTTGATCCCCACTATAGTCATTTAATGTTTGCAAGCTAGACATGCAAGGCATCCACGTCACCTTTTTAAAGCCCCACCCGCTTGACTCTCTCCTTTTTCTTGTCCTCAGGTAGCTCAGAAAATAAATCGCTTGACCCTGCTTAAAAGATCACCGCTTCACATCTTCAGGGAGGAAAAAAACTCGGGCGACTCACCCACTGGACTAAACAACTTCTGCAACTCCTCTCCTTCCTCTCCATAATTATCACAATAACGGCAAGGACATGGTTGGCTTAATGGCTTGATTGCCGCATCGGCTTCCAGCACCGTCCGTGTGCTCTGCGCCTCTGGTCATCTATAAGAAGCCCTTTCTGCATACTTTCTTTTCATCTTGCTACCATGTCACTGTCCCTCTTGGTTGCCTGTGTCGTTCTTCTCTCACAGTACCGGCAAAGTGATCACTACTTCCTGGCCGCTGGTAATGGTATATGTTGCGAAGCCATGTGTTTTATTGCCACAACACGGCTCGGACCACCTGTTATATGTGTCTAAATCAGATGCATCATGTGTGTGTTCTTCATGCTGGTGTTCTGGTAAATTATATCCGATCAAGTCAAACTGCAATCTTTGGCGTAAACATGTCTACAGCCTGACCGGATGTGCCTGAGCTGAATTCAATCGGCAGCCTGCCTCGCCTGGTGAGCACCTTCTGTAAACTTCCTCCAAATTCTACCCCACAACAGGTGTGTTTTGATCAATGTGACCAGTTTTGGATTGGCAAGCTGCCAGCATTCTGAAATTAATTTGCCTCTGGTTTTATTACATATGCATGCTAGAAACAGTGTTTGGGCAAATCATCCCATCCGACATTGATGGGATTTAATCAAGGAGTGACAAAGTGGCATCCGACCTATTATATTTTAATGCATTCATGTTGCAGTGTTAACAACATGGCAGTTCTGAACCAGGCAATCATGTTGCAGCGTTAACAAAATCATTGGTGGCAGTTCTGAAACAGGCGTGCTTGATGAAATATCGTAATCTGTTCTGATGAAGTAAAGAGCTACCTGATGCTACATTATTGTAATTTTTCATATGATTTAGTGGTACTCCTAGGATAGCAATCATTCACAAGGACTTAGGAGTGTAGGACTAGGAAGAGCAGTGCCAATTCCATCCGCCCATTAGTCCATTATTATACTGGCAAGGAAACTGCAGTTCAATGAAAAGTTCAATGAAAAGAGTCTGGAGTTATCTGTTATCATCATCTTTTCCCAATCTACATTTGGCACCTTTTAACTTTGCTAAATTTCAGTTAAGAATGGTCATTTCTATTTGGCCTATATGGGCACCATGCATGATCTCAGAATGTAATTTACAGGTGGCCTATCAACTTTCACTTTTAAAAAGGTGTTAATGTGTACCTGAAGCCAACTAAAATTCTCTTGCAGTGCCTTGCTTCAAATAAAAAAAGACTTGCACTATTATACAATTTGTTTCTTAATTTGCATTAGTCGTTAGCAAAACAAAAGGAGAATCAATCTACTAAACATCGTTAGCAAGCTCTTGCACAAATGATTTTTTTCACAAATTCTCGCTACTATTTGCATATATGAAAATCATCTTTCATTGCCGCGGCAACGCGCGGGGTATCACCTAGTTGATGATAATAACAAGACCAAGCTGGAGAGCATCAAGTCCATGTGTGATGAATAAATTGTAATAATTTAGCTGCCCATGTTTATGTTTAGACTGTTTGAAGTTCGTATTGCAATTCATGTTGAATTATCTAGCAGTTCTATGAATTAACCATGGATCTGTACTATGAAATATTGCAGTTCTGAGCTATATGTGACTTATTTTGCCAACAGTTTTCACTTGAATTACTAACATGTGAGTTGTACTGCAATTGAACTGGTATTTGTGGCATTGGCAGAGCCACCTCCTGGCGTACTCAACTGCTAAACGTCAATGTCATGTTGAACTATCTAGAAGTTGTATGAACAAATAAAGTAGTTGAACTATGAAATATTGCAGTTATGGGTTATATTTGACCTATTTTTCCAACAGTTCCCACTTGAACAAACATGTGAGTTTTATTGCAATTGACATGTTATCTGTAGGATTGGCAGAGCGCCACATCCTTGAACAAACATGTGAGTTCCCACTATGAACATGTAAGGCTCCAAGATTAACATAGCATGGGAAAAGATTCACCAACACACTTCTAAGCTAGAATTTGCCAAGATATAAACTACGGACTAGATCCTTTGTTGTCATGTGGACCTATTATGAGATTGCACAAAACAGTCTCCGTTGAATGGAACTGGAGATATGTACTCATAGAATGACATCTAGTATTTAATATTCCACAATTATTATAACACCAGAAGTATCTTAAATACTCATTTATATATTAGCTCGTGAAGTGAGAGGACGAAGCAATTAGATAATGTCTTCTTCACATACGAAGAAGGCATATATAGAAAAATGGGGATCGACGGGACTAACTCCTCTACTCGATGGTCTCCTCGACAACTTCCTTTACATTCTGTTGGGCTCGCCTTCTTCACCTACGAAGAAGAGAGCTGAAGGAATTATAACAAAAGGAGGGACTTGATCACAGGGGCGAGGTCCTTTCTATTTGAGGATCTACTCAGTGGCATTCTCTGCATACAGCTTGGAACATAAGGCTTCGATCTCCTCCTTCAGAGTATGAACAAGTGTAAGCTTTGATATTCAGCTGAATCAATGTGTATTCATACTCAAAGGGGTACAACAATATATATTGAGAAGTACACGTGAAGGAGAGAGAGAAGTTCAGTAGTGATCCTACATTAGAGGAGCATGCACAACGTGCGGTGATCGTGCTTATCACTAGCCTAAGAATAGGTCTTCAGAGTCAACGTGACTTGGTTGTCTAACATCCCCCTGCAGTCACATCGTCGGCCTGACAGACGGTGAGGCTGGAGCAAAACTCTTTGAAGACAGCTTGAGGAAGACCTTTCGTGAAAATGTCCGCAAACTGGGAGGTTGTTGGGACATGAAGAATGTGAAACTCGCCGAGAGCAACCTTGTGACGCACAAAGTGTATATCAATCTCAATGTGCTTGGTGCATTTGTGCTGCACAGGATTAGCAGACATGTATACAACAGAGACATTGTCACAAAACGACAGTAGAGCGAGAGATAGGTTGATGAAGTTCTTGCATCACCTATCGTAGCCAGCAACTCTCTGTAACAACATGGGAAACAGCTAGGTACTTAGCCTCGGCACTAGAGCAGAACACGGTAAGTTGCCTCTTAGAGGACCAAGAAATGAGATCGTCACCGAGAAAGACACGGAAACCAGATGTCGAGCGACGAGTGTCTGGGCATCCTGCCCAATCCGCATCGGAGTAGGCAACAAGAGAGGAGTCGGAGGTAGGAGTGATGAGCATACCGTGATCAAGAGAACATTTGACGTAGCGGATGATTCGTTTAACAAGATTGAGATGGGATGTGCGAGGAGCATGCATGAAGAGACAAGCTTGCTGCACAACATAAGATAGATTAGGGCGTGTGAGAGTCAGGTACTGAAGATCTCCAACGAGGCTACGGTAGTGAGTCTGACCAGCAATGAGTCACCGTCGGATAGTGATAATTTGGAGCCTGCATATATAGGGGTATTGGCGGTGTTGCAGTCATCCATGGCGGCGCGGTGAATAATGTCGAGTGCATATTGACGTTGAGAGAGAAACATGCCCGAGGAGGAGTGTGTGACAGAAATGCCAAGAAAATGGGAAAGGGACCCTAAGTCTGTCATTGAAAATTCAGTTTTTAAGGAGGATATAATAACCTGAAGAAGAGTGGAAGTGGATGCCATGAGAACAATGTTGTCGACATATAGTAGAAGATAGGTTGTGCGAGCGGTGGAATGAAGGATCAAGAGGGAGGTGTCACACTGTGAGGCTACAAAACCGACAGAGGTGATGAAGGTGGTGAATCTCTGAAACCATGCACGTGGTGCTTGTTTTAGGCCATAAAGAGATTTCTGGAGATGACAGACCTGAGATTTCTGGAGATGACAGACCTGAGATGTTTGCCCAAAGTGTTCGAATAAGACCCCAATTCAAAAACTGCCTTATGGACGAAACCTAGAGGGACAGGGACTCTCCCCTTCCCCCCTTGTTGGCCGGCCAAGGAGGTGGAGTCCACCATGGACTCCACCTCCCACTTGGTTGGCTGGTTAGGGTTGGTGGAGCCCAACCGGGACTCCACCTTCCATGGTGAGAAGGTTCTAGAACATTCTAGCGCCTTCCATAAATGCACCGGATCATTTCCAAACATGGAAAGTGACTTCCTATATATGAATCTTATTCTGGATCATTCCGGACCTCCTCGTGATGTCTGGATCCCATCCGAGACTCGAACAAAATTCGAACTCCATTCATATTCCATATCTACTTAAAACGATATCAAACCTTAAGTGTGTCACCCTACGGTCGTGAACTATGCGACATGGTTGAGACTCTTCTCCGACCAATAACCAATAGCGGGATCTGAGATCCATAATGGCTCCCACATATTCAACGGTAACTTAGTGATCGATTGAACCATTTACATACGATACCGATTACCTTTGTCTCGCGATATTTTACTTGTCCGAGGTTTGATCATCGGTATCTCCATACCTTGTTTAACCTCGTCTCCGACAAGTACTATTTACTCGTACCGTGGCATATCATCTCTTGTGAACTATTCACATGCTTGCAAGCTAATCAGACGACATTCCACCGAGAGGGCCCAGAGTATATCTATCCGTCATCGGGATGGACAAATCCCACTCTTGATCCATATGCCTCAACTCATACTTTCCGAATACTTAATCCCACCTTTATAACCACTCATTTACGCAGTGGCGTTTGATGTAATCAAAGTACCCTTCCCATAAGTGATTTACATGATCTCATGGTCGAAGGACTAGGACTATGTATCGAAAGCTTATAGCAACTGAACTTAATGACGTGATCTTATGCTATGCTTATTTGGGTGTGTGTCCATTATATCATTCATCTAATGACATAACCTTGTTATTAATAACATCCAATGTTCATGATCACGAAACCATGATCATCTATTAATCAACAAGCTAGTTATACAAGAGGCTTACTAGGGACTCCTTGTTGTTTACATAACACACATGTATCAATGTTTCGGTTAATACAATTATAGCATGGTATGCAAACATTTATCATAAACACAAAGATATATAATAACCACTTTATTATTGCCTCTTGGGTATATCTCCAACAAAATGATCAAGCCAGCATCAATGAACACACCACCCAAGATCAAGAACATCTACAGGTGGTGTTCCCCTATTTTAGGGTGAGTACAAAATCATGTTCCTTCTACCTATCAGGTGTGTGCTACTGTCAGAAACATGACTGTGTGCAAATTTCTTTACAAGATTTCATTGGGGCTATTGATGTACTCATGTCACTGCAAAAGTACCGAGATCAATGTCTGCAGCATTCCGCGGGAGGAAGCACTACACTAGCCAGAACGTGCTAGCAGTGTGATTTGATATGAGGTTCACCTACGTGCTTGCTGGGTGGGAGGGTTCAGCTCATGATGCGAGCATCCTGGCCGACAGCTTGAAGCCTGATGGGTTGCAAATCCCGAGGGTAAGTTCTACCTTGGAGATGTTGGATATGCATGTGACCTGGAATTCTACCTCCCTTCAGGAAAACAAGGGACCTCTGAAGGAGGTGCATTGAAGAAAGGTTCAATGTCCTTGACCAGAAACCGTTCACATTGACGGTAAAGCTGGTCCTTGCTTGCTTCACAACTGGATCCTAGGTTGAGGATGAGTTCTTCGAAGAGGTTGTCACTTTTGATGAAGTAGAGACCGGCCACGGCGTGGACGCAGGCGACAATGATGCCTGGAAGGTGAAGAGGCAAGAGTGGGCAGACGCAATGTGGGAAGCCAGAGCTAACACCACCATCCGAGAAGAAGTGAAGAACTGAAGAAGAAGAATCCCCTATGATCCCCTATTTCTCGAACCCCTTTTTTCGATCCCCGTATGTTGAACGACCCCGTTATGATAAACTGCAATTCGTAGTAGGTAGGGAGATCGTGTTATGAACTACAATTCTTAGTAGCTAGGGATGATTTCGTGAACTGTTATGCTTCGTAAGTTTGCAACTATCATGAACTGTGATTTCTGTGTGATGGGAGGTGACAGCATGGTAAGGCTACCCGTCATAGAGAAAAGGTAACCTTAGGCATGCTTGAATGGTACCAAATATGCCTAATATCATCTCCACGAGATTTGGGCTTAGCTGCAGGCAAACAAACAGAAAATCCTTTTTGGCCCAGCCGATGCATCCCGATCTACAAAACAACAGGCCAATTTCGGCACGTGGCTTATTCTGGACGCGCAAATATGCTTGCACCACCAGTGAGCCACGAATCAGGCCCAGGCAACCAAACGCGCCCTAAGCAAAGGATGGACGCTCGAGCAAGTATACGCGATGCCCATCTGCTGACAAGCAGGGCTAGTGATACGTCTCAAACGTATCTATAATTTCTTATGTTCCATGCTAGTTTTATGACAATACTCACATGTTTTATACACACTTTACATCATTTATACACATTTTCCGGCACTAACCTATTAACGAGATGCCGGCGCTTCTTGTTTTGTGCTGTTTTTGATTTCAGAAATCCTACAGGAAATATTCTCGGAATTGGACGAAACGAACGCCCAGGGTCTTATTTTTCCACGGAGCTCCGAAGACCGAAGAGGATACGAAGTGGGGCCACGAGGCGCCTAACCATAGGGCGGCGCGGCCAAGGAGGGGGCCCGCGCCTATGGTGTGGGGCCCCGTGCCTCCTCCGACTCGCCCTTCCGCCTACTTAAACTCTCCGTCGCAAAAACCCTATTACCGAGCCACGACAGAAAAAGTTTCCGAGACGCCGCCAATCCCATCTCGGGATTCAGGGAGATCGCCTCCGGCACTGCCGGAGAGGGGAATCATCACCGGAGGACTCTACATCACCATGATCGCCTCCGGACTGATGTGTGAGTAGTTCATCCTTGGACTATGGGTCCATAGCAGTAGCTAGATGGTTGTCTTCTCCTCATATGCTATCATGTTTAGATCTTGTGAGCTGCCTATCATGATCAAGATCGTCTATTTGTAATGCTACATGTTGTGTTTGTTGGGATCCGATGAATATGGAATACTATGTCAAGTTGATTATTGATCTATCATATATGTGTTGTTTATGATCTTGCATGCTCTCCGTTGCTAGGCTGGCCAAGTTGATACTTGTGACTCCAAGAGGAGTATTTATGCTCGATAGTGGGTTCATGCCTCCATTGAATCTGGACAGTGAAAGTTCTAAGGTTGTGGATGCTGTTGCCACTAGGATAAAACATCAATGCTTTGTCTAAGAATATTTGTGTTGATTACATTACGCACCATACTTAATGCAATTGTGTTGTTTGCAACTTAATACTGGAAGGGGTGGATGCTAACCCGAAGGTGGACTTTTTAGGCATAGATGCATGCTGGATAGCGGTCTATGTACTTTGTCGTAATGCCCTAAGTAAATCTCATATTAGTCATCATGATATGTATGTGCATTGTTATGCCCTCTCTATTTGTCAATTGCCCAACTGTAATTTGTTCACCCAACATGCTATTTCTTATTGGAGAGACACCACTAGTGACTGTGGACCCTGGTCCATTATTTTACATCTGAAATACAATCAAATCTCTGTTCTCTGTTGTTCTTCACAAGCAAACATCATTTTCCACACCATACGTTTAATCCTTTGTTTACAGTCGGTGAGATTGACAACCTCACTGTTTGGGGCAAAGTAATTTGATTGTGTTGTGCAGGTTCCACGTTGGAACCTGGTGTGCGCGCACTACTCAACCCAACAACTTCACTTCATCCCTTGGTTCGATAAACCTTGGACGCTCGATCAACCTTCCACTTGGGGTTCCCAACGGGCGTGTGCTTTACGCGTCAACAGCTAGCAAAGCGAAAAAGGTGTAGTATATGCGGCACGGACGCGAAGTGGCGGCATCCACTGGTGGAAAAACAGGCTTTGGTCGCGGTTGGCAACTGCCATTAGTCGCGGTGGCGCAACCGCGACCAAAAGCGCGACTAGCCCCCTTTAGTCGCGGTTCCTACGAACCGCGACTAAAGGCCCGTCCACGTGGGCCGGGCCGGCGAGACCTTTAGTCGCGGTTCTTCGGCAAACCGCGACTAAAGGCCTCCGCAGGTTTAGGTTTTAGCCCCCTCCCCTAAATCTGGTTTCTTTTAATTTGTATTATTTTATTTCTTTTGGGTTTTAATTTTGAAGGAGTTTCACATATTCTACGGTAATACATACATATGAATGTACAATTTCAAACAAATTTGAAATTAGAACCAAAAAGAATTCAAGAGGAATATACAATATATATTCAATATCGGATGACCATATACAATATATATTCAATATCGGATGACCATATACAATTTTGAACAAGTTAGTTACAAATTCTGGTGCATATAAAGTTCTACGTCATCGTAATAGTGTTCTCCTTTAGGATCGATGACTTCCCTCGCCAACCATCCAGCTAGTTCCTCTTGAAGTGGTCGGAAGCGAGCTTGGACTAAGCGTCTCCGGAGGTTATTCCTCAGGATGTTGTTCTCACACGTGGTCCCGCTCATTGGTATCTCCGGATCCTCTCACAAACATAGTATCCACATAGGTTGGTCCCCGGTGGCTGAGTATCCCCAGTCGTCCGCACTGCCATTTTAAAATGTAGCTCTTTTTTGAATTCACCGACCTTGGTATCTACGAACCGTCTCCAAACCCTACGAGGCAAAGAAAATTAAATAAACAAGAGAGTTATTAATTAGTTACTTGATATTAGGAAATGATGAACGAAATAGGCCGATCGATATAGAGCGCAAATGAATGAAAATAATTACTTTTGCATCATTTTTCTCATGTCGCCCAAAGCGCCGGATCCATATTCAGAGAGTCGTGGACGAGAACCGAGGAGGTCTGAACTTTAATTACCATAAGAATCCAGTGGAACCTGCGGACACGATACATGCACAGTCATGCATAACTCATCGATTAGCCACATACCATGCATGGAGTAAACAAAAGAGAATGTGCTCAAGACAAACACTCACCCAAAATGGTAAGGAAATAGAATATCACTTTTCTGTTGCTGTTTTCTAATAAACACGGTCATCCTCCACGTCGGCGGGGTGGTGTTCTAACACATGTGAATTAACGATGTGTGGGTCAATGAACCCAACATCATGGATGTTCCTTATTCGCATTTCCCGCTTCTTCATTCTGCATAATAGCGTACACAACAAGATAGTTAGGACATGCAATGAACGAGATGGGGTAGAAATTAATAAATCACTTACCAACCGATGATAGATTTGTCGAGGTCGCGCAGATTGAACAGCTGGAACAATTCACTCAGAGGAATTTGTACCCAGTAATGTTTGAAGTGATGCTCATATCTAACTTCCGCATAGATATAGTCTTTGGCGTTTTTATGTTTTATGTAACCCTTGTACCAATTTAGCAGACCTAGCATTTGTCGAGGTAGATCCCTTCCTCGCGGCTCCGACGAGGGCCATTCTTCACATATGTAAATACTACGTCCTTCATTGGCGCCTCATCAAGGCCTAAAGCACGAAGAGTGATACCTAACTCGGCCGCTTGTTCTCTGGCACTCGTTACGTCAATCCATGCTGCCGCAGCTGCTATGATATCGGGGCATCCCGGCGGCTTGCACTATGAGCGGGGCGATCGATTGTTTACTTTGTTCCCCGAGCTGGGCAACTTCTTTTCCCCTTTCTAATTTTGACTCGGCCTCGTCCTTCACGGCTTTCTTCTCGCCAACTCTTTCCTGTTCTTGAACGCGAGTGCTTGCCTACGAAGTTCACGTAAATAGTCGTCGGCAGATTCTTCGCGGCTTGGGACGGTGTGTTCAAAAATGACTTAGCCCATCTTTTCCTTGTCAGAATATACGGCTTGGGCTCGCCCTCTATTTTCCTCTTGACGCTCGCCTTCCATTTCTCTAAATCAGGCGCCCGCCTCGACTTTCGGCACTACTTTCCCAAGGCCTCGTGGGGAGAGGCTTCAGTGATCCTACCTTTGTTTTCTTAGGTACGTAAGGGTCCGGGTTAATAACCCAGATCGCTTCGCCGCCGAGTGGATTGGGGCGGTACGGTGTCGATCACCCGCCGACGAGGACGGGGGCGCGGCGTGGGCTACGTGAATGAGGTGTATTAGGTGAAGCACCACCGCCCGTCACCGCCACCGCCACCGTCACCGCCACCGCCACCGCCACCGTCACCACCACCACCACCGTACGGGGGTGGACTTGCTGGCGCCTCGCCTGGATAAATTTCTTCTGCCATAGAATGAACTGGCGCTTGACATCTCCAAGTCTTTTCACCCTTCAGGTGTAGCAATGTCAATGTCCAGGTTCTCAAACCCTTGGACTATCTCCTCCACCGTCACACGAGCATAGCCATCTTGAATGGGGTTGTTGTGGTGGAGTGCTCCAAAGCACTGCCGATGGCTACCTTCATGGACATGTTCCCGATAGGATAATACAGATGACATGCTTTCATCTCCTTTATATCGTCCACGGGGTAGCGAGGAGGCTCCGGTGCATTTCGACCACCGAGGCTCCGTGCATTTCTATCGTCGGTGCACCAGCCGGTGAGGCCTCCGTGGAAGCCACGCTGCTTCTCCGCTGGCTTCCGAGATCCATTGGATGATCTTGATGCTGCGCCCGAGCATCTCTTTCGGCGACTAGTACACTCACGGTTTTCTTCATCACATCCATTTCGTTACCAACTTCGCCACAACATCGCATCCCGATCCATCTTTCTCTTACGGCTTCTGTAACCGTACGGGTCATCGTTCTGGGAACCCTATTTTCCACGGAATGGGCCCCATGCCTCGTATACGTCCTCCGTGTTCAGGATTCCCGAGGGCTTTTGTCGGGCGTCGTTCTCTCTGTTGAACCTGATCCTCCTCTTGAGCCTCCCTCATTGCCTCAATAAGCTTTTGGGTGGGTGTAATTATTTTGCCCTGATAAACACACTCCCTGTCTCCGGTTCAGCGATCCCCCATGCCCGTACCACCAGCTTTTGGCCCTTGGGTCCCATCCCTCCGTACCTGGACGGATTCCTCGCGCCCTCAGCTCGTTCTCCATCTTCTCCCACTTAGGCTGCCAAAAGCGATACCCTCCTGGCCCCATTTTATGATTGTACTCCTTCTTGGCCGCATTTTCCTTATTTTTTCTCGATAGTTCAAGGAACTGCTCCGATTTCTTTTGCTTCACAAATTCTGGCCAATCATGTTGCAGTTTCTCATATTGTCCTATGAAATCGGAGTCTTGCCCTGGTTGACAAAGTCATGGGCTAGATTTTGCTTGTATTTCCGGAATGCGTTGGCCATCCTAGAAAGAGCGAACTGTTTGACTAGCTGCTCTCTCCTTGTTTTTCCGCAATCTTGTTACCCTCCTCATCGTATTTGCGGTATTCCGGAGGTAGAACGAAATGTTCCATAAGCTTGTTGAAGCAATCTTTTTTTCTCTCTTATCGACAAAAGTGAAACCAACACGTGCCTTCTTTGGCTCATTCCACTCCTGGGCGGTGATCGAGACGTTGTCTCTAACAACGGCTCCGCATTGGCTGACCTTGGTGGCTTGCTGGGCTCCTGCCGTTGCTTCATCGACAACATCGATGGTGCATGTTTCTCCTGCTTTCATCGTCTTGGTTGCGCCACGCTTTGACGACGTACTCGATTTTTCGACGATCCGCCGAGGGCTAAAATAAGAAAGAGAGTCGCGCGTTAGTACACACATTTATTCAAATCAGACGCTCAATATGTACATATATATATATACCTCGGCGAGGAGGTGGTTGCTACTTCCAATGAAGATCGTCGTTTATCGACGTTTCTTCGGCACCATCTTGCTGACCATGCCCTTCATCTTCACCCTCAAGGTTCAGATAAGAAGAGATATCATCTTCTTCTTCTCCGGTCGGCACAAATGGAATATCGCCATTTATGATGCCGAACATATGGTCTTCAGCGTCCGGATCATAGTTGTCCAGAATCGGGTCAGCTCTATCGTCCGCCATATGTCGTCCTGAAAACATGTAGTCAAAACAAATTAATTGTGTATATGCATTATCACATCTCTTCTACATATAAACAGAGAGGCGACGAGCGGGAGGCGAGAGGGGGACGCGTGTTATATGCGGACGATCGACCTCGCAATGACCGCGTGGCGGTGGCGAACCGGTGGCGAAAGGGCGCGGCGGTGGCGGTGCCGACGACACATAACCCTCGCCGCCCCCTCTCGTTCCCATGCCGAGGTGGGCGCCGTCGGTGGGGAAGGAGGACGTACGGGGAAGAAAAGTCGACGAGCACGGGATTTTTCATAAATTTGACTTAGTTAAAATTTAGTTCTTTTTACACAATTTTTTTAAGTCAAATTGTAGTTCTTCTTTTACACAAACTTTAAACTTAAATTTTACACTATTTTTAAGTTGCAATATACTTAAAACTATTTTTCATTTAAAGTTACAATATTTTTAAGTTGAATAAAAATTTGAAGTTACAAATTACTTAAAACTATTTTTCATTTAAGTTACAATTTGTAAGTTACAAATTTTGAAGTTTTAATTTTTAAGTACTATTTTTTGTTAAGTATTTTGTTGTTAAGTACTTAGTTATCGACCGGCTAACAAAATTTAAGTTAACAAAATTTTAGGTTAACAAATTGTGAGTTAAGTACTTAGTTATCGACCGGCTAACAAAATTTAAGTTAACAAAATTTAAGTTAACAAAATTTTAGGTTAACAAAATTTTAGGTTAACAAATTGTGAGTTAACAAAATTTGTTATTTAAGTTGAATAACAAATTTTAAGTTTAAAAAAATTTAAGTTAACAAAATTTTAGATTTACAATTTTGATTAACAAATTGTGAGTTAATTTAAAAAAAAGGGTCGGCCGGCGCCTCTCCTTCTCTCTCTCTCTCTCTCTCAACGACGCGCGCGCGGCCGGCCGGCGGCATGCACCTGCAACGCGACGGCCGGCGGGGGGGCACCTGCAACGCGGCGCGCGTACGTCCTCTCTCTGCGAGCGGCGGCGGCGACGACGTACGGTGCGTGTGCGACACGCGCGGTGGCGCGGTCACGGGCGCGGCGGCGGTCAACACGGGCGCGGCGCCGGCGGTCACGGCGGACGACGGAACGATACACGGCGGCGGCGCGGCGGGACGTACGGGCGAGAGAGGCGCCGGCTGGGACGACGACGGAGGCGCGTGGGCAGGGCGGCGTCGGGCGCAGCGCGCGGCGGTTTCGAGGAGGAAGAAGGAACTGAATCGCGCCTGCGCCGCGCGATATTTATAGGGCGGCACCTTTAGTCGCGGTTGGTGTGGCCAACCGCGAAAGTAGCTTTTGCGGTTGGCCACACCAACGCGACTAAAGGTCTTTTCGCGATTTGAGCGGTTCATGAGCTTTAGTCGCGTTGGTGTGGCCAACCGACTAAAGGTCTTTTTCAATTTTCTTTTCAATTCAAAATGTTAAAAATACAAATAATATATCAAAAAATCAGAAAAACAAAACTAATTCAATTCAAAATCTTAAAAATACAAATAATATATCAAAAAATTTAGAAAAAATAAAACTAATTCATTTCAAAATGTTAAAAATACAAATAATATATCAAAATTTTTAGAAAAATAAAACTAATTCATTTCAAAATGTTAAAAATACAAATAATATATCAAAATTCTTAGAAAAATAAAACTAATTCATTTCAAAATGTTAAAAATACAAATAATATATCAAAAAATTCAGAAAAATAGAACTAATTCAATTCAAAATGTTGAAAATACAAATAATATACCAAAAAAATCAGAAAAATAAAACTAATTCAATTCAAAATGTTAATAATACAAATAATATATCAAAAAATTCAGAAAAATAAAACTAATTCATTTCAAAATGTTAAAAATACATATAATATATCAAAAAATCAGAAAAATAAAACTAATTCAATTCAAAATTTTAAAAATACAAATAATATATCAAAAAAATCAGAAAAAAAAACTAATGCAATTCAAAATCTTAAAAATACAAATAATATATCAAAAAATTCAGAAAAATAAAACTAATTCAATTCAAAAATCTTAAAAATACAAATTATCAAAAATTCAAAAAAATAAAACTAATTCAATTCAAAAGTTCGTTGGCCCCCTCTTCCCTTTCCTGACCCTCTTCCCTCCTCGTCTCCCGCCATTTCTTCCCTGTCTTCCCGCCTCTTTCTTCCCCCAATTGTTTCCCGCCAATTTCTTCCGGCCTCTTTCTTCCCGCCAATTTTTTCCCGCCAATTTCTTCCCGCCACTTTCTCCCCGCCTCTTTCTTCCGCCTCCTGTCTTCCCGCTCCCATTTTTCCCGCCATTTGTCACTACATATAGGTAGCCCGGCTTGGCCAGCATCATCTCTACAATCTCTCATCACTCTCTCATGGCTTCCACCGCACCCACTCTAACCTACCAGCAGTGGAGGAGCTTTGCGCCTCGAACTACCCTTGCCCTCCGGCTACCGCGTCTGCCGGGCTGGAGCCTAGCGGCGGCGTCGTCCCTCCCGTCCCTCGGGTATGCGCCGGCGGCCATCACGAACCACTACTACCTCGACCTCACGCCGGAGCAGCGGATGAATCCCCTGGCATCCCGATAACCAGCATACTTGGGACGCCTTCTTCATCAATCGGCGTGAGAGGGCGCTCGCCAGGTATGAGGAGGACGGTCCGCCTCCCTGGAAACTTCCACGAGGCCGGCCGTCGGCTATGGTGGTACGGCCGGACTGAGCGTCATGGACTACATCACGGCCGGCGATATCCCCGCCTGCGCTACCCTCATTCGAGCCACGAGCGCCGCCCCGACACGACGGCAATGACGACGACGCCGGCAACTTAGAAGCGACGACTACCAGTACAATGGCGGCGGCTATGAAGACTACGAGTATGCATATTATACGCCTAGGCAGGAGTATGACTAAATCACTCCAAATTTCAAGTATGTAGGAGTATGACTTAGTCACTCCAAATTTCCTGTATGCAGGAGTATGACTTAGTCACTCCAAATTTCATGTATGCAGGAGTATGACTTAGTCACTCCAAATTTCATGTATCATCGGTGCTATCTCGAGTCAATTGAATCATTCGAAAATGGACACCAAACACATCACGGGTAATATAATTCACATGATTCATTCAACAAAGTTTGGTACAATAAATTATTACACATCATTTCTTCCCTTGTGTCCCTGCTTGCTTACGATTGTGCCGTATCCATGGAGCATCCTCATCATTTAACTTAATGCTTGGGTCGGTGTTCACTTTGAAGGGCGGAATTTCAGCAAACATATTATAATCTTCCGACATGTCTGTCTTGTCCTCCACTCCCACGATGTTTCTTTTCCCTGAAAGAACAATGTGGCGCTTTGGATCATCGAATGATGTACTGATCATTTTCTTATCTTTCCGTTTCCTCGGTTTGCTACTCATGTCCTTCACATAGAAAACCTGAGCGACATCTTTCGCTAGGACGAATGGTTCGTCAAGATAACCAAGATTGTTGAAATCCACCATTGTCATTCCGTATTGCTGGTCCACCTTTACCCCACCTCCTGTTAGCTTGAACCATTTGCACCGGAACAAAGGGACCCTAAAGGAGGGTCCATAGTCAAGTTCCCATATCTCCTCTATGTAACCATAATATGTGACCTTTTGCCCATTCTCGGTTGCTGCATCAAAGCGGACACCACTGTTTTGGTTGGTGCTCTTTTTATCTTGGGCGATCGTGTAAAATGTATTCCCATTTATCTCGTACCCTTGGAAAGTCGTTATAGTCGAAGATGGTGTCTTGGCCAACATGTACAGCTGATCTACAACCTTATTGTCACTCATTAAATGTTTTCTCAACCAACTGCCGAAAGTCTCCATGTGGGCCTTCCTAATCCAGGATTCAGGCTTCCCAGGGTTGTCCGAGCGTAAAATATTCTTGTGTTTCTCAAAGTACGGAGCCACCAAGCTGGAATTGGTCAGAACTGTGTGGTGTGCTTCAGTCAGAGAATGGCCGTCCATACATATCATTGATTTCCTTCCGATCGTGCCTTTTCCACTTAGTCTCCCCTCGTGCCGCGATTGAGGAAGACCAATCGGCTTAAGGTCGGGAACAAAGTCAACACAAAACTCAATTACCTCCTCATTTCCATAGCCCTTGGCGATGCTTCCTTCTGGCCTAGCACGGTTACGAACATATTTCTTTAATACTCCCATGAACCTCTCGAAGGGGAACATATTGTGTAGAAATACAGGACCGAGAATGGAAATCTCATCGACTAGGTGAACCAGGAGGTGCGTCATAATATTGAAGAAGGATGGCGGGAACACCAACTCGAAACAAGACATTGGATCACATCGTTCTGTAATGGTAGAACTTCTGGATTGATTACCTTTCGAGAGATTGCATTGAGGAATGCACATAGCTTCACAATGGCTACTCGAACATTTTCCAGGAGCCCCCTCAAAGCAATCGGAAGCAATTGCGTCATAATCACGTGGCAGTCGTGAGACTTCAGGTTTTGGAACTTTTTCTCCGCCATGTTTATTATTCCCTTTATATTGGACGAGAATCCTGACGGGACCTTCATACTGCTCAGGCATTCAAAAAAGATGACCTTCTCTTCTTTGGTCGAGCGTAGCTGGCACGACCTTGAAACCGTTCCGGATGCCGGTCATCGGGTCTTTCAAACTTTGCTGGTCCTGCCGTGCTTCCTTTGTATCATTTGACTTCCCATACACGCCCAAGAAGCTTAGGATGTTCACGCAAATATTCTTCGTAACGTGCATCACGTCGATTGCAGAGCGGACTTCTAGGACTTTCCAATATTCTAGCTCCCAGAATATAGATTTCTTCTTCCACATGGCTACGTGCCCGTCAGCTCCCTTCGGAACTGATTGTCCGCCAGGTCCCTTTCCAAAGATGACTTTCAAACCCTTGACCATATCAAATACCTCAGCACCAGTGTGTTCCGCAGGCTTCGGCCGGTGATCTGCCTTGCCGTTGTAATGCTTGCCTTTCTTTCTTACTGGATGACCTTTCGGAAGAAATCGACGATGCCCAAGGTACACGTTCTTCTTACAATTTGGCAAATGTACACTTTCACTCTCAGTGCGTGCATGCATTGTATCCCTTATTTGACAGTCCGAAAGGTTACTAAGAGCAGGCCAATCGTTGATGGTTACGAAAAGCAACGCTCGTAGGTCAAATTCCTCTTCTTTGTGCTCATCCCACACGGACACCAGGTCTGCCCCACAGCTGTAAAAGTTCATCAACTAATGGCCTTAGGTACACATCGATGTCGTTGCCGGGTTGCTTCGGACCTTGGATGAGCACTGGCATCATAATGAACTTCCGCTTCATGCACAACCAAGGAGGAAGGTTGTAGATGCATAGAGTCACGGGCCAGGTACTATGGCTGGAGCTCTGCTCGCCAAAAGGATTCATGCCATCCGTACTTAGACCAAATCTTATGTTCCTTGCGTCTGCAAAATCTTTGAACTCTCTGTCGATCTTTCTCCATTGCGTTCCATCTGCGGGGTGTCTCAACTCCCCGTCCGACTTACGGTCCTCTTTGTGCCATCGCAACAACTTGGCATGCTCTTTGTTCCTGAACGTTTCAACCGTGGTATTATAGGAGCATACCACATCACCTTGGCGGGAACCCTCTTCCTGGGTTTCTGGCCCTCAACATCGTCACAGGGTCATCGCCTCTTATAACGCAATGCGGTGCATACTGGGCATTCATTCAAATTCTCGTATTCACCGCGGTAGAGGATGCGGTCGTTGATGCATGCATGTATCTTCGAACCTCTAAACCTAGAGGGCAGACAACCTTCTTTGCTTCGTACGTAGTGGCGGGCAACTCGTTATTCTTTGGAAACATATTCTTCAACATTTTCAGCAAGTTTTCAAATGCCGAGTCAGCTACACCTGCCTGTGCCTTCCATCACGAAAAAGTGTGCAGCCCAGCTTTTTCAGACCATCATCGCATCCGGGGCAGCGCCTTCTGTGATCCTCTAACATGCGATCCAAATTCTCTCTTTTTCAGTTTCGCAGCGTCTCCGTGCAGCAATGGTCCGACCAAGATCATCAACGGGATCATCACGTGCCTCTTCTTCACCTTCCCCTTCATCGTCCCCTTCACCTTCAGCATCCTCCATGAAAGTATCACCGAAATGAGCAAGATAGCTTTCATCGATGAAATCATCCCCTTCTTCATCTTCTTCCATTATAACCCCTCTTTCTCCATGCTTGGTCCAACAATTATAGCTTGGCATGAATCCGAAGCAGGTGCATGTGAACATCTCTTGAGGAAGAGTAACCCTTCTGATTCTTACATTTAACACATGGACAGATAACAAAAACCTCCCTGTTCGCATTAGCCACTACGAGGAAATCTTTCAAACCCGTGAACTCGCCGGAGAGTCGGTTACCGTACATCCATTGTCGATTCATCTGCATTATTATAATATAAAATATATAATTAACCATCATGCATTTGTTAAACTAACTAGCTACAAACAATATAAATTAAACAATGAACTAATGCACATTTTATCAACGACACATCAAAGGTTCAAGTTGCTAACCGCGATCGAGGAGGAAAAAATAAATGAGAAAGCTCAAGTGTGGCTCCAACACTTCATATCATGTTTGTTTCATGCTCTTGGGGCATTTCATCAAACACCTTATGTGCATAAGAGGAACCAAAAGCAAACCTAACACCCACTTGTGAAGCTTGTGAAGAGAATGGCACCAAATGGCTAAGTGTTGGCTGCTGGATGGGTATATATAGGGAGGGGCTTTAGTCCCGGTTGGCCTGGCCAACCGCGACTAAAGGCCTTATCGCGGTTGGCCTGGCCAACCGCGACTAAAGACCCCACGTGCACCGGCTGGCCACCGAGCGCTGGGCCCAGGCCTTTGGTCGCGGTTCTCCTCCCGAACCGCGACTAAAGGTACCATTTGTCGCGGATCCTGCAGCATCGCGACTTATGGGGCTCACCCGAAGCCTGTTTTTCCACCAGTGATCGATTCAGAACCAAGTAATCTTGCCAGTTTGGTTTTCTCTTCTTACTCCTGTAGCACGGCTGCTTTCACCTGTTCCTTGTCCCGTGTGATTTGTATCCATGATTATCTATCTATGTATGAACACTTGGTGAATTGAGTGGTGATAGAGTGAATCATCGTGTCTGAAAGTAGCTAGGATTGTCAACACATGGTATCAGAGCCATCCGATACAGAGGCTGGGGCTATGCTCCTTATCGAAAAAAAAAAATCAGAGCCATCCGATCTTCAGTTCTCCACGCACACAAAATCGTGAGAGAGCGTGGGCATTGGGAGAGATAGTGGATTCTCTTCTTCAACACTGAACCCAAATCTTGTTTGCGGCGGCAGCAGTGGCAAGCATCGACGCGCTCACCAACAAGGAGGTGATTGACGACATTAGACTACTGGGATGCTGATTTCGTCGTGGCCTCTGGGTTGACCTCAGATCTCGTCTGCGGCGGTAAAACCCCTACGTCGTCGAGATCATTCGTATCATAGGAGGTGATTTCAATTGACGGCAAGCACTTCACTCGGCGGCAGAGACGTGGGAACTGTGCGACAAGGTGGCGATGGAACAACTTCGAGCGGAGTTCACAGCGCTGACGTAACAGATCACCAAGCAAGGTGATGACACGAGTTCGGCTCTCATGGTGGTCCATGACTCCATAAAGGCGATGGCCAACACGAGTGGTCAAGTCGTGGAAAACATCAAAGGCATGAACAAGTGGGCGCCATCCATCGACGACTCACTCCGAGCTCTACACCATACCCGTGGCAATTGTGGAGGCCTATGACCAATTCATAGTTTCAAATGAGGACATTACAGATGAAGTATGATGCATCATGTCGCAACAGTAGAGGAGAGGAAAGAGGGGGGCGTTACCTTGGCATCTAAACTGCGGGTCGGTGACCATGGCCTCGAGGCAGCAGCGACGGAATATTGAGCGGGGCAGGGTCATTTGTGGATGTGCCATCTCTCATCCTAGTTTGGAGGTGGGCGTCCTATTGCGCACTGGCTACGGGGCTGGTGATGAAGGGAGTTGGTGTCCTGCTCCCCCTTGTTGTGGGCCTGATGATGCCAACGGGAACATCGGTGATGGCCTAATCTGCGGGTTCGGCGCATGCTCGATACCTTGATCTTCTGAGGAGTTTATCCACACGACGGATGCAAAGACAGAACACAACAGAAAAGAATACCCTTGGTTATGTAAACTAAAAATTACTTAATTAATTATGTGTGAGATCATAGATAGTAAAGCTGGGATCTGCTGATTCTCGTAGGCCCATGCTGCATAGGCTAGGTTTCTGCATAGGCTAGGTTATCGGTCTCGGTCGACCTGTGCTAGGTTTTCAAGGCACCTCGAAGAGACTGGCAGCGCGGATTGCTGGAAGCACCTGACCTCTCCGGAGAAGCTAATTCCTTGAGTTAGTTTCTCCATGACGGCTGATGCTGGCGATGAATGTTATATGTAATCTAAATCGAGGAGCTTTAAATGATACCATGTAAATTTATGTAGATCGATATGGGAAGCGTTAGCCTTGTTGTCAGGGTACACGTGCGTGTTACATTGGCCAGGAATAGTCCCTCGCTTTCGGGTACAAGAAGCTCAACCAAATCTGGATTGTGGTGAAGGTGATCAATCACCAAATATCTCTCCGATCTTTTATATTACGAGTTGAATTACAAATACGCAGGCGCACAATAATCATTTATATCTCTAACAGTTATGTCCTGCAAACGCATGGCAGTTCATTACTTGAATATTCGATTTAAAGACAACCATCACATGAGCCCACTTATTACTGTTTCTGGAATTTCCAGATAATGCAAGACAACCATGCATGTGCATGCTGCACTGATTATTTATGTACAGTAATGCGTGTATATATACAGAGCTTCCCCTAGCCATCCCTTTTGCAGTGCATTTCTAGTAGAAACATCTGTGCCGAGCTAAGATATCAACGTTGTTACTCAGATAATTACATATGCACAGAGGTCAGACTCTCCATTTTTTATAGTTCTAGGGAAACTATAATGCGACCCTTCATGAACAAATCTATCGAGAGTAGTAATGTGATTCGGAATTTTGGGTTCGGAGGCATCTGGAATGAAGCTTTTACAATGCCATAGTCCCTGTCATACATGGGACCAGATAATCGCGGGTAGAAATTCTCAAGATTACAAAGTTTTGTAACTCAGCCGCGTACCAAAGGATCACATGGGAATGTGCCAGGCCATGCCTCTTCCAGGATAAACGGTGAACCATATTAATTACTGGATATGCCTGAATTATTCAAGGACTTTGGCCCATGGAAGCGCGTGGGGGAATCCGGAAACAAGCTAGCTTCGCATTCTAATTTCCCCCCTTCTAATCTTTTTCTAAAAACGAAAAGATGCATTTATCTTCTTATTTTGTAGTGGACCATTTGTGTGTATTACGCAAGTTATAATCCGTTTGGCTAGAATTGTAATTTTCCTTTTGGTACGACATGCATCAAAATTGTATCAACTACTTGTAAGCAGTGGTGGTTGTACGTCATAACGCCAACACCCTCCAGCTATGGCAAAAACATGATACAGTTAACTAGTAGTAGGCATAGTACATGGCTAGTCATAATGTGTCCACTAGCAATATGCAGGGTCATGGCTGGGAGGATGCAACGGATGAGAGTCTATGACGCACAAAATCTATTGTGTTACCACGCATAAAGGTAAGTATAGCAAATTAACTACCGTATGTGCTAAAATAGTAGCAGAAGCAATATAAAGGGTCATGGCTAGCGGGGAACCTCCATGTCACCTATTCCCAACCGATAAATACTAGCATCTCCGAGCCTGTCAGTTTCACTTCCTCTAGCAATGGTGAACGGAGATTGTTCACATACTCAGAGAGTAGAGATCGAGTGTGTTCTATATATCTGAGTTGTTTAGGCTGGACAGGCGCCGGGAATTATTTTACGGCGACAAAGTCCCGTTCTAGGACAAGAACCATCACTTCATCCTCATCCGTGTGATGTTATGGCAATTGGCATGGATGGGAAGAAACCTTTGCAGGTATTGCAGCTATAGGAAACAAGTACATTCTACATGTCACTCGGTCACTTTCTGATGAACACACACATCCTGACATGAGGTTGTGAACACATCAAACAGGATGGTAGTATGGATAGCATATTTTCCTTGCGTAGATTCCTCAATTGGATAAGTCGAATGTCATATTCGTGAACAACATGCTAGTTTGGCATGTTTAGTTATGTCTCTTCTAATCTCTTGCTGAAAATGAAAATAATGTGCTTTTTCCAATGTTCAGAATCTCTTTTTGAGTGAAATCTGGTGTGTTTGTGCAAGCTCCAATCCATTTGAATAGAAGTGTACTTTACTTTTGAGACAAGGAACCAGGATTGGTTGTGTACGAACCCTGGAAAGAAAGGGAGTCTAATCGAGAGATCTTTTCCCGCTTTTCTACCCAATTAGTTTATGCATGTTCTAGAACATAACAAACTTTTATTTTTGCAGGCCAATTAATGCTTTTTTTTACTTTTGAATAGAGCATATTAACAAATAACAGTGTAATGTTTCTACGCATTCAATCATTAATATTCCGTATTCTATTCATAATTAAGAATAATTAGGATTTCCAAAAAAGAGCCTCAGCACTACAAAAAAAATTTTGTGATTAAGATGTTTATTTGAAGAGGAAATTTCATCTTGTAACCACAACATTTATCTCTTTCTACGCTAGGATTTGCAACATTTCAAAATCCAAAAATTGCATAGTTATGGTTGGGACTTATGAGACATTAGATCCTACAACACATCAGGTATGTGGTTTTCCCACACATAAATGTTTTGAAACAGGAAAAAAGCTTTGCTTTTATATTGATATAGGAGAAGAAAACATAGCAAATCAATGACTGGAAAAAGAGTATTGTGCCGCATGTGCTTAAGAGTAGCAACGCCCTACAATTCGTTGGGCCAACGAGGCACCTTCATTTCACCAATTCCCGGCCGATAAATACCGCTCTCTGCCTCTCCATTCCAATTCCTCTATCCCGATGAAGGGGGACCATCCATACACACAGACTAGAAAGGACTTGTTGTATCTAGTTTAGTTGTGCTTGCTAGGCACCGGGAATCACGCTGCAGCTAGAGATAAAAGCGATGTGTCAAATCTTGGTTCTTCTTCCTCATCATACCTGTCGAGTTGTATCTAGCCCGTATGAGAAGAAACATGTGCGTCCTGCTCTGTATGTCACGGTCATGGCTCCCTACCTAAAACAAGAGGTCGAGGCTAAGCAAAGGATGGATGCTCTACGCGAGGCCCACCTGCTGACAAGTGGGGCCAGCAAAGCGAAGACAGTGTAGTACATCCGGCATGGACGCGAAGTGGACGGTATCGATTCAGAACCAAGTAACCTGGCCCAGTTTGGTTTTCCCTTCTTCCTCTCGCAGCAATGTTGCTTTCACCTATTCCGCATGAAGTGAGCTTTGCATCCCAGATTATCCTTATGTGTATGAACACTCGATGAATTGAGTAGTGATAGAGAGAGTAGCTAGGATCATTACATACGGTATGAGAGCCATCCGATCTTCAGTTCTCCACCGAAAAAAAATTGTGAGAGAGCGTGGGAGGTGGAATTGGGCGATATCTGTGTCGGTTCTCTTCTTCAACACTTACCCCAGATCTCGTTCGTGGTGGCAAGCTCACCGACAAGGAGGTGATTGGCGGAGGTACACTGACAGGATGTTGATTTCCTCACGGCCTCAGGGTTGACCTCAGATCTCGTCATCTAGGGCGGTAAAATCCCTACATCGTCGACATCATTTGCATCATAGGAACTGTGCTACAAGGTGGGGATGGAACAACTTCAACGGAGTTCACAACGCTGATCAATGGAACAGATCACCAAGCAAGGCGATGACACGAGTTCGGCTCTCATGGCGGTCTGTGACTCCATCAAGGTCATGACCAACACCAGCAGTCAAGTCGTGGAAAACATCAAAGGCATGAACAAGTGGGCGCCAACCATCGACAACTCACTCCAAGCTCTGCACCAATCACTAGAGGAGGTCAGCACACGCGTGGCAATTATGGAGGCCTATGAGGCCATGACCAATTCTCAGTTTCAAATGAGGAAGTTACAGATGAAGTCTAATGTATCATGGCCCAAATAGTATAGGGAGGGCCTTGAAAGAGTTGATTCTCTCAACTCACTAGCTAGCTATTCTCTCTGCTGCGTCGCACAGCTCTCCGGTGAACAAATACACAAGAGTTTTGGTGCCCTCACGGCTTTTCTCTTCTCTGTATTTCTTGACCGAAAGGAAACATGCTTACACTGCCTTAAATAGGCCACACACGCACCCACTAACTCCACTAATTCATGCATGACTTAAAACGTTTCCTAGAATCACTCTAGGCACCACGCGACCCGGCCACAGCTAGCTACTAACAAACTCCGCATGCGCTGATTAAGCAGGCTACACCGAGTCTCACGGCAGCTCCCTGGCTTCAATACTAATCCATGCAGAACCGCTTCACACGGCCGCAACGTCAGCTTCACGCCGCACATCACCTCTCTTCATGCATGGACTCCTACTGAAACCATCAGCGACACTGCAGCTGTAAACCTATACTGACACGACTAGCTAGATGCACATATAAAATAAATATGCAGATACATATATCAAGATTAAACCCAACAATCAACTCCCTAATCTTGATATCCATTCTTCACCCAGCTTCAAAGGAGGGCTGGTTCATCGTCGGCGTAACCTTTCGCCAACAAGGCCTTCTCCTCCTTCTTCTCAGGACACTCCCAAGCAAAATGTCCAAATTCATCACAGTTGTAGCACTGGACCTGACTCTTGTCCCGGCGACCTCCAGCACGGCCACGACCGCGGCCGCGTCCTCCCAACATGCCATGCCCCCTCGTCATGAGGAGTTTATCCTCTTCACCTTCCTCCTCCTGTCCCTTGAGGATTTCCTCATGTGCCTTCAATGATCCAAAGGCCTCCTCCATGGACATCTTGTTCACGTCGCAGAACAGCCCAATGGATGAAGCGACGTTGATGTACTTCTTGGAGACGACTCGCAGCAGCTTCTTCACGACGTACTTCTCCTCCATCGGGTCTCCAAGCTCACGGATGCGCCCCACGAGCGTCGTGAACTTCGCCGCAAAATCATCTACGGACTCTGCATAAGACATCTTGAGGCCATCAAACTCCAAGCGCAAGGACTGGATCCTTGCCTCCCGGACGCGCTCGACGCCGACATGCATGGAGCGCAGCGCCGCCCACACATCCGCTGCGGTCTCCTTCTCCGCAACTCGCAGCAGCGTCTCGTCGTCGATGCCTTGGGAGATGATGGTCATGGCCATCTCCTCCTTGCTCCCGTCGGCCTCCGCGGCCGAGCTCTCCGGATCAACGGCGCTCCATGCACCGTGTACTCGCAAGATGTACTTCATCCTCATGGCCCATGCCGCGAAGTTGGTCCTGGTCAGCAGCGGCACCGACACCTTGCCGGCGGCCGCCGCCGTCGCCGCCGCGCCGCCTACGCCGGCCGTCACCATGGCTCCACTCGCCTCCGCTGCATCACGCGGCATCGTCTTCGTCATCCGGCTCTGATACCAAATGAAAGAGTTGATTCTCTCAACTCACTAGCTAGCTATTCTCTCTGCTGCGTCGCACAGCTCTCCGGTGAACAAATACACAAGAGTTTTGGTGCCCTCACGGCTTTTCTCTTCTCTGTATTTCTTGACCGAAAGGAAACATGCTTACACTGCCTTAAATAGGCCACACACGCACCCACTAACTCCACTAATTCATGCATGACTTAAAACGTTTCCTAGAATCACTCTAGGCACCACGCGACCCGGCCACAGCTAGCTACTAACAAACTCCGCATGCGCTGATTAAGCAGGCTACACCGAGTCTCACGGCAGCTCCCTGGCTTCAATACTAATCCATGCAGAACCGCTTCACACGGCCGCAACGTCAGCTTCACGCCGCACATCACCTCTCTTCATGCATGGACTCCTACTGAAACCATCAGCGACACTGCAGCTGTAAACCTATACTGACACGACTAGCTAGATGCACATATAAAATAAATATGCAGATACATATATCAAGATTAAACCCAACAGGCCTTACCTTGGCGTCTAAACTGCGGTCCAGTGACCATGGTGTCGAGGCGGCAGCGACGGAGTATTGAGCGGGGAAGGGTCGTCTGTGCACGCACCATCTCTCATCCTAGTTGGGAGGTGGGCGTGCTGATGTGCACTCGCTATGGGCTCGTGATGGAGGGGGGGTGTCGTGCTCCCATTTCCGTGGACCTGATGATGCCAACGGGAACATCGGCGACGGCCTGATCTGCGGGCTCGGAGAGTGCTCGATACCTTGATCTATTCTGGGGAGTTTATCCACACGATGGATGGGAAGACAGAACATAATGGACAAGAACCCTTGGTTATGTAAAAAAAAAATATTACTCCCTCTGATCCATATTATTTGTCACTAAAATGAAAGTATCTACAATTAAAATGTGTCTAGATACATCTATATTAGCGTCAACTAATATGAATCGGAGGGAATAATTAATTATATGTGAGATCAACGGCTGAAATAATTTCGACCCATAGTACTGGGATCTGCTGACCATCAGCCCATGTTGCATAGCCTGGGTTATCGGTCTCGGTCGACTATAGTGGTGGGTTGGCAACAGATTTTCCAAGGTACCTCAAAGAGACTGGTAGCGCGAATTGCTGGAAGCACCTGAGCTCTCCGGAGAACCTAATTCCTGGAGTTACTTTCTACCTGACGGTTGCGCTTTCAGAGCCGGCGGCGGAGTCCAAGTAGACGTTTTGCGATTGCCGGCGATGAACGTGATATGTAATGAAATCGAGGAACTTTGAATGATACCATGTAAATTTCTGTAGATCGATATGGGAAGCGCTAGCCTTGTTGTCGGGCACACGTGCGTGTTATATTGGCCAGGAGTAGTCCCTGGCTTTTGGGTACAAGAAGCGCAACCAAATCTGGAATGTGGGGAAGGTGATCAATCACCAAATATCTCCCCGATCTCTTAAATTGCGAGTTGAATTACAAATACACGCGTGCACAACAATCATTATATCTCTAAAAGTCATGTCCTACAAACGCATGGTACTCCATTACTTGAATATTCGATTTAAATACCATTCAAGAGTTAATTAAATATGATATCAAACTGAACTAACAAGAGGATCCATCACATGAGCCCATTTATTAGTGTTTCTGGAATCTCCAAATAATGCAAGACAGCCATGCATGTGCATGATGCATTGATTCGATTAAGTACAGTGATGCATATATATACAGAGCTTCGCCTTGCCATCCCTTCAACGGTGCCTTTCTATAGAAACATTTGTGCGAGCTAAGATATTAACGTTGTTACCGAAATATTTACATAAGAGAGGTTAGACTCTCCATTTTGTATAGTTCTACTAGGGGAACTACAATGCGGCCTTTGATGAACAAATCTATCGAGTGTAGTAGTGTGATTCGAAATATTGGGGTTCGGAGGCATCTGGAATGAAGCTTTTACAATGCCATAGTCCCAGTCATATCTGGGACCAGATACTTGTGGGTAGGAATTCTGAAGATTAAGAACTTTTACAACTGCCGCATACCAAAGGTTCACATGGGACGTTTCCCGGTTGACGTGCCACAACGATATGTGCATCGCTGCTTGCAGCAGGCCTATTCATCGACTGACAAAGCCTCGTTGATGATAGTGCTTTTTGGATCTGGCAATGGTGGAGGTTCGGCATCTCTTCCAACGCGCGTCTATGCGATGTTGGAGTTTGGCAGCGGCCGCTAGCTTCGGCGAGTGCAGGAAACCCTAGGGATAGTTTTGTATATTTCTGACCTTTAGGATTTTTTGCAAAGTTTTCATGACAAATATTTCCTCCTAGTCTATCTGGTAGTTTCCACGTTTATTTACTTACTCATGTAACTTGATTTTCTATTAATGAAATACATGGTTGCTCTAAAAAAAAGTTCACATGGAAATGCGTCAGGCCTGTTAGAGAAGATCACGTCTCCTCCTTTTGTGTTGGTTTAAACCTTGTATAGCTGCCCTATCTCATCACGTTTTGTACCGTGGATAGAGATCTAGAGGCTGGTTAGGTTTTGTACTGTGTATATAAATACACAACCCCTCAATCAATACAATTGCGTTGAGCAAATATTCCTAACCTACATGGTATCAGATTCTTTCCGATCCTAAAACCCTAACCCTTCCGCTGCCCACCCTCCTCCCCAAGCCGCCGCCGCCATGTCGAGCTCGCACAGCTCCCTCAACGGCGACGTCACCAACCCCTTCGCCGATGCCGCTGGCTCTGGCAACCCTGCTGCCGCTCGCCCCGTCTCCGCCGCAACCATCCAAGCCATCAACATCCGTCACCACGTCTCCGAGACCCTGAACTTCGAGGAGTCCAACTTCTCCACCTGGCAGACGTTCTTCAACATCACCTTCCGCAAGCTCGGCATCACGGACCACATCAACGGCATGGTCGACGCCCAGCTGATGCTTCACGACGTCGAGTGGACTCAGATCGACCAGTGCATCGTCTCCTGGCTGTACACCACCGTGTCGCGGCCGATCCTCCACATCATCATCCAGCCCTCCGACACCGCCGAGCACGTCTGGACGGCCATCAACAACCTCTTCCTCGACAACCGTCTTCAGCGCGCCGTCTTCGCCAAGCGCGAGTTCCATGACCTGCGCCAAGAGGACCTCTCCATCACCGCCTTCTCGACCAAGCTCAAGTGCCTCGCCGACACTCTTCGGGACGTCGGTTCTCCTCTCTCCGATCAGGACCTGCTTCTGGCCTTCATCAACGGCCTCAGCGACGACTATGGCCACTGCATCGCCGCCCTCACCATGAACCCGATCGGGCTCACCTTCACCCGTGCGCGCTCCGCCCTGCTGCAGGAGGAACGACGCCTTGGCCGCTCTGCGCAGGTCGTCGGCCAGTCCGCCCTCATCGCCGGTGGCTCTCCGTCCGCTCCTGATCCTCCTTCTGCCAACCGTGGCTGGCGGGGCAAGAAGAAGAAGAAGCAGGCCACCACTGGCGCTGCTCCGGCTCCTACGCCCGCCGCTCCTGGTCCTCCGCGCCCTCCCGCCCCGGTGCAGGCCACGTGGCCCCCTGGCGCCTACCCTCTCTCCGGCATGTTCCACGCTTGGCCGCCGGGCTGGCGTGCTCCCGGCCAGGGCATCCTCGGCCCTCGCCCTACCGCGCCTCATCCACAGGCTCACGCGAGTTCCATGACGCCGTACTACTCCCCGGTGCCCGCTGCTCCCCAGCCATCGGCATGGGATCAGGCACCCCTGCTGGCCGCGCTCAACAACCTCTCCATGCAAGGCCAAGGCAACAGCAACGGCGCCGACTGGTTCTTCGACACTGGCGCCACGTCGCACATGGCAAACAACCCCGGTATCGTCTCCCACCTCACACCTTTCAATAATTCTTCTCGTGTGATCGTTGGCAACGGCTCGTCCTTGCCCATCACACACACCGGCGACACCTCTTTCTCCACCTCTTCCTTCCCCATCCATTTACGTAATGTTGCCATTACTCCTGGTCTTATCAAAAATTTGATTTCTGTTCGTTCTCTTACTCGTGACAACCCTATCACTATTGAATTTGACGCTTTCGGTTTCTCTATTAAGGACTTCCACACTCGGGTGGTGATTCTGCGATGTGACAGCGACGGCGAGCTCTATCCCCTCGTCGCCGGTCGGCCACCTCTGCGTCAGTCTCTCCATGCCTTCGTCACCACTGAGCTCTGGCACCAGCGGCTTGGGCATCCCGGCTCTGCGTCTTTATCGAAGATTTTAGCGTCTTTTCAATTTACTTGTAATAAGTCTAAGCCTACGACATGTCATGCTTGTCGTCTTGGCAAACACGTCCGTTTACCTTTCCAACAATCTGAGTCTCGAGCTAGTTTTGCTTTTGAATTACTTCATTGTGATGTTTGGACGTCTCCAATAAAAAGTATTTCAGGGTGTCAATTCTATCTTGTCATTTTGGATGATTACTCTCACTATGTGTGGACTTTTCCATTACGCCGTAAATCTGATGTGTTTCCCACCTTGGCGACATTTCATGCTTTTGTTGCCACCCAATTTCAACGCCCAATTCTGAGTTTTCAAACCGATAATGGACGCGAGTTCGACAACAATGCCTCCCGTGCTTTCTTCAACACCCACGGCATTCGCTTGCGTCTCTCTTGTCCCTACACCTCTCAACAGAATGGTCGTGCCGAACGAATCCTCCGCACTCTTAACGACAGTGTTCGTGCCTTGCTTTTCCAAGCTCATCTTCCTCCCCGATTTTGGGCTGAAGCTCTTAACTCGGCAACCTATCTCCTTAACATTCGCCCTTGCAAACCTCGCCAGTTTCTTACTCCTCATGAGCTGTTATACGGCTCTCCTCCTGATTATCAGCACCTTCGGGTCTTTGGTTGTCTTTGTTACCCTAACACTACAGCCACAGCACCACATAAGCTTGCCCCGCGGTCGGTTGCATGCATCTTCTTGGGATACCCTTCGGATCATCGGGGCTACCGTTGTTATGACCCGTCTTCTCGTCGAGTACTAACCTCTCGCCATGTCTTTTTCGACGAGACCATTTTCCCTTTCAGGAACACCGACTTGGAAGCTCCACCACCATCCGCGGGTGGCGCGCCTCCGGATTTGGGGCCACTCTTGGCAGTCCCTTCGACGGCTCCTTCTCGCCCTCGTCGCACCGTCACGCTGCCGGCACGGTACACGCCGGATCCTTCGTCGCCATCTTCGGGCGCCATGGCAGGATCGGCTGCCGCGGCAGGGTCTTCTTCGGCTTCTCCTGCCACGGCAGGATCTTCTGCCGCGCCCGGACCTACGCCGCCTGGGTCCGCTAGCGCCACGGTCACGCCGTCTACTACGTCGCCTGCTCCCTCCGTCGCCTCGCCATCCACGCCGCTCGCTTCGGACGAGGCATCTCCGCACGCTGCACCGCTCTATGACACCGAGCCCGACTCGCCTGCTGCGCCGCCTTCCTCGACATCTACTGCCGACCCTCCTGGTTCCGTCACGTCGAGTGGCTCCCGCTCCGCGCCGCACCATCTTCGTGATGAGCCGCGTCCGCCACCACCTCGTGCTGCGCAGCCTTCTCATCACCATGTCACGCGGGCGTCTCGGGGCATCTACAAGCCCAACCCGCGTTATGCTGGTGTCACCTCGACGGCTCCATCATCACCTATACCGTCCTCTGTTCGGTCTGCCTTGCGTGATCCCAATTGGCTTGCAGCTATGCGAGAGGAGTTTGATGCACTCGTTGCTAATGGCACATGGTCCCTTGTTCCTCGTCCTCGTGGTGCAAACATCGTCACAGGCAAATGGGTATTCCGGCATAAGCTTCTTCCCGATGGCTCTCTCGATCGATACAAGGCTAGATGGGTTGTCCGTGGTTTCAATCAACGGCCTGGTGTTGACTTCGGTGAGACGTTTAGCCCTGTTGTGAAGCCAGCGACAATCCGGACTGTTCTTCATCTTTCAGCATCACGGAATTGGCCAGTGCACCAGCTCGATGTCAGCAATGCTTTCCTTAATGGGGTTCTCACTGAGCGCGTTTTCTGTCAGCAGCCTACAGGGTTTGTCAGTGCTGCACAGCCGGATCATGTCTGTCTATTGTCCAAGTCTCTATATGGCCTTCGTCAGGCTCCTCGTGCTTGGTACACTCGCATTGGTGATTTTCTTCGGCGGATTGGATTCATCACCACGCGGTCAGACACGTCTCTGTTCGTTCTCCGTCACGGCTCTGACACGGCTTACTTGTTACTCTATGTCGACGACATAATACTCACGGCCTCGAGTACTGATTTCCTTCGCTCCATTATTCAGAAGCTTCTGTCTGAATTCAAGATGAAAGACCTTGGTCCTCTTCACTTCTTTCTTGGAGTCAATGTTCGTCGCACCCCTACAGGATTTTTTCTCTCACAAGAACGCTATGCTGAAGACATTCTTGATCGAGCTGCTATGTCAAATTGCAAGTCTGCCACTACTCCCATCGACACCAAACCGAAGGTCTCGTCTTCCACCGGTGTTGAGGTCCCTGATGCTTCCTTCTATCGTAGCATCGCCGGAGCACTGCAGTATTTGACGCTTACACGCCCTGATATTGCGTATACTGTCGGTCAGATTTGCTTACATATGCACTCCCCACGAGATGTTCACTGGAACCTTGTCAAGCGATTACTTCGGTACATCAAAGGCACTTCAGGACATGGGCTCGTTCTTCATGCTTCGTCTACCACTGACATTGCTGCTTATTCCGATGCTGACTGGGCCGGTTGCCCGGACACACGGCGCTCCACTTCTGGATTTTGCGTCTACCTTGGCAGCAGTTTGATCTCCTGGTCGTCTAAGCGGCAACCCACTGTGTCCCGTTCAAGTGCAGAAGCTGAGTACCGTTCTGTTGCTAACACGGTTGCTGAATGCTGCTGGCTGCGTCAACTGCTTGGTGAGCTTCACTGCCCTATTGACAAAGCTACTGTGGTGTTTTGCGACAATGTCTCAGCGGTCTACTTGTCTGCCAACCCTGTTCATCATCGCCGGACTAAACATATTGAGCTAGACATCCATTTTGTTCGTGAAAAGGTTGCACTTGGTCAGTTTCGTGTGGTACATGTGCCTACCAACGACCAGCTCGCCGATATCATGACAAAGGGACTTCCTACTTCTAGCTTCGAGAAGTTTCGGTCCAGCCTCGGCATCATCTCCGATGACGCTTCGACTGCGGGGGGGTGTTAGAGAAGATCACGTCTCCTCCTTTTGTGTTGGTTTAAACCTTGTATAGCTGCCCTATCTCATCACGTTTTGTACCGTGGATAGAGATCTAGAGGCTGGTTAGGTTTTGTACTGTGTATATAAATACACAACCCCTCAATCAATACAATTGCGTTGAGCAAATATTCCTAACCTACAAGGCCATGCCTCTCCTAGGATTAATGACGAAACATATTAATTACTGGACAAGCCTAAATTATTCAAGGTCCTCGTCCCATAGAAGCGTGAGGGGGAATCCCAAAACAAGCTAGCTTCCCATTCTAATGTCCCCCTTCTAGTCTTTTTCTGAAAAAGTAAAAAATGGATTTTAATGCCTCTTCTAATCTCTTTGTGAAAATGAAAATAATGTGCTTTTCCAATGTTCAGATTCTCTTTTTGAGTGAAATCTGGTGTGTTTGTGCAAGCTCCAATCCATTTGAATAGACACTTTACTTTTGAGACAATGAACCAGGGTTATACTAACCCAGGAAAGAAATGGAGTCTAATCGAGAGATCTTTTACCTCTTTTCTACCCAAAATTAGTTTATGATTGTTCTATATTATAAAAGAGAACCAGAACAAACTTTTATTTTTGCAGGCCAATTATTGATTTTTTTTAACTTTGGAATAGAGCCTATTAATCAATGTAATGTTTCTTTACGCATTCAATCATCAATATTCTGTATTGTATTCATAATTAATAATAATTAGGATTTCTAAAAAAAACAGCACTAAAAAACAACTTTTATGCGATTATGATGTTTATTTGAAGAGGAAATTTCATCTTGTAACCACCACATTTATCTCCCTTTCTACCCTGGGCTTTGCAACATTTCAAAATCCAGAAATTGCATAGTTATGGTTGGGACTTATGAGACATTAGAGCCTACAAGGCAGCAGGTATGTGGTTTTCCCACACATAAATGTTTTGAAACAGGCAAAAAGCTTTGCCTTTGTATTAGTATAGGAGGATAAAACATAGCAAGTCAATGACTGGAGAAAGCAGGGAGTATTGCGCCGCATGTGCTTAAGAGTAGAAACGTCCTGCAATCCGTTGGGCCAACGAGGCGCCTTCATTTCACGAATTCTCGGCCGATAAATACCGCTCTCTCTGCCTCTCCATTCCAATTCCTCTAGCCGCGATGAACAGAGAGCATCCATATACACATACTAGAAAGGGTTTGCTGTATCTAGTTTAGTTGCGTAGGCTTGCCAGGCACCGGGAATCATATGGCAGCAACCGATCCAGGAGGTGCGTCAAATCTTGGATCCTCATCTTCATCATTCCTGTGGAGTTGTATCTGGCCCGGATGAGAAGAAACCTATGTGTTCTGCAACTATATCCTGTATGTCACGGTCATGGCTTCCTACCTGACACAAGGCGTCAAGGCCAAGCAAAGGACGGACGCTCGAGCAAGGATATGCGAGGCCCACCTGCTGACAAGTGGGGCCAGCAAAGCGAAGACCGTGTAGTATATCCGGCACTGACGCGAAGTGGACGGCATCGATAGAGAGCCAAGTAACCTAGCCAGTTTGTTTTTCCCTTCTTCCTCTTGTAGCACGGCTGCTTTCACCAGCTCCATGTGAGTGATGATAGAGCGAATCATCGTGTCTAAGAGTAGCTAGGATCATCACATATGGTAGCCATCCGATCTTCAGTTCTCCACCCAAAAATCGCGAGAGAACGTGCGAAGTGGAATTGTGCGAGATCTAAGTGGGTTCTCTTCTTCAACACTGACCCCATATCTCGTTCGCGGCAGCGGCGGCGAGCGTCGACGCGCTCACCGACAAGGAGGCGATTGGCTGTGGTAGACTGCTGGGATGCTGATTTTTTCACGGCCCTGAGTTGACCTCAGATCTTTCCTAGGACGGTAAAATCCCATAGTTTTAAATAGCGGGCTATAGGATATAGCCGCGACCTCCGAAAAAGGCAGGCTATAGCCACCTTTTAGCACGCGAATGCCTTTAGCCGCACCTTGCTCGAAAGGCTATAGCCGGGCTATAGCGGGGCTATAGCCGGCTATTTAAAACTATGTAAAATCCTAATGTCGAGTGGAGTTCACAGCGCTGATGGAACAGATCACCAAGCAAGGTGCTGACACGAGTTCGACTCTCATAGCGGTCTGTGACTCCATCAAGGCCATGGCCAACACGAGCGGTCAAGTCGTGGAAAACATCAAAGGCCTGAACAAGCGGGCGCCATCCATCGACGACTCACTCCGACCTCTGCACCAATCACTAGAGGAGGTCGGCACGCGCTTGGCAATTCTGGAGGCCTATGTGAGGCCATGACCAATTCTCAGTTTCAAATGAGGACTTACAGATGAAGTCTGATGCATCATGGCGCAAACAGTAGAGGAGAGGGAAAAGGGGAGGACGTTACCTTGGCGTCTAAACTGCGGGCCAGTGACCATGACGTCGAGGTGGCAGCAACGGAGTATTGAGCGGGGAAGGGTCATCTATGCACACGCCATCTCTCATCCTAGTTGGGAGGTGGGCATGATGTTTGTTGTACACTCGCTACGGGGCTCGTGATGGTGGGAGATGGTGTCCTGCTCCCCTTGTCGTGGTCTTGATGATGCCAAAGGGAAAATCGGCAACGGCCTAATCTGCGGGTTTGGGGAGTGCTCGATAGCTTGATCTACTATGGGGAGTTTATCCACACGATGCATGTGAAGACCGAACGCAACGGACAAGTATACCCTTGGTTATGTAAACTAAAAAATATTAATTAATTATATGTGAGATCAATGGCTGACATAATTTCAAGCCGTAGTACTGGGATCTGCTGACCGTCGGCCCATGTTGCATATGCTGGGTTATCGGTCTCGGTCGACTAGTAGTGGGTTGACGATAGATCTTTAAAGGTACCTCGAAGAGACTGGCACCGCGAATTGCTGGAAGCACCTGAGCTAATTCCTCGAGTTATTTTCTCCATGACAGTTGCTCTTGTAGAGCCGACAGAGGAGTTCAAGTAGACGCCATGCGATTGCATGAACGTCATATGTAATGGAAATCGAGGAGCTTTGAATTTCTGTAGATCGATATGGGAAGTATTAGCCTTGTTGTCGGGCGCACGTGTGTGTTACATTGGCCAGGAGTAGTCCCTGGCTTTGGGGTACAAGAAGCTCAACCAAATCTGGAATGTGATGAAGGTGATCAATTACCAAATATCTCCCCGATCTCTTAAATTGCGAGTTGAATTACAAACACATGCACGCACAATAATCATTTATATCTCTATTAGTCCTGTCCTGCAAAAGCATGGTAGTTCATTACCTGAATATTCGATTTAAAGACCGTTCAAGACTTAATTAAATATGAGATCAAACTGAACTAACAAGAGGATCCATCACATGACCCCACTTATTACTGTTTCTGGAATCTCCAAATAATGCAAGACAACCATGCATGTGCAAGATGCATTGATTCATATATGTACAGTGATGCATATATATACAGAGCTTCGCCTTTCCATCCCTTTCGCGGTGCATTTCTATAGAAACATCTGTGCGAGCTAAGATATCAACACTGTTACCCAAATAGTTACATATGCAGAGAGGTTAGACTCTCCATTTTTTATAGTTCTACTAGGGAAACTACAATGCGACCCTTGATGAACAAATCTATCGAGTGTAGTAGTGTCATTCCAAATTTTGGGGTTCGGAGGCATCTGGAATGAAGCTTTTACAATGCCATAGTCCCTGTCATATCTGGGACCAGATAATCGTGGGTAGGATTAAGGATGGGAATGCGCCAAGGGTTCACATGGGAATGCACCAGGCCATGCCTCTCCCAGGATTTACGATGAACCATATTAATTACTGCACAAGCCTGAATTATTCAAGGACATTGGCCCATGGAAGCGCGAGGGTGAATTGCAAAACAAGCTAGCATCGTATTCTAATTTCCCCCCTTCTAGTCTTTTTCTGAAAAAGAAAAAAATGGATTTCAATGTTTGGATATGATCATGTCATTATCTTTTGTAGTGTAACGTTTGTGTGTATTATGCAAATTATAATCTGTTTGACTAGAAGAGTAATTTTCCTTTTAGTGCGACATGCATCCAAATTGTATCAGGTACTTTAACCAGTGGTGGTTGTACGCCATAAGAGCATCTCTAGTAGAGCCCGTAAAAGAAGCTAAAACTAAAAAACTCCGGCGAGAATACGGGTTCAGTTCGGAGATGGGCCAGAACCCGAACTCACGTCATGGCCCGTATAACGAGTTCGGGCCTCCGAGAAACTGTGTGGCCGCCCCGTATTAAAAGGGGCCACGGAGGGGAGTTCGGTTTCTAAACCCTACTCCCCTCCGCCGCTTTCACTCCCGCCACCGCCGCCTACCTCCTCTTCGGCGAGCCATTCCTCCTCCTCTGACGTTGCTCCGCCGCTTCCGCCACCACCGCTCCATCCGCAATGGGGCAATTAAGACACGTAGGTAGGGGAGGGGGCCGAATCGGGGGCGGAAAGGAACCTCGGCGTCCGTCGGGTGTACGGGCAGAGGCGGAGCGCGCGAGGCGGTCGCGCTCCGACGGCGCATGGAAGCGGGCGGGCCGGAAGTGGCCACAAGTTATCGCGCGCCGGCAAGCACGCGAGGAGGCGGCCGAAGAAGGAGAAGCCGAGGCGCCCCCTGCCGGCTCGTGCAGCCTGCCGCTATCGGCGCTGCCCCCGCGCGGCAACGACGACGACGACGCCGACAGGCCGTCTCTAGCCTGCGGGAGCACATCCGAGGCGGCGGCCTTCGAGATGGCAGCGCTCACCGTCGCCTAGGAAACGCCGGCGAGCAAAAACCCTCCACCGCCGACGGGAAGCGCCCCGATGACACTCTAGTCGATCCGGGGACTAATCTAGTCGTTTTAGGTCCCTAATTACCGAATGTAGGTCGAACTATCATGTATTTTGCCTACATTAATGTAAAGTATCGACGAATTCAGCTTGATCGGAACAAATCGGATTCAATCGCGAGTTTGATTTTCCCGCGACGTTTGATTTCCGCGTTTTTAGTTCGCGAGTTCGGTTTCTATTTTTTGCCGTGACAAAATCCAACTCTTGTCAACAGTTCGGGAGACCGAACTCAACGTTTTCGGTTCTATGATATACAGGCTCTGCTAGAGATGCTCTAACACCATCAGCTCTAGCCTAACTCGGCAAAAACATGATACAGTAAACTAATTGTAGGCATAGTACACTGCTAGTCATAATGTGCTCACTAGCAATATGCAGGGTCATGGCTGGGAGGGTGCAACGGATGAGAGCCTATGACGCAAAAAAAATCTATTGTTTTACCACGCATAAAGGTGAATATTTTTTTTGCGAATTAATATAAAGGTGAATATAACAAATCAACTACCGCATGTGGTAAAATAGTAGCAGAAGCAATCTATACCTATACCTAATAATAAAGGAGTCCAACTTTTTATTTTCCGGTTTTGCCTCCCACCAAAATACATAATACAGCTAAATGCCACGGTACCGGTTCGTTTCGTTTTTCAGCAGAGAACTCCTCTGCTCGAGCGCACCGCCGCGCAGGTCCCCGCGCATCGCGCTTTCGGCCAGCGCCCCTCTGCACGACTTCCGTCGCTATCCAGACCCTCGCCGGCCACCGTGGTGGAAAAGGACTTCCGCGGCGGAGAGGCTGCAGGCGGCCGCTGTGCAGGACTTGGCGGGGCGCGCGGGGCCAGACGGCGAGGCGACGGTCGGCGGCGCAGAGCAGGGTAAGGCGTCGGAGACGAGCAGAGGCTCACAGAGGAGGCGCTACGGCGACTAGCTCCTCTGCGTGCCGACGGGTGCACGGAACTCGCCGAGGGCCGAGGGCGGGCGCCGCGGCCACATCCCGTCGCGCGACCAAATCCCGGCGCGGCCAAATCCCGGCGCGGAGCAGGGGAAGGCGTCGGAGACGAGCAGAGGCTCGCAGAGGAGGCGCTACGGCGACTAGCTCCTCTGCGCGCTGACGGGTGCACGGAACTCGCCGAGGGCGGGCGCCGCGGCCACATCCCGTCGCGCGACCAAGTCCCGGCGCGGCGAAATCCCGGCGCGGGCGACGTCGTCGAGCTTCTGCAGGGGGCGACGTTGTCCAGCGTCTGCAGGGGGCGCGGCGGCGGGAGGCCGCGGCCACATCCCGGCGTCCCGGCGCCAGAGAATCTGCAGGGCCGCGGTGGCCAAATCCCGGCGCGGGCGACGTCGTCGAGCATGTGCAGGGTCGTCATCTGCAGGGTCGTCGTCGAGAATCGACGGTCTGCAAGGGGCCGGCGGCCACATACAACCTCTCCACGAGCAGAAGAAGAATCAGCTCTTCGTCCGCGACCTGAAGCTCAATCGCAGCTCCGCGCAGCAACACTCCCTGATCCCCTTTCCTTGCAAAGAAGAAGGTATGTGGTGGCCAGCTTCTTGTGTTTTTTTTTCCTACCTAAACGTGGATCATAACTTCTGGGCCGAAACATTTGACGCGTATGTGGGCCGGAGCAGATGATACGGTGCTGGTGGACAAGCATTCTGGTTTTTTCGGTCCATATCTATACCTCTATACCTATATATATATACCTAATAATAAAGGAGCTAAGATTTCTGCCAAAATTTTCGTCCAACTTTTATTTAGACTATTTTGCCCTCCCACCAATTTACATATAACGCACCCGTGCCACCGCGTGAGGAAAAACGATTCAGAAAAAGTGTATCGATCGATTGAATCGTCTGTGCTGTGCGGTGCGATGGCTCGCTTCATTTGACGTGGGCCAGCCGAACGGCCCAATTCACCAGCGAAGGGAATCGGCATTGGTTTGTCGTAGCATTACTTTTATAAGATATTCTTGTTGTTAGTCCCACCTCGGTTTCTCATAGGAACTTTCACCTGTTCATATACCTCAAAAATTAGGTGTATTATCAGCAAGGTGTCTTCAAAAGGACAAGCAGCAGATTGGCTAATTAACTGTTGCACGTATGAACGGATATGGATAGGCGGCCAAGGTTAAACATTGGGGAAGGACCAGAGGAGGCAGCGGAGAACACTGGCTATGGAATGAAGCTACACAAAGCAGCAAAAAAAGGCCGAACAGAAATCATGAGGAAGGAATTAGCTGCCAGCACACAACGAAACAGCCGCATGACAAGACGGGAGGAAAAATCGACTATGAGAAACCCCACAGCAGTCAGAGGACGACCAGAGAAATGAGGCGAGAGGCGGACGAGCGGGAAAAAAAGAGAGGGGCGGCCGGCGTGGGGAGCGCCTCCTAGATCTCCGGTGGAGGAAGCTGATGATGCGGCCATGGAGATGCGCCATCCCCTGCTCCAAGTCCGGGGAGAGCGGAGGAAAAGAGAGCTCGAATCTCCGGCGGATGAAGCCCTGCTGCGGCCACCCCCTGCTCCGAGTCGGGCGGCGAGCTCGGGAGCGAGCTTTGGTGCCGGTGTGGAAGGATGAGCGAAGGAAATTTGGGAAAGGGGACGAACAGCAGTTGGTGTGCGCTGCCTGAGAAAACGAGAGGACTGGTCGCGTGCGGGGTTTCTAGGGCAGACCGGAAGAGGCCTTGGGCCGGGCTCTCCTATAGGACCCACTCCAGGCCTATCGATCTGAGCGATTCAGCGTTGAGGACTAGAGCTGTCAAACAGCGATAGCTAGGCAGCTAACGCAGGCCGATATGCCACAATCTGAGTTCAGTGCTAATGTGAACAGATTCAAATCAAAATAAGCCACAGCTAGCTAATATAGCTAGCTAATATGAATGGAACATCTAAATATGTGTATTTAGTTGGAGCTAGACGAAACTAAGTGAATAGAGGATTTTGTACTTCTCGTGGACATGTACGCATAAGTACATATAAACTTGAATTCAAATTTAAAATATGTCTATAAAAAGGAGGTTGCTTTTTTTTACTATATAGATACACCAAATTTAGACAAATCTCCACCATTCTTTTATGAAAACGGATGGAGTATTTGAAGCACTGCAATATTTAATTTTATATTTAATAGAAGATTTTGTTAGTATTTTGTTTTGAGAAATCGAACAAATAAAGATGCCCACAGATAAATGGGGGCGTCGTTGGGTACGATGGCAAATTAGACACACACACAGCCCCTCCTCCCCTCGCCCCCTCAATTTTTTTTGTTCCAACAAAGCGGGTGATATTTGAAGACAGGTTTGAATTTTGGTTTTGGTGAGCCTAGGACTGGACACACAAATTGCTTGGTTAATTGTTCAACAAAGAGTCACAACATTGTTCAGTAGTAGTTGATTTATTTGTTTCTAATTACTATAACTGTGGTGACCAATTGATGAATCTTTAGAAAATGTTAAGGAAGCCAGGACATGCTCTGCTTTTATTAGAAGATACAAATATAAATAAACCGTGAAGAAAATATTATCCACATCTATCTTTTTTTAGTATTTTCTGCCCTAATATCAAAACGAGAAAATGAATAAATATTTTATTTTTGACTTGATGAAGAAATATATCTCGGCATATGAGTCCTGTCAAGAAAATTGGAATTTTGATTAATTAAATATTTAATAAAAATCAAATGTAGCAATGTCGGTCATTTCCCGGTGCAACGCACGGACACTTTTGCTAGTATATATAAAGGGTCATGGCTAGCGGGGTACCTCCATGTCACCTATTTCCAACCGATAAATACTAGCATCTCCGAGCCTGTCAGTTTCACTTCCTCCAGCAACGGTGAACGGAGATTATTCATATACTCGGAGAGTAGAGAGTGTGTTCTATCCATAGTTTTAAAAACCGGGCAGATGATCGAACTGGTGAGGCGATTGGTTCGCTGGTCGGACCACCGGTTCATATGGTTCGATGACGACAAAAAACCATTAGTTTTAGTCAAAATTTAAGCAAATTTCGGAGAAAAACGAACATAAAAGGTATATATGGAGTATATTTCAATATGTAATCACAAAATATTGTGAGTCCAAGTGCCATTGGGTATTATGTGGTACTATTTCTCTCTAGATGAAGGTCTATAGTTCAATTTCTCCACATCTTTTTTTACTGATTTTTTGTTGTTTGGACCGATGCCTCTTAAAAAACCCGGTGATGCTATTGGTTCAGGTTTTCTCCGTCGAACCACCGAATCAGTCCGGTTTTCAAAACTATGGTTCTATCTATCTGAGTTGTTTAGACTTGACTGGCACCGGGAATTATTTTGCGGCAGTGAAGTCCCGTTCCAGGACCAGGAGGTCCACTAATCCACTTCATCCTCACCCTTGTGATGGTATGGCAACTGGCACGGGTGGGAAGAAACCTTTGCATGTACTGCAGCTATAGGAAACAAGTGCAGGTTCCGCTACATTCCACTCGGTGATTAACACGCACATCCTAAGGCTGTGAACACATCAAAAAGGATGATAGTATGGATAGCATATTTTCCTTGCGTAGAAATCTCAGTTAGACAAGTCGAATGTCAGATTCTTGAACAACATGCTAGTTTGGCATGTATAGTTATGTCTCTTCTAATCTCTTTCTGAAAATAAAAATAACATGCTTTTCCATGTTCAGATTTTGTGGCGTCTTCTCTTTTAGAGTGAAATTTGAGTATGTTTGTGCAAGCTCTAATCCATTTGGATAGAAGTACTTTTCTATCAAATAAGGCATGCACCCAATTTGAGACGAGGACTTAACCAGATTGGTTGTATACGAAAGAACCAGGGAGCCCAATCCAGAGATCATTCCCCACTTTTCTACCCAATTAGTTTATGCTTCTTGTTCTATATTACAAAAGAGAACAGAACAATTATTTTAATTTTGCAGGCCAATTATTGCTTTTTGACTTTGGAATGGAGCCTATTAATCAATATACTCCCTCCGTACCGAATTAATGGGCAATTACGTACTTCGAGAAATAAGTTTGACTACAAATTTGGTCAACAAAATATGAGATATATGCCACAAAAATTATACCATTGGATTCGTATTCAAAATATGTTTCCAATAATATAATTTTTGTGATATATATCTTATATTTTATTGACCAAATTAGTACTTAAACTTGTTTCTCGAAGTGCGTATTTGCCCATTAATCTGGTATGGAGGGAGTAATGTTTATTTACACATTCAATCATTAATATCCCGTATTCTATTCATAATTATTAAGATAATTAGGATTTCTATTAAAAAAAGGCCCAGCACTAAAAACCAAACTTTTACGATAAAGAGGTTTATTGGAAGAGGAAATTTCATCTTGTAACCACAACATATCTTTCCCTTTCTATCCTGGGCTTTGCAACATTTCACAATCCAGAAATTTCATAGTTATGGTTGGGAGGCATGCGACTTGTGAGATATTAGACTACTCATAGTGCAAGTAACTTCAGTAGTAATTTAGGAGCCAACTCAGCAAATTTGCTTATGTGGCACTGTGTTAATGAGGAGAGAGGAGGATAGAGTAACATAGCTAGTTACTGTAACATCACACTTTTCAAGCCACAATGAGTCTACAAGCTAATTAATGTAGTACTAACTTGATGTTACTATGCACTATGAGGGTAGTAACATAGACTAGTGTCATGTGCATGTTACTAGTTGAAGTTACTATGCACTATGACCAGCCTTAGAGCCTACAACGCAGCAGGTATGTGGTTTTCCCAAACATAAATGTTAACATAGCAAATCAATGACTGGAGAAAGGGTATTGTGCCGCATGTGCTTAAGAGTAGAAGTCTGCTGAAGCCCTGCAATCCGGTGGGCCAACAACAGGCACCTTCATTTCACCAATTCTCGCCCCATAAATATCGCTCTCTCTGCCTCTCCATTCCAATTCCTCTAGCCCCGATGAATGGAGATCATCCATATACACAGACTAGAAATTGTATGTTGTATCTAGATGAGTTGCGTAGGCTTGATAGGCACCGGGAATCACATTGCAGCAACAGGTCCACACGATGCTTCAACTTTTGGCCCTTCATCCTCATCCTACGTGTCGAGTTGTATCTGGCCCAGATGAGGAGAAACCTTTGCGGTCCTGCGGCTGTAGGAAACAAGTACAGGCTCCGCTATCTCCCCCTGGGTCTCTTTCTGACCCGAGACACGCTCATCTTGACATGAGGCTGCCAGCACATCTAACAGGATGACAATATGGATAGCCTATCTTGCTTCCGTTCCTCCAGCCACAAGCCTTCGTGACTCTCAAGATACCGGTGGATGGCCCTGGACACTATCTTCATCCAGTGAACAGAAACGCCATGCTGCTGGCCACATGAAGGGCTAAAGAGATATAGCATCGTGCCTGCCACTTGTGTCAAGTGATGTAATGCGACCCCAAGCAGGTGGAATGGAGATCAGACAGGCGAATGCATGAGCCAACCATGGTTCCTCAGAAAATTGCTGCAGAATGTTGTTTCAGCATTGTAAAAACGTCTCAGTAAATTGCTGCAGGATGTTGTTTCAGCTTTGTAAAGAACGAGTGGAGAACAAGACACCTCACTGCAGGATGTTGTTTCAGCTTTGTAAAGAACGAGTGGAGAACAAGACACCTCAAAGAAACACAACCAACTAGTGGAACACTATGTTTATTGCACCGATGATAGTAGGCATCTAAACATTTGTATGAGAGAAGGAAAAGAAGAAACAAACTACAGGGGAAGGGCGCACCATATCATAAACCAATTGAGATGATGATCTCAAGGGAGAATGAAACAATCCCATCATATGCACGACTATCAGTTCAATTTAAGACATCACCAAAACGAGTCCCCACTTTAATCAGGCACACCCTTCATGAATCATCTAAGGGGCGGCGATCAAATAAAACCAACGCAAATGGAAAAGGCATTGTTTATTACAGGCCTAAAATACCACTCACGCTTCCGACGCAGGCATCCTCTCTCTCCCTCCATTATTCCAACGCTTTGGGCAAGTGTGGTGTTCCTTGGCATCAACGATGACAAAAACCCTGAAGAAGTGCAATCTTACAGGCTCTTGGCTGCGGCAACGACGTTCTCGGCGGTGATACCGTACTCCTTGTAGATGATTCCAGCAGGAGCACTTGCGCCGAATTTGTCGATGCCAATGGTCTTGCCTGCGGATCCGACGTACTTTTGCCATCCAAGGGTAGACCCAGCTTCAATGCTGATTCTTGCAGTGACAGCCGCTGGAAGCACGCTCTCCTTGTATTCATCTGACTGCTCGTCGAAAAGCTCCCATGAGACAAATGACACAACGCGGACGGTCTTCCCCTCCTTGGTCAACTCTTCACCAGCCTTGACAGCAATCTCCAGCTCAGAACCAGTACTCAACAAGATGAAGTCAGGTTTGTTGCCGGTTGAGTTGTCGGAGATGGTGTACCCACCCTTGGCAACACCCTCAATTGAGGTGCCAGGCAGATGAGGAAGCTTTTGCCTGGAGAGAGCGAGAATAGATGGCCTCTTCCTGTTGAGGACTGCGACCTTGTATGCTCCAGCAGTCTCCTTGCCATCAGCAGGGCGGAACATCAATATGTTCGGCATGGCACGGAAGCTCACCAAGTGCTCAATGGGCTGATGGGTCGGGCCATCTTCACCCAGACCAATAGAGTCGTGGGTCATGACATAGATAACTCCAGCTTCGGACAAGGCTGAGATCCTCATGGCACCTCTCATGTAGTCAGTGAAAACAAAGAAAGTGGCACAGTATGGGATCAGCCCTGGGGTGTGCAGCGCAATGCCATTGCAAATGGCGCCCATTCCATGCTCCCTGACTCCAAAGCGGACATTGCGCTCCTCAGGAGTATCCTTCTGGAAGTCACCAAACATCTTAAGCAGTGTCATGTTGGAGGACGCAAGATCAGCACTACCACCAATAAGACCAGGCACAACTGGAGCAAGTGCATTCAGGCACTGCTGAGAGAGATTCCTTGTGGCATCTGCTGCGCTCTCTGGAGTGTATTGCTGGAAAAAAATCAAACAATCTACCATCAGTGATCTTGTCGTTTCACACATCAGCTATAAAGTATTTTTTGCAAGTAAATATGGCAAATCACTTACAGGAAGAGCATCAGCCCAGCCAGCAGGCAACTCTCCTGTGATAATACTTTTCAGGGTCGCGGCATCTTCTGGGTACTTCTGCTCGTACTGTGCGAACTTAGCATCCCAATCAGCCTCAAGGGCAGCACCTTGGGGCACATGGCGACTCCAGTGGCTGCAACAGTCCATGCAAAGAAATGATAAGCAAGCAGTTTCATCATCCTCATTTCAGAAAACCAACACACACAACAAACTAACAAACCTCTTGACATCCTCAGGCACAAAGAAAGGCTCATAGGGCCATCCAAGGTTTGCCCTGGTTGCTTCAACCTCGCTGGTGCCCAACGCAGCTCCGTGTACACTGTATGAGTTGGCCTTGTTGGGAGATCCAAAACCGATCGTAGTGGTCACCTAAAAAGAGCAATATCTTGGGTAAGCATGATGAACTCTACAACACAACAGACAAAGATAATTCCCGGATAGCAAAAGAAATTAACCTTGATCAAAGTGGGCTTGTCGGTAACTGCTTTAGCTTCCTGGATGGCCTTGCGGATCTCGTCATAGCCATCGTTGCCATTCTTAACCCAGATTGTGTGCCACCCAAGAGCTTCAAAGCGGGCGCTCACATCCTCTGTGAAAGCAATCTCCGTGTCTCCATCGATGGAGATGTGGTTGTCGTCGTAGAAAGTGATCAGCTTGCCAAGACCCCAATGCCCAGCCAACGAGCATGCCTCGTTCAAGATACCCTCCATGTTGCACCCATCTCCCACAATACAGTACCTAATATGCAGAATCCACATAGCAAGTTAACGCACTGCACCACTGGAACTGAATGGAAAACAACAAGGTCAGAGTATTACGTGTAGTGATCCACGATTTCACTGTCAGGCTTGTTGAAACGAGCTGCCAGGTGCTTCTCGGCAAGTGCCAATCCGACGGCGTTCGCGATACCCTGGCCAAGAGGACCTGCATAAAAAAGCAAACTTTTAGTCCCGTTCTCCGATATAGATGGTCAAGAGTTGCTGTGAGCTCAGCAGAGGTGAACAGACCAGTGGTGACTTCAACTCCGGGAGTCTCGAAGTTCTCCGGGTGACCGGGGGTGGAGCTTCCCCATTGCCTGAATTGCTTCAGGTCCGCTTCCTGCAACAGCATACATGTTTACAACAGGGTCAGTGGCGCCATAAGAGGTGATGTAAAATTGCCATATTAAACAGACAGTTGATTACTCCAGGATATTTTTACATCTAAACAAGAGTGATGAGACCAAGGTGCAACATCTGAGCTTCCAACAATTTTTTGTGAAGTAACTTAAAGTTGAACTAAACAGATCTCTGACAATTGGACAGAGGTACGGCGTTTTTTTCCTAGGAAGGACCAAACGAACACAGAAAATAGCAGTCAGGATCTGCCTGTCCACTGTTTCACCTACCAGCTCTGCACCAAACTACCGATTTCGCATCTCCAACAAACCGGAACCGGCGGCGAATTCTACGCTCGATTAAAAGAAGAGATGAAGCATAGAGCGAGGATTACCTTGACGGCGTCGTAGCCGGCGAGGTGGAGCAGTGCGTACTGGAGCATGCAGCCGTGTCCGGCGGAGAGGACGAAGCGGTCGCGGTTGAACCAGTAGGGGTTCTTGGGGTTGTAGCGCATGACCTCGTCGTAGAGGATGTGGCCCATGGGCGCGCAGCCCATGGGCAGGCCCGGGTGTCCGGAGTTGGCCTTCTCGACGGCGTCGATGGCGAGGAAGCGGATCGCGTTGACCGACTTGTCGAGCAGCTCGCCCGTGGCGGCGGCGCCCTCGACGGTCTCGACGGCGGCGGAGGCGCGCACGCGCTGGCTGCGGCGCGAGGAGGAGGCGGCGGTGGCGGCGCGGCGCGAGGCCGGGAGCGGGGAGCGCAGGCCGCGGCCGGCCAGCGAGCTGAGGCGGAACCCCAGGCGCTCGGATGGAGCGGCGGCGGCGGAGGCGGCGGGAGCGGCGCCCGCGCGGGCCGCGATTGTGGCGTGCGCGGCGGCGACGGAGTGCGCGGCCATGGTGGATGGGCTGTGTGTGGAGCGCGGCTGGCGGGCGGGCGGGCGGAGATGGCGAGGTGGGTGAGGAGGGGACGGCGGAGGGAGATGGAGGAGGGCTTGGTTATGTATAGGATTTTCCTGGTGCGATTTGGTGGACTCGTTGGGGTGGCGTCGGCTAGGGTGTTTTCCCTGGACGCGGTCCATGGACTGTGTTCTGTAAGCCTAAGCCGCCAGTGGCTGCTGTAAGCATGATATTCTTATTTAGTCAGCCTGATTAGTAGTACAAAGAACTGTTTTTTAAAGTTAAAGTTGAAGAGAGGTAGTTGGTACTATGTAGCTTCGACAAATCACATTAGAGCATCTCCACCGGGACCTCCAAATAGTTGCCGGCGAGTGTCGCCGGCACTGCTGTATGGGTGCGCCGACAGTGCATCCTTTATTTGGGAAAGTTGTTCCCACACCAACACCTCCCATACGACGGCCCCCAAAACTTTTTTTCTATTTTACACTATTTTGAAATAACATATCAATCACATTTTATTCATACTACATTCAATAACTCATACTATCACAAAAATAGAATTAAATTATTCATGCAATCAAACAAATAGTACTTAAATTATACATACAATCAAACAAACAAATAGTAATTAAATTATTCATACAACCAAACAAATAGAAACAAAATCATGCATTGTTGAAGAGAGGTAGGTGGTACTACGTAGCTTCAACAAAACACTTTAGTCTGTGAAGGCTTGATTAAAATCAGCACACAAAAACCATTTATTAGCAGCCGGAACATATGAATAACTAAACTTCTTGATCAGGCTGATTAGTACAAAGAACTGTATTCTAAAGTTAAAGAGAGTAGTTGATAAAATCCAATTGCAGTATCAAAACGGTACATCCATGAGAGAGAGAGAGAGAGGGGGGAGGGCAATCAGGACACGTCTAGGGTGCCACAGCCGCCTCCCGTCGACGCTGCCGATCTGGAGGAGGGGTTGATTTCGGCCCCATCAGCGGGGGGGCTCCGTTTTTCTTGTTTTAGGGTGAAGGTTTGGTGGGTTGGAGCTTATGTGGTGGTGGTGGCGCATTCTCCAATAAAGCCTCCCCAGCTTCAGCCCCATCTCGACGGTGACGTCAAGAAACTTATTGGAGTGGTATGGTTCTCGAGGACCTCTTCTGCCTTGGGAGATCTTCGGATTTTCATGGAGGTTCAACGACGGTTATTCCTTCTTCCTCATCTCTGGGATGGATGTGGTCTTCTTGACCCATTCAGCTCAGGGAGAACCAGCAGCGGTGGCACGCCTTCGACATGATCGGGAGGTTGAAGACGAAGGTCATCTCAAAGATTTTGTGGTACTTGTCCTTTTTATTGAGGTGATTTGTACCATTCGATGTTTCTCTTAATGTCACGGTCCTTTTTCGCGAAAAGAAGAGAGTAGTTGGTAGTGGAGGTGGTGTTTTCTATCATAGGTGTATATGAACCTATTATAAAAATATATAAATAACAAAATTTTAAAATGTTAAAAGTTTGCAATAAATTTCGCATGTACGTCTGAACATTTTATGCCGCATACAAGTTTTTGGGGAAAAGGAACATTTTATGTAGCCTGTAAAAGACAAAAAAGATTCACCAATAGTTATTCTGAAGCATAAAAAAAATATTTTTTAGATGGGACACAATAATATCTTTTTCCGTGAAAAAATGTGTATAAACATAGAACATCTAGATGTACATACGAAATTTTATTTCAGAATAACATTTTAAGTTGTGTTTTGGCATAATAAATTCATATCACTCATGAGCCGAATTAGATTTCATGTAAGGTTTAGAGTTCAGGGTTACGACAAATCCCATTAGTCCGTGAAGCATTGAGTAAAGCAGTGCATAAAATAAAATCCATATACAGAATAGCAGCCGCAACGTGCATGAATATAGTACTAAGTAAACTAATCATCTGGCTCAGCAGAAAACAATGTCTTGTGCGTTTTCATTAGGTTCGAGTGTATGGACAGGGTTCACGGGAGATGCTTGTGGTGAGGTGGGTTGGTGGATGAGGGACTGGGCGGTGGCCGTCGATGGGGGCAGACAATGGAATCCTGGCCGTTGGAAGGGGGTAGGAAACGACTGGATATTATAAAAGATATTTTGTGCGCCTTTTGTTCTTGATCTGCTGAACCCTTTGGAGAAAACAATACGATGAGGGCCATACCAGAAGGGAAAAGAAGAGATGAGAAGTTGGCTCTTTGCGCAGGTTGGGGTCGTCGCCATCACAGTTGTTTCCTAGAGTCATTCCAGCGTCGACGGCGATGTGTTTGATGAGAGCTTGGGGTCAAAAAGGCTGGTAATTTATTCTTACGCGTTTGAAATTTTCCTAGCCACACGAGAATAACAACAGAACATAATAGGATTGGCATGATATCCATCATGCAGCAGGGATCTGTCCATGGGCATATTCTTTGCTAAATTTTGCAAAAGCGTTAATTCAAGACTTTTTATGACTTCTTTTTGTGCGGGAAAGACTGTTGTGACTTGAACTAACACCACACACATCACCTTAGCCTGATCTCGAGTCGCAATCGAGCATCGGCATGTTGGCACGAGCAGGAGCTAGACCCGGAACGAATGTCCAACCGGGCTCCACTATTCGAGGGCTCGACAAATCCTTCGCCCCGCCACCATAGGGGCCGCATAAATACTGTAATGCTTAGTTATCTTACTTTTAGAGTTTGAAGTAGAAAATTATCCGAGAAATTTATGAAAGTGAAAAAACGGAAGTGACAAAAGGATCTATTAGTTAGGGATCTATGCGCATGGGAATATTCTTGGTGTTTACACTGCACTCTTAATTCAAGTATTTCACCCATAGCACACACATCAGCTCAGCTCACAGACGAGTCGCGATAGATCATCAACCTATTCAACGGTGAATCTAGAACAAGATCACTAGGGGTGCCAAGCTTTAAAAATCACTTTTGTACTTTCTATTTAGCCACCATTAATTCAAATATTAGTAGCTAAAAGAAGTTGTATACTTTTGGAGGGCCGGGTGCATGGAGCCCCCACTGGATACGACACTGAACCTATTGGCACTCGCAGAAGCTACATCGAGCTTCATGGCTGCTCGTGCATGCTCCATTGATAGAGAGATCTACCAAATCCAAGCCTTGTGACTTTTTAAAACTACACGCAAACATCTTATATTCAGAAACATAGGGAGTAACAAATACTACGTATGTTCCCAACAATTAAACCTATAAAGCAGGCACGACCAAATGGCTCCCGAGCTACATGTAGCTTGCTTTTGGAGAAATTCGGAAGTTTGAAAAAAGTTGGAACAAAAAATCTTGATGTAGATAACAATGAAGTCTACAAGTGTGCAAAAAAAAACAATCCAAAATTTGTTGTATTTTAGTCTCAGCAAGAATGACAAATGTGTTGATCTGGGGAGCCGTGCACATTTTAAAAAGTTGAAAATTTATCATATTTGTCATTGTTGTGTAGCCTAGAATTTAAGGAATTTTCAATCGAAATTTTTCACACCGGTAGAGTTCAACATTGTCTACACCTAGAATTTTGTTCCGATCTTTTTAAATTTTACAAATATTTTTTTTCGATTTTTTTCAAAAAAAAAGGCCACCATGGAGCTCGAGCTCCATTTCACCATTTGTGGTTTTTGCTATAAAACGTCTTATATTTAGTACAACTCATCCGTTCTATGTATCCAAGGGTGGACACAATTTATAGATCACGTGAACACCCTGCAGATTTTTTTATTCACTTCGATGTCAAAACGCATATTCTCTCTCAACGGAATGCTTGCAGCGAGCATCATGGCTTGCGTCCATCCTCCCTGGCTACTGCCGCGTTCAAGAGACCAAGGGCGGCACGCCTATACGGCTATACAGCCGGCACCTTTGAGGCTTTGACTATCTGTAGGCTGATGCAGTGCACCCTTTCAAAGTCGAAAGGGATCAGGGCCATTAGGGTGAGCTCATCTCCTGCAGTTGAGTCTCGTCCTTGGCTACTTGATACTGCCCAAAGGACCATAGATATGCTGGCCGGAGACGTGCACCAACTGTAACTGCTAGCACCTTGCTCCATACCGCTTGCACACTTTGCTTGTTCCACTAGCTTGCATACGTGCTTAATTAACCGCTGGGTGTATTGGTTTCGCCATCATACATGTAGCATCAGCAGCTAGCTCGAGTCAAAAGATGGCACTAATTGAAAAGGATTTGCAGGATTTGTGGTGAAAGTTGCTTGCCGAATCAACAAACTACAATTCCTAACTAATTAGAGCATCTCCAGTCGTATCCCCCAAAGCGTCCCCCAAAGCAATTTGGGCGCGCCGGACAAAAAATGCGTTCCAGCCGCGTCCCCCAAAGCCCATTTTTGTCCGGCGTGATACGGTGTCCGCACCCGAGCCGTCCCCGTCCCATAGGGACGCTCGCACGCCGGACACAACGAAAAGCGGGCTCCCACATGTCGGCGACTATTTGCATAAACCGTTGGTTCGCGCTTTTTCTCGTCGCTCCTTCCTTCCCGCGCTCCCACCCTCCGCCGCCGGATTTCCGGCCGTTTGGACGTCGATCTTGAGTCGGCACCGTCGACGCGGCGAGGCTCCCCGTCGGCCGCCGCCGCTTCCCCGTGTCCCAGAACGCGCCGTCAAATCCGCCCCACCTCCGCGCACACAAGGTGTTCGACGACTTGCCAGGTAGGCGCGATTGGCACGCAGAGATCCGTGACAGCAATGTTCATGATCAACTTCAAGCTGATCTCATTGAGCATTTGTGGAGGATCAAAGGAAATACCGTGGCACCTTGATGTATCATCTAGCCCTATTTATTATATTTGTTTACTTGTTTTATTGTTTGTTGTAATTTAATTTGAAAATAATCCTCGCAAACATTTTTATTCATATGCTACATTTGATAAATGGTTCTATGTTAAAATAGTATTTTAAATGTTTGGGGGCGGCGTTTGTGGAACGCGGCTGGGGAGCGACATCCCCCAAACGCAGCACGAACAAAACACGTCCTCCAAACGCTCAATCTGACGCGGTTTGGGGGACGCTTTGGGGGACGCGGCTGATGCTCTTAGCACCATCAATCACACCAACTAACCCAACGCACGTGTTAGCTAAATAGGTTGGTGGCGCCCCTAAAGTGGTCCTAAACGTACAAAACGAATATAAATAAACTTAGAGCATGTTTAGTCGCCATTCACAATTACAGAGAACAGACCGTGTATTCTGCTTATTGAATGCTTTGTAGATGGGCCATCTAATGAAGTTGTTGGACCGTATAGGTTTAGTTTGAGTTCCTTTTTTTTCATTTTCCTTTTTACTGGCATAAAGTGGATGAATCTTTCACTATAACGCACACACTAGATCAACAGTTAGTTTCATGGCTACAGTTACATAATGTTAGCACTCTCACAATATGCCGTTAGTCTCTGTTTGATGCATAGTCCTCGACAGTCTTCCATGATCTCACATGTTTACTGAATATCACCAATCAAAGCCTGCTTCATACACCAACTATCAAAACTAAGTTACTGATTCTCTGTCCAGCATCATATTCAGCAATTTTTTTTCCACCGAAACATTGCAACCAATGTTGCACACTTATAACATGTATAATATTTTATGGGTCTTCTAACTTTACAGGACGAGGTATTCTATAATATCAATTACAGATACGAAAAGTGTAAGCCAACACTAAACATGTCAGCGTCAAAGCGCACCCCTTTTCAAGACATCACCAACGGCCAGAATCAAGGTGATTAACAATGGCTGATGCTTTCAACTCTTATTATTATTTCGACATATAGTAAATTGTGCCATGACTGCAGATCCTAAAGAGGCCAAAAGGCAGAGAAACCGAGAGTATTATGCAAAAAATAAAGATGAAATTGCAAAACGCCGGCGCTGATGGCGTGTAACTCACACGTTCGTTGGGAACCCCAAGAGGAAGGTATGATGCGCACAGTAGCAAGTTTTCCCTCAGAAAGAAACCAAGGTTTAATCGAACCAGGAGGAGCCAAGAAGCACGTTGAAGGTTGATGGTGGCGAAATGTGATGCGGCGCAACAACAGGATTCCGCGCCAACGTGGAATCTGCACAACAAAACCAAAGTACTTTGCCCCAACGAAACATGAGGTTGTCAATCTCACCGGCTTGTGTAACAAAGGATTAAGCGTATCGAGTGGAAGATGATTATTTGCAAGAAAATAGTAAAACACAATTGCAGTAGATATGCTATGTAAAGAATAGGACCGGGGTCCACAGTTCACTAGAGGTGTCTCTCCCATAAGATAAAAGCATGTTGGGTGAACAAATTACGGGCAATTGACAAATAGAGAAGGGCATAACAATGCATGTACATGATATGATAAATATAGTGAGATTTAATCCGGGCATTACGACAAAGTACATAGACCGCCATCCAACTGCATCAATGCCTAAAAAGTCCACCTTCGGTTATCATCCGAACCCCATTCGTATTAAGTTGCAAGACAATTGCATTAAGTATGGTGCGTAATGTAATCGACAACTACATCCTTAGACATAGAATCAATGTTTTATCCCTAGTGGCAACAACACATCACAACCTTAGAACTTTCTGTCACTGTCCCAGGTGTCAATGAAGGCATGAACCCACTATCGAGCATAAATACTCCCTCTTGGAGTTAAGAGTAAAAACTTGGCCGAGCCTCTACTAATAACGGAGAGCATGCAAGAGCATAAACAACACATAAACAATAGATTGATAATCACCATAACATAGTATTCTCTATCCATCGGATCCCGACAAACACAACATATAGTATTACAGATAGATGATCTTGATCATGTTAGGCAGCTCACAAGATCCAACAATGAAGCACAACAAGGAGAAGACGACCATCTAGCTACTGCTATGGACCCATGGTCCAGGTGAACTACTCACTCATCACTCCGAGGCGATCATGGCGATGAAGAGTCCTCCGGAGATGAATCCCTCTCCGGCAGCCGGAGGCGATCTCCCGAATCCCCCGAGATGGGACGGCGGCGCGCGTCTCTGGAAGGTTTTCCGTATCGTGGCTCACGGGGTTTCGCGACGAGGCTTTAAGTAGGCGGAAGGGTAGGTCGGGGGCTGACGAGGGCCCACACCATAGGGCGGCGCGGCCCCCATCCGGCCGCGCGGCCCTATGGTGGCGGCGCCTCTTCGCCCACTTCGTTATCTCTTCGGTCTTTGGAAGCCGTGCAAAAATAGGACTGGCGAAGATTTCGTCCAATTCGAGAATATTTCCTTACTAGGATTTCGAAACCAAAAACAGCAAACAGAATGGCTCTTCACATCTTGTTAATAGGTTAGTTCCAAAATGCATAAATATGACATATAATGTGCATAAAACATGTAGGTATCATCAATAAAGTAGCATGGAACATAAGAAATTATCGATACGTGGAGACGTATCGCATCCCCAAGCTTAGTTCGCTCGTCCGAGCAGGTAAAACGATAACAAAGATAATTTCAAGTGACATGCCATCATAATCTTGATCATACTATTTGTAAACATATGTAATGAATGCGCGATCAAAACAAAGGTAATGACATGAGTAAACAAGTGAATCATATAGCAAAGACTTTTCATGAATAGTACTTCAAGACAAGCATCAATAAGTCTTGCATAAGAGTTAACTCATAAAGCAATAAATCAAAGTAAAGGTGTTGAAGCAACACAAAGGAAGATTAAGTTTCAGCGGTTGCTTTCAACTTATAACATGTATATCTCATGGATATTGTCAACATAAAGTAATATAACAAGTGCAATATGCAAGTATGTAGGAATCAATGCACAGTTCACACAAGTGTTTGCTTCTTAAGGTGGAGGGAGATAGGTAAACTGACTCAACAATAAAAGTAAAAGAATGGTCCTTCAAAGTGGAAAGCATCGATTGCTGTATTTGTGCTAGAGCTTTTATTTTGAAAACATGAAACAATTTTGTCAACGGTAGTAATAAAGCATATGAGTTATGTAAATTATATCTTACAAGTTGCAAGCCTCATGCATAGTATACTAATAGTGTCCGCACTCGTCCTACTTAGCTTGGACTACCGGATCTTCGCATGCCATGTTTCAACCAAGTGTCACAAAGGGGTACCTCCATGCCGCCTGTACAAAGGTCTAAGGAGAATGCTCGCATTTTGGATTTCTCGCTTTTGATTATTCTCAACTTAGACATCCATACGGGACAACATGGACAACAGATAATGGACTCCTCTTAAATGCATAAGCATGTAGCAACAATTATTATTCTCATATGAGATTGAGGATATATGTCCAAAACTGAAACTTCAACCATGATTCATGGCTTTAGTTAGCGGCCCAATGTTCTTCTCTAACAATTTTGCATGCTCCAACCACTAAGGTGATAGATCCTTCAGACAAGACGGACATGCATAGCAACTCACATGATATTCAACAATAGTCGATGGCGTTCCCCAGAAGCATGGTTATCGCACAACAAGCAACTTAATAAAAGATAAAGTGCATAAGTACATATTCAATACTACGATAGTTTTTAAGGCTATTTTGTCCCATGAGCTATATATTGCAAAGGTGAATGATGGAATTTTAAAGGTAGCACTCAAGCAATTTACTTTGGAATGGCGGAGAAATACCATGTAGTAGGTAGGTATGGTGGACACAAATGGCATAGTAGTTGGCTCAAGGATTTTGGATGCATGAGAAGTATTCCCTCTCGATACAAGGTTTAGGCTAGCAAGGTTATTTGAAGCAAACTCAAGGATGAACCGGTGCAGCAAAACTCACATAAAAGACATATTGTAAACATTATAAGACTCTACACCGTCTTCCTTGTTGTTCAAAACTCAATACTAGATATTATCTAGACCTTAGAGAGACCAAATATGCAAATCAAATTTTAGCAAGCTCTATGTATTTCTTCATTAATGGGTGCAAAGTATATGATGCAAGAGCTTAAACATGAGCACAACAATTGCCAAATATCACATTATCCAAGACATTTTAGAATTACTACATGTAGCATTTTCCAATTCCAACCATATAACAATTTAACGAAGAAGAAACTTCGCCATGAACATTATGAGTAAAGCCTAAGGACATATTTGTCCATATGCAAAGGAGCGTGTCTCTCTCCCACAAAGTGAATGCTAGGATCCATTTTATTCAAACAAAAACAAAAACAAACCGACGCTCCAAGTAAAGAACACAAGATGTGATTGAATAAAAATATAGTTTCGGGGAGGAACCTGATGTTGTCGATGAAGAAGGGGATGCCTTGGGCATCCCCAAGCTTAGACGCTTGAGTCTTCTTAAAATATGCAGGGTGAACCAGGGGCATCCCCAAGCTTAGAGCTTTCACTCCTCTTGATCATAGTATATCATACTCCTCTCTTGACCCTTGAAAACTTCCTTCACACCAAACTTCAAGCAAACTCATTAGAGGGTTAGTGCACAATTAATAATTCACACATTCAGAGGTGACACAAACATTCTTTACATTTCTGGACATTGCATAAAGCTGGACATTAATGGATCAAAGAAATGAATCCAACATAGCAAAAGAGGCAATGCGAAATAAAAGGCAGAATCTGTCAAAAACAGTCCGTAAAGACGAATTTAAATGGCACCAGACTTGCTCAAATGGAAAAACTCAAAACTAATGAAAGTTGCGTACATATCCGAGGATCACGCTCGTAAATTGGCAGATTTTTTCGAATTTTCTACAGAGGCCTGTGCCCAGATTCGTGACAGACAGCAATGCTGTTTCTGCGCAGCGATCCCAAATATAATATCAACTTTGACATAGAAACTTTACTTGGCACAAAAACATGATAAGGAGAGGTTGCTACAGTAGTAAACAACTTCCAAGACTCAACAAAACAAAAAATTGCTGTAGTAAAAACATGGGTTGTCTCCCATAAGCGCTTTTCTTTAACGCCTTTCAGCTAGGCGCAGAAAGTGCAAATCAAGTAACATCGAGAGATGAAGCATCAACATTATTATTTTTCATGCAAACACAACTTGTTGCAGAGGGTACTTTAGGTGCTCCATTATCTAAATTCTCTATGGTGGTGCTAGGGGTCTTAGAAATTTTAGGCCTATAATAATTCTTTTGTTTAGGCACTTTAGAGGCGTACATGAATTTTTGCTCTTTCCCCACATAAGCTTTCTCATTATACTTGAGAGAAGAAAAGGTTGAACCCAAGGTTCCCATAGCCTTTTCAAGTTCATCAATCCTATTGGTTTGATTATCATGGACAACACAAGTTCCTAGGACACTAATTCTTTCATCAATTCCTCCTAAGGATTTATCAAGTTCATAAGTTTTGTCAAATAACATTCCCAATTTAGTTTCAACACTTGGAAAATTTTTCTCTATGGTTTCCAATTTTTTTATAACATCTTCAAGAGAGATTTCAATTTTAACTTCATTAACAGGTGGTATTCCAACTAGACTCTCAATGATGCAACTAGCTTCTAAAGCGGTACCTAGGAAATTGCCTCCCGAAAGGGTATCAAGAACATACCTATTCCAACTAGATAAACCAACATAAAAGTTCCTAAGAAGGATAGTAGTGGAGTGTTTCTTAATGCACCTATGATGAGCATTACTAATTCTATACCAAGCATCTTTAAAACTTTCTCCACCTTGTTGCTTAAAAGAACGAACTTCAACTTCAGGATTACTCATTTTAGTAGCAATAAAGTAAACTAGGCAAAGACAAGTAACTAATTTTTGTGTTTTTGATATAGAGAGCAAGACAATAAATAAAGTAAAACTAGCAACTAATTTTTGTGTGTTTTGTTTAGGTGCAGCAAACAAAGTAGTAAATAAAGCAAGACAAAAACAAAGTAAAGAGATTGAGAAGTGGAGACTCCCCTTGCAGCGTGTCTTGATCTCCCCGGCAACGGCGCCAGAAAAGAGCTTGATGGCGTGTAACTCACACGTTCGTTGGGAACCCCAAGAGGAAGGTATGATGCGCACAGCAAGTTTTCCCTGAAAGAAACCAAGGTTTAATCGAACCAGGAGGAGCCAGAAGCACGTTGAAGGTTGATGGTGGCGAAATGTGATGCGGCGCAACAACAGGATTCCGGCGCCAACGTGGAATCTGCACAACAAAACCAAAGTACTTTGCCCCAACGAAACAGGAGGTTGTCAATCTCACCGGCTTGCTGTAACAAAGGATTAAGCGTATCGAGTGGAAGATGATTGTTTGCAAGAAAATAGTAAAACACAATTGCAGATTGTATGCTATGTAAAGAATAGGACCGGGTCCACAGTTCACTAGAGGTGTCTCTCCCATAAGATAAAAGCATGTTGGGTGAACAAATTACGGTCGGGCAATTGACAAAGAGAAGGGCATAACAATGCATGTACATGATATGATAAATATAGTGAGATTTAATCCGGCATTACGACAAAGTACATAGACCGCCATCCAATGCATCAATGCCTAAAAAGTCCACCTTCAGTTATCATCCGAACCCCATTCGTATTAAGTTGCTGCACAGACAATTGCATTAAGTATGGTGCGTAATGTAATCGACAACTACATCCTTAGACATAGAATCAATGTTTTATCCCTAGTGGCAACAACACATCACAACCTTAGAACTTTCTGTCACCTGTCCCAGGTGTCAATGAAGGCATGAACCCACTATCGAGCATAAATACTCCCTCTTGGAGAGTAAAAACTTGGCCAGAGCCTCTACTAATAACGGAGAGCATGCAAGAGCATAAACAACACATAAACAATAGATTGATAATCACCATAACATAGTATTCTCTATCCATCGGATCCCGACAAACACAACATATAGTATTACAGATAGATGATCTTGATCATGTTAGGCAGCTCACAAGATCCAACAATGAAGCACAACAAGGAGAAGACGACCATCTAGCTACTGCTATGGACCCATGGTCCAGGGGTGAACTACTCACTCATCACTCCGGAGGCGATCATGGCGATGAAGAGTCCTCCGGAGATGAATCCCCTCTCCGCAGGTGCCGGAGGCGATCTCCTGAATCCCGAGATGGGATTGCGGCGGCGGCGTCTGGAAGGTTTTCCGTATCGTGGCTCTCGACTGGGGTTTCGCGATGGAGGTTTTAAGTAGGCGGAAGGGTAGAGGGGCGACGGGGCCCACACCATAGCGGCGCGGGCCCCCTCTGGCCGCGCGGCCCTATGGTGGCGGCGCCTCGTCGCCCACTTCGTTATCTCTTCGGTCTTCTGGAAGCTCCGTGCAAAAATAGGACCCGCGAAGATTTCGTCCAATTCCGAGAATATTTCCTTACTAGGATTTCTGAAGCCAAAAACAGCAGAAAATGGCTCTTCGGCATCTTGTTAATAGGTTAGTTCCAGAAAATGCATAAATATGACATATAATGTGCATAAAACATGTAGGTATCATCAATAAAGTAGCATGGAACATAAGAAATTATCGATACGTTGGAGACGTATCAGGCGCCAAGCACGAGAACTTAAAAAACAGGTTCCTTCAACGGATGCAAACATAAACGATAAAACAGTATGTCATACACCAGATCCTCCACAATCCGGAGTCAGCCAGCTGCAATACAAAACACCAGGTCATGTGTTCTTTACTCGCGCATATATGTGGCCTATTTTTTGGATGCAAATACTTAATTGTCATCTACAATGAATTTTGTAGACATGGCTCCACTTGTTCAGCATACCTATGCATCTCCATGCCCGGAACCGGAACCGGAACCATCCCAATTCTATGCAGACGGTTCACCAAACCATATACCTGGTAATATAATCTGTCATGCCATTTTTTGCATTTTTTTACGTGATCTTCAAAATCTTCTAACAATGTTTGATGTTCACATGTCTTGAAGCTGTTCTGGGCTGCAGTAATGCTTCTCTTCATAAATCGTCAACATCTACCTTGCAATATGATGGCTGTGACTCGGGTTCTACCCGATCAAACACACAACGAGGTCAAAAAAATCAAAGTGCTAAAAGTTGGTACGCTAAATTGTCTGGCGACAAAAAAGCTGACTATATACAGAGGCAGCGGTTAGCTCGCCATCGAAAGAATGCTGCAACTCGGACTGCTCTTAATCATGCAGAAGTATCTCCGATGCAAATTACCCCATTGAGCAACGTAACCATGTCACTAGCAAATGGTACATAAACCTCTATTCAGAAAATTTTGCAAAATATAAATAGGGTAACTGTTTCATGCGAGCTTCATTTCATCTGTATCATCCTATTTTCTACTTCAGGTAGCAGGGATACTGCCACGCAATGCAGCGACTCAAGAATGCTTGACGGCGATCATAGTGATTGGCTACACAGTAATTTGACTTTCATCTCTCATGTGAAATCTGGACAAGATCTGCAAAATGGATCCACATCTGCAGGAGGACATGGACAAAAGAGCTTCGCTGAAAAAAGTGAATATTGCAGCAAGAAACGACAGCGTGATTCTTCTGATCAGAAACGACAACGTGAAAGGGATCGGTACTCATCAATGACAGATGGTGAGAAGGAAATATGCTTGCGCAAGAAAAGGGAGTATAAGAAATTAGTCGTCCGAGAAAATTCTTCGCCCTTGATCACCTCACATTGCACACCTTACATGCAAGCACAACCATGTAAAACTAACCCAACAGGTACCGCTGGCCACATGCATATAGTGTATTACTAGCATGTAATTCTAATTGTGTCAAATAATTGCAGTTCACATATCTGATATTTAACTAATTGATACGTCCAAAACATATCTACTTTCCCGAACACTTTTGCTATTGTTTTGCCTCTAATTTGTGTATTTTGGATACAACTAACACGGAGTAACGCTGTTTTCAGAATTGCTCGTGTCTCGTTTTTGTGCGAAATCCAACTTTCGGAAAAACCTCAGAATTTATACAGAAGGCCCTATTTTCCCGAAGACTCACGGAGCCGAGGGGGTAGGTGGGGCACGAGGGCCCCACACTAGGTCGGCGCCCGGGAGGGCGCGGCCCGTGTGTGGCCCCCTCGCTGGCCCCGACGCCCTCCTTCGGACTACTTATCGCCCTCGACCTAAAAACGCACGGGGAGAAGTCAAAGTCGCCGAAACCCTCCAGAGAGCCGCCACATCGCGAAACTCCGTCTCGGAGCCAGAAGTCTCCGTTCGGCACTCCGGGGACGGGAATTGGAGATCATCGCCGCCATCACCACCAACGCCCTCGACCAGCCATGTTTCCCCCATCCATGTGTGAGTAATTCCCCCCGTAGGCTGAAGGGGATGGTAGGGATTGGATGAGATTGGTCATGTAATAGTCATAAGTTTGTTAGGGCATAGTGCCTAGTATCCGTAGATGTCACTTTTATGATATTGTTGCAACTTGTTATGCTTAATGCTTGTAACTAGGCCCGAGTGCCATGATCTCAGATCTGAACATGTTATTGATTCATGAAGATATTCATTGTTTATGATCTTACTGCAAGTTGTATACACACGTCGCTGCTGGAACCAATGGCCCCGAAGTGAAAATCGGGACAACCGGAGGAATGGTAGTGATGTGAGGATCACATGTGGTCACGGAGTGTTAATGCTTTGCTCCGGTACTCTATTAAAAGGAGTACCTTAATTTCCAGTAGTTTCCCTAGAGGCCCGGCTGCCACTGGTAGGACAAAAGATGTTGTGCAAGTTTCTCATTGCGAGCACGTACGACTAAATATGGAACACATGCCTATTGATTGATTAGTACTTGGATACCGTTTTATTATTATCTGCAAATGCTCCTGCTTTGATTGTTATATGAGTTTCTCTCATCCATGCAACGCCCGTTAATCCGTCCATGTGCCTACAGTATTTTAATCTCTTGTTTACTATAATCACTACTGCTGTCTTTATTTCACCGCTGCTATTATTTCACTATTCCTACTGCTATAAACTGTTGCTACTCATAAACTCTTGCGAGCAAGTCTGTTTCATGAATTGACAACTCCATTGTTAAGGCTTAGAAGTATTGTTTGTCTCCCTTGTGTCGAATCAATAAATTGGGTAATACTTCCTCGAAGACTGTTGCGATCCCCTATACTTGTGGGTCATCAAGACTATTTTTGGCGCAGAGCATAGCTTTATTTGGAAGTTCACTTGGATTGATATTGTTCGCTGCAAAATCTCCATCATGGGTAAACCTCGCGATACTAAGGTCGCCATATTACCATCCACTACAAGAAAAGGTACAACTCTTAGTACCTCTGCTGCTCTTGATTCACCATCTGTGATAAGTAAACTTGTTTCACCACCACAGATTCAAATGCTGGTACTTCTCCTGAATCTGAAAATTCCTCTTATAATTGTGATGATGCTTCTGCTGTGCTTGATAATGATGGTTCGTTAGGATCTTTTCTAGATGCTACAATTGCTAGGTCTAGGCAAATTGAAAATACTGAAACTCCTAATGAAAATGCTGCTACACCTGTTAATTCACCTGAGTGTTGAATATTCTAGTGATGAGCTTGATGAAGATTATGTGGAGCTTGATGATGATTTTATTGAAAAATGCAATGCTACTACTGATGAAAAATTAAAAAGTTGCTTGCGAACATGCTGTTAGATATAAACTGTCTCCTGACCCTAAATTTGCCACATCTCCTATAAACATTAAGGATAAAGATTATGATTTTTCTCTTGATCTATCTCATATAGCTATTGTTGAGAAAACACACCCTTTTGTGGTACTGAAAAAGAAAGTGCTATTGAACACATGATTGAGTTATCTACTCTGAGTAGCTTGTTTTCTAATGATGTCAAGATGCGTACTTATTTTGTCGCTAAATTTTTTCCTTTCTCATTAAAGGATGATGCTAAAACTTGGTATAATAATTTGCCTCCTGGTTCTATTAGAAGTCCAATTGACTTGCGTGATGTTTTCTTTCGAAAATACTTAGCGCTCAACATATTGCTTTGCAGAGAATTTATAATTTTGACCAGGAAGATGGAGAGAAAGTGCCTGAGGCTTGGGCGAGATTTTGCTCTCTTATTAGAGCTCAGCTTGATCATGATTTGGAAAAGCATGATTTACTTGATATATTTTATAGTGGACTAACCATTGAGTCTAGGGCATACTGGATAGTTGTGCTGGTTGTGTTTTCAGGAAAAGAACGACGACGCTGAAGAATTATTGGCTAAAATAGGCCGGAATCATGATGATTGGTCTACACTGAACCAACCCCGACACCGATATTGAAGAAGAGGGGTATGATTAAATTAAATGATGAAGATATGAGGGAAGCCAAGAAGTCTCTTAAAGAGAAGGGTATTAAACTGAAGATGTGAAGAATTTACCTCCTATAGAAGATTTATGTAAGATAACTCCCCTTCATCCATGATTGAGGTACATTCTCTTCAACGCTTTACTAGGGAAGATATTCCGTATTCAAAACCTCCTGCTCAATGCTTAGATGAGTTTGATAATTATATTGTTAAGCAAGAAAACTTTAATATGAGAGTAGAGAATCATTTAATGGAAAATTCTCGAGCTATTAGTGAATTGCATGATATTGTGGAGAGAACCTCCAATGATGTTAAGATACTTGTTAAACATTTTCATATGGTTCAAACTCAAATTGATCAACTCACTAAAGTGCAAAATGACTTGTTGGGAAATAATTCTAAAGAAAAACATGCTTATGAAGTAACAACTAGAGGTGGTGTTTCTACCCAGGATCCTTTATATCCTGAAGGGCATCCCAAAAGAGTTGAACAAGATTCTCAACGAACTAAAACTAGTGCTCCATCTAAGAAAAAGAAAAAGAAACATAAGAATGTTGTAGAATCCTCTGAACTTGTTAATGATCCTAATAGTATTTCTATTTCGATGCTGAAACGAAAGTGGTAATGAACATGATAAAGATAATGATAAGGATGATACTCCTGATAAAGAAGGAATTTAAAAAGAACCTAAAAAGCATGCTAAAAATAAAAAGTACACTAAAGAAGATTTTATTGCTGAGAAACATGGTAATGAAAGAGAACCTTGGGTTCAAAAGCAAATGCCTTTTCCTGCTAAGAAACTAAAATCAAAGGAGGAGGAACATTATAATAAATTTTGTGATTGGATGATACCTTTATTTTTGCAAATCCCTTTGACTAATGCTATTAAATTGCCTCCTTATTCAAACTATATGAAAGATATTGTCTCTAACAAAAGGAAAATTCCCAATGAGGAGATTTCCACTATGCTCGCTAATTACTCCTTCAGTGGTAAGGTTCCAAAGAAGCTTGGAGACCAGGTATACCGACTATTCCTTGTTCCATCAAGAATAATTATGTTAGAACTGCTCTATGTGATTTGGGAGCAGGTGTTAGTGTAATGCCTTTTTCTCTTTATAAGAGACTTGATTTAGATAAGTTAATACCAACTGATATATCTTTGCAAATGGCTGATAAATCTACTGCTATTCCTGTTGGTGTATGTGAAAATGTTCCTGTTCAAGTTACTCAACATTGCTTGATATTAACTGATTTTGTTGTGTTGGAAATGCTGAAGATGATAATATGTCCATTATTCTTGGAAGACCCTTTCTTAATACTGCAGGGGCTGTTATTGATTGCAATAAAGGAAAAGTCACTTTCAATGTTGATGACAAGGAACATACTGTCTATTTTCCCAAGAGGATTGATAAAGTATATGGAGTTAATACAATTTTTAATGTGAAAACTATCAAAGTGGGATCCATTGATTGTCCTATATATGAGCCTAAAGAAGAATATCAAACTCTTGTGATTGGATCCATATCAATTCAATATAAGGTAACATGATTGATTTGAGGTTTATTTCTTCTTATGTCATATAAAATTTATTTGGTAGCAAGACTTGATCAACCTTGTTAACAAGTATATTTTAATGCATAAGAGAACTAAACAACATTTCTTTCTTTCTTTCTCCCTCCGTTTGTTTTACTTGCTGTAGCACCTTTTTGTTTTGCAATATGCTTTAGTTGTTAAGATTTTGGAAATCATTTTCCTGCGCAGTAATAATTAATTTAACACCCGAAATGTGCATTTTTCGAAGTTCTCAAAAATTTACAAAAATTATACCGGTAGTCCTATTTTTCGAAGAGGCACTGGAGCACTGGGCTGACCGTGGGGCACCCGGTGGCATCCCACGGCCGGCGCGGCCAGCAAGGGGCGCGCCACTGGTGTGTGGGTCCCCCTTTGCCCCACTTCAGCATCTCTTCCTCTTATTCTCTTCTCTCTCCGAAAAACTCGTACTCACTTTCTCTCTCTTTCTAAGAACTCGATTTCTCGATCTCTTTGCTCAGCCAGATTTCAAATTTGGCACATTTGCTCCTTGGTATGTGACTCCTTTGATTGTCCAATTAGAATTTTGTTTGGTTGAGTATATCTTGAATATTTTGCTGCTGTAGATAACATGTTTAGTGAGCTTGCATGCTTGTTCTAAGTGGTATAAATTAGTTTTGATGCATGTTTAGTACTCTAGCAAGTTCCTATAGTAGTTCCCCTCAATTATATACTTTGAAATCAAATTTTATAATGATTGTTGAAAAATTTCAGAAAATGGAAGGGAGTAGGCACCAACTAAATCAACAAGAATTGGAGGTGCAACAAGTCATGAGAGTTCACCGCGAAGAGGGAGTATACCCGTCTTATTACCCATGCACGGATTTTATGCGGAACGCAGGAATCCTGCAAGATGTTCAAACACTGATTTCCAATGCAGGGTTGGAAGGTTTTACTGTTGGTGAACCTTACCAATATGCTAAACTAACGGTGTCGGTTGTGCAGGATTTTGAATTTCATCGGTCTCAAACTAACCCCATGGTCCGGTACAAGATTTATAACAAAACTATCAACTTGCCTTTCGTGATTTTTGTGCAGCAATTAGAGTGCCGCAGTGGGGATCCTGCGAGAAGGTCAGGGGAACACCGCGGGAGCTCTCGAACCTTTATACAATGATTTGTAATGGGAGGAGCTTCTCCGATGATGGTGGTAAGATTAGTAGCATTCAACAACCAGCTATCCGCTATTTCGCTTACTTCGTTACAAAGTGCGTTCTTGCTAGAAGGAATGCGAGTAAGTTGTCTGTTAAAGATATGGCTTTCTTAGCCGCCGCTTTGCAACAGGATAGGACCTATAATTTGGGTGCTTTAATAGCTTGTAGACTTGCTACTAACCGTGAGAAAGGAGGAATTTGTGGAGGTCTTATCGCTCTCGCTTGTTAGCTATGCATGGTGTAGAACCTCACTCTCTAGATATTCCGCTTTCCATAGAGAAACTTGATGTTGTTTCCATGATTAAACATGAGTTTATTTCAGATGCATCTAATTTGAACAACCTGTATTATAGGATAACTTTGTATAAGAAAAATTGGAGAATAACTAAGAAAATTGAAAAACTAGTACGATTGCCTGCACCTTCTGCTTAACCTTGATGCCAGGAAAGGGTGGTCGATCACAGAAAATGAGCTAAACGCATACATAGAAAGGGAAAGCCATCGTGTAAGGGAAGGCATGGAGGAGGCCGAGAGCACCCCGACTCTTCATCCGATGCAGCGAGCTCCTCATATCAACATTATGGTCATGTGGAACCCCCACGACATTCTTCTGCGCAGGGGCCCTATTATCACTCCATGTATGATCCACCGGCGTGGAACTCCGACCCTCGTTGGGATTGAACTCCACTTGGGCCAAAAGCCTAAGCTTGGGGGGAGGTATACCGGCATCACTCATTCTTTGCATATTATGGTTGCTGGATACTTGTACATACTTGTTTAGTTTCTTAGAGTGGTTTTCTAATGAGAAGGAGATGATATTTGGGGAAGTGCTGTCCAAAAACAGATTCTGGGCTGTTACCAAAAAAATTCGTACGCACAGCCAGAACGTTATTTTGAGTTGCCAATTTTTGAGCATGTGCCCCAGGTTGTTATCTAACTTTCATTAGTTGAACACTTTTTGAGCTGAGCAATGGAAGATTTTTGTTAATTTCGATTTCTGTACTGCTGTCAGGTTTTGGCAGATTTCTGTCATCCTGCTTTTCTGTGTTTCTGTTAGTTTGCATTCTTTTGTTTTCGCTTTGTTTCTTTCCTAAAACACAAAAAGACCAAAAATATTTCTGTTGTTTCTCTTCACCATTTGTTTATTTGGTTCTTTGCTCTTAGTTTACTTTATTTGCTATCATTGGTTTGCTACAAGAAAACCCAAAAAGATTTTGCTTTGTTTGCTTGTTTCTTTTGTTCTTGTTTCCAATTCGAAAACACCAAAAATATTTGCTGTTCTTCTTTGGTTTGTAAAGTTCATCATGAGTTCAATGGTCTTCGGTGGCTGGAGCGTGGTTTTCATTTCATATTATCCAAGCTACACAAGTGAAAGGCAATAATAACGATCTACAACAATTGGATTGTGGTGAGAGGCTGGTATGAACTCTATTTGTTTTCATTTTTGTACATATACTCATCCATGTGAGCATGCTTAGTTGGTTCATGTGAGGTATATGTTATTTGAAAGTCTAGTAGTTCATGATCTCTCATGTTTGGCTCCAATTTATTAATATGAGTAGCATGTCATGGATGTTCGCTTGCATTGTTTTATTCATAAGCAAGTATGGCATTGTGGTATCCTCCTCTGAACAATTCATTTATATCGACTTGGCACATGCTCACGCATGCATATGACTGAACAAAAAGTCAATTAAGCCTCGATGATTCATATTGTTTCAGAGTTCTTGCATCACTTTTATGCCTCCGTTAATTTATTTTGCCGCAAGCATGATTATGTGCTCTCTTGATTTGTCGCTCCCTAGTCTTTTGCTAGCCTTCACTTGTACTGAGCGGGAACGCCGCTCGTGCTTCCAAACACCTGAAAACCAAGTTGTTCCAAAGTGTCCACCATAAATACCTATGCATGGCATTTCAAACCATTCCAAGTATATTCTCATGCGCTACCTTTAAAACCTTCAAAATGCTTCTCAATTTGTGTTAATGTTTCATAGCTCATGAGGAAGTATGTGGTGTTTAGCTTTCAACCTTGTCATTTACTTTTGACGGACTCTCATATGGACTAGTGGCACATCCGCTTATCCAATAATTTTGCAAAAAGAGCTGGCAATGGGATTCCAGTCCCGAATTAATTAACTTAAATAGACACTCCTCCATGGTTTGTGATTGTTGGACGGCACCCGAAGGATTCGGTTAGCCATGGCTTGTGTAAGCAAAGGTTGGGGGGAGTCATCATCATAATAAAACTTAAATAAAAAGGCACTCCTTCATGGTATGTGATTGTTGGCAGGCACCCGAGGATTCGGTTAGCCATGGTTTGTGTAAGAAAGGTTGGAAGGAGTGCCACATAAACATACAAAAAATTCATGGGAGCCGCTCTTGGGAGTCCGGTTGATGAGGTAGTTAGTGTACCCATTACCATTCGTTGACAACAACAAGCACCTCTCAAAATAATTTTACTCCTGTTTTAAAAATGAAAAGCTCTAGCGCATGTTAATCCCTGCTTCCCTCTGCGAAGGGTCAATCTTTTACTTTTATGTTGTGTCTCCATTCTTTCTTCGAGCACTATCTTGAGAGCACAACTGTCATTCTTAGTATAATATGCTTGTCTCAAAATATGATTGATTGTGGTATAACTTTGATGCTTTTATCTTTGACAATCACTACTTCTAGTCTTTCTATGAACTCCAGAGGTGCCCGGCATTTATGTTTTGCCGATCAAATACGGCAAGCGAGATAACTTTATCATATTCTCTTATGAACATTGCAATCCTGCTTATATACATGATTCATGATGCTTATTATTAATTGTTGGTACCTCTCCATGATTGACATAGCTCTTGGATGATCTTATTTGCATGTATCTCATTATGAACTGCTTAAGTATTAGCCATAGCATGAGAATATATACATCATATGAGCAAATGTGTTCGTGAAAGTTCTTTTATCGCTCAGTTGTTAACTGAATTGCTTGAGGACAAGCAATAAGCTAAGCTTGGGGGAGTTGATACGTCCAAAACGTATCTACTTTCCCGAACACTTTGCTATTGTTTTGCCTCTAATTTGTGTATTTTGGATACAACTAACACGGACTAACGCTGTTTCAGCAGTGCTCTGTGTCTTTGTGCAAATCCAACTTTCAGAAAACCTCGAATTTATACGAAGGCCCTATTTTCCCGGAAGACTCACGGAGCCAGGGCAAGCCGGTGGGGGCACGAGGGCCCCACACACTAGGCCGGCGCGGCCCGGAGGGGCCGCGCGGCCCTAGTGTGTGGCCCCTCGGCTGGCCCCCGACGCCCTCCTTCCGACTACTTATCGCCCTCGACCTAAAACGCACGGGAGAAGTCGAAGTCTCTAGAAACCCTCCGGAGAGCCGCCACATCGCGAAACTCCATCTCGGGAGCCAAGTCTCCGTTCGGCACTCCGCCGGGACGGGGAATTGGAGGAGATCATCGCCGCCATCACCACCAACGCCTCTCCATCGACCAGCCATGTTTCCCCCATCCATGTGTGAGTAATTCTCCCGCTGTAGGCTGAAGGGGATGGTAGGGATTGGATGAGATTGGTCATGTAATAGTCATAAGTTTGTTAGGGCATAGTGCCTAGTATCCGTAGATGTCACTTTTATGATATTGTTGCAACTTGTTATGCTTAATGCTTGTCACTAGGGCGAGTGCCATGATCTCAGATCTGAACATGTTATTGATTCATGAAGATATTCGTTGTTTATGATCTTACCTGCAAGTTGTATACACACGTCGCTGTCCGGAACCAATGGCCCCGAAGTGACAAATCGGGACAACCGAGGGAATGGTAGTGATGTGAGGATCACATGTGGTCACGGAGTGTTAATGCTTTGCTCCGGTCTTAAAAGTACCTTAATTTCCAGTAGTTTCCCTAGAAGCCGCTGCCACCTGGTAGGACAAAAGATGTTGTGCAAGTTTCTCATTGCGAGCACGTACGACTAAATATGGAACACATGCCTATTGATTGATTAGTACTTGGATACCGTTTTATTATTATCTGCAAATGCCCCTGCTTTGATTGTTATATGAGTTTCTCTCATCCATGCAACGCCGTTAATCCGTCCATGTGCCTACAGTATTTTAATCCTTGTTTACTATAATCACTAATGCTGTCTTTATTTCACCGCTATTATTTCACTATTCCTACTATAAAACTGTTGCTACCGATAAACTCTTGTGAGCAAGTCTGTTTCAGTGCAGCTGAATTGACAACTCCGCTGTTAAGGCTTACAAGTATTATTTGTCTCCCCTTGTGTCGAATCAATAAATTGGGTAATACTTCCCTCGAAGACTGTTGCGATCCCCTATACTTGTGGGTCATCACTAATATTTATGCAATTTGCTGCAGACCGAGTTGACACAAACAGCGATGATGAGTCCGATCCTGCAGGCATTTTAGAGCCATTTGAACAAGGTGCTACATTGGAAGGTAAATTAAATAATCACGCTGTCTATGTACAAATGTGAGGTGTATCAAGCATTATTGAGAAAATTCAACACAACTTGCTCTTAGATAACTTGGACACATTACAAGAGAAAACAACAATGCATGAAGATGATGATGATGATGAGTGCAGGATTTTTAGTGGTACAGGTAACTAATACAAGTCACAGAATGCCATTATTTCAGTCCAATATGTCTTTTGGCGCCTATTTTATTCCTACTTATTTTTGTCTTGGCAGACGATGTGTTTAATTCCTACCGAGTGACAAATGGTGTTTCCACGACTAACCAGATTGATGATCCTTATGACTACGTGTACCACAATCTACCAAGGAAGCATCATGCTTTGAGGCCAGTAAAAGACTGCGAACATTGTGGAGCAATGAAGATCCAATATGAGGGTCCTGCTTTCTGTTGCAGAAAAGGGAAGGTGAAGATAGCTACCCCTGAAGTTCCTCAAGAGTTGCGACGGTTGTTTACAAGTCAGGTTGATGAGGACGCAAAATATTTCAGAAAGCACATACGATATTTCAACAGCCATTTCTCCTTCACAAGCCTTGGAGTCACCCTGGATAAGACGGTCAGCACTGCATCAAAAACTGGGGTGTATACATTTCGTGCACAAGGGGCATTGTATTATAAGATGGACGATCTGGTGCCTGGCGGTCAAGGACCTAGACATCTCCAGCTCTACTTCTATGACACGGATGAAACCTTGGAACATAGAGTTAAGCGGTCTCCAGATCTTGATATCAATATCGTAAGGGAGATTTTGAAGATACTGGAGGATAACCCGTATGTGCAAACCTTTAAGAGCATTGGGTCTGTTCCAAACCTAGATGAATATAGGATATCACTTAATACAGATATAAGGCTGGACCAACGAAGGTACAATGCACCCACAGCTTCCCAGGTAGCTGCGATGTGGGTTGAGGGGAGTGACCCACAAAATACCTTTGATAGGCAAGTTGTGGTGTATGGCAAAGGGGACCGTCCTATATTTATTAGAGCTTACTATGGTTGTTATGATCCTTTGGCGTATCCATTGTTCTTCCCGACAGGGGAGACGGGATGGAACCGTTGGATGCCATATGAGAAACCACCTAAAGTTGCAAAATCAAAGAACAAGGATGACACACCTAAGGTCGCTCATGGTGAGAACCAGAATGACAACGAGCATGAACACTTGCAAGGTCTACATCACAGTTCAAATGTACAGCTGGAAGAAAACACGGATGAGGTAGAAGAAAACATAGATGAGGTAGAAGAAAACACAGATGAGGTAGCAGGTGATTATCCCCGTGCTGACAAACTTGTTTCACAGTTCATGTTTCATATTTTATTCATTGTTAGTGTATATCAACGGTTAATCATTTTTTTGATCCATCTTGCAGATGATGAAGAGGATCAGGATGATGATGAAACTGGAGGTAAACGAAAATTTGTTAGCGCCAGGGAGTATTACTGCTTCAAGCTACAAGTCAGAAAAGGACTCTTTAACATTATATTGTTCGGTGCACGCCAATTCCAGCAATGGGCTGTTGACATGTACATCAAGATGGAGACAATGAGACTTGATTTCTTCTCCAAGCCTAAAAATCAAAAGCGCATTCGTGCAGAACTATACCAGGTACCACAATGTTCTCCAATAATTATGATTTCTAGGTTATATCACACATGAGTATACTGAGCATGATGTTTTTATTGATTTGTTTCTTAAGGGTGTTGTTGACGTCATTGATGCTGGCGAGACACGTGGTTCTGAGGTTGGAAAGAGAATCGTGCTACCACGGACTTTTCCGGGAGGTGATCGAGACATGCAACGAAGATTCCTTGATGCGATGGCGATAGTCCAGCGGTTTGGGAAGCCGGATTACTTCATCACGATGACTTGCAACCCACACTGGGAGGAGATTACATCCAGACTTGAACCCGGGCAGACGCCACAAGACCGTCCAGACCTTGTGGCAAGAATATACAGGGCGAAGTTGCGAAGTATGAAAGATCTCTTAATCAAGAAACAGTACTTTGGTGAGGTTGCTGCATATGTCCATGTTACTGAGTTTCAGAAGAGGGGGCTGCCACATGAGCATATGCTTCTGATCATGCGATCGGATAGCAAGCTAACAAATCCAGACGGGTACGACAAGGTGATATCTGCAGAAATTCCTGACAAGGACATGTACCCTGTATTGCATGCTTTGGTGGTGAAGCATATGCTCCACGGACCATGTGGTGCTCTCAAGAAAAATTGTCCTTGCATGATAGATGGTGAATGTCGATTTCGCTATCCTCGGCAGTTCTGTTGCTACGGAGCAAGGAAAGGACTCATATCCTATCTATAGGAGGAGGCATGATGGTCGCCGTGTGAAGGTCAGAGGAGCTGAGTTGGATAATAGGTGGGTTGTCCCATACAACCCTGGTCTCCTTATGCTGTATAATTGTCACATCAATGTTGAAGCTTGCTCTAGCATCAAGGCAGTGAAATATTTATTCAAATACATCTATAAAGGACATGATCGTGCTTCATTCTCAGTCGATCCAGCAGCAGATACAGATGGTGGAGTAATCAATGAGATTAAACAGTATAGAGATGCTAGGTTCGTGGGGCCACCGGAGTCTATCCATAGGATTTGCGCTTTTCCAATGTACGGTGTCTCTCCCTCTATTCTCCAACTTCAACTTCATTTGGAAAATATGCAGTCTGTCACATTCAAGGAGGGTGATAATCTAGAGGATGTTATCAGTCGGGATTCTTCTTCCAACACCATGCTCACTCAATATTTCAAGATGAACAAGGTGGACCCTTATGCGAGGAACTTCTTGTACAAAGAGTTCCCAGAATTTTATCGTTGGATTAAGGGTAAGAAGATATGGCAAATAAGAAAATTAAAGGGCCGGGGGCAGATTGGGAGAATTGTGTATGCAAATCCTGCTGAAGGTGAAAGGTACTTCCTAAGAATACTTATGAATCATGTTCGAGGTGCAACATCATATGAAAATTTGAAGACTGTGCATGGCAAGTTGTGCGCGTCTTTCAGAGAAGCGTGTGAGAAAAGAGGTCTGATAGAGACCGACAAGTCACTTGATGACTGCTTGACTGAGTCTGCTACTTTCCAAATGCCACGTGCTCTAAGAAGTATATTTGCAACTATTCTGGTGTTTTGTGAGGCTACAAACATCCGATCATTGTGGGAGAAGCACCTCGAGTCAATGTCTGAGGACTACCTTCGGAACAATCCCAACAAGACCGCAGTAGAGCAGATGGTCCTTAGAGACATTAGGGATCTGGTGCATTCGATGGGGAAGGATATTGGCAGTTATGGCCTCCCAGATTTGGATCTGGTAGATGATGGGTGTTCAAGTGGTTACTCGAGAGAGGTTCAAGAGGATATGTCGATCATTCCGGATAAAAAAAAATATAAATTTGTTTACATCTCTTAACACTGAGCAGCGCGCTGGTTTTGATGAAATACTCTCTCACGTCGTCGACAAAAGGAGCCAGGTATTCTTTGTCGATGGTCCAGGTGGCACGGGAAAGACGTATTTGTACAAAGCACTTCTTGCTAAGGTTCGTTCACTAGGACATATAGCTATTGCAACAGCGACATCTGGTATAGCGGCATCCATCATGCCTGGTGGACGCACCGCCCACTCAAGGTTCAAAATTCCAATTAAACTCACAGATAGTAGCATGTGCAATTTCACCAAGCAAAGTGGTACTGCAGATCTGCTCCGCAAGGCATCTTTGATAATTTGGGACGAAGTTGCCATGACAAAGCGTCAAACAGTTGAGACACTTGATAGGTCCCTACAAGACATCATGGGATGTGCTTTGCCTTTTGGTGGGAAGGTTGTGGTGTTTGGAGGAGATTTTAGGCAGGTCCTTCCAGTGGTGACGCGTGGGACAAGAGCGCAGATCACTGACGCCACGCTACGGAGATCTCATTTATGGGAGAAGATTAGAAAGATACGCCTCACGCGTAATATGAGGGCACAAACTGACCCCTGGTTCTCCAGTTACCTCTTGAGAATTGGGAATGGAACATAAGAGACGATCGGTGGCGATTATGTGCGTCTTCCGGATGACATTGTTATTCCTTACACTTCTACAGAAGAACCAGTGAACAAGCTTATTGAAGATGTCTTCCCATCGCTTCATGAAAACGCCGCATCTGGATCCTACATGAGCTCACGTGCCATTCTGTCAACCAAGAATGAACATGTGGACAATCTAAATACAAAGATGATTGAAAGGTTTCCTGGAAATGAAAAGGTATATTATAGCTTTGACTCTGTCGAGGATGATGCACGCAATAACTACCCAATTGACTATCTAAACTCCATAACTCCAAATGGCCTGCCCCCGCATCTTCTGAAACTCAAAGTCAATTGTCCTGTCATTCTTCTCCGAAATCTCGATCCTCACAACGGGTTGTGCAATGGAACAAGATTGATGATTAGAGCATTTCAAGATAATGCAATTGATGCAGAGATTGTTGGTGGAGAACATGCTGGGGATAGAGTGTTTATACCGAGGATCCCTTTGTCGCCTTCGGATGATATTTCACTTCCGTTCAAATTCAAGAGGAAACAGTTCCCCATACGGTTAAGTTTTGCTATGACCATCAACAAAGCCCAGGGGCAAACCATTCCAACTGTTGGTATTTACCTCCCTGAGCCTGTATTCTCGCATGGCCAGCTTTATGTTGCACTATCGAGGGGTGTGTCAAGGCAGACCACTCGGATTTTGGCCAAGCCAAATAATGACATAGATCCCACTGGAAAAAGCACGAAGAACATTGTGTACAGGGATGTCTTGGAGGGATGAAACAGGTTTGTTCTTCCTTCGGTCCGGTCAATTATTATTAGTATTCAATGTTCCTACTGCATCTATTGAACATATCATTTTGATATCTCTCATTTATCATATTCTGATATAAGCATGTTTGTGTTTTGCAGCACAGCTATGTTGCCAGGTTTTGAAATAGGATCTTCCCATATACATCTGATTATATGTACAGGTCTATACAACTTGAGAACGGGGCTGATACTTGCCTTGCTGGTTTAGCTATTTTCTTAGTCTTGTTGTTCGCTGCTGTGTTTTTCCATCAATGAAACTTGGCTGAAAAATAATAATCAGAACATTGGTTTTTATAGAAATTTCTTTACTTATTTTTCCACTTCAATATCTTCCTAGAGTTGTATTTCTTCTAGACCTTTATTCTTTACCGTGACATGTTTAGATCATAGTGCCTTGCAGGTTTCAGTACGCCGACAAGTTTCAATTGAGAATTATAACCTTCAACCCTGCCCTCTCTTTTTGTTTGATTTTTCGTATATTGATTTGAACATATAATTTAGAGCTCACCTTATTGCTTTTGAAACTGCAAGCTTGTGACTGTTCAAATCTCATTATGCGACACAAGCCAATTCGCATCGGACTTGGCACACACACAGGTCTATAATATTCAGGTGTTTGTGCAAATAATGTTGTTTTTATCAGGTTACTTAAACTGTCGGCTCTCTTTTGCTGCAAGGAATGTAGCTGATCGGAGACTGATGAGAGGCTGTACTGGTTGGGGGAGTATGTAACACAGAATGTAGATTGATCCGGGAGCAGGATCATAGTCGCAGTTGGACGACCATCTGTACAAGAATGGCGCTCAAATGCTGGAACGAGCTGATATGAGTACGAAACTCTCTTAAACAATGTTTGCATCTGAGATGGGATTACCATGTTTATTTGCACACGCACAAGAACATAATATAAGCAACTGCATTTTTAAATCTCAAAAAGTTCTGATTTTTTATTTATCCTGCAGCTTGCCAACCTATGGCGGCGTTGCAATCTGCAAATTATTTTGACTTCTTTCCTATGGCAAACTATTTTGACTTCCAGCCTTTCATTTCCATAATTTACTCTCCATTGCCATTGCTGTGAATTTCAATATTATGTATGTTCAATTTTCTTTGGTGGGTCATAACCTTACAAACTATGGACCTTAATGTTGTTTCTGATACCGTTTGGGGTTTCCTCTCCCTGATGGGCGTAAACCTCAACTTCTCTCGGATCTGAACGATGACCCCTATGCTATCCAGCATCATCCCCTTGGTAATGGTTGCATGGTTGATACATCAAAGATCTATAATTTTTTATGCCTTTATCACTTTTGGTCGAGGTAATGTCGCATGGTTGCTACATTTAATCAAGCATAGTATATATTGAAATTTGTTTTGTCACGTGGATCAATAATACCAATTTTATTATCTAGAGCGGACCAGTTTGATATTGCAAGGCCGGATGTTAAAATGTTCGCCAAAGGTAACACTCACATGACCTGTGCTCTTGACTGTCTTCATCTATTTTTAATCCAAATTTGTCATATACACCACTTAATATAAAGCGAGGATGCTTTATTCATTTTCTGCGCACCAACTATTGCGATAAAAGGAATGAGATCAATTAATCATGGAAGGGCGATTATATGGATCTAATATTAATTGAGAATATTCCGATTGATTTTCTTTTGTGATGAAAATGGATGATATCCCGCCCTTCCTTTAGTAGCATTTTTTGTCGGGTGCGCTATCAATCACATTTAATGACCGTGTATTCGTTTCCTTCTAGGGATCATCCCATTACGTTTTGCTCCATATCAATTAGAGTGCCCTTCCATGATTATATGGATCTAATATTGATTGAGCATATTCCGATTGATTTTCTGTTGTGATGAAAATGGATGATATCCCACCCTTTCATTTTTAGTTTCATTTTCTGTTGGGTGTGATATCAATCACTTTTAATGATTGTGTATTTGTTTCCTTCTAAAAATCATCCCATTCCTTATTGCTCCATATCAATTACAGTGATCCTCACGTTGACTCAATCATAGTGATTTAATTTGCCATGCTGACTATATAATCCCCTCCATATGCAGCCAGAGCCAACGCACAAGTCCTTTCCGTTACCTCATGGACCACTTGGCCGGTGTATAGGTTTCTGACGCTGCCAAGCCGCCTCTTCGTCAACCCCGCTGGACGGCACACTCGACTGCCAGGTTTGCTATCACTTGGTTTTGAACAACAAACTATTAATAAGTAGTCCGAATTGGTAGATGGAATTATGTAGGTTTGCTAATCAGTATTTTGTTTTCATCTACATTGTTAGTATTGTATATATCTTTTTATAGATCAAATCATGATTTACTTAGTGGGAATATTGTTTTTTCAAGCCGTTACAAATCATTACATCCATATAGCAATGGTCCTCATGCCCCCCTCTGGTGGTTCACATTTTTTTTCAAACTACGTCTTTAATTTTCTGCCACACCACGATAAGGTACATGTGTTTCCTAATTAACCATAGATACTTCTGTTTACAGGAACAATATGTCCGAAGTGTTCGATCTCCCAAACGGAACTATCATTGGTATTCTTGTTTAATATAAAATTTATACATGATTACATATATTGATTGGCTATCAAGTTTCATGTCTTCCACAAAACTTTACTATTGAGGCTTACTAATTGTAAATCATTCTTAGATGTTTCCGGCGTCGTGACGTATGTCGGCCCAGCTGAGGCTGATTTTTGTGCCCCTAGCGGCATGAGGGAGATCGCTATAGTTGATAGCGGACACAACACAATCTTCCTGCGTTTTTTTGGTGAGTCTGCTTATCTACTCGGCGATCAGCTGTTATCTGCAGAACAGAACAATGCAGTTGTTGTGGCCTCCAACATGGAGGTTGTTCATCAATCAAGTAAGCTAATTACTTATGTACTCAAATTTAAATATTAAATCCAGATATTTGACTTTATTGATTATTTTTTCAGAGCCATGCGCAAAATGCTCTCAGTTTAATGTTCTCGAAGGCAAGGATTAGAAACACACCAAGTATTTACTAATATGTTTTCTATAGTGTCTAAATATTTCTTTTGTTATGTTTTAGGTGTTAGGAAACACGTCCGTGTTGAGACATCAATCCGGGAGCACGTGAAAAAATTGGTCTTATACAGAAGGGACATATATGAGGGTCAGATCGATGTCACTGAAGAACCTCCATCCAAGACATCAAAGCTTAATAATGGTGGATCTAATCGTTCCTATGTGAAAGATCTATTTGGTTACATGACCCAGGGCGTAAAGAGATCGACTATGATGGATGAGCTAGATTAGCTCGAGAGTTCAAAATAATAATAAATAAAAAGTACAATGCTCTCTCTTCATTTAGGGATGACCTGTTTAATACAGGCTTCAAGTATCATGTGTGCCTGAAACAATGTTTATTTTCCGTGGTTTGATGATTTTGTTACTTTGAAGTTGCAATTTTTTAATGCTATTATACTTCCCTGAATTGTTTATATATCTCATATATTACACGTATGAGGTGGTTGTACTGAATTTTTCTTATATTTATCATACAACCTACTCAGTTGCCTATTGTACCAAACTTTCTGAAATTTTGCATCTATGGACACATGTACTCAGTTTGTTGAAACTTACGCCTGCTTCATGTTCATAATTTCACATAGCACTTTCAGGTTTGCATGTATAAGACTGAATTTTGTTATCTGGTAGCTGTGAGAATGGGCTGCATCTGGTACTTTGATGGATTTCCTTCCAATAAGGCATTAACACATGATGATATTTATCACCTAAGATTACACGTGCACAATTACTAGTATAAATAAACTTAGAGCATGTTTAGTCGCCATCATAAAAAGTGATTTAGGTTGTACTTGAACGTGCCTAGCCAGGCCTTAAATGCCCTTTCTTTCCAGCGCGGATGAATAGAGTGTCCAGCATCCTGAGCTCCCCCCCCCCCCCCCCCCCCCCACCCCACACACACACATCTATAGTTGCGGGTGCGCCGGACGGCACAACGGCTGGTTCATATTCCACAATTTTCATCTCATTTTCATTCTTCATGCCACGGATTTCATTTCTCCCGCCCGCGGCTACTCTTTCTCACCCAGATCGCCGCCGCTGCCATCACGCACTCGCCCCTCTCACAACTATGGCGTTGAGAGATCCCAAAAAGGCGGCCGGCAAGGCGCCTGCCGAGAACGGCTTGAAAGCGCCCTTCATGAAACTGCGCCAGGCACCATCGCCGAAGACGAAGCTAGAATCGATCATCGATCAACGAACGCCTTATCGATGTTTTGACAAACGTGCTCATTTGAGAGCGACGAGAGGTATGTGGTAATATATTTCTCGCTACGAACAAGCTGCCTTAAGAGCGTAGACTCCATTTTGTTGGTTGGTTGGTAGATACCATATTAAAATGGGATAGCAACCGGGCTTTTGAAAAAAGAAAAGAAAAAAAAAGCAACCGGGCGACATGTCAATTGGGATTTATGCTTTTGGGGTGGAGCATGTGAATGGGCCGGGAAAGGGACGGCCTATGTCCGGGCTGATTCAAGGTTACGCTATGTGACCTGTGGCTGATAGCCTGCTACGAGGGCGGCGTCGGCGTCTTGCCGCTTTGCCTACAAAATCGGTAAAAAAAAAAGTTAGCAAATCTGATCTGTTTTACATTGAATGCATTCGTATCTTCTACACGTGCAAAATTTAGTGAATAAAAATACATAGGATGTTTCCAGGGAACAGGTAACATAGAAACACCAATTTTTTATTTTACAGATGCCACAAAAGTATATTTTTCCCTGAAAATTTGTATAAGCACACAGGACATGGACATGGACATGTAGATGTGTCAAATTCCAGTTGATCGACATCATGATTGTCATTTTTGCACCCGGGAACTTTGTCTTACTTTAATACATTAAAAAGGAAGAAAAAAATTCATGTTTTTTTTGCAAGAATTCATTTATAATAAACGCTATTAACAATGTTAAAAATCAGGATTGATGCTTAGTACTCTGTTCCTACTAATGTGAAGCACACGCTTTACAAGACAAATCTTTGACCAAAGTTTTGTTCAACAGTATCTTGGTTCTATTAGCATTTATATGTTGGCTTTGAATTGAAAAACACTTATAACGATTTCAATTTTTTTATCAAATACTACTCATATATTTAGAATAACTTTTTGGTCAAAGATTTTTTCTGAATATGTGTGCGCCTTGTTCATTTTTTAGAGGGAGTAGCTACCCAAAAGTACCGACTCAACGTAGGTGCAGGAGATAGAAATTAAAGGTTCATCAAAATTTATTCATTTTAAATAAGAATGTGAACATACCCACATCAACATTTATTGCAGCTATCCTATCAACGCACAAAGAAATTTAATTTTATAATCAGCATACATTTTTTTTTTGCCAAATGTAAATGGATAGAACATTAAACTAATTCTTATTTTTACTGCCTATTTGTGCTTTGCGACATCAATTACCTCATTCTATTAGAACATCTATATACAAATGATGACCTAGTTTTACCATGTTTAAGTAGTTCATCGGTTTTGTTAGATAGAACCAGCATGTTAAGTTGATGTGGGGTGATATTGATTGTGTAAAGCTCGGAGGGCATCACCGATGACCATGTCCAGCCTTCTCTTCTCTATATGTTATATTCCCTGTCATCCTCGTGATATCCAGCTTGCACCTTGACACGATAAACATCAAAGAAATAAGGTCCAAATTTTCAAAATGAGTTAATCTGGGAAAATCTTTACTAGATGGGTAATTAGTGTCCCAAAGGAATAACTAGGAGGTAAAAAGTGGAACTCATGGAAAATTTAACTTGTTCAAAAGTTGATATAAGACATCATTTTTCACTCAATAACTGAAATATTTCAGAAAATCACCTATAGCTCCCAAGCCCCATTGACTTTTATTATAATATTGAAAAGGTTCATTTTCTAGGTCTCCAAAATTATTGAAAAAAAATAATAGTGCATAAGAAAAATGTTGGAAGAAAAAAAATAAGTTCTATTTTTTTCCTTTTTAGAGCCATAGATTTATAATTTTTGTGTAGCCTAAAAGACAATGATGTCTAGCAAAACTCTCACATATGTAGCTAACAAGTATATCACGTAATTGTTCTTGATATTTTCAAAACTTCAAGACAGAATTTGCAAAAAATTTAAATAGCGATTTCACATGAGCTCAAGGCAAGACACATGTCTCAAATACTTGGGGCCTTTGCTTATGAATATCTAAAGGGAGCACATCATAAACCTAGCTTATCAGCTACATAAGCCCACATCACACTCCTTTTAAATTCCACAATTTATTTGAAAAATAATATGACATCTACTCTAATATGCATTATGTGTTATCCTATCAAAACATGAATTGTGTGCTATGCAGTCAAAAGAATTTGTCTTTGGCAAGCGACGAGTAGAAATAATTGGGTTGATAGATACATATGATAATATAGGATTTAGCAGGAAAATTATTCCATAATGCAATTTTATACGTTTACTTGCATATTTATGCCAAAACTAAGTGGTGAAGTTAATCACACGAGATTATGCAAGGGTCATTGTACATTGTAACACCGACACCTCCCACAGTCCCGCCATTTCAGCATAACATGGCATAGTGGACTGGGTGTATGTTTAAGTGCGTTGTCGAGCTAGCCATCATACGTAGATGTACACAATATGCAACATGTATACATCTATTTCTTAGAAATTATCAAGCAAACCTATTCATTTCAGTTTTAGTTGTGTTGGCATAGCATAGACGAGCAAACGGAGCACACAAAAAAGGACTAACTGTCATAGAGAAGTCCACTTTAAGTATAAAATTGTTGGTCTGAGAGAAGAATATCTCTATGGGGGATAAAATGAACCCGAAGATGTGTCTAAAATGTAAAGAAAATAGTATAATTGTAGTACTTCATTGTCTAGAGTTTTTTTTTTGCAAAACAAAGCAAATGCTCACAAATATGTGCATACACTCACCCATGCACACCTAACCCTATGAGCACCTTTGAGAGAATGAGTCTAAGAAACTGATCCAACAGATCTTGAGATTAAAGAAGTCATCATTGGCGCCTCGCTATCGACGGAAACATCTCTTTCTAGTGAAGAATATTCACCCTATTCATAGGACACCAAAGTGTCAACCTGGGTTTGAACTCGGGTGGGCTTGAGGTGCTACTACCCTCCTAACCATCCAACCACAGATTCACTTTTCCATTTTATCAAATTATGGTTCAGTGTCTTGCTACCGATGGGATCCCATAACATGGAGATATATGGTTTTACCATGCAACAAAGTGAAAATTGCAATCGAAAATATTTAGAGAAAGGCACGCACAAGCATCTGATGTAGTGGGCCAGCGGGCAACTTCATGTCACGGAATCACAACTGATAAATATTGCACTCTACCTTCCCCCTCAATTCAATATTCCTCTAGCAACGATGAAAGGAGATCAACCTGAGATAGTGTGTTGTCTCTAGAGGTTACAAATTGGACGTTGTATCCATATGAGTTGTGTAGTCTTGAAAGGCACCAGGAATTACTTTATGGCAATGAAGCCATGTGGTGTAGCCCAATTATCCTCGCCCTTACTAGGATATGACAATGAATTAGTTTAAAAAAAAAGGATATGACAATGAATCCGCATGCAGAAGAACCTTTGTGGTACTGTTAGGGGCGGAGCTAGCATGTAATCAATGTTGTCAAATGGTACCGATAATATTTTGCTGCTTCTCTTAAAAAATAGAAAAATTCTCCTAACTAAGTGCAAGGACACCATTGAATATATAAGACTGACACCAATGACAAATTTTCCTGGCTTTGCCAGTACCTATAGGAAACAAGCAAATGCTCCGCAAGGTCCCATTGGGACTCAGCTTTTTATCTCGCACATCCAGGCGTGAGCGGCGGACATATCAAACAATATAGCAATATGGTATCATATCTTGCTTCTGTTCCTCCATCATGGGTCATTAGATAAAAATCCAAAAATAAAGAGGAGGGAAAAAGAATATCATTATGATTTAAAAATAGGAGTAAGCATTACATAATCTGTAAGGTTATTTTATGGTACAAATTACCTTTTTTCTTGCCATAAGGATCCACTAGGATGAGATTTGGTTAGAGCATCTCTAAAAGTGCAAATTGAAAAACTCGAGTTCAGTCTTTCGAAAACGTGTTTACGGATCATAAAACGGCTCACGCAAAACAGAGCCTGTAAACTAAAACTGAAAAACAGAATATTCGAAAAATCATCATCTTCTTCGAACTGTTCGTGCCACTGCCTAGATATCCCCGCGCGGACCGGCGGCCGCGCCCCTGGCTGCAGCCGCGAGCTTGGGGGTCAGGCGAGGATAGTCTCGCATAGGAAATTGAAGAACCGAAAGTCGGAGAAACCGATGGGACGCAGGTCGGCGGCGCGGCCGGACACGGCCGTGATTGCTGATGCCTGCTCCACTTCTCTGGAATTATGCTAGCTCTAGAGCATTGGCTGCCCCGCATTATGCTAGCTCTAGAGCATTGGCTCGCGCGCATTGCTAATGCTTAGCTGATGCTGCTTGGCCGCGCCGCTGTGCGCCTGCTTGCGGCCGCCCCATGGCCATGTTCTGTTGTGCCCGCCTGCCGCGCGCTTCGCTTGCAGCCGCGAGCTTTATCGTGATCGTATAATTTTAGCAAAGCAGCCAGATATCAGCGGCTGGAGACGGTTGTACGAACGGCGGCGCTGGAGGTGCGGTGAGAAATACGTTCAGTTTTTGGCCTGTAAACTGCCCTTCGGTCTGTATTAGTAGGGGTCTGAGTGTGAAATTTTTCGAGCCCCTGAAAAAGTTTTTCGAACTGGACAGCAAGTTCAGTCTCTGTTCTGCGCCAAATTCGACCCGAACCCGTAAATCGGCCGAAAAAATACGGTTCCGACGTGATTTACGGGCTCTGTTAGAGATGCTCTTACTTTGATACCTTAAAATGCAAAACTAGTTCTTGATTTTTTGCAAGAATTCATTTTTATTAAGAATTTTTCAATTTCAGAAGTAGAGGTAGATGCTTAGTAGGTACCTAAAGATACGTACTCAACGTAAGTGTGCGGGGGTGGAAAGGTTTATCCAAATTAATTGTTTCTCTTCAGTGATCGTAGTACCATCCAATTTTGATGGCACTATCTTTTTAATGTTGAAGTAAATATTATTATAAAATCAATATAACAATATACAAGTCATGTCAAAATGTAAATGGCTGAAAAAACCAGCCTGTCATGAGTGGCCAGAAGACATCATTTGTTAACCCATAATGAAAGTACTTCGGGCATTTTCTTATGAATATCCGAAAGGGGCACACTATATATATTATTAGCTACCTAAGCCCATATCATACTCCTGTTAAATTCCACAATTTTGTGAAGAACAATGCAACACCTGTCATGTCAAAATGTAAATGGCTGAAAAAACCAGCCTGTCATGAGTGGCCAGAAAGACATCATTTGTTAACCCATAATGAAAATACTTCGGGCATTTTCTTATGAATATCCGAAAGGGGCACACTATATATATTATTAGCTACCTAAGCCCATATCATACTCCTGTTAAATTCCACAATTTTGTGAAGAACAATGCAACACCTCCTTTAACATACACAACGTGTTGTAATGCATACAGTTAGATCGTGAACTAATAAAAAAAACTACTCTAAATTTATGACACTAGTTTTATGACAAAAACTAATTTCATGGTGGATATTTTTATTCACTTACAAATTTATGCTAATACTAACACACTTAAGTTAATCTTTGAAGATTGTGCAAATTCCGATACATCACTAAGAGACAGTAAAACGCATCGAGCTAGGACATCTCACAGCGTTTTGACGTCTCTGGGCCTGATCGGATGTCTATTGGGCTACTACTTGGCAGATCTACCTAGGCCAGGTGTAGTAGACCGGGCCAGAATACACGCTGGGCTGGACCTGGGCTATTGGTAGGCACACACCAATCTGGGCACTCGTTTGGCTGCCCACTTTCCGCTCTCCTTTGGTAAAGCGCTCAGCAGATGGCACAGAAGCAGTGACGGTGGCGGTCTCGCTATTTTCTAGATGAATTGAACCAAGGGTCGTTGCACATCGTACACCGACACCTCCCACCCCGCATAGCATGCCCTGGTAGAATGGGTGTAACTTTAACTGCATTGTCAAACTCGCCATCATGCGTCCACAATATGCATACATGTTATTTCTTAGAAATTTTCGAGCAAACGCCGTCTTTTCAGTTTTAGTAACATTAGCACAACGTAGATGAACAAACAGAGCTCACAAACGAGGACTAACCGTCGTAGAGAAGTCCAATATAAGTATAAAACTGATGTTCTGAGAGAAGGTGTCTCTGTTGGAATAGAATGAACCTGAAGATGAGTCGAAATGTAAAAAAATGGTAATAATTGTACGTTGTACTTCAGTGTATAGGTTAAGAGTCTAGAGTTTTGGTCTCACTTTCCCATTTTATCAAGTTATTGTCGGCTTCCATGCTACCAATGAGATCCCATGGCATGGTGACACAAGTTTTACCATGCATAAAGGTGAACATTGCAATAAAAACCGTTCAGAGAAAGGTACACAGAAGCATGTGATGCAGTTTTTTTTCAGCAGGGCACCTTCATGTAACCCATTCACCTCTGATAAATATCTCTTCATCCCTATCCTTCATGCATGGTTCAATTCCTCTAGCAAAGACGAAAATACATCAACATGAGTTTGTGTGTTTTATCAAGAGATCAAAAATTGGATGATGTATATCCATATGAGTTGCGTAGGCTTGAAAGGCACCGGGGATTACTTTATGGAAACAAAGGCATGTGGTGTAACGAGTATCCTTCTCACTTTTATGAGGATATGGAAATTAGTATGGATGCAAAGAAACCCCGCGGTACTTCAGCTATAGAGAACAAGTAAAGACTCCCACAACTTCTGCTAAAAGAGAAGAACAAGAAGAAGATAAAGTTCAGTCTGTATAGAGCCTGAATGAGCACGTACAAGAATCTGTCTGAGCTTGCTGCCCAAACCACGTGCGCATGGGTGAACGCACCAGAGTATATCTGTAGGTGAGAGAGCAAGATTCCTAAAGCAGCGATCGCTCGGATACCTAGGCATTTCTGGAAGGAATATGACTTACCTGCTTGAAGAATTTGATCTCACCCCAAATATTGTCCAATCCAAACATGGTATAGTTAAAAAATGGAAGATCAATGCTTGTCGAATAAGAATCTAGCCAAAAAATCAGAATGGGCTGAGCTCATTTTACATTTGAAACCTTGAAGGATTTTGAAAATATTATACACTTGGATATAGATGTGTAGTATCCCTACAAAAGGATGTGTAATATGTACCTACATGTTTTTCACCTATTTTTTTCATGTGTGGTGTATATAGAAAACAAAACTATGTGAATAATTACATTTTTACCATGTTAGAGAAACAAATTTATCTTTGCATGTGGCCTACAAATTAATGTGTCATACAATAAGATTTATAAGTATGCAAACATGTCAAGATGTATTTGTGAATAGAAATTGGATTTTCCAAGACTTTAAATAGATTTTTGAATTTAAAAATGACAAGCTCCATGGATCCCAGTTGGCAAATTACTGCCCTTATGTAGAGATGTTAATTCTTGAATGAGGGCGAGTAGACACTATAAGGAAATAACAAGAAGCAAGAAACAACCAAATCATAGTGATAGTAAGAAGCAAGGAACAACCAAATCATTGTTAGATGGCCACTTAATATTGAAATGTTTTGTAGGTCTATCACACATGGGAAACAACTAATAGTTTCCTAATTATTTTCTTGTAAATTTAAGGGTATTGCCCAACTTTTCTAATTGTGGCCAGACCAAGGGGTGGAAAGGTAGATGAGAAGGATGGAGGAGGAGATAGGTTATATGCGGGTGAAACACATGCAAAGCTCTTGCGAAACTTCGCCATTGAGTAGAAAATTAAACACACCGAAAATTAGACGCACAATTCAAAGAAAGGCACACACAAGCCAATGGGACAACGGGGCATCTTCGTCACGTATTCACAAGTGATAAATATTGATTTCTCCCTGCCATTCGCCAGTTCAATCCCTCCAGCGATGAAGAAATTGGACATTGGTGTGTTGTATTGAGAGATTATAAATTGGAAGTTTTTTTATTGAGATAATAAATTGGAAGTTGTATATCCCTATGAGTTTCGTATTCTTGAAAGGCACCAGAAATTACTTTATGGCAACTAAATGAAGTTGTGTAAGGGGTATCTTCTTCACATGTACCAGGATATTAAAATTAGTATGGATGCAAAGAAGAAGAAGAATCTGAATTATAATATGTTGTTATATTGTACAACTAATTAAGCTTAATTGCTGCACAAACCGTATGCGCACGGGTGAGCGCACCGAAATATATATGTAGGCGAGAGAGTAAGATTCCCAAAGCAACAATCGCTCGGATGCCTAGGCATTTCGGGAAGGAATATGACTTTCCTATCTGAAGAATGTGATCTCACTCCAAAGCAAGTGTCCAATCCAAACATAGTAGTTAAAAATGGATGGTCAATGCTTGTCGAATAAGAAGCTAGGGTAGGTATATAACGCGAACAAATTAGAATGGGGTCGAGCTCTTTTTACATTTGAAACCTTGATAGATTTTGAAAATATTATACACATGCATATAGATGTGTAGTATGTACCTAAATAATTTCATACACTTTTTTCATGTGTGGTGTATATAGAAAACATAAATATGCGGATAGAGTTACATCTTTGCCATGTTAGAGAAACAGATTTATCTTTGTATGTGGACTGCAAATTAACGTGTCATATAATAAGATTTATAAATATGCAAACATGTCAAGATGTATGTGTGAACAGAAATTTGATTTTCCACAACTTTCAATAGGATTTTGAATTTAAAAATAACATGCTCCGTGGATCCCAGGAGGCAAATTACTGCCCTTAGGTAGAGATGTAAATTCTTGAATGAGAAGAAGTAGACCCAGTAAAAAAATAACAAGAAGCAAGAAACAACGAATAATAGTGATAGCAAGTAGCAAGGAAGCACAAAATCATTATTAGATAGACACTTAATAATAAACCGTTTTGTAGGGCTATGTAAATTCTGCTAGATCAGACATGGACAACAATTAATAGTTTTCTAACGATGTCTTTGTAAGTTTAAATGGTATTGCTCAACTTCTTGAAATGTGGCCAGACAAGGGGGTAGAGAGGTAGAGGAGAAACATGAAGGTGAAAGAGAATATAGGGTTATGCACGTAAAATATGCATCCATGCACATTCTCCTGCCATGAAATTGTGACGTGTAAGTACATGGGATCAACTGATACCCAAGGAAAGAGACGTGCAATGAGCAGTAAACATAGTCACGAAATATAGTGATCTCACCACCGAAGATGCATCTATAGCTTGAAGCCCGCATAGGGGTTCAACGTGTTTGTCCGAGTTACTTTAGTAGAGCTTTGACTTAGTCTTGATTAGTTGAGATACCATGTGGTGAACTTATTTTACGGTCAGGAGTAAAGGCAGAAGTACGCCGATATCGATAAAAAATAATCGAGCAAATAAAATTAGTATTATAATCAGTCACAATTCGCAATACCAATGGTACCTTATCACATGGGTTGATGTGGTCGGGAGACTTGTAGGTGAGATCTTAGTATCAACTCACAATTATTTATAGAAATTTTTGAAAAATTGTGAAATTTGTATACAAGTAACTATGGGTTGTTACATCTAAACTCCATAAAAAGGTCCATAAGTTGATCTAGAGATAAAGTTACGAAAAGAAGAAAAAAACCAACAATGAGTAAGTAGTGAAAGCTTTGGGTGAGTAGTTGTTTCAAATTATCTTTCTTAGTTTTCTAAGTGTAGGTCAAATTTGGAGCTGCAATGTTTTAGGGTTATATGTAGAACATGGATGTTATCAATATCTTTTAAACATGTTTGTATTTTCAACATAAGTGGTCTCATAGATTCTACCTAACGATTGGATTCTACACGAGTTGCCCCTAATCTGCATTTTCTTTGAGGGTATCGGGTCAAGATCTGCAGATCGAAGTGCATCGTGTGCAAGCGCCCGTTAACTTGCTACCATAGTCCAGTCGACAACAACTACACGAGCTCTTTGGGGGGGGCTACTTACCACCACCTATTTGTCCAGAGAGTCCAAATTATTTCATTTTATGTCTGAACATCAAGTTTCATTTTGAGCGAGATGCATCCAAAGGTCCACAAATTGCTCGGGTTCATTCATGTACAAGTTGTTGTTCATACTAATCTTTCTTATCCACACTTGTTGGTCATCGTGTTGCTCACACACCATTTCTTTATCCACGAGGCCTCAAAACTACTGGTAGGAGGGAAGGATGTCTCTATTAGGAATAAAAGGAACCTGAAGATGACTCTAAACTGCAAAGAAAATAGTATGATTGTACGTTGTACTTGAATGTCTAGAGTAAAAATATAGAGTTTCTGTATCGCTTCCCCATTTTATCGAGATATATAGTTGGGTGCCTTGCTGCTGATGGCATTCTATGACATGGAGATAAATGGTTTTACTGTGCATGGAGGTGACCATTGCAATTAAAACTTTTCAGAGAAAAACATACGCAAGCATGTGGTGTAGTGGGCCAGTCACCCGTTCACAACTGATAAATATTGATTTTCCCCACCCCTCGCAGATCAGTTCCTCTAGCAATTACAAAAAAATAGATCAACATGTGTGTTGTATCGAGAGATCAGAAATTGGACGATGTATCCATATGTGTTGTGTAGGCTTGAAAGGAACCAGGAATTATTTATGGCAACGAAGTAATGTGATGTAACCAATATTATCATCACATGTGCAAGGATATGAAAGTTAGTATAGATGAAAAAAAAATTGTGGCGCTTCATCTATAGGAACAAGTAAAGACTCCGGATCAATCTTTTACATTTGAAAATCCTTCAAGGGTTTCAAATGTAACTGTATCCACATATTTCAGTTGAAGGATTTTTAAAATATTATACTTGCATATGGATATGGATGTGTAGTATGTATCCGAAAAAGGTGTGTAGTACGTACCTACATATTATCCGTATATATTGTCATGTGTGGTGAATATATAAAGCAAAAATATGTGGATAGAGCTACATTTTTACTATCTTTGTATGTGGCCTACAAATTAACATGTCATATAATAGGATTTATAAAAACACATGCATGTCAAGATGTACATGTGAACATATATTTGATTTTCTACAGCTTTTAAATAGAATTTTGAATTTAAAGGCTCCATGGATCCCAGGAGGCAAAGTACCGCCCTTAGGTAGAGATGTTAATTCTCGAATGAGAACTACTAGACCCAAAAAGGAAATAACGAGAAGAAACAACTAACCAAATCATACTGATACTAAGAAGCATAGGACAATCAGATCATTATTAGAGGGTCACTTAATATTAAACCGTTTTGTAGGGCTAACCACATCCTGCCAGATAACACATGGGCAACAATTAACATATTGTATAACAATTTCTTTGTTTAATTTAAAGACATTGCTCAAGCTTTTGAATTGTGGCCAGACAAGGGGTGGAAAGGTGGAGGAGAAGGAAGGAGGTGTAAAGGGAGATAGGTTATATGCATGCAAAAGCGCTAGCGAAACATCGCTTGTCAATAGAAAATTAGACGCACCGCGAAACAACATCATCCATGCACATTTTCGTGCCATGATAGAAGGAGATAAATTCTAAGAGCAGGTCTAACAGGCCCCTTATAACCCGCCCACCCCGTAAAATTCCGGCGAGATACGGGGCAGGCGCGGTTTGGGCCGTCTAGCAGGCCCCGTATCGGGCCGCGCCCGTTCGGCGGAATACGGGGCCCGGAAATCGGCCCTCCGCCCTACTTATACCGGCAGCGAGTGAGGGGTTAACCCCTCACTCGCAACCCTAGCTCCGCTGCGCCGCCGCCTCCTCCTCCTGCTCCGGCGAGCAATTAGTCGCTCCCCCGCCCCGCATTCCACCCGCCGCCACCTGCATGGATTCCGGCAGCTGGTTCCACGAGGACCCGCCGCTCAAGCCGATGAGCGGCCCGAAGTTCTCGGCGTGGCTCGCCGAGTGGGAGCGCCAACGCCGGGTGAACGAGGCGTGGAGGGCGACCATCGGGAGCACCAGCGGCGGAGGTGCCCGCTCGCCGGCGAGGAGGAGGAAGACGAGGACAATGACCCCGCCTTCTTGAAGGCGATTCAAGAGTCCCTCAAGGACGCCGCCGAGAAGAAGAAGGCGGAGGAGGAAGAAAGGGTGGCGGCCATCGCCGCCGTGAAGGAGGCGGAGGCGCGGGCGGCGTAGGCGCAGGCGGAGGCGGAGGCCGATGGGTTCATCATCGACCTCTCCGACTAGAAGTCGTGATCCGATCGCGCATTTTGTATGTATGTAGGTACGTCGATTTCTATGTATGATCGAGGAACTATGAATGAAAGTTTCCCGGGGTTTTAAATTTACAAATATACGGGGTCAAATACGGGTTCTGCTAGACGGAGCGGTGTCTGATCGACCATTTTTTTTATACGGGGCGAAAAAGCGGCGATATACGGGACAGAAAAGTAAGGGGCCTGCTAGACATGCTCTAACTGTTAGAGTACAATACGTGTTAGGCTATATTAGGTAGTTTAAGATTGTAATGTAGATCTATCCTATACAAAGGCTATGAGGGATCATCGGGCAAAAAAGACTCTGTGACTCTCGGGCCCCACCACCATAGCCACTGTGATTGATCATCACCAATAATCAAGATCATACAAGCAGAAAGTAGGGCAGGCCTGGACCTAGGTAAATTGTGCCTTCTCCTTGCTTGTTAGACGACGGACCTAGGTAAATTGTCACACTTTAGCTTAGTGCCATCTTTGGGTGAATAGTCATTTCAATTTCATCTATTTGAGGGCCATGTGTAAAACATGGATGTGTACAATCAATTCTTTTTGAACATGCTTGTATTTCCAAAAAAAAAGTGATCTAGTTGCTCCCGATCTGCATTTTCTTTGATGGTGTCGGATCAAGATGTGCAGATTCCAAGTGCATCGTGTGCAAGCGCCCGTCAACCGTCACAGTCCAGTCCACAACAACTACACGAGCTCGGGGTTGGTGGCTACTTACCTCGACTGACTCCCTCCTATTTCTCCCTCTCTTCCTCCTCCCCTTCTTCACCCCCACCAACCCAACCAACCCCGACGCCCTCCTCCCTCCCACCAACCCCGGCACCGGCAATGGCGACCATGGCGCCGTCCAACGCGGCGGCGGCGGCGGCAGTGGTGTCGCTCGACCGCGCCGCCGCCGCCCCGGCCTTCTCGCGCCGCCTCCGGATGCCGGCGCGCCCGGCACGCGGGATGCGGCTGCGGGGCCGCGGCGGGGCGGTGCTCGCGACGTCCGTGGCCGCGCCCGCCGCGCCGGCCGGAGCGGAGGAGGTCGTGCTGCAGCCCATCCGGGAGATCTCCGGCGCCGTGCAGCTGCCCGGCTCCAAGTCGCTCTCCAACCGGATCCTCCTCCTCTCCGCCTTGTCCGAGGTGAGCAACCAAGCACAAAGGCTTCCTCCTACTCCTTCCCTTTGGGTGAATTGGGTGTACTAAAGATGGGATTTTTTTTGGAGGTTTAGGCATTAGGATCACTCGCAAGATCATAGGATTTTTGTACCCTTACTAGGACGATCTAGCCATAGGATTTAGTTTAAAAAATTGTCTGCTTAGTAGTCAAATCCTATGTTTGTTTATTCAACCATTAGAATTATGTAGTTACTGTAAAAAAAAGAATTATGTAGGTTGTTAGATCAATATGAGGTTAAAAGCTCTGTAACCTCGCGATCCTCTTTTGTCAGTCTGATGGCATCTTCATGGATTATGTTGTAACGGTTTCATGAACACTTATTACTTTATTTTTTACCCGAATGGACACTTAGTATTCATGTACCTGCATTGAAGATATACAACTTTAAAATTTTATTATCGCAAAAAGTTTTAACGTGCTACAAGGTACTAAATCTAGGATCCTCCTGGGCTTATTCAGTTTCAACCCGTTGGAATATTATACTGCAGCATGCCCTGTTAACCTTTGTACAGTAAGATCAGAAATTCAAACTGGTTAACTTCGCTGTCGTCTCTTGTTGATCTTTACCTCACTTTTTTCTCATCAGGGAACAACGGTCGTGGATAACCTCTTGAACAGCGAGGATGTCCACTACATGCTCGAGGCCCTGGACGCGCTCGGGCTCTCCGTGGAAGCAGACAAAGTTGCAAAAAGAGCTGTAGTCGTCGGCTGTGGCGGCAGATTCCCCATTGAAAAGGATGCCAAAGAGGAAGTAAAGCTCTTCTTGGGGAACGCTGGAACTGCGATGCGGCCATTGACGGCTGCTGTAGTAGCTGCTGGTGGAAATGCAACGTATGTTTCTTTTTTTTATCCTTACGGGAATAAGTATGAGTTCCGTGGGTATGCTTTGGGACTGATGGTTTATGTCTCTCTTCTGAACTTCAGTTATGTTCTTGATGGAGTACCGAGAATGAGGGAGCGACCTATCGGTGACTTAGTTGTCGGTTTGAAACAACTAGGTGCGAATGTTGATTGTTTCCTTGGCACTGACTGCCCACCTGTTCGTATCAATGGCATTGGAGGGTTACCTGGTGGCAAGGTTAGCCTCATGAACTTCCATGTTATGCGCTTCTGTACACACATTTCAGTTCTCTAAAAAAAGATTACTGAGAGCAGTACGGTGCAATGCGACCACACAAGAAATTTAAAATAGCCATAACCAATAAGCCCTATTTCATGTAAAACAGATATGCTGGTTGTATTGTGGTCATAGATCACACCTTCTATCATAAACTAGCACTTAACATTGAATTGCATTCCACAGGTTAAGCTGTCTGGTTCCATCAGCAGCCAATACTTGAGTTCCTTGCTGATGGCTGCTCCTTTGGCTCTTGGGGATGTCGAGATTGAAATCATTGATAAACTAATCTCTGTTCCTTACGTTGAAATGACACTGAGATTGATGGAGCGTTTCGGCGTGACAGCAGAGCATTCTGATAGCTGGGACAGATTCTACATTAAAGGAGGACAGAAGTACAAGTAAGTTTTGAATTGTTCTGCTTATTCTGAACATTTGTCCAAACATTTGACTTCTGGATAAACTAGGGAATTGAGCATTGGAAAGAACTATTGACTGCTCAACTTTATTCATCTGGAAATGACCATACTGTTATTAGCTAAGTCAAGCTTTACTAGGAAATCAGTGACTCTGCTACTTACAATGCACTGGCTGCACAACTATGTTTTCTGGTGCATAAACTATAGTCTGCCCAAATAACCTTATTCATCTGGCTAGGACCAAAGTGGTCGTAGCTATGAACTGTACAAGGAAATCAGTGTGGTAAAACTCCGCTACTTACAATGACATTGCACGGTTATATTTTCTTGTGCATACTTGGTCACATAAGAAGTGCCATCCATCTAAAAAAGAGCGAAAATTGAGACCATATGCAGCTTAAAGACAGCTGTTTGGCAATAAGCAATTTTTTGCAGACGGTTCTTGCTTTGCTTCTTTTAGCCTTTTTTTTTATTGTTATGCTCTGCTGCCTAATGTTGCAGCAGGATATGCATCCTGATTTTAGTGAGCATACTTCACTGATGTAATTGAAACTGTCAGTTCGAACTTCATAAAAGTTGCAGTAATTGCTTCCTAAACAAGCCCTCCCTTGCTCTGGAATTGACAATTGACAGGTCCCCTGGAAATGCCTATGTCGAAGGTGATGCCTCGAGTGCGAGCTATTTCTTGGCCGGTGCTGCAATCACTGGAGGAACTGTGACTGTCCAAGGTTGCGGCACCACCAGTTTGCAGGTAGAACTCTACTATAAGTTTTTACCATTTGGTTAAGCATACTTGCGGTATATAACATAATTGAAGATATACTGCTGTCAACCAAACACGCTTTAAGTGGACATCCATTTATGAATCTATATAACTACAGTACTGTGGGTCGGTTTTCTTGTGCTATCTACCTGACGATGCTTAATATTGCAGGGTGATGTGAAATTTGCTGAGGTACTAGAAATGATGGGAGCGAAGGTTACATGGACCGACACTAGTGTAACTGTTACTGGTCCACCGCGTCAGCCCTTTGGAAGGAAACACCTAAAAGCTGTTGATGTCAACATGAACAAAATGCCTGATGTTGCCATGACTCTAGCCGTTGTTGCCCTTTTTGCCGATGGTCCAACTGCTATCAGAGATGGTAAACCCTCTTACGTGTTGCTGTTGATTTCTTTTGGATGGATTCCGCTACAGCGCATGATTTGTTCCTGACACTCGTCCATTCTCCTCTGCAGTTGCCTCCTGGAGAGTGAAGGAAACCGAGAGAATGGTGGCAATCCGGACGGAACTAACAAAGGTAGCACACCTGTCTCCACTTCTTATATTTCAGCTTACTCTTGCACCCCCAGTGCTTTAGTCTCACCTGCTGTGTGCCTCGTGCTATAGCTGGGAGCAACGGTAGAGGAAGGCCCGGACTACTGCATTATCACGCCACCAGAGAAGCTGAACGTCACGGCGATCGACACCTACGATGACCACCGGATGGCGATGGCCTTCTCCCTCGCCGCCTGCGCTGAGGTGCCTGTCACGATCAGGGACCCTGGGTGCACCCGCAAGACCTTCCCCAACTACTTTGATGTGCTAAGCACCTTTGTGAAGAACTAGCTCGAGGAAAATCTACAGCATGTTGCCTTTGTACTTTTGTAGCCTGTTCATGGTCTGAGGAAATTTTTACTGTTTTGGTCTTCTTGCGAAATGATTTATGAGCCTGTAATATTAGTTTTGTAGCATGGTGTGGGCCTTTCGAGGTAAAATGAGTTGTATTACATACTGAGTTCGTTTTTAATAAAAAATAAGTTACCATACTGTGATCTAGACGTTCGCCTTTCGTTTCCAGAGATATTATGTTGGCTGCTGGTATTCGAGTGTTAGAAAAGCACTTGACAGCAACCATGGGATTTGGGAGATGACATGTGCGTATGTGGCTGCTTGAGTAAGATCCATCAAAGCGAGCAAAACCGCAGGCGATGGTAAAACAGTGCAGCATGAACGAAGAACATTTACAAACACTGCTTGGAAATATGATTCTCAACTGAAATGAAACTACTTCAGACATTGCATACCCACGTATCAGAGTAAATAAACAGCGCTGTGACATAGGGCAGCAGCTGGGTGGTCGCGGGCGTGGGCGAGGGCCGGGGGCAGCGTCTTCTGCGCCCCCGCCGACCCACCTTGACGGCCGATGCGCCCCGCCGCCGGCCTCCGCCACCAGAGCGTCTTCTGCGCCCCCGCTGTACACCACCTTGACGTCCGATCCGTACTCTGCTGAGGATGGCAAGGAGGAAGAGGGAGGGGATGTGGCGTGTGGCGATCGAGGAGGAAGGAGTAAAGAAGGATGACAGAGAAATTAATGTGAATACGCATGGGTGACCAAAGCATACATATCGTATACGGGATGGAAATACACACGTTGACGCTCTCTGATTGGCTGGTTTTCATCCTCGCGCGTTGCCAGGTTCCGATTGGGGTTTTCGATCGCCTACCTACTTACATATAAGAGTACTCCCTCCCCAAAAAAAAATTTGCTCAACTTTTTCTAGATACTAATATATCTAGATAAACTTGAGAAACAATTTTGGGATGGAGGGAATACTAATTTTACTTTTTTTTAGATGAATACTAATTTTACTTAGCGCTATTTAACTTTTTTGGGGTGAAAAATAAGTTTCTTTTTCTACCGTGGCGAGCTCTTATATTTGTGTAGCACACTACTAGCTTTGGATATTGATTGAAGAAAAAAATTAACCTGTGATTGGTTGGTTAGAAAGGTAATGGCAACTCCAATCCAACAAAGTTTAGACTCGGGTTTAATAATTTAGTGCCTCAAGAAAGAAGACGTCCGACAACCGAGATATCCTCTGATAAGTTTCTTGAACTCTCGAAAGAAAAAAGATATCAACACAGAATCGGATTCTTATCGTACTAAATTATTCTACTCACTACAATCCATAAGTCACTAAATCAAGTAAGACACATATTATATCTTGTCTGTTCACTCGTTTTAGCAAAAGTATTATGGATCTGTTTTGGTTAAGAAATTAGTTTCAGGTTATTCACATCTTTTCAGATTGCCAAAACGATTTCAAAGAGTCAAGCATCAAAGCAGACGCCACTCTTTCACATGGAGCAACTCACCACACTTTCACATGTAGCAACAATATAATATGCAGAGATGCTGTAGAAACACTATCGACCAAACAATTGGATCCTCTTTTTGGTTAAGAAATTAGGTAATTCGCTTTTCTTCACGTTGCTAGCAAAAACGATGTGTCATGCAGCAAAGCAATAGCCATTTCACGCATGTAGAAACTGCAGAAATGCTAACACACATAAATCAATAGGGAGCCATATATAAACTTCCAATGAGACACCAGAAAGACAAATTTGATGATGTTAACTTAGACAATAGGGACACAGAATCACGATGCAAAGAACCTAGTCATACAAAAACCGGTCTCATACTAGAAATTCAAAAACATCTGTTCTCTGGTGCCTCTCCACCCTTTGTAAACAGATAAAAGGGGCTGCGTAGGATAACTACTGGTCGGTGCAAAGCAAGTTGTAATAAGACTTGCTGCAAAGCAAGTTGTACAGATGTATCTTTTGGAGGTCTTATATATATAAAAAATACACCGTAGGGGATTCCCCTACGGTAGAGGTGTAAAAAAAAAAACTACTGGTCGGTGCTGTAGAAACACTATCGACCAAACAACTGGATCCTCTTTTTGGTTAAGAAATTAGGTTATTCACATTTTTTCACGTTGCTAGGAAAACCGATGTGTCATGCAGCAAAGCAATAGCCATTTCACGCATGTAGAAACTGCAGAAATGCTAACTAACACATAAATCAATAGGTAGCCATATATAAACTTCCAATAAGACACCAGAAAGACAAATTTGAAGATGATGTTAACTTAGACAATAGGGACTCAGAATCACGATGCAAAGAACCTAGTCATACAAAAACTGGTCTCATACTAGAAATTAAAAAACATCTGTTCTCTGGTGTCTCTCCACCCTTTGTAAACAGATAAAAGGCGCTGTAGGATAACTACTGGTCGGTGATGGTCACTTCGACCTCGACACCAGGCTCGATAGTGATGGAGGTGATCTGCTTGACAACATCTGGGGAGCTGACAAGGTCAATCACCCTCTTGTGCACCCGCATCTCGAACCGATCCCAGGTGTTGGTACCTGATTTAACAAAACACAGAGTTAGCCTTGTCAATTTGTAAGATGTGATGAAGCTTCAGCATAGCTGCAGTAGGTAATGAATGGTCTGTGACAGGCTGAGCATCAGTTTTAAAAAGCTCGATTTTGGAACATCAAATGTATCAGACAAAATCATATGGAATCATCATCTGCTCAGCCCATCCACAGGATACAAAAATTTAAATCAGGCGTTAATGAACAACAAAACCTTACTGCAAGTAGTACTAGAAGAAACACTAGAAGAGATCGTCTGTATAGCAACAAACAAAGCATTACACAGGCTAATCATCAGTTTTAAAAAGCTCGATTTGTGATTCCTCAAAGAAAATCTCAGGAATAACTTGGTTTAGCATCATCTGATCAGCCCGTTACAGAACAAAGGTGTAAAAACTAGCAGCACACACTCTCATAGTAGAGACTGGGTTACACAAATGAAGGTAATATGTAGGAAAAACAACTGAGGCATGCTGAGAAGTGTTCATTTTTAGGATCACAAATAAATCAGGGGGTCAACAGTAGCAATGAATGTACTTACTGCAGTTTATCCCCTAGCTAACTTACTAGAATAACTCAAGCATCAGTTTTAAAAAGCTCGGTTTAAGATACTTCATCGATGTAACATCTCAGTAGCATCTCCTTGTAACATCACATGCTCAGCTGACAGTAAACGATTCCCCATGTAGACTCCATTCTACTTGAGATCATACCACACTAACAGAACTACCACAAACATCCATAGCAGAACAATACATCGATGGCATGCTAAGCATCAGTTTTAAAAAGCTCGATTTTAGAGACATCAAAGACCGAAGAGATCTCAGCGGTCTAAATGTTTCACATCATCTGCTCAGCACATCACCACTAAACAGCCACGATAAACTATTTGGCGCGGCAACTATCTAGAGAACCGGCGGGACAATATACGCACAGAGCGTGTAAATGGAAATCTAACATCGGGAGTAAGCGGGAGAAGTAGGAGAAGAGGTCACCTTCTCCACAGGGGGACTTCCTGGTGGTGATGTTGAGCACCTTGGTGGGCATCCTGACGGGGCCCTTGACCCTGAGCAGCTTGTCCTTGGCTCCCTTCACCAGATCGGCGCAAACTGTGAACGAACACCGCGACACACGAAGAAAAGAATGCATCAGAGCAGAGTCACGCACGCGGAGAGATCTACGAGAACGAGAACGGTAGGAAGAAAGATCATGGCGGGACGGGAGGGGTACCCTTCTCGAGGTTCTTGACGCTCTTGGAGGAGAGGGTGATGCGGATCCTGTGCTGCGGGTCCTGCGGGCCCTGGAACCCCTCCTTGCCGGCCTTCATCGGCGGCGCGTAGGCCTCGGTCGCCATGGCTGCTGGTGGCGGCGGGAGGAGGGGGAGAGGAGGCGGCCGGCTCGAGGAGGGAGACGACGGCGGCGGCGCAGGGGTTAGGTTTTGCGGGACGATGAGGCGCCGGGCTTAAGTAGAGGTTGGTGGCGACTGGCGCGACGCGAGGGAGGGCCGTCGTGCGCAGCTGGACCTGGGCTGTCGCACCGGCCCAGCCAATAAGCCCAGGCCCGGTGCTACCCTGACTTTGGCTTGGCAATGTTTTTTTTTACCACTTTCATTCGAAATCCAAGTTACTTCACCTAATCACCTAATAGAAGAGGTAGGAGAAGTTAGGGGGTCATGAATCCAAGTAGATTGAGCATAACCTCTAGCTACTGTTACTAACTCATGAGCTACACTATTAGCTTCCCTAGGTACATGTTTAAACTGAATTTAATAAAATCACATGTTAGATGGTAACTATCATCGAAGATCCCAGACGCAACTCCATGACTGATCTCCCCATTTTCAATAGTCTCAATCATCATTTTTATGCAGTCTGAGTTCATGATGACACAATTGCTTCAAATAGATTGGGGTAACTCCATGCCATGTTCCAAAGCTATAATCTCAGTTGTCAACACATCAAAAGTGTGATCAACCCACGTATTGCATCCAGCCATAAAACACTTTGATATGTCTCGGATAACAACACTCGTCATCCCTCTTGGACATCAAACGAAGTGTCGACATTGACCTGGCAATGTTTGTGGCATTGTTTGAACATCACTAATGAGTTAACATACACTGAGCAAAAAGGTCATCACTGCATGATAACATAAAGAGATTCTAGCAAGGAAGGCGATTTTTTCGCATGCTATGTTTAGCCATGAGCGACGCGAAGCAAATGGGGAAACACACTGTTTAACTAAATTTGCAACTATTTAAGAAGTAGGAAGACGTGTTTGGTTCTCTACTCCTCCTTCTAGTGTGTATGTCCCTCTAAAGGCGTGTTTGATTCATAGTATTTCAAAAGCAAATGAATAGGAAAAATGTAGGAATAGTATGTCATGACATGTGAAATACTACAAAAATAATAAAAAAAAATATAGAGAAATTAGTTGCAGAAGTCGTTTGGCTGCACAACAAGAAAAACATAGATAAATTTGCAACTACTTTAGAAGTAGGGAGACATGTTTGGTTCTCTACTCCTCCTTGTAGTGTGTATATCCCTATAAGCCTAAGGGCATGTTTGATTCAAAGTATTTCAAAAGCAAATGAATAGGAAAGATATATGAATAGTATGTCATGACATGTGAAATGCTACAAAAAACCGGAGAAATCAGTTGCAGAAGTCATTTGGTTGCACAACAAGAAAAGAGTAGAAAACTTCTATAGTATAGGAAATTTTCCAAGAGGTCTAACCTCTTCTTATAAGTCCTATGATATTATAGTATAGGAAAGCAATTCATAGGAATTTTGGAGCATTCAATCCTTTGAATCAAATAGCCTCTATAGAAAAAAATTACTATGGGTAAGAATCCTACAAAAAAAAAAAAATCCTTTCAATCAAACAAACCCTAAACATTTCATATAAGTAATAAAGCTTTGGTAGTTTTGCTTAAAAACTAAAAAAAAAGAGGAATGTTCACTGGATCTTTTTTTACCAAAACCAAAAAAATGAGTAAGGACATGTACAACGGTAGGGAAGACACACCTTCTCTTAGCAGTCCACATCACCTGGAGAAGACACTAAATATAAGTGGTATAATACATTATCTCTTATTGTTATTCTTATCCTAGCTAAATGAGGATCAATTAAATTTTAGAATTATATTAGGTTGCTAAGGGAAAACAAATGGTATAGTGGAGAAAATAATCTTCTCTTATTTTATTAGTGATGACCCCTTAACTAAGGGCATGTACAATAGAGTGACCTCATCCTTTCCTTACGGTCATCACGTCAATTTTTTTGCTTAGTTGGAGAAGAGAGAATGAAAAAAAAGAGGGTTGTCTTCCCTTAGCTAAATATATCCCTAATTATAGATTCAGCCTCCATTGGTTCCCTCATAGATAACTCTAGATAAATCAGATAAATGCAGTGACCCAGAAATATATTGAAGACTGACTGTCATCATCATAAGAGGAGACAAAATCACAAGCTTAAGAAGGGTGTAGACAAACCAAGGTCCAGTAATAAACAATTCTAGATAAAGTCACCAACCAGAAATATACTGAAGCATAACTATCACGGGACATAACTGTAATAGGATATAGTCACAAGCTTAAGGGGGCTTTATGTTCGAAATCAGACAGAATACAACAAAGGGACATGTTCGGAATTATAAACTCCAGGTACTAAATGGTGACAAATAAACTAAAGTATTGAACTTTGCTTGTAAGTATTGTGTACTAAAAGGTTTTGAGCGAGAAATGCATATACTCCGCCATTTATATGAAAAAGAAGGCGGCATACACTCAGTTTGTCTTTTCGGTGCAGAATACAAATTAACATACACTTGGATGAGAGTTTACAGATTCAGACATCATAGCTAATTAACTACATTTTGCTAATTACTTCAGAAATTTTTAAGAATCGAGTGCACAAGCACCCGGGATTTCTAATTTGTGTAGAAAGAATGATGATGGATCCAACGTATCAGGCCGTCGGCATTCCACACACGTTTGCACAACCAGCACAAGGTCCACAACGGCTATTCGAACTATGATACCTCACATATTCATGGTTATATGGGTAACACGGCTCTTTCAGATATTACAACACGGTTAATTCTCTTTTCGGGCAAGGAGACTCAGGTAATGTGCATGCATCTGGGCACTCAAAAAGACACACAGGAACTGCAGACAGCGGTACTCTAATATCTCTTATCTTTGGAATTGTATTGGCGCACGCCCTGGCCATGTTTCGATCTTCTCAAAGTACTTGACAGGGACGACGCCATTGAATCCCTCCGTCAAAATCACCTTGTTGTCTGAAATGTACAGCTTCATCCCATCTGAGAAACAAAATCAGCAATCAAATATTAGCCTTTAGTGAGATGATGAGTAGGGAACTCAAATTATCTGCGGCAATTTTAATGCAGCGCTGATACCTTGCATTGCCTTGTTGACATCCAAATATATCAAGATATTAGCACTGCGCCTCATACCTGAAGAAGACGAAGTGATATTTCATGAGAATGCAGTAGTGGGAGAAACATTAGAGCACAAACAAATAGCAAACAGTACGAGGTGATGCACCCAAACAATGGAACAACAACTATTATCAGAAGTAAAATAGACTCGTAGCAGAAGCACAAACTATTCAAGAACCTTTAGCACAGATTTTACTAGGAGAACAGCCTTAGTTTCTCTACTTGTTTCCGGAAGAATAACTCAATTATAGTAGTATGTTAATAATGGTAGGTCATACCGCTGATCACTTCACCATCTGAAGGTAAGCCACTTGAGAAATGAACGTGTAACCTTGCCATACGTTTTAGCCCAGATTGCAAGATCGAATCGAGATTTTTCCTATAAGTTCCATGGACACAAACTGTGGATAAAAGGAATTAGCACAAACAAACTACCATTCAGGAGAGGAAGCAAACACGAGATTTAATATCATATACCTGAGACTTCATCAGCTGATACAATTGGTTTCAACAAGCTCTCTGAAGTAACAGTCTGCAAGGGGTTTAAGAGATTATTATGAAGGAAACTTGATTAATTCCACTAAGCTGGTTAAAACACAATTCACTTGATGAGAAAATGAAACTAACAGACAGCATGCCACACCACGCATGCTAAGACAACAAAAAAACTACTCTCGGAGATATTCCAACTTGCAAAGAGAAAGCATGCGTCTTTAAATCAAAGTAGGGACATTATCTCAAACACTGAATTGTACAAGTAAAAACAACAAATGCAGGCGTTTACTGACTTGGGATCAGATATTATTTCTTCAAAACATGCGCACTGGGTTACAAAGCTATGAATATTGCCATTTGTTGGTGCTAAGGCATCTTAAGTTTGCAAAAGCTAGGCATCAGATAAGACAATCTTAATTATTAACGTGGCAGTTAAACTGAAGTGCGACTGAAGAATCTATACTATTAAAACGCTAGCGGTGGTGCAGGTTGGTATGTCGCTCTACCGATCCCGCATGAATAAAAATCGCTCACGGTGAAAAAAACCCAGAAACAAAGTTTCCATCACCACGAACAAGTCCGCTCTGGTCCCGCACGAATCAAATGGTCACGGTGAAAAAATCCGGAAGAAAACTGATGTTTCCATCCCCACGAACGGGAGAAGAAGAAACCAGTCCTGATTATTGATCCTTATCCCGAACCTGCTCCCTTCCTGCGATCCACAAGCGATCAGAACCACACACACACACCTCCCGCCAAGCCACTTCCACCGTCCCGCGCGCCACCCTCCCTATTCCCCGTGTCGCCTGTCCCATGCCCAGGCGTGCTGCCTCCCATCTGCTATGGTCAACTGCCAACCGCCTGAAAGCTTCATCCATGGCAACTGCCGATCGTGGAGGTCGTGGTGGTTACCTCCTCAACCAATATAAAAAGTACAATCCCTCCTTGTACTCTCCTATTGTCACACGTCTCCATTGCTTCACATCCCCGATCATTCTCCTCCCTCGAGTCCGGCGCCCAGAGCCTGTGGACCAGAACAGCAGCCACGGCCTTCCCCTCCACCCGCAGCGCCTCGCTCACGAAGCTGGTCGATTTGGTGACGCAGTGGACACATCCATTAAGTGTGTGCAACAGCCGCCATCTTGTTTTCTCACTGCCATGGCACGGTTCTTTTTTCTTGAAGTGGTTTCAAACTTTGAATCAATAAGTTTATAGCTTAGTTAACTAGGGTTTTGTCAAAATGGAATTTTGGTCCTTTCTGCCTGCCACATACACACGAGTTCTTTCACGTTCTACGTTTTCAGGTTCCTGAATTTTTTTATCATTATCTGTAGGTCCTGCTGCTAAGAAAATACTGTCATCAGAGAAGGGAAGGTAAAATACTGTACAGAAATCAAGCCTGCTGTTACTTGATGACATAGTACATGTGGTTTTAAGAAAAAAAAACTCTATTTGTTTTTTCCTAATGAGTAGTCTAGCTTGCCACTTCAGGCGAAATAATTTCTATTACGTAGCCTCTTTCTATTAGTTGTCACATAAGTACACATATATATTGTCCAGAACTAGCGTTTGAGTTTCCAATTCTTACAAGATACATATTTGTTCTGTAGCACATCAAGTTTTCAACACCATTGATAGGCTTCAGAATCCATGTTTCTTTGTTCTGTAGCATATCAAGTTTTCAACACCATCAATATCCTTTGATTAATCTGAATGGGTGCTTTGAGATGCATGATTCTGTTGTTACTAATTACTTCCCCTTGTTGTTTGTACAAATTCCAGCTTTGTGTTGCACATACCACTTTCGATATGTTTGCTCTAGTTACAGTGTTGTCAAACGTTCATAGCGACCTCCCAGAAAAAGCTCTAGATTTGGCGCATGTTTCCATAACAAAATTTTGTTAAGCTACAGATGGATGTAGAATAATGAAGCAACAAACAGTAAAGAGGAAAAGCTCATAATTCTCAGCTCACTAGATTTCTTGTACCACGAGCTCTTATCCTCTCTTAGACACGTGACTCAGATTTTCATGGATGGGAGTTCTTTTTTGAGAAGTCCTTATTGATTATTAATAGTTTTGAGCTCATTTAGTTTATTAGCTATCATCTATTTGGCACGTGATATGAACTAGATGCAAAATTGCAAGTCATTTGACTTGAATCTGTAGTTGGCTACGCCTACATTCGTCTGAGCTTGCTTCTGTATGTTCCGCAATTAGGTGTGTCGTCATAGTCATTCGCCTCCTTCACGCCGCCCTCGTCACTCTAGGTCCAGATCAGTTTCTCCTCCCAGTTAATTATCTTCAATAATCCTGTATGCTTTGACTCCATGCTGAATATGCACTCAAAATTAAAACGGACTTCAGAGCAAGGGGAAAAGAGGGTTATTATATTTTGTGAGAGCAGACCCACATCATGTCAGTGATCCTTCCACTTGAATGATAGGAAATACAGGTGAATTTTGAGGAGACAAATATTGTATTATTGTACACATAGTTAAGATTCTTTAGATATTAAGTTTATTTTTTTATTTTTGAAGTATATTAAGTTGAAGTGCACCTTTTGGCAAGGCTCTTGGTTCTGTGTACACTTTGGGATTTTGTTTTCTGTTTTCTTGTGAGAAATGTTATTAGCTATCCAAAGAGAAATGGTAGCTGTTAGATGTCTAAAGACTGAACTGATAGATGAATCTTTACATAGGTAGGGTGAGCAACCATATATCTCTATTAATGTGTTGCTGAAGAAATAGAAAATTTACACAAAACTACAAATACTTCCAATTTTATTTTCAATGCTAATTATTTCATCTCGTGTCCCTGTTAGCTTCTTCCATTGTCGTTTCTTTGTACTGTGAATTTTCTGAAGTTATACTTGAAAAGTGGCAGTCGCTGGTGCAAGTTGAAGATGATGGCAAGGAGGTTGCATCTGATCACAGGTCCCAGGAGTGGCATTGGTTGAGTAGGTGTTTGAGTTGTAATGGAGTCCCTGTGTGGACGTTTATTCTGTTTCCTAGTAGTGTGTTTTGGTGGTGTAATTTTTCCTACTTGCACTCTTTTCTTCACTTTTGTGCCGTTTGACAGAACTGGTAACCCCAGATGTATTCAGACTTGTGTGTTGCTTTCATAAAAAAGCAGGGCCCATCAGGTCTTTCCTCTATAAAAATTGTACTTGAAACAAATTAAAAGAAATTTCTGTTTATGCTTCCAGGTTTGATTTGCTATGCTTGAACAAAACCCGACCAAGCATTGGAAACCTCTTTTTTTTTTTGTTATACTTCCTACTGGCTATCAGCACTTTCTGCATTTGCTATATGTATTTGTCTCCAGGTGCTTCAAGTGAGAGAATACAGGAACGGCCCTGCAGTCCAAGACCAGATGAACACTTATCACTCAATTTCCTCAGTCGGTATTGATAGCATCAATCCTCAGATCACAACTCCATCATCAGAAATTAAAGATAATGCTGCACCATCAATCTCAGAGCCTGAGGTACATCTACACATCCTGTTTCATGTGGTACATTAGAAACAGTTTGCTGTATAACTTCTGATGTGTCTTCTACTGGCAGCTACGCGAAAACAAGAACATCAAACAATCTCTGCCTGCAAATGCAGTGTTTGGCAAACATCTTATAAGTAACCTCCAGGTTTAGCACAATGTTGCATCGTTGGGTTAGTTGTGAAGAGGTTTAATCATTCAATGATGGCTCAGATGTTGGGATATAATACCTCTCCATCTATACATTCTTCCTCTAATCTTAATTTTGAAGCATTTGGTTGTTACTCAATTTGTTCAGGAGTGATCGTCTGGATGCAGTATGCATGAGTTCAGTTAACTCTTTGGATGTTGAATCAGGTTAGCACATATCCAGGCTGGAATGGCACAATATTTTCATGACAGCTCAGGACCCTACTTGCAGCAGACTGCCACAGAAGGAGACAAATTGTAGCAAATCCCAACAACAGTGGTGATTTGTTCCGATTATCTTATCTTGTTAAGATACACCTTTGCCTCTCATGGATCCTAGCGACAGCAGGTTAAGACATAAGAGGGAGCTCAGGATGGGCCTAATGCACTCTTATGCCTTTAGTCAATTTATTAATTGCCTTTTGTCCTTTGTTGGACGACCATCCCTTTTTTGGGCTAGTTAATGTGGTTTTTTTCCTTGTTGGACATTCTTTTAAGTGTAATTGTACTGCTTTTGTGTAAGGTCATCACTCAATAACTCCATGTGCCCACATGGACATGCAATTGCATACATGTACATAATTCAAAAAACTGCGGTGTGTAATTGCACATGTGTACTTTTTTCATATCCAACTGCACATACGTGCGATGTGCAATTGAAAACCGATGCCATATTTTGGTACGTGCACAGTTGGAAACCCATGTCAATTATTTTTACGTACAATATCTGTGCGATTGCATATAGATACTCAATTGCGCATATGTGTGCAATTAAATATAGATGTGTAATTGCACATGTGTGTGTAATTTCTAATTTGAATGTATCTTCACGTGTATGTGCAAGTTGCATCTGTTTACCAGGAACTATGCCATTTTATGCACTAGAAAAATATATGCCTTTCTTCTCCCACAATTACACATGGATGTGTAATTGGATATATATGTGCAATTTTGAAATTTTGTGTAATTGCTTGTTTTCATCTGCTTGTAATTACAATTGCCATGTAGGCCTTTTTTCCTTATAAAAAAAAGCCTCGTTAAAAGTCCCATAAAAGAGGGAAACTGGATACAATCCAAAACATACACATAAGTCGATCGATCGAGCGCTAGGTAATTTCTACATCGATCTAGAGTTAGGTACGTCCAAATAAAGACACGATAGCATGGCAGATGATCATGGACAGGATATATACTTAGTATAGTATGGTGTTCGTAACACAAAATACATCAGTACTCAGGCAGAGAACTTACTGTCAGCGTGTGCCCCTGGTTTGCTCGAATCAGTAGCTCCCCGTCTTCCTCCAACAGGCTGAACCTCTGCTTGTTATCCCGCCTTACCGCCTACACATTGAAAAGGCGACATTCAGTTCATCACGTTGGAAGCCTACCCATGACATCAAAATATTCGCTGAAAATCCCATAGCAACTACTGAGACATGCAGAGCATTCCGAGATTTCCCAATGCGATTTCACGATGCAGACAGGCTAGCAAGACTACGAAACATGTAACACGCGGGCAGGCAGGGGTTCAGTGCATTGCAAGATTCTCTACTGTTGACTGAGGAAGAATTAAGAGGAAGAAGCGTGAAATCGTCGGGATGGCTGCTTCACCTCCCTGATTTCGTCCACCGTGTGGGCCTTGAGGGGAACCCTGGCGAAGGTCTGCAGGCTGAGCCCGAGCAGGTCGCGCACCCGCACGTAGCCGTCGCTCCTCATGTCCAGCCTCAGCTCCGACGCCATGTGCCGCAGGACCCTCGTCCTGCTCAGAAGCAACGGTGAGCAGCGAGTACCCGGATAGCGATTTGCGAGGAGTTGGGGTTGCGTGGTGGTGTTACAGGAGACGGCCGAGGGCGTCGACGCGGTCTCCGCCGTCTCCGCCGCCACGGCCGCCGGAACGCCGCCCGCCGCCGCCGCGCGGGTGGTGCGGGGAGGCGGAGGCGGCGGCGCTGGAGCGGTAGCCGGCGGAGGAGGAGGAGGAGGGGTTCATGGTGGGCGGCGGGCGAGGGGAGAGGGAGGAGAGGTGCAGGAGGAGGAGGCCGCGCAGCGGGGAGACGGCCGTCGGCGCTCTCATAAGCCGTCGGAGCCGTGAGCACGACGCGCGGACTCTGGCTCTGGTTTGGGCCGGATCCGGCTGCGGCTGGACTAGGTCGAGGAATTTTATCTTTTGCCCCTCTTTACTGGGTATTTGTACAACTTGCCCCTTTTGAGTTATTCTAAATTGTCTTGTTTTGTTTTGTTTTGTTTTGAGGATAAAGCTAATAATCGTGGACGAAAATGCCCTCGAAAACACCCCTGTAATTCCTCTTCTTGTGCCGCTTGCAAAACGCAGCTTCTCTCACTGGCCACCGCCGCTCTTGCTCGGCTCCTCCGCTTGAAGGCAACAAGTGCTCCGGCGAGAGGTACTCTGACGAGCTCGACCAACAATAATCGCTCGGCGCGGATGCGATCATGCCCCGTATTTTCTCAGGTCCTCCGCTGCTACCAATGTACGGCCGTAGTCGGGCTGCTCTTGTCAGCTGAGGTCAAAAGGGAGACCGACACAGTCTCAACAGTTAGGGACGGTGGCGATATGTTTCGATGGCGCTGCTGATTTGCCCGGCCACCACTACTCCACCAGCACGACAGAACGGCATACATGGGCGACATAACAGGCAGGAGGAGCAGTGAGTGAGACCGGGGGAGGGAAGCGAGCGGAGCAACTATCGAGCAGCAAAAGCATTGTCTTAAGGGAGAAACGCCACACCACTGGTCCGAAGCGGGCGGCGCTGCTCGTGTTGGGCACTCGAGACTGGTCGGAGTAGGCAGAGGGGAGCGGAAAGTGAGTCTTCAGAAGAGAGGAACGGGTGGTGGAGATGGACGCTGGAGGAAATGGGAGCTGGCAGGTGATGGAGATGTGTGGCTCGGGGCCAACGCTGTGGGAGAAGCTCTCATTGTAAAATCCCTTTATTAATTGAGACATTTCAAGTTGCCCTAATATGTCAAAGGGAAATTTGTAGAAGTAGCATGTAAAATGTGGCAAAAAAAAACCCATCAAGTGCAAAGTAATAATAGAGGCCAAATCCTAGACCACCAAGTAATAAAGAGGAGAATTTTTTATTTTTTGCACAAAATGCCCCTGGATAAGAACGAAATTACATGATCTCTTTGCCAATGAGTCGTACATTCGCAGTTTCCTCCCTTCGTTTTTCTATCCTCTCCCCAATTCGCGACGGAGCGGCCTAGGGTTTGCGCCGCACCGCCGTCCACTCCCTCCGGCCGCCTCGCTCTGAGCGCCGACTCGCCCTCAGCGACACCGGCCTCCTCGCCACTCATCCTACGAGCCCTGCCGCGTCGCTGGTCCCGTCTGGCACCCAGCCCGCCTTGCCGGACCGCGAGCCGGACGGGGGCGCCGCCCGTCTCGACGCCGAGGTCCCCCTCTCCGAACAAGATCGACGTCCTGCCGCCGTCCAGTTCGCCCGGAAGTCCCTTCGCCCCCAGCTCGCCGTCAAGTTCCCGTCTTGGTAGCTGTCCAGCTCTCGCCTGACAGATTAGGTCGCCGCGAGCTACCCAGGAGGTCGCAGTCCAAGTCCCACTGACGCCCCTCTGCTCCCGAAGGTCCAAAGGTATTTTTTTGGCGTGCTTGTATCTCCCTATTACTGTGGAACTGTGGATGTGTGAATGGATACGATTTGCATATAAAAAGTATGAATGCATACAGCACCTGAAGGCAAATGCAGATCACCATCCTTCTTAGCATATCCATTTTCTGTTTGAAATTGCTCTGCTAGCAAAAGCAACAAAAGTTTTTTCTGCTTGAAATCGTCCTGCTAGCGAGAACAACATGCAATGAAATTGTCCGACTATTTATGCATGTATGTGTGGGTGAAGCAAGAACAGCATGAATGCTTTTTTTAGATATTACATATTTTTAATATATGGCATTGAATACCAGTAGCAAAAATGTTAGTACATATTTTTGATTGTTTCACGAGCAACTTTTTTAATGTTTCAACTTGATTTTCTCGGTAACTTGTTTGAATAAACAGTCCAAAACACAACAATTCCATCTATTGTAAACATTAGGCAAATGGGTCCAGGGGTATTTCAGATTTTGCACTATTCACCACTGAAGTAAGCTGTCATTCTATTATCCTTTCCAAACAGGCAGCTTCTTTCAATGGCTTATTTTCACTGTTATACGGGGCTTGCCTGGACAGCCGGCTTATGCCCAAGCTTAATTAGATTTAAACCCACTTGTATAACAAATTATAGGAAGAACTATCAGAAGTAACTGGTTCCGTCCGTTTCTTGTGTTTAATTCTTGATCTATTTTATCATACAATGGATGAATTGTGTGAAATTTCACCTTCAACTTAACCTGTATATATTCTCGATTAAATGAAAATGAATTACATATGCATAGTTGAATGTTTGATATATTCTTGATTAAACGAAAATGAATTGCATCTGCATAGTTGAATATTTGAAGAAGGAAGGAACTTTGTGAAATATATTTTCCATTGCTAGAATGTAATGTTTTCTTCTTCTAAATGCAGTGTCTTCACTCATCACGGGACAACTTACAGAGCATGGCAGAGGGTGGTATTGTAGTAGCCATTTGCCAACACGGTGGGGAGTTCACTTCTGGTCCCAATGGGAATTTGATCTACAAAGGAGGAGAAGCACACGCTGTTGACGTCTCTCGGGAGATGTCACTGGACAGCTTCAAGGATGAGGTGTCTAAGGTGTTCCATGTGGATGTCACTGATATGTCGTTCAAATACTTTCTCCCGAACAATAACAGAACGCTCATCACAGTCTCGTGTGATAGAGATTTGCAACGGATGGTTGATTTTACTGCTAGTGCTGCGCAAGTAGATGTTTTTGTGATTAGTAGAGTGGAGAACAGGTATGTCCTGTTCTATCTTCCTGTCTAATCTTTTTATAGTTCATTTACAATAGCTAATATCAAGCATGTCCTGATGTGATGGACTTTTTTTATATACGGGGTAATTAGGAGTATCATAGCGTACACTGGAGCATCCACTGTTAAAGCTGGATCTAATGCACACGGTGACAAAAGGAAAAGGCCAACTTCCAAGAACAAGTAGGTGGCACTGTGCAGGTTGTCTTTCTCCGATGTTATAACTCTTCCACATTACACTCAGTGTTCTCTGTCGCTCTCCAGGGCGTCCAAGAGTAACAAGAAGACCCCTAATGCTACCGGTGCTGCAATTCAAGCTAATACCCATGATGTCAATCAACCAGGACCGGTGGTTGCATTAAATGATTACAACGAGTACAAAACTAATCTTAACATAGTTACCACATCTTTGCATTTCTGCTGTGCCATTGGTTACTATGTTGTACTTACTAACTATTATGAGATGTACCTTGGTTATGATCTATTGTGCCCTTCAAAAGATAAAGCAGAAAATTTAGAGTCCCTTTTTTTTTGTAAAGTGGCATAATCTGCAGTCAGTTAAATATATGCCTACTTCAAGAGATGTAGTTTGTTTGAAGCTGTAACTGGCATATCAAATCGTCTGCCTACCTCATTGGCCGGTGTTTGTAGTTTTGCCACTAACGGGCCATGCATTTTATTTATATTTGTTGAAATTTCTAGAATATAAATCTCGCCAGTAGCATGGTTTATACAGCATCATTTGTGTTTAAAACAGATTATATCTCTGATAATTAGTTAAGCCATGCACACGTAATATTATTACCATATACTCTTATGTGCATCTTCATTACTTTGGTACCACCCCTTGTTACTTACAGGCATCTTCACAACTTTGTTAATGCCCCTTTCTGTTAATTATGGGAACTGCTAATGCGTACCTACTAAGCCACCTTGTAGTTATTTCTCTTACCTAGTTTTCCATATGCCACTCTCTGTAGCTGACAATGTTATTTGAATGGTTTCATGTCCTAGTTGCATCCGTTGCCTGATCTGTTTTCAGTCTTTGTATTTTGTAGTTGCTGCTAATTTACCTTTTTTACTTCCGTTCTTGGTGAGACCAGGGATTTTCAAGTAGAATTTGGGCGTGATGATGCCTTTGCTACCACAGCTGAAGCTGTTTCCTCTGCTCCAGATGTCTTGAATCAGGATAAGCTTGCTCTCGTTGACATGCAAAGGTAGTTACCTACTCAAGTTATGTCATTTGTACTTTGCAAAGTTCGTATAATTATAAGTTTCACAGATGCCTACATGGCTTTTGCAGGGAACCAACTGAGATTTTTGATGATGCAATCAATCCATATGATGGTTCTGAGATCATAATTGATCCTCCACAGGAGCTTACCAGTAATCCTACTGTGTTCTGGGATGGCATTATTAAAGGTGTTGGTCAAGAATTTGACAATGTGAAGGATTTTCGAGCTCAGTTGTGCAAATACGCCATTGGGAAAGGATTTGTGTACAGATTCATCAAGAATGAAACCACCCGTGTCACTGTAAAGTGTGTTGGGGATGGCTGTACCTGGCGATTGCATGCATCTGAGTCATCCCGCAACAAAAAGTTTGTCATCAAGAAAATGACTGATGAGCACACGTGTGGAGGAGAAGGTGGAGAGGGTCAGCGACGAGCAACAAGGCAGTGGCTGACTACCATCATTAAGGAGAAACTGCGTGAGAACTCTTTGCTCAAGCCGAAGGACCTTGTCAAGGAAATATATGAAGAATATGGAGTTCTGCTGACCTATTCACAGGTTTGGCGAGGTAGAGAAGTGGCGCAGAAGGAGATGTTTCATGTCATGAGGGAGACATTCGGCCATTTGCCCTGGTATCGGGATAGGCTTTTCCAGACCAACCCAGGGAGCTCACTTGAGTTGTCTCAAACGGCGGATACACGCCGTGTTTTTTTTGCATTCCATGCTTCTTTGCATGGTTTTGCAAATGGGTGTAAGCCCCTCCTATTTCTTGACAAGGTTCCACTCAAAGCGACAAATGAGTACAAGTTGCTAGTTGCCGCTGCGGTTGACGCAGACGATGGTATCTTTCCAGTGGCATTTAATGCGGTTGAAGATGACAATTATGATAGCTGGGTTTGGTTCTTGATGCAGCTGAGGATGGCTCTTCAATATCATAACTACGCATTCAATTCTATGACATTCTTGTCCAATGGACAAAAGGGTCTGGATGCTGCTGTCCCACATGTGTTTGAAGATAGCCACCATGCCTTTTGTTTGCATCATATCATGGAGGAATTCAAAGGAGAGCTGAAGAAGGGGCCATGGTCGCAACAAATAAGAGATGCGATGGTTGAAGATTTTACTCGTGCAGCCCAAGCATGCAGCATTGATGAATTTAATGCATCAATTGAGAGCATAAGGAATATATCCACTGAGGCTGCCGACTGGATCATTGCGAGTAAGCCAGAGCATTGGTCAGACGCCTTCTTCACAGGCTGTCGGTATGACCATTTCTCCTCAAACATTGTTGATGCATTTAATAACTGGATACCGACAAAGAAGGAGGGGTCAATGGTGCTGATGATAGACTCCCTTCGAATAAAAATAACGGAGGTAATGGAAGCGAGGCGTGAAGCCTGCAAGTCATGGGAAGGGCCTTTAACACCTTCCATGGATTACAAAGCGCAGGATGAGCTGTCGAAGGCTGGAAAGCTGACAGTGCTGTGCTCTTCTGAGACTGTGTTTGAAGTGCGGGGCAACGGTATCTTTGTTGTTAATCTTGCAAATTGGGAATGCAGCTGTCGGAGGTGGCAACTTTCTGGCCTCCCTTGTATGCATGCTGTTGCTGTGTTTAACAGGATTGGACGGTCGTTCTACGACTACTGCTCGAAGTATTTTAGAATAGAGAGCTACCATTTGACGTACTCAGGAACAATCTTCCCAATTCCTGACATGGATACCTTTGATTTTAGTGCTGGGGCGACGATCCCACCTCCCAAGCCACGGACATCAGATAAACCGAGAAGGAAGAGGTTTAACCCCAACAAGGTAACCACTCTTATACGGCTCTGTAGCAGGTGCAAGCAAGCAGGCCACAATAAGGCAACATGTGAAGCTCTTCTGTAGGCAAAGGAAACTCTCATCTGCAGAATGTATAGCAGGTATATCTTGTCTCTTTCCATGTAACCTTGCTGGAACAGTGACATCTTAGTTAGTGTATGGAAATCCCCAATGATCAGAATAGATTACAGTACAGAGAGCTCAACATTCACTAAAAAATCTATGTCAGGTACCATTGCCTTCCATTAAAAAGATTGATAGGAGAAAGTCTACTTTTGGTGGCTAAACTATTGTCCCAGTTTAATTTTCACCCCGACTCTAATGCCATTTAACTTGCACCCTGAACTCCTAGAAGAGCAATGGGCCCCATTCCCCAACTTGAAGTGTTATTATCCACCTGGCCATTCTAGATGGCTTCTTCTCCTCTCCTTTTCTCTGTTCAGCCCCATTACAACCCCAAATTCATGAAGGGAACGTTGTGATACTCTCGCGTAGAGGATAAGTAGACTCTGGCCAGATCTGTGGCTATTCGTGGATGGAGGGGCTAGATTTGGGCACCAACTGACCATATCTGTCTGGGAGATGACAACAATCGTGAAGGATGCATCATTGCCTGCATTGTCGGGGGAGGTGTGGTAGTGAAGTGTTGGGACGATTAGAGAATGCGTTATTTCTTCCACAGGGGATGCGGTGGCAAAATTTATGATTTATCAGTCACGCCACAGAACTGCCCACAAAGCCAGTCTTGATAGGCCCAGTTTGAACAGCTTTGATCGTTGAGAGGTTGAACATGTTAAATGATATTGGAGTTCTTAATATGGGTTAAATCGAGGCAATAGTCAAGGGACCAAAGGCTCAGAAGCTATGTCGTAGGGAGTATTAGAGGGACTATATCAATTGTACTACTGTTTTTCTTCGGTAAAATCAATCTGGTTTTCTGGAATTTTGAATGCCCGTGAACCACCAGATTGTATCGTTTGCGTGCATTTTTTTTCTCTCACTTATGAAAGGAGTTCAGGCTTATGCGATCTGCTTGGCTAACCGAACATTATTTTTACCGTTGCAGGTTCAGTAAGGGGTCTGATGCGGTGAAGAACTTATGATGGTGCATGCTGTGTCTGGATGGACGTGGGGAGACGATGAGACATAAATCGTTATCATTTTGTTTATATGAAGTTCTTTAGCAATGGATTAGAGATGCTGACAAAGGGCTAAGTACCTTTGGAAAGTGTGAGCTGAAATCAGAGTAGATGGATTAGAGATGCTGATAAGGGCCTAAGTACCTTTGAACAGTGTCAGCTGAAAACAGAGTAGATGGTGGTTAGCAGTTTATTTATATCTGTAGGTTGGTGATAAGTAGTGTTAAAAAGCTAAGATGCATGTCTAGTCCCATGGTTATCATTATCGTTGTATGTCTATGTGAGAGTGGTCTTTCTCCTCTAGATCTGTGTACCGGCTCTGCTTACATTTAAGCAGCAGTCATGGTTATTTTGTCCAACTGCCATGGTAATATTGCCGCAGCCTGCATATTGTTGTTTATGTTTGTCGTCAGTTGTCGATCTGGATCATATATAGGTATTGGAGCATTCAAGTTGTGTTTTTTTGTGAATGTGCCACCTGCGGTCTGCGGACGGTGGTAGTTTTTTTGGTCGATAAGATGTATCTATCTGTTAACAAGAATTTCGCAATATGCAGGATGTGAGATAGGAAGAAACATGTAACGTTCTGCCTCTGGCCAAGGGTCTACGCTGTTGCACAGAACTGATCAATTTTAGTTATCTACTATTGAGAATTTGAGATCATGAGCATGGTCCATCGACCTCTGCTCTGTGTTCTGTTACGATGTCATGTGTCTCGGCAGTAGATTTTAAGAACTGCGCCGATGATTCTCTCCATCACTGTGTCATTTCAGAGCTTGAACTAAACACTGGATCCCGAGAAGTTTTGGCTCAGGCTCTCTCCCGACTCTTGTCCAGCTCTACAATCGGCTCCCTCTCTACCCATACCCAGTCTCGGAACTTGCACCTCCTAGTCCTAGGGCTTCGCCGGTCCCGCCGTCCGCGGCCACGAGCCGATGCGTCGAGAAGCCGTACCTGGAGTGGAGGAGCAGCGCCGGGGGCGTCACCTCACGTACGTGGAAGCCAAACCGAAGGGTGCAGACATCAGCGGGAGGAGGCCGTCAAGGCGTCTGGCCGTGTCGCCGGGAATCCGCGCCAGCTGGGAGGAGTGCTATCTGCGGGAAGATGGTGAGAGGCCCGCCGACCGCGGCCAACCTGCTGCATGCTGGTCTCCGGCGGACCGGCCGACGAGATCCAGCAGCATGTGCCACGGCGCCCTCCCCGCCTCGTGCATCGGCTGTACAAGCACCACAGCTCCTTTTCCCCACAGCCCATCCCTTCTTCCCAGCAAGTGTGCAAGAAGAATATGCCTGCGCTTCAATCCAATCTCTCTGTTTTCAATTAATTCCCTCATCGTTTTTGCTGATTCCAGCTCACCACATATCAACGGTGATGGCCTTCTACATAGAATTGATTACGTACTGCAGCTGCTAGCCTGCTCCATTGTATATTTCTCTAGAACAGAGCTATTCAATTGAATTGCTTCATGCATCAAAGAAGGGGGATTGTTACTGGCTTGCTATTGAGTCAGCTCATACGGTTATACTCCATAAATAGTGAGATATATGCGATATCTCCCTTCTACACAGTTCCTGATTAGTGCCTCATTTTCTGCAATTTAAGCGCCCTGAATTCCTCAAGTTTTATGTCCTCTTTAAATTTCTAGATTTATTTTATATATGCATCGTCAGCCTACTACAATTATGTTCCTGCTTATGGCTTATGTTCCCTGTAATTTATGAAGTAGTACATGCCGTATGGTTTCTCAATAATATTGCAAAATACAGCAAAACTGTATTCCACTACCTGTCCTTTTTTTGTATGGCTTTCCATTCATGGTGAATCTTTCTCAGTAATCCGAAAAGGGATATTATTCCATGCAGGAAGAGTCGACTCATTCCCATGGCTTGGGTATAATTAGACATGAAGGAGTAATGTGTTTACATGTTCTTGCAAGTGCACCTTCTATTTCTACCGTTTCTAGGCTCATCTTCGGACAAGATAATGTGCTAGCTTTTGTTGGGTAAACATTGACGAGTACTAATCTATAGTTATCTTCACCAATTGTTAGACGAAACTGGTTATTAAGCAGGAGTGGTTGACTGTTTTTTTCTCGAAAGCTTAGGATTTCGTACAGTTGTTCCGTCCATATGTACAGGGTGTACAGTTAAAAGAAACATCTTAATCGAAGGCAGCTATCAAGCCATAAAACTCAGTATATACTTATATCGCTTTGCTCTGTGAATCAGCTAAGTCAATTGGTCATTAATCTTTTGTTCTGTAAAGATTCAGCTGTAATCCATTGAAGATGAAATCAGGTCTTACTGTCCATATGGCCATGGCTAATTCCAAATGGGAGAAGAATTCAGATGAAAGAGGATGTCTAGAGCATTGCATTAATTTGATACTGGCCTGCATGCATGCAAAGGTACCCTTATTAGTTGATATTTTACCTAGAGCATTTACTAATCTGCTCCCAGGCTGTCAAAATATATATTCATGTGCTGTTGTCATATTCTTCTGACCTATATGTGTTAACTTAATCTGGCATCTTTTTATTACTGAAAGTACTAATTGATTGTTGCTTTACTATGTTGAAATTTTGTGGCAATGATAAACAGTCGGATTTGCAGAATTTGTCGATTTCTATCTTTCCTTACAAAGTTTGTTGTGTTTGAACCCATGAGGACATAGCCAAATTCTCTTACCAGGGATCAGTCTCCAACTTTTAGCATCTGAGACAAAATATTGCATACTGATCAAAGCAGGTTTGATAAAACCAGAGTGGCTCTGTTTTTATATGAATAAATTTTGGAAATAATTTTTCTAACTAGAAATAACTTACGCATAGGTTTATATTATAGATTTAAAATAGGCAAGTTATATTTCCAAACTAAACTGCTATGGTAGATATATATTTCTTTAGAGGCGATGCACTATGGCAGTAGGTTAGTTCCACACTATAGACGACAGTCTATCTGCTGTGTGTGAGAAGACCATTTATAGACAAAATGGGGGTAGTTAGATTTTATTGGACGATCTCCACAGAGTTTGTTCTTCTAGCCTACTCGCGCCGATCGACCTGCAATATATAACATCTTGGTTTCTGGATATGACGTAGCATCTTGGTTTGTAGGAATTGCGCAAGTTCTTTTTCCAGTGGTTGTGTGGCCTGTTTTTCCACCTTTGGTCATGGTTCTTCAAGTTTCGATCATCTTGCTGAATAGTGTAGCAGACTATGCCAATGTCTCAGTTGATATACATTCAATCAAACTACTTATTATGAGACAGCAGTAAGCTCCTACTAATTAAGCGACAACAGTAAGCTCCTACGGATTAACTTAGGGACAGCTGGAATGGCAACGACAAGCGTTGTGAACTTGTGATCATCTGCCCCGCCTAGCGGTGATTGAGGTGGCGCCCGGAGCTGCAATGAGGATCACAATCTGAATGAATTATATTGGAGTTTGTTTAATATTTTTTGAGCTCTCTTATGGAGCACTGGCATAGTGGCATGTCAAGTGAAGAGAGGTTGTGTCTGTTTCTCTGCTAAGGATGAGGTCACCGCCCTTAGCGCCAACACTTCCTAGTATATTTCAACAGGGTATTGAACAAGCGGCACACTTGAGCAGAGTAGTGAACACACCATGTGAAATTGAAGCTTGGATATTGTCACTCATACAACATGAGGATGCAAATGCATAATAGGAGACTAGAGTAGTACTCATACTACAACACCATGCAAATGCCAGCATATTATTGTGTGGTAGAAGTAACGAATTCATGGCTTGCTGGGAGGGAACAGCCACGTCGCCTGCAAACCTTTGAGCGGCTGCACAGATGTCTGCAGGAGACACCGCTGCCACCGTTACGTCTTGAGGTTGAAGACGGCGCAGTAGAAGGGCAACCTCCTCCGGTGAAATGCGGCGAAGTAAAGGCGTTGATAGGAGAAGAAGACGATGGAGTTTCCTCCCACGCTCCCGGGCTGGTCGGGGCCACCGGCAGCAACAGACCGGGAACACCATGGCCCGACGAAGAGCGCCCGGCCGCCGGACACCTTTTCCAGAACGTTGCCACGCGCCATCGTTCATGGTCATCCAGCCAAACCACAGCGACAGTACCTCTGGTCTACGTTCTTGGGGAGGTACGGCACCATTAAAATTAAAATCAAATTGATCTTCCTAGTATTACAAGGTGGCGCAACGATCAGCCGCTAGTGCCCATGCCATGGCAGTCTCCAGTTCACACAGGAAATCAGTAGACAAACAATGGACCCTGAAAAATCTCCTGGTGGATCACCTTGGGTCTCGCAGTCCATATACTGAAATTGGATTCACAATTCTGTTTGCTGAAGGAGAAAGGGGTCTCGGGTTCAGTACAAAGATCAAGAAACGCAATTCAATAGTATCACATAGTTGTTTGAGACGACATGGTTTGCAACGTCTACAAGCAAGCAGATCTCTAGTAAGATCAAACAAATTTCAGTGTGGCAAGCAAACGATGTCTCCTCTCCATAGTGTGATGTGCCCCGGTTGCAATCAAACCCTGACTATGGCAGGGATTACTTGGTCTTGACCTTTTCGCTTTGATGGATTGCTGCGCAGATCCTCTTCCAACTCCTTGCGGCGATCAGCGTTGGTATCACAACCCATGAACTGTTTGCGCCGATGAAATATGCCCAGAAGTAGAATGGACTGACCCAGAAGTTGAAGCCATCCAGGTAGGCGGTGATGAAGTAGACCAAGCATCCGTACAGCTGGCCCAGACATACAGTGAACTGGAGGATATGGCTATAGGACTTCCCCGATCCAATTGCATAGCTACAAGCAGGAAACTTGTGGTGAGATAAAATAAAAAGGTACGCAATCAAAATTACAACAACTGCGGAATAAAACTTCATACAAACTATGTGTGCTATATACTTCTGCTAAACATGAAGAAAATGAGCCTGCCAATTTTGGAAATGAACTCCCACTGAAAAATGTCAAGATGAGATTTGTCACACCTTAGAAAAAAGTCCTAGAAATAATGCTACTGCCTTGTGTAGCTGTGTTGCTATGCATTGCGGTTCAACCGCTTTAGTGTGGGACAACCTAAAAACACAAGAAGGAACTGACTCTCCGTGTAATCATATGTACCTACGATTTATTGAACCACAGTATTTTCTGACAAGATAATCAATCTGTAAATCGTAGTTTAATAGTCGTGGATTTTTGAAGTTCACAAAAGCTATGTTCAAATGTTTCTTTCAGTGACCTTAATATCCTGTCTATATTTACTCAAGAAGTCAAATCATCATGATGCCTGTGAAGGGCCAGCAAAACCATCCACAAGGGAGGACATCAAAACACACTTCATTTATTCACGAATTCCATAATTTGCGGCCATTGCACAATTGTTCCAGCCTATAATCATGCAGATACAACAATAGTGACCACTAATGCAGCACAAAATACTTAGTGACTGCAGCATGATCCAGTAGCCTGTCACACGAAATTCTGAACTTCCATGAGTTATCAACATCAGATTGTGCTTATCAAGGTCTCAATGATTTAGTAGCACACACAGAGTTTGTTTTATTATGTTATTTCTATGGCCCTGATATCCCGTCCAGATTAAGTGAAACACCCAATTCGTCATGATTCCAGTTTATTTCAGGGCCAGTAAAACCATCCACAAGGGAGCACATGGAAATACACTTGGCTTGTTTACGGATTCTGTAATGTGCCAGCATCTTATCATGAAGTTATACAACAGGACACACTACTTGCAGACCTGAGCATAATCCCATCGATCTACATATATGCTCTCTTGAAGCATCTACCAGTAGCCCGACACATTAAAATTATCAACATCAAATTCTGCTTATCAAAGGTCTAGATTATCTTAAAGATGAAAGAAAACATACACTGCAAGCAGCGAAGCGGGGCCTTCCAGCACAGCCGTGATTCCTTCGACCGTGACGGTGGCGGTGTCCCTGGCGACGTATCTGGAGTCGCCTTTGCTGTACTCCTTCCCTGGACAATTACAGAAAAGACAGCGCGACCTCAAAACTCTACATCGATTGATCCGGAGCTGGAGTAGAGAGATCGGGAGGCGACTTACAGACTTCATCGAAGTAATTGGGGTTGTTCTTGGAGAAGAAATCCGGGGTGAAGACGAATGGCCCCTCGATGAGGATGTGGGTCAAGCCGGTGAACGCCCACCAGCACATGAGCAGGCGGTCGGCCTTGGATAGTCGGCGGCATCTTCCTGCGAGAAGAAGGGATCTTGGGTCGGGAGAGGGAGGTGGACGGAAGGAGGGGTCGGGGAGATGGGAGATGGGAGTTGGGGTGTACCGGAGAGGAGCCAGACGGCGAGGAGGACGAAGACGGAGGCGCCGAGGTAGCCCGCGAGGATCTCGAGCTGGGAGAGGCGCAGCGGCACGTAGCCCGGGAGGACGAGCTCCGCCGGCGCGTAGGGGTGGGCGGCCATTGCCGTCGCAGGTTTCGATCTGGATTCGGAGATGGCGAGAGATGAAGAAGACAGGCCAACAGTTCACTGGACTGGACTGGACTGGACTGGACTGGATCTCTCAAGGGAATGTTTGATCACCGTCCGATCTGAGAAGGAAAAAAAGAAGGCAGAACAGCAAAAATAAGGAAGAGGAGGTGGCTGACGAACGGCGATCAACAGCTGCCGTCCCGGAGGCTCACCGGTGTCGAACCAGGATCGATGTTTAAATTTCGAGATACTAGGAATTACAGATTATATAGAACCCTAACCCGCTCCCCCGTCCGTGCGGCGGCGGCGCCGCCGGCCGCCCTCCCCGAGTACCTACACGCCCTCCCTTCCCTCCGCCGCCGCCGTTGCCGGGCAAAGCTCGCGCGGTGTGGCGGCGGCGGGGCACCTGCTGTCGCGGCGTGCTCGGCGACGGCGGCGCTCGCTCTCGGGCCTTGCGGTGGTGGTGCGTGGCAACGGCGGCCGGAGGTGCGACCGGCGGGCAGATGGCGGTGGGGTGGTTGGGCTCGATCGGTCCCGCATGGGCCTGGAGGGCCCCGAGCTCCTGTACCATGTTCCGGCGCGGGTTGCATCGATGGTCTGCGGCTCTGCCCGCATCACTTGGGCGTCGGGGCGGCGGCCCCGACCTGGGCGGCCTCCTCCTTTCGCCGGAGATGGCCAGCAAGATATGGTGGATCTTGGGATCTCATGTCTTGCAGAATAAAGGCGGCGGTCCTAGGGCCTCTCTTGCGTGAAGAGGAGGACCTACCGGAGGCTGGACTCGTGATCGGCCGGAGGGTTGAGTTCCAGGCTCTCGAATGTAACAGTGCTCTGCTGGAGTTTGTTGGATCGGAGGTATTCGGTCGTGCGCACCCATGCTTTTATTCCGACCGATTGGTTCTGGAGGGAGCGGCGCGAAGCTCTTTTCGTGTTGACATCAAGTGACTATGGATCCATGATGAAAGTCGGAAGAGAATTTCATGAAGGCCGGAGGGAGGACTAGCGAGGGAGGTTCAAGTCTCCACGCTGTTGAGGAGGCTTGGTGTTCCGGGCTTCACGCAGCGGTATGAAAGTGGGGACGACAACACGGAAGGCTCATCCTTTAGGGTGAAACCCAATGGGGGCTTGGTTGTCTGGCAATGACCTTTGGAGCATTGTTTTGAGACGGGGACTATCTGGTGAAAACCTAAGATCTTTGATCGAGCGACGATGGTGTTTGAGTTTTCTTGGAGGCGTCGTTTTTGGAGAGTGGTAATTCAGGTGTTGTCTTGGCGGTGGATGTCTGTTGTTGTTAGGCCCGAGATACGTAGCGGGGCTTTTATTTCTTAGTTTTCTTTTCCTTTTTTGGCTGTGTGCATCCGTAGTGCCATTAGGGTGGTGCGTTGTTGCAGAGGCTGGGTGTAATTGGTATCTTCTTGATATTAATATATTCCCTTTATCGAAAAAAAGGAATTACAGATTAAAATTGCGATCGCTAGATAACCAGCGAAGAAAACACAAGTATTGCAACAAAAATCTCCGCAAGACACTGCCGGCGAATGGAAAATTGCATCTTTTGTCTGGAGCTTGCTCATCCGACCGTTTACTTCTGGAGGGAGCGGCGCAAAGCTCTATTCTGTGTTGACACCAAGTGACTTTTTCTCCATGGTGAAGTCAGAAGAAAAAATATCACGAAGGCCGGATTGGAGAACTAGCTGAGGGTGGTTCTAGTCTCCGCGATGTTGAGGGACTTGCTTGACGTTTTCGGGCTCCGCAACAGTGGTATGAAAGTTGGGGCATCAACACAGGTGAAGTTCAGAGTCCTACATTTCAAGGTGAAACCCCAAGGTCTGGCTTTAAATGGTTGTGCATGGCAATGACCTTGTTGAGGCATATTTTTGAGAGTGGGGACTATGTTCAGGTGAAAACCTGAGATCTTTGGTCGGGCGACGACGGCGCTGGTACACGTTCCCTTCTTGGGGCGTTGCTTTTGGAGAGTCTGTATTTCAGGTATTGTCTTGGTGGTAGATGTATTGTTGTTGCTAGGTCTGGGATGTTGTAGCGGGACTTTTGTTTCTTAGTTTTATTTTCTCTTTTTTGGCTGTGTGCATCCGTACTGCTATTAGAGTGTTGCGTTGTTGCAGAGACTGGGTGTAATTAGCATATGTTTATATTAATATATTCCCTTTATTGAAAACAAAACATGCTTAACTTTGTGTAGATACGGAGGTATATAGACATATTTTAGTTATATATACATCCGTATCTGTCGTTGCCTATTCGACGGTACCTCGGAGGAGGGATCCTCACGAGGGGGAGAAGAAGTAGGGGCCATAGGGCGGAGTGCACTCGGGACGGTGGTACGCAATTTACCCAGCTTCGGAACACCTGCACGATGACAGTCCTACTCTTGTGCGGAATTATCTGGACGCTTTCACGTTGTTACAAGGAGTTGTGGTTGTGCCTCTAGGGCTCCCGGGATCCGGCTTATATAGGCGCACGGATCTAGGGTTTACATGGAGAGTCCTAGCCGGATTACAGATTGCCTAACTACGGTACAATGTCTTGCCGTGTACGTCAAGGATCCGCCTTCCATCTACGTCGTTTGGATCCGGGTTCCTTATGGGCCTCCACGGATCCGGCTTCCTCGAAGGTCGGTTAGGATCCGGCTTCGATCTGGGCTGGACTTCATCCTTCATGATCAACAACGGGCCGCCCGATGGGCCACATGCAACATCACCGTCTATGGGCCACCGGGCTTGCCGGATCTAGGCATTGTCGATGGTACACCCATGAAGTATACCCACAACAGTAGCCCTCAGAGTTCTCTGAGATTCACCTCTTGTTTCCGCCTTGCCTAACACTTCATTTCTTCCGGCAATCTCGGTAACATGGAGAAACTTGAAGAACTCCAACTTCACGTTTTTTCTTCTTTCCCAACTCTCAGTCGGAAGAACTCCAACTTCATCCCTCGACAGTGTCATTGCAACACACCTCTGAGTTACTCCCTTGCGTGGGCAAGAGTTCTTAGATCTTCAAACTGATATCCGGAAACCACGAAGATCTCAAACGGTTCCGGCAATCTTGGCGCCATTTTCGGGCGATCTGAGCGGTAACTTATCCTTAGCCATTTTTACCGTTAGGGTTTGTGACACGTGTCGATCATCCAACGGTGCGACGCTTGCGTTCCGACCACAGGATGCGGAGCACGAATCTCCTCCCCTCAGCCTATAAATATCCGCCGTTCACCCCATTCGCCCCCTTTTCACCTCTCACACAGCGCCGCCTCCGAGCTTTTCCTCCGCCGCACCGGAGTCACCGGAATTTCGCCGGAGCTTCGCCGGAGCCGTCTCGCCACCGCAGATTGTTCTTCGTGTCCTTAAGTCCGGCGAGCCACCGCAGCAAAACCTCGCCGCCGGCGACCTCAACCACCGCGAAAGCCATTCCGGTAAGCACTCAAGCTTTTCCTTCTCGCCGTAGTTGGTAGGGATGAACTGGGTATTTGTTACATTGGATCCGGCTAAGTATCAGTCTCCTTCGCTCATTGATTTTGTAGATGTCTTCGTCGACTCCGCCTCCAACCTCCGAGCTGATCATGGCAACACCCCTCTCCTCCGCCCCTCCGCCATTCATCCCAGTGCAGCTGGAGCCCTCAAAGGATTCCGGCAAAAGCATTGAAGGGACGTCTGCCAACCTGGAAGACATCGTGGGGGCAGAACAAATGGAAAAGAAGGCGGAAGAAGCTGCCGCTAAGAAATCCAAGGCTCGCAAGCGAGATAGCGAAGCCAAAGGGAAGTGGTGGCCCTGTTTTACCACGGAGATCGAGCTCCGCAACCTCGAGGCGGAGAATTTTATAAAACCAGGATCCTGGCGGAGAGTCTCCGGCGAACTGAATCCCGCTCCCGAAGCCGGAGAGTGGGTGGTGACCAAGGCGCTTGTTGAGCACGGATTCTCTTTCCCGCCCAGTGATTTCTTCTCAGAAATCCTGAAGGCGTACGAGCTCCAGCCGCATCACATTGCTCCGAACAGTATCTTGGCCATCAGCAACCACGTAGCGCTGTGCGAAGGCCACCTCCGGATAACCCCGGATCTTCCCCTCTTCCAATATTTCTTCTCCGTCAAAAAGGATAAAGTTTCTCAGACTTCTACGCTGGCCACCTGCGGCGGCGCCACCTTCAAGCTCCGCCCTGGGCGCACGTACCCGCACATAGATCGACATGAGTCTGTGCGGTATTGGTCCGGCAACTTCTTCTACCTGAAGGACGTGTCGGATCCAGCATCTCCAAAGGTGCTGCCAGACTTCAAGGACTGCCCTCCCAGTGAGACTCCGGCCTGGACTCAGTGTCCCCATATCTCCGAGTCACCTCAACTGACTCGGGCGATTAGGCGGATCCACAAGCTTACAGACGAGGGCTTGTCGGGGAAGGATCTGACCATGTCTTGGTTCACTAAGCGGATCCAGCCCCTGCAACATCGGGACCGCCTGCTGTTCCAATACACAGGCCGTGAGGATTCCATGTGGACCTCTCTTACAAAAAGTTAAGCACTTATTTTAGGAGGGAGGGAGTACAAGATTATTGGTCACTTCTCTTAGAGAAAATATAAAATTCAAAAATTCTGCAGTCTTGCTTTCAAGATTTGAAGTGAACTAGCTTTCCTGAAGTGATTCATATAATTGGGACCTGAATTGCGTAAAAACTGAATTGTGTAATTTACTTCTCTTAGCGGTCCCCTTTGTTTGTATTAAGATTTTGATTCATATAATCGGAACATAGAAAATTCCACAGTTTTGAAGTGAATTAGCTGTCTATATGCTTTTTGTGAGACTATGTCCATATGCGGTTATATGTTTTAAATTCTTTTGGGAGAAGATGCTGCAACAATCATACAATTCAGGTTTGGAGAGATAGGAATGAAAATAGAAGGCCATACACATACAAGATCATTTTCAAAGCTGTGCTGGATGAAATCATAATCGAGAAGGCATTAAACTGAAGTCATGTTCTTGTTTAGTTATGGCATAGATTTGTTTGGTCTGATTGTAGATGATGCCCTTTAACTTGGTACTACCTGTTTAGAAGTGTTCACGGGAATTTCTTACCTGCACATTATAAGATTAAAAAATGATCAATTAGTTTACTTGTTTCTTACTGTCATTAGTTTGAGGCGATGCTTAAATGATCTAGCAGTGTTTGAAATACTACAAAAAAGTTTACTTGTTTCTTACTGTGAATTAATTGAAGTTGATTTTGTTCCCCGAAGAAAATGCATAACATCAGTGCTCTCAGGATTATAATTTGTCTGATGTGCTATGTTGTGTTATGTTAAAGGATTTCACAAAGATAATGGTGAGAAGATCATGTTTATTTTCATAACCGTGGAACTCTGAGCAAGGTGCAGTTCCCCTCCAAGTGTGCAATGTGTGATTCACCATATTGAAGTATGATGTATTTACTTGCATATAATCTCCTTTTATTGGGTAAAATTGGGGCTTAAATCAGCTAAGTGCCCATGTAGGTATGTGTGGTAGGGGCAGACATGACTTGGTAGTTGAGATGGTGACAATAACATAGTTTTGTTGGACAGCTTTGATGGAGCTTATACGTGTTCTATTACTTCATGAATTAATAGTTTCATGCGTTGGCTGATATTGCTAGGATAGCAGTGAGGGAATCTAGAAATCATATCTCGCTATGCATAATTTTACTGGTTGGTCTAACCCGTGGTATCTGCCTATTTCTTTCCACTTTCTTTCTTTCTTTGCTCTTTTAAGTACAGAAAAGCAAAAAGAGCAAAGAAATATGCAAATTCGGGGACGCTGTCATTTAGCAATCATGATATAAATTTCTATTGTCAGGGTGGTGATGATGGTGCTCAAGATGAAACCCGCTGATTACTGACATTGTTTTATTTTGTAGCTTACTATTATATCTAAGACATGTCTATTGCTTTGTTCATTGTAGTCTGGTACTTTTACTATATAGAGTTTTACGATGACATTACTGTCACTTCACTTGCAATATGGTATTGTTGCTCATTCAAAATTTGTGTTATTACTTGAACAATTATTCAGTCTAGTGCTATTATGGATATTTTCTTTTTTTGCCTGAGATCAAAGTACCTGCTCACATACAGCCTAACTATAGCTTTGTACAGAATAATCAAAGCTCAGTATGAATCAAAGTGAGTAGACTATTCAGTCCGCAAATACAAATGCTTAGTAAGTTCATATATAACATCATGGATAAAACATATAGTTACAATACAACTTATAGTTACAATATTTTCTTCCTTTTGTCTTTGCACCGGGGCGCAACGAGTCATCTAGTGCCACTAATAAAGGCTACCAGTTTCGGATACACGCCACTAGTAGAAAAAACGCAATGCCACTACTTGGCACATCTCTACTAGTGCTAGTTTGTGCATATACTAGGATAATGATGATTCCATTTAATTAAAAGCATAGATACATATTACATGTCGTAGATTGTCTTGTATTAAACGGAAGAGAAAAGATCAGTAGGTCTTCCACATGAATTGATGTTGGTAGAAATTGGAGGCTTAGTATATGAACCTCTTAACAGGCCATTGGCAATAGCTTCGTATGTTGCTTCTGTGGGATGTATGCCGTCCCAGGATCCATAATTTTGTGGGTCATCACACAAGCTGTATTCTCCTTGTCCACAACGTTCAGTCAAAGACACACCATAAGGTCCTACGCCGCCGCAGCAAGCCACCAATGGATCCTCAATCCCTAAACACAAAATATTGCAAATGAGGGATAGTGGATAATCCAAGGAAGCAAGTTTTGTCTTGAAGAGTTTATATGTTCCTCTTGCAAATTTTATGTCTTGGTTGGTGATTTACTTGGACTAGCATATCTTAGTTAGTATAGTGTATATTTCTTTCACTATAGAACATAATTAATAGTATGACATAAAAAGCTTTAGACTCACCAAAATGTTTAGGGGAAACAAATATTTCCATAGCAGCTGCATAGTAATCGGCATAGATGATTGATACATTAGGATGAATCTTTCGCAACTTCTCCAACTCATCCACAAGAATTTTATTGTGGTACCGTGAGAATGCATTCAACCAACTGATGCAACCAGTCTCTGGCTCATAGTACTGTGTCTTGTTACTCTTGTATGTCGTCAGGTATACTGGTGAGCACCCAATCGGGAGGTTGCCCGGAACTAGTAGTGTTTTTGCTCCGAGCTCAATCAGATCCTGCAAATTCCACTCAATTGCATTAGTATGTAGTCATGCACTATTTTTTAAAATTTGGATTTGAGGTAGTAACAATCGTGGCAATGGAAGAAAGTGCAACACTGAGAAATGACTCACAGTGATCGTGGCAGAGATTTTGTCTATTACAGTAGGAGTGAAGGACCGAATCATCTCAAAGGGCATCAAAGATTGGAGAGGACAATTGTAGTCATTGCCCCCAATTTCTCCAACCAAGAATAGAGATGTGCTCATCATGTCTGCACAGTCTGTGAAATAAAAGAAAGTTCTAGATCATTATATTATGTTAGAATTTTATACTTTAGAAATTCCAAAATACAACATTTTTAAAATATTACAAAAACATAAAACCATCTATCATTACAGGAGTATTTATAAGTATGACAGGTCCGACTTCTGACGCTGAAGTTGTCTCCTCTAGGAAACAACAATGACACTGCGATTTGTTATGTCAAAATGAAGCAACAGTAAGTCCAAATGTATAGTCACATTTTGCGGTAAAATTTTGGCAATGAAGAATTGAAGATACACATCAGTTGAGGTGTTGGATGGTGGATAATATAGAGGGTATTGATCGTGAACCTATTTGCATTTGAGTAATATAATTGTCGAATTGGGTATGAAGTTTCAACAAGCTTGCGTGAGGCTGAATGGGCCTCCAAGAGGGATGCCAATGAAACGACGCCTAAGCTAATATATGTCCGGATCAGTACACAAATGTGGACCATCGACTAGAACCTAAGACCCTAATGATGTTTTATGTTTTCTTTCTTCCCTAGACTGGGACCTCTCCAGTAACCTCTAGCTATTGAGTTTGTTCACTCTTTTTTTTTTTTTTGAAAAACATCGTATAATTGTAGACGGTTGCACATATGTATAAACACTTACCCCTATAAACGCACGTACACCTTATTTCGACTGAGTCTAAAAAATTAATACGGCGGGTCTTAAGATTGACAAAGTCACCACGGACATCTCGTTATCAACGGAAATGTCATCTCCCTCGGAAGAATATTTCGCCTTTATGAAACTTCAAAGTTCCAAATCTGAGATTTAAACTCTGATGGCTGGGGGTGTCATTGCCCTTCTAACCATCCAACTACATGTTGGTGCTCGTTCACTCCATATTTTACTTCTCATACACAATCTTTAAGAAGGCATAAAACTAGGAACTGTGAACTATTGCATAATCTTCTGTGTGTCTGGAAAATAGACTAAATACTTTATTCCTCTTCGTGAACTCCTGATAAAAAATGAATAGGTGAGAAGGGTATACTGAATCCACAGTGAAGGCATGCAATGTCATAACAAAAACAACGAAGACTGTACTATTTTTATTACTTCGTCCAGTGTAATTAATTGAAATGTTTGTCAATTTTGTAATTAATATTTTTCATGTCTTATAAGCTTGCTGATTGTTGAGTTAGGTAGTCGGTTATCTAGGATTTCCAAATTGTACCTCCAAAGTTGCTACCACCGATTCTAGTGTAGTGCCGGACTGACGGTGTGCCGCCGGGAAGTGCTTCTATTTTTTGTGGGTAACTCCATGGTAATGTTTGTTAGTGTTTGCAAAAGTTTCAGGTACCATCGAGTTTGTGTATAGAATTGGACAAGTTGAGTGCTTCCAGTCATGGGTTTTGTGTCCAATATCTCACAAAATGTCTTATCTTGAATCGTGTAAAGCGCACTTCCAAATCTTGGAAGTAACCAATCACATGCCAGCGTCGCTGGGAAATGGATCTGAAAATGACTATGCAAAATACTCTTAGTTCATAGCTTGACCATATTCTGACTTCTGCAAAAATCTTCTTCAATATGGATCTGAAGCTTCAGAAATTGTGCCACCGGTTTGAATTTTAGTGGTCTTGGCTTCTCTTTCTAGTGATGGTCGAGAAAGAGAATCTTGAAGTCCAACATTTCTTTTTCTAGGCGATGCCTATATACAAGACCTGAGTACCTGACCCCGCTTGGTTTGGGAGGACGAATCTGAATACGTCCCCTGCGTTGCTCCCAGGAGGGGTGACTCGAGCAAAACCCCAGCCGTCGTATCCCCTTTCCCTCCACCCCACTCCCCTGCCGTCGCTGAAGGATGTCGTTCGTCGAAGGTTGCGCGACAAACATTGGTAGCGTGCTCTCATCCCCGAGCACGACTGGAAACTGCAAGGACCTCTTCCTCCTCGCTGGTGGGATCTCCGACCAGAGTTTCGCGGCGGCCCTAGACGGCGCGACTCGTCTGGTGGAGATGGACGCTGGGGGCGGCAGCCCCTGACTTTTACGGCGACCTTGGCGACCGTTGTGGCCACAAGAGCGATACGGCGCCTGGTTTGGGGAACTCGGCACGGCTCACATCTCCGCGTGGTGCGGGTGGCGATGGTTCCCGCTGAGATCTCCGATCTGCCCTTGGGATCTCGCGGGCGGTGGCGTGGGGGGCTGTCGATCTTCCTAATAAAGGAGGCGATCCTAGGGTTCTTCTAGTGCCAAGATGGTGTGTTCTTCTTGCTACCTACCCTCATTGATCTGGTTGGTGACTAGTTCAGGAAGGCTTGCCAGCTATCTTCATTGGGCGTCTGATGCTTGTAGATTGCTGGATCGGATGTGATTCAGTCGTTTGCACCCATTTTCTGGCCGTACTGTTTCAAGAGGGCAAGACACGAAGTTTTGCTATCTGTTGACATCATGGGACAAGCCTTTTGATTCATGTGGTGAAGTCAGTGACGGAGAATGTCATGACGGCTGAGGTTCTAAGGCCTAGTAATGGTGGATCGAGTCTTCGGGGCGATAAGGAACTTGCTTTGTGACTCGTATCTCATAACAGCGGCATTAGCAAGTGTGTGTGGGGTGGTGGGTGGGGGGGGAGGGGGGAGCACATGAGGAGTATAGAGTCTTATCTTTTAGGGTGTCTAGCAATGACCTTGTTAAATGTATTGTTTTGAGAGTGTGGACTTTCTTCGGGGTGAAAACTTAAGGTCTATGATCAGACAACGACGACGCTTGTGTATTGCTTCCTTCTTGGAGGTGTGACTTTTGGGGAATTTGGACTACGATATTATCTTGGTGGTGGATGTATTCACTTACAAAGAATGATATTAATATGTTTCCTTTGTCAACAAAATATACATCAAATGCAGCATACAGTAAGTTTTATGCCGCGGTTTGGATAGCGCTTATGGCACCCTGATTCCATTTAAATCACGTGATCGTGGATGAACTAATGAAGTGCAAGCTATAGCATACACTCCATCCGTTTCTCAAATAGACACACGTTTGGATATCTCTTAAGTTAAATTTTATTGATTTTAACCAACTCACTAGAAAAAAGGTAGATATATTTATTACACTAAATTAATATCGATATATTTGTCTTGACATGTAGTTTAATAATATAGTAATATTGATGTTACATATATTGCTATTTTATGTACATTTTAGTTAAATTTTAAAAACTATTTGATTTTTTAAAAAGAAAATCGTACACTTATTCGGGACGGAGGAGTATATTTTAGTGCTTAAGAGAGTAGGTCCCATAAGTAAGTAAGCAAGTGAAGCTATCGCATATATCCCTTTTTTACAATCAGCTATCCTGATTCTAAATTAAGAAATGTTTTTCGTGTGCATGCACTCAATTCAAATACGAATCGCCTGGCGAGAAGGTGTGCTCCGTTGTCTTCTCTCACCCCTCATTCACCACTAAAGTTGAATGGGTAAACCAACTCTTCAAGAGGTGTCGCAAGATCCTAATCCTAAGGGGCCAAAAGTTTACAAAAGTTTAAAGAGAGTGACACTGAAGCAAAACTCCTTGCTGAAGTTTACAAAAGTTTAAAGAGAGTGACACCGAAGCAAAACTCCTTGCTGAAGGTATCGTTAACGTCATGTGAAAAAAGAGGTATCGTTAACGTACCCGATAAATCGCTTGGGCAGAGCCGGTGGAGTAGATCTCGGAACCAGCTCATCTGCGTGTCCAGATGCACGGTCTCAGCGTTAGCCGCGGAGTAGCCCCTGTCCCAGAAGAATTCCGGACCCATTGCCGTGGCGCCGGCGACGGCGAAGTTGGCTCCATGCGCGAAGTCCTCCACGCTCTTCCCGCTCCAGTACGGCGTCACGAACGGCAGCCCTAGCGCGGACGCTGCGGTACGTACACCCACATGGATTTCAAAATTAGCAATACAGTAAGTTGATCGTTCCGTGGATCATCCGAAACGGGTGATTGTGGCGTACCGATGAAGTCGACGATGAGGCGGCCATTGGAGCAGCGGCCGGTGGGTTGGTTAAAGAAGGTCTCGCCGTAGGGAAAGGAGAGCCCGGGCGCCAGGGTGTCGTTGGGGAAGACGAAGCGGAAGTTGCCCGTATCTGTCAGCGAGTCCCCGAAGCTGAACAGCCGCGTGAAGCATGCCGTGTCCGCCCGCGATGGTTGCGCCACCGCCAGTACCAGTAGCACCACTGCCAGTACCGACTTGGTGGCAGAGGAAGCCATGAGCTTCTGCTCCAGGTGGACGGAGAATAAACCCATGGAACGAGGACGACAGAGTAGAAGCGGATGTGACTGGAACTGTGCCGACCTACTAGATTATATAACGGATCCTGGTAGGATGGTGGGTAGGACGGTAGGTATGATGTACGTGCCTCCCAATCTCCGTCGATCGTCCATATAGTCGGAGGGAGGACACGGCACCGACGGAACGGGTAAGCACCATGATAAAGAATCGGAGATTCTTGACAAGTGTTACAGACGCGTGGAACTGTGCCTTTGGATGAAAGATGCGGGCTGGTTGCTTGTACGAGCACTCATCTTATCTGCCGCACCAATTATTCACTGACAAACAATCCCAACACTAGAGCTCATTCGTCGTAAATCTTTAATCAGATGGAAAAGTCAGAAACATAACACCTGGCTAGCAGGGCCGAATAGAATAGAACGAGTATCCCCACTGCAGCACAACTGCCCCATGGCCTCCATCAGGCCTTGTTTGGTACTAGTGTTTTAGTGGGGATTAGTGGGGATAATACTCTAGAGTATTGGGTGAATCACTTTTGTCACCCAATCCCCACAAAACCCCAACCCCAATCCACTAGGTAGGGGTAGAGTATTGGGGATTGAAAAAATTACACTAAAATTTGGGGAAAAGTGGGGATAAGTGGGGATTAAACTCTCTCATACTCTAGCACCAAACATGTATTGGGGATAAGTGGGGATTTGAAATTTGGAGCGGATTATCCCCGCTAATCCCCACTAAAACTCTAGTACCAAACAAGCCCTCAGTGTGGTGATCGTTCCTCTCTACCTCGCTCCCCGCCACCAAGACGCGCGATGTAGAGGAGGAATGCAGTCCTCGCCAAAATAGTCCAAAATGCAAACGAAATGGCACAACGCCGGCCCGCCCCGCACAATTCATGGTTCTGATTTCTGAGCAGTTCTCTCGTATAAAAAGAATGAAAATTAATCTCTATATGTTTTGTTCTAGCATTAAAAACGCAGTTAGCAGAAAAGATATGTAGCTCTATTGTTATCGCACCATAAGCATGCTACTTTATTGGTTTTAACTCCAAGTTACTCGAGAATAGATTCAACCCATGCATTTGCCCAACATTTGTATTTTGCTTCTTTACTTGAAGGTGAACCGGTTGCTTGCTTTCTAACACTCCATGATATGTCATGCCAATCTCCATATGAAAATTTACTTATCAAAGTAGATTTGGATTGTTTCAAAGTGAGGCGTGTTGTGAGGGTGTCCTTCACATAGCGAAGAATCTGTTTTAATGTTGTCTAATGAGTGAAAAGTATATTCATCTTATCTCCATTTAAACCCGATATGGCTCACCGTATTCCTGAGAATATCTCTCTAGAATTATCACTAATCACTAATAATTATATAGATGTGCAAATCTCTTTGTTATTTTATGTTGTCAAGATTTAGACGCATTAATGAAAAAATCTGAGCAAATCAAGGAGGAAGTAAAAACTGGAAGAAATCCCAAGTCAAACAGCCTTCAGAACCAACTCGTGGGACACTTAACGAGCAACGGTACTGCGACGGCGCCCATACCGTCCGGCCTTACCACATGTCAGTGTTTTCGTGCAATCAAATGGAGTGTTTATTGTGAAGGAACCGAGCGCCGCCAAACAACATCGCCAGCCACAGAAAGCCTAATCTCCATCAGCATTCCTTGAAGCTTTGCCCCCGCCATCACCAGTACATTACTTCCAGCCTTCATCTCCATGGCCATCTACTTCTAACCTGATTCATCCACGATTGGCTACATTGTAAGACTATTTGTTATTCATCTATCAAGGGTTTTCAATATAATGTTTCTAATTGTTGATTTAACTAGCGCGGTGGCCCTCGCATCATCATCTTTAGTGGACTGAAAGTGTTTCAAAAATAAAGTTATGATTCTTTGGATATCACATTTTATGATAAGAAATAATATGGTTCTAAGTGAATTATAAAAAATGTCATAGACAAATAAAAAATCAAATATGAGAGTAACAACTTTAACCAACATAAATTTGCATGCCAATTATGATTGGCATCCGTCAAATCACTTGTGTGTGTGTTGTTTGTAACAAATATTACTCAAAGTAAAACCGTAGGTGATGGTTAATAAATATTGATAAAAAAGATTTATGACGGAAAAGGGAAAACAATTCGTGGTAGCTAATACTTGGGGCAAATTAACGATGTACAATTGTTACTTTAATATTTATTTCTTCATCTCAATTGCTTATGCAGTTTCAAAATGTGTAACTTCTAAGACTTTAACACGGCCTCAATGGGTAAACTTTGATCACTACTTTTATATCATTAAGGTTCTAAACTAAGATAAATATAAAATTGCATTGTTTGATTAATAAATGTTTATTCGTCGCTAGTCAAAACTTAAGAAGGAACACATGTGTGTTGTTTGTTATATATTATGAAAGTTTGATATAGTATTTTTTGTCCGTGTTTTAAAATCAAGCATATCTGATGTTTCTAATCCAAAACTGATTGTAGTGTATATGAGATCAAGTCTGTAACTTCTAGGCTACATACAATGATGTTGTAATATCAAGTTTTTTTTTAAATAATAGTTCAATGTGTGGAGATCTAACCATATTGAGCAGATGCTTAAACTAAACAAATTTGATAATCAGGCGTTCGTGTTTTTCTAATAATATTTGAAGAGCATGATATTTCAACCTTTCGCAAAATGTTTTACTAACCCGGGTTTCGGAATATTTGTATCTATTTTGTGTTTCATAGTCAAATAAAAAAATTAGAATGTCTTCTTTTGTATATTCAAGCATGCAATTATGTACATTTATAAATCTTCACACTCAATCATGTATTAATCATTATACTTCATAATATCACAAGTTGAAATCGTAGAAAATATTTCTGCCCTAAAGCTGCGCTGGTGTATCACATCTATATTTTCTATGATGGACTTAGCTATGCCGATAAACCTAGCAATATGATAGGGCATTGCATTTTATTTCCTGAACGAACTCAGCTATAGCAATTCTGAACCTGCGGAGTGCGGATCCCTAGCTTGCTTGTGAATTCTCTTTTATTTTATCATAGATGGACTCTTATCTTTTGTTTGATTTTCCAAACGGGCTCAGGTAAATTAGCTGCCTTTTTTCTTTCTAATAATCTGACTATCCTATTACCATGTAACTTTGACGTAAATAAATCTGCTTTTTTTCTCCTTAACGGACTTAGCTATTTCCATGGACGAAAGAAAATCTTTCAATTAGAACAACAAGAGGGTACTATTGTTGGGGAAGATAATTTGAAGGTCTATATTACTGAATTTTGTAAGAAATTGTTTGGAGCACCGGTTCCAACTAATATTTCTTTGGTTGAAGATGAGATTCACGATATTATGCAAATTTCCCCGATTGAGAATGAGATCTTAACAGCCCCTTTTACTGAAGAGGAGGTTTTTCAGGCAGTTTCTCAGATGGAATTGAATAAATCTCCTGGACCAGATGGTTTTCCAGCGGAGTTTTATCAAAAATTTTGGGAATTAATAAAGGGGGATTTGATGGCTTTATTCTCACGGTTTTCTAATGGGGACTTGCCTCTTTATAAACTGAATTTTGGGGTTATAACGTTGTTACCCAAGAAAGAGAATGCTGTTCAAATACAACAATATAGACCTATTTGTCTCCTAAATGTATGTTTTAAAATATTTACTAAGGTTGGTACGAATCGAATCTCGGGGATTGCTCCGCGAGTTATAAAACCAACCCAATCAGCCTTTATGCCAGGAAGGAATATTTTGGAAGGGGTAGTAATTCTACATGAAACAATTCATGAACTACATACTAAGAAGATGGATGGGGTGTTATTTAAAATCGATTTCGAGAAAGCTTATGATAAGGTGAAATGGCCTTTTTTACAACAAACATTACGAATGAAAGGCTTTGCTCCTGAATGGGGGAGACTAGTGCAACAATTTATTCAAGGTGGTAGTGTTGGGGTGAAGGTGAATGATGATATTGGTCATTATTTCCAGACAAAAAAAAGGTCTAAGGCAAGAAGATCCTCTATCTCCAATGCTTTTTAATATTGTAGTGGATATGCTTGCCATCTTAATTGAGAGAGCTAAAGAGGATGGTCAGGTAGGAGGGCTAATCCCTCATTTAGTTGAGGGGGGTCTCTCTATACTACAGTATGCTGATGATACTATCATTTTTTTAGAACATGACCTCAACAAAGCAGTTAATATGAAATTAATTTTGTGTCTCTTTGAAGAGTTATCGGGGCTCAAAATTAATTTTCATAAGAGTGAGATTTTTTGTTTTGGAAAGGCCAAGGAGGAGGAAGACCAATATAAGCAGATCTTTGGATGTGATACTGGACAACTCCCCTTTAGGTACTTGGGTATTCCAATTCATTACAAGAAACTCAAAAATTCAAATTGGTATCCGGTAGAAACACGGTTTGAAAGTAAATTAGGATGCTGGAAAGGGAAGTTACTATCCTATGGTGATAGGTTAGTTCTTATTAACTCAGTGTTAACTAGCTTACCGATGTTTATGTTGTCTTTCCTGCAAATACCTGTTGGGGTAAGGAAACGTTTGGACTTCTATAGATCAAGATTCTTTTGGCAGTCCGACGAAAACAAAAGGAAATACCGGCTTACAAAGTGGAACATTGTTTGTAGACCTAAATATCAGGGGGGTTTAGGTATTGAGGTCCTCGAAATCAAAAATAGATGTTTATTGAGTAAATGGCTTTTTAAGCTTCTCAATGAAGACGGGGTGTGGCAGGAATTGCTACATAATAAGTACCTAAGACAGAAGACATTATCAGAGGTTCAAGCGAGACCCTCTGATTCCGCCTTCTGGAAAGGTTTAATGGAGGTCAAACAGGAGTTTTTCGCCAGGGGATCTTTCAAAGTGGGTAATGGATTGCATACCCGTTTTGGGGAAGATAACTGGCTAGGAAACACCCCGCTGGCCCAGCAATATCCGTCCCTCTACAATATTATTCATCATAAGAATGTTACGGTGGCTCAGGTGCTAACCCAATCCCCTTTAAACATTACATTCAGGCGCATATTGATTGGCAATAAATGGAAGCATGGTTATATTTGTGTCGGAGACTTATGTCCATACGTTTGAGTGATGAAGATGATTTTTTTTGTCTGGAACTTGACAACAAATGGATTGTTTACAGTGAAATCAATGTATGAAGATCTTATGTGTGACCATACCCCCTTCCTCAGAAAATATTTATGGAAGGTCAAAATCCCTCTAAAGATAATTTTTTTTATGTGGTTCTTAAGTAATAAGGTGTTATTAACTAAGGATAATTTAGCTAAACGTCATTGGAATGGGTGTACCAAATGTGTTTTCTGTGGGGAACAGGAGACTATTCATCACCTATTTATTGAATGCCCCTTAGCTAAGCTCTTATGGCGTACGGTTAATTTTGCATATGATCTTCCACCTCCAACCAATGTTACTAATATGTTTGGTAATTGGTTAAATGGAGTAGATAGACAATCTAAGGCTTTTATCCGAATTGGGGTTTCTGCTTTATGTTGGTCTATTTGGAGGGTCAGAAATGATATAATTTTTAATAACAAAACCTCTTTTCATTTCTTGCAGGTTATCCATATGGTTTCCCACTGGGTCCAGCTGTGGGCTCTACTCTCTCCAGAGGGGCAGCGGGTTGCCATGATTTCTGGATGCACACGGCTCCTGATGGTCGCTCAGGATATCTTGTGCCAGGCTGGTTGGCGACATACTAAGAGGCTATGTTGACGTGTAGTCCTAGTGTGTTTCTCTTGTTTTTCTGTCGACGGTTGATTATTGTATCGATCTTCGAGGTTGAGTGACTTGTAAACCATGATACTTTGAACTATCTTTTAATAAAAGGCCGTGTGCATCATCATGATGCAGAAGCCGGGGAGCACCCCATTTCGAAAAAAAGCTATTTCCATGGACAGTTTGATTTTCCAAAGGCCAAACGGGTTAGCTAGATAGTTGCCTTTTTTTTTGTCCTAAACTGACTCGCCTATTTTCATGTATATCTTTTTTTTCTTTTCATTAACCCACTCGAATAAAGGGAACTAATGATACGCACAAATGTTCTTTTATGTGTCAACCGGACACTACGCTGTTACGTAACTAATAATATTTCATTAAATCCTAGCCACATAATTTAGATCTAACAATTAAAATAATTAGAATGATGTGGATTAACCGAGTGTCTCTATTTTAAACACCTGTATTTTGCTTTTAGTATATAATAGATCACGTGTGATTAGTCCTCATGGACGGATGCATGAGGCCTAGCCTCACAGTGATATGTGCATCTTTTGATAAGAGATTGTTTTGCAGTATAGTAATCAATATTCATCTATATGTTTCAAATATTTTGATACAATCATGGGGCCTTGCCAAGTAAGGAGTACCAAAAATACCCAAAGATTGGTAAAAGGTAAAATGTGAGATTAGAAGGAGTATTTATGCATTACAGTTTGAACTCGGTGACAATTAGGTAGTGGGGCACGTTGTCTAGGGATTATCATTGTTCTTAATGGGTTCGTCTGTTTATTCTTAAATAGTCGTGAGACTCGTGTTCATATGACTCACGTTCTTCATCCATAGAGCATACAACATGTAGCATATGGTGTATTCCAGACACACTTCCCACTTATACTTGCATCTATATATATCTTATATGACTCACGTTCTTCATTATAACTTTATAATCCCATCTCTATAAGAACAACCGCAGGTGAAGCCTTGGCTCACCTGTAGGAATTGATTGTCATTGACGAGCGCTTAAACCCATGTGGAGATAGGCTAGTCGCTCGTTATGACGATCTTGTAGAAATGATGTTCGGCCACTCACGGGCTTTAGGAAGGTGCCCGTGAGCATGAGGTCTCCCTGTGGGGGCAAGACGGAGATGAGATATCTGATGGACACTTCGTTTGTGCGTGTCAAAACAACTCAGATACTTCAACGCTTTTCCGGTCATGTCAATCAACTGTTCTAGCCGGTCAGATGCTTTTGAGAGGCTATCACGATTGTACGGATTCTATGTGATGGCATCTGATGCGATTTTGAAAGTTCTGGAGCTTGATTCTAGCAGTTTCATCTAGAACATGTGCTAGTAGTGTAGCCACATCTCTATTGCCTCCCAACAGCCCAAGCAGCCGAGGAAGCGTATCGTACAAATTGATAGAACAGACTAGTCACTATGAATCCTATATAACTAAGAAGTTTATCCTCACTAACTTATTTCTCTTGACATGCAGCCTATCTATCAGCAAAGAACAACTTTTGTTTACCTTATTGGCGATATTAGAAAAAATCAGCTGTGAACTTTGCTAGCCTCTTGAACTACATCATCCATAGGAGGAGACAACCATGGCATTTATCACAATTTCATGGCGTCTGTTGTGCTTCCCCTCTGTCTTTTGGCCTTCACTCGGTTCTTTGGTCTTCCCCTACTACGCCATCACCAATTGAAGTCTCATTGCCTTCATCCAATTCAATCTCATGATACTGCTCAACCTCAAGTCCACCACACCTCGCTAGCTCTCTCTTCTTTGCATTCCATGTCCATCTCCCCTTAGAACAGATTTGGCAGCTGCACTTTATGGCTGGGATTTGCATAAACTTAAACTCAAGTATGAGGTCTGCCGGAGGCTCGCCGTGTGCGAATACCTATTTCTCTCCACTCATCCTTAATTTCTGACTGATTTTTGTGTTCAACACTTTGCCAGCTTTGACATATCCAGGGCATTACATGTATTCCACTGATTGAGTGCAGTATTGGGCTGTTACTGCGGAGGATTACTTTTGGAAAAGACGGCAAAGAATTATGCTAAATAAAATTACTGGGTTGTTGGACTATGAGCAGCTGAGTTCGTATATGCTTTATTCATATTGAATATAGCCCTAATTAAGCAACCATTGGATCCTGGGAGATGGGTGTAGCTGTTTAAATTGTCTTTTCTTGATAATTTATCACAGAGTACTGCTGCTATTTGGCTGTTTATCTCGTATCCATTGAATATGGTTTTTGATACTCTTTTTGTTACATGTACACACTACCAAGTACCTTCACAACGTAAATCAATACCCTCTGCTTATGATCATCTCCTGGAAACCCATTTCTCATGGATTATTGGTGTTCCACATCAAAAGTCAGAATGGAGTACCATGAAGTTATTGGGAGATTCTCCGCAAATTTGGGAGGATGAATTAATTTACCATTGATGAGGTACTTCTACTCTGCCTGATCCTCAAATTTCTTATCTCACTACAGGAATGGGAGGCTACGCCGAGGGCCAGGCTATACGCCGACGGCCAAAATTCGGGGCCGTCGGCGTATGGCCCGGCCAAGCCAGCCTGCCCTTTCGACTCTCGGCGTAGCGTGGCCGTCGGCGTAGCGAGACGCCGAGGGCAGCCCTCGGCATATCTTTGGCCCTAGGCGTAGACAGGGCTACGCCGACGGCCACCATCGGCGTAGGCCATTTTTTAAATTTGTCTAATTTTGTAAAAATCATAACTAATTCATATGATGTCAGACAAATGCGTATGAGGTATCAATATGTTCAGAAAAACATCCTCTATCCGTTTATGTCAAAATCATGCATATTTGAATCATGTACAGTACCATGTTAACATAGAAACAATTCAATCATTTTCTTATATGTCCTCAGGTTCCCGTTTTAGCCAGATGGCAATTTAAACGAAGTCAAAAAATCTCGCGAAGCCGCATGGCATCATTTTATGTGTCCTAGTAACCACTTGATGTCTACGGGAGCTTCTATTCTTGTAGACAGTGTTGGGCCTCCAAGAGCAGAGGTTTGTAGAACAGCAGCAAGTTTCCCTTAAGTGGATCACCCAAGGTTTATCGAACTCAGGGAGGAAGAGGTCAAAGATATTCCTCTCAAGCAACCTGCAACCACAAAGCAAGAAGTCTCTTGTGTCCCCAACACATCTAATACACTTGTCAGATGTATAGGTGCACTAGTTCGGCGAAGAGATAGTGAGATACAAGTAATATGGATGTGTATGAGTGATAATAGCAATCGAAATGAAATATGGCAGCGAGTAAACATTCAATAAAACAGTAAACAAACGGTGATTCGATGCTTGGAAGCAAGGCCCAGGGATCCTGCTTTCACTAGTGGACACTCTCAACAATTATCACATAATAGGACTACTCTACACCCTCTTGTTGGATGATGAACACCATTGTGTAGGATTACACGAACCCTCAATGCCGGAGTTAACAAGCTCCACAATATTCAATGTTCATATTTAAATAACCTTAGAGTGCAAGATAGATCAACATAACCAAATAGATCACATCAATACCATCATAGTAATAGTTAACTTCACAATCTACAAGAGATCACGATCATAAACTACGCCAAGAACTACATGATGCACACACTGTCCACATTACACCATGCAGGAGGAATAGAATACTTTAATAACATCACTAGAGTAGCACATAGATGAATAGTGATACAAAACTCATATGAATCTCAATCATGTAAAGCAGCTCATGAGATTATTGTATTGAAGTACATGGGAGAGAGATTAACCACATAGCTACAGTGGAGCCCTCAGCCTCGGGGTGGATTACTCCTCCTCATCATGGAGGCAGCGATGGCGGTGAAGATGGCGGTGAAGACGGCGGTGGAGATGGCTCGGGGCAATTCCCGTCCGGCGGGTGCCGAACGAGACTTCGTCCCGGGTGGACTTTCGCGATGGCGGCGGCGTTACAGTAGCTTTTCTGGAGTTTCGTCAATTGGTACTGCGTTTTTAGGTCGAAAGGGGTTTTATAGGCGAAGAGGCGGCGCAAGGGGGCGCCTGGGGTGCCCTCCCCATAGGCCGGCGCGACCAGGGGCTAGCCCGCGCGGCCCTATGGCTTGGGGGCCCAGGCCTCTCGACTCCCCCGGTGTTGAGCCTCCGGGAAAAATAAGATCTTTGGCGTTGATTTCGTCAATTCCGAGAATATTGCCCGAACAGCCTTTCGGAACCAAAAACAGCAGAAAACAGGAACTGGCACTGTGGCATCTTGTTAATAGGTTAGTTCCGGAAAACGCATCAAAACGATATAAAGTGTGAACAAAACATGTAGGTATTGTCATAAAACAAGCATGGAACATAAGAAATTATCGATACGTCGGAGACGTATCAGCATCCCCAAGCTTAGTTCCTACTCGTCCCGAGTAGGTAAACGATAACAAGGATAATTTCTTAAGTGACATGCTACCAACATAATCTTAATCATACTATTGCAAGGTATATGAGAAGAATGCAGCGATTCAAAGCAATGGTAAAGACAATGATTAAACAACTGAATCATATGGCAAAGACTTTTCATGAATAGTATTTTCAAGACAAGCATCAACAAGTCTTGCATAAGAGTTAACTCATAAAGCAATATTTTCAAAGTAGAGCATTGGAGCAACACAAAGGAAGATAAGTTTTAGCAGTTGCTTTCAACTTGTAACATTTATATCTCATGGATAGTTGTCAACATAAAGTAATATGATGAATGCAATAGGTAAACATGTAAGAATCAATGCACACAGTTGACACACGTGTTTGCTTCTAAGATAGAAAGAAGTCGGTAAACTGACTCGACATAAAAGTAGAAGAAAGGCCCTTCGCAGAGGAAGCATGGATTGCTATATTTGTGCTAGAGCTTTTATTTTGAAAACAAGAAACAATTTTGTCAACGGTAGTAATAAAGCATATGAGTTATGTAAATTATATCCTACAAGTTGCAAGCCTCATGCATAGTATACCAATAGTGCTCGCACCTTGTCCTAATTAGCTTGGATTTACATGGATTATCATAGCATAGCACATGTTTCAACCAAGTGTCACAAAGGGGTACCTCTATGCCGCCTGTACAAAGGTCTAAGGAGAAAGCTCGCATTGGATTTCTCGCTTTTGATTATTCTCAACTTCGACATCCATACCGGGACAACATAGACAACAGATAATGGACTCCTCTTTAATGCATAAGCATTCAACAACAGATAATATTCTCATACGAGATTGAGGTTTGTTGTCCACACTGAAACTTCCACCATGGATCATGGCTTTAGTTAGCGGCCCAATGTTCTTCTCTAATAATATGCATACTCAAACCATTTGATCATGATAAATCACTCTTACTTCAGACAAGACGAACATGCATAGCAACTCACATGATATTCAACAAAGAAATAGTTGATGGCGTCCCCAGGAACATGGTTATCGCTCAACAAGCAACTTATAAGAGATAAGACGCATAAGTACATATTCAATACCACAATAGTTTTTAAGCTATTTGTCCCATGAGCTATATATTGCAAAGATAAAGAATAGAATTTTTAAAGGTAGCACTCAAGCAATTTACTTTGGAATGGCGGAGAAATACCATGTGGTAGGTAGGTATGGTGGACACAAGTGGCATAGTGTTTGGCTCAAGGATTTTGTATGCATGAGAAGTATTCCCTCTCGATACAAGGTTTAGGCTAGCAAGGTTGTTTGAAGCAAACTCAAGTATGAACCGGTACAGCAAAACTCACATAAAAGACATATTGCAAACATTATAAGACTCTACACCGTCTTCCTTGTTGTTCGACCCTTACTAGAAAATATCTAGACCTTAGAGAGACCAATTATGCAAACCAAATTTTAGCAAGCTCTATGTATTTCTTCACTAATAGGTGCAAAGTATATGATGCAAGAGCTTAAACATGATCTATATGAGCACAACAATTGCCAAGTATCAAATTATTCAAGACATCATACCATTTACCACATGTAGCATTTCCCTTTTCCAACCATATAACAATTAACGAAGCAATTCCAACCATCGCCATGAAAATTAAAAGCTAAAAACACATGTGTTCATATGAACCAGCGGAGCGTGTCTCTCTCCCACACAATAATTTATTCAAACAAAAACAAAAACAAAAGCACACAGACGCTCCAAGTAAAGTACATAAGATGTGACCGAATAAAAATATAGTTTCAAAAGAAGGAACCTGATAATTTGTCGATGAAGAAGGGGATGCTTGGGCATCCCCAAGATAGATGAGTCTTCTTGAAATATGCAGGGGTGAACCACGGGGCATCCCCAAGCTTAGACTTTTCACTCTTCTTGATCATAGTATATCATCCTCCTCTCTTGACCCTTGAAAACTTCCTTCACACCAAACTTCTCATAAACTTCATTAGAGGGGTTAGTACATAATCAAAAACTCACATGTTCAGAGGTGACACAATCATTATTAACACTTCTGGACATTGCTCAAAGCTACTGGAAGGTAATGGAACAAAGAAATCCACCCAACACAGCGAAAGAAACAATGCGAAATAAAAGGCAGAATCTGTCAAAACAGAACAGTCTGTAAAGACGAATTTTTAATAAATACTTCCGTTGCTCAAATCAGAAAACTCAAAACTAATGAAAGTTGCGTACATATCTGAGGAACACGCACGTAAATTGGCATATTTTTCTGAGTTACCTACAGAGAAAACAGCCCAGATTCGTGACAGATAGAAATCTGTTTCTGCGCAGAAATCCAAATCTAGTATCAAACTTCGATTAGAGACTTTACTTGGCACAACAATGAAATAAAAATAAGATAAGGAGAGGTTGCTACAGTAGTAACAACTTCCAAGACACAAATATAAAACAAAGTACTGTAGTAAAATAAACACATGGGTTATCTCCCAAGAAGTTCTTTCTTTATAGCCATTAAGATGGGCTCAGTTTTAATGATGCACTCGCAAGAAATAGTATTTGAAACAAAAGAGAGCATCAAGAGGCAAATTCAAAACAAATTTAAGTCTAACATGCTTCCTATGCAAAGGAATCTTGTACACAAATAAATTCATGAAGAACAAAGTGACAAGCATAAGAGGATAAAACACGAGTAACTTCAAGATTCTCAACATAAAGAGGGGAAACTTAATATTATTAAGATGCATATAACCTTGTTTTCCTCTCTCATAATAAATTTCAGTAGCATCATTGATGAAATCCACAATATACCCGTCACTTAAAACATTCTTATCATAGTTCATATGCATAGAAGTATCATTAATTTTGGCATAAGAAGAGTTCTTCTCATTAACAGTAATTGGAGCAAGATTATTATCAAGAATTTGAACATGGTAAACAAGTTGCATATTAAGGAAATTGTTTTTGGTAATCCAATCATGACTATGACAAGTTTCATAAGGATAGTTATAACCTATATCATAGCATTCTTTATAATAATCATCAAAGGTTGGAGGCACTTTGTCATCATAAGAAATAGAATAGTTATCTTTCACAGTCGGTTTATCTGTGACCATACCATCATTGTTATTAGAAGGAGATGTATTTAACACATAATGATCAGTAGCAAAAGGATTTTCAAACACCTCTTCCCCAAGCTTAGAGCTTTCTATATCATTATGGGAGGAAGCATGGATAGCACTGACACTATGGCAATTATTATCATTTTCAGAATTAGTTTCCCAGAGATTTGTAATATCAAAAGTAGTGTGCTCATTCAAATCATGATCGCTAATGTATGTAAAGGGCATAGGAAGATCATCGTATTCAGATTCATTATCACAATAATCATTAGGAGCAACATACTTACGGTTACCTAGCGTTATCTCATTCACGCGGGGATACGCCGTTACCTCTTTCTTTTTATTCTCCTTCTTCTTCTTCTTCTTCTTCTTCTTCTTCGTTCCCTTCTTCTTTTTCTTCTTCTTCTTCTCTTCCTTCTCCTCGTTCCCTTCTTCAGGAGGAAGAGGCTTGAAGGGTGGCTTGTCCGCATAACCTGATTTACTTTCAGAAACAATAGAAGAAACTTGGGAGGATCCCTCCTTTTCATTAATTAGTTGAAAACACACAGCGGTCCTATCATATTTTGGCAAGGTGTCATCTTCTAAAATATTTTGTATGTAAGTATTTGTATGGCTATTATCAATGCAATAAGAAAAACACCCATGCAGGACATCATCAATATCAAGATCACTCATATGTAACAAAGAGATTTTTCTCGACAGTTCTTCACACCCCAAAAATAAAGTAAGTTCATCATGCTGATTAGGAGTAATTTCATCATCACAATACAAATTTGCAGCACTCATTGGGTTCAAATTATCATTGGAGGAGCATTGAAAATTAAAATGACCCACTTCATGACAAACTTCACAAATAAAAGGATAGAGGGCACAAACTTTTTTACCAAGATCATCTAGAGCCCTAAGCCACTTTCTAGTTTTTTCATTAGCATGATGGATATAATATTCATCTTTGATTTGATTAATTCCACAAGGTCTATGCATTCCACAAAAATTAACATGCTTATAGGAAATAGCATTCTTAGGAATTTGAGCATGCTTATTGCAATCATTAACAACAATTTCATTCTTCATGCAAGCCTCTTTAAAAGGTTCATGATACTTATCAAAATTCTTTTTAGGCAATTCAAAATGAGAAGCAAAGGCTTTATAAAGATTTGCAGCAACTTGAGAGTCAAGACCATAAGTAGCACTCATATTTCGGAATTTATCAGTATCCATAAAAGCTTCAATGCATTCATAATCATAATTTATACCTGACTCTTTACCTTCATTGTTCTCCCATCCTTCAGCGTTCTCTTCAATCCGATCAAGAAGATCCCACCTAGCTTCAACCTCCTTGCTTGTGAAGGATCCCTCCGAACAGGCATCCAGATAGTCCTTGTGTTGTCCTGAAAGCCTCGCATAAAAATTGTTAACAATAACATTACGGGGAGCTCATGAATGGGACATTTAAGCATTAGTGACTTTAATCTCCCCCACGCTTGAGAGATGCTCTCTCCATCACGAGGATAAAAGTTATAAATGTGATTCCTATCAATATGCACTTCATAAGGAGGATAAAATTTAGAGTAAAAGAGAGATACAATTTCCTCCCAACCAAGAGAATGACTATTCTCCAACAATTTATACCAATGCGCCGCTTTACCAGACAGCGAAACAGAGAATAGCTTCTTCCTCACTTCATCCATAGAGATACCTGCACACTTGAATAACCCGCATAATTCATGCAAAAACAAAATGATCTCCAGGATGGACAGTTCCATCCCCTTCATAGCGGTTATCCATAACACGTTCAATAATTTTCATGGGTATCTTGAAAGAAGTACTTGCAGTAGGTGGATTTAAAATATCAGAAGCATCATTAGAGTTATCGCATATGGGAGATAAAGCATTATCGAGCAAAATATTTCTTCAAAAGCTGAAGAGCAAAAAAGATTATTTTTATATAAACTAGCTTCCCCAAGCTTAGACTTATTCATAGCATTAGCAGTGATTGCGTTCATACTAATAACATTGCTACTAGCATGCAATTGAGGCTCCATAGGTTCTTTAATTTTCGCATCACACAATTCATGTCCTAACTTAGGAAATAAATCAAAAAGCTCATAGTTGTATTCCATTGTGCCTTACTAGTGTAAACAAGAAACAAAAAGTTGCAATTGCAGATCTAAAGGAAATAGCTTGAGCACAAACACAATGGCGCCGAAAAGTACCTGGGACCAGCGTGTGAGAGCCTTTTACCTTTCCTCCCCGGCAACGGCGCCAGAAAAGTGCTTGATGTCTACGGGAGCATCTATTCTTGTAGACAGTGTTGGGCCTCCAAGAGCAGAGGTTTGTAGAACAACAGCAAGTTTCCCTTAAGTGGATCACCCAAGGTTTATCGAACTCGGAGGAAGAGGTCAAAGATATTCCTCTCAAGCAACCTGCAACCACAAAGCAAGAAGTCTCTTGTGTCCCCAACACACCTAATACACTTGTCAGATGTATAGGTGCACTAGTTCGGCGAAGAGATAGTGAGATACAAGTAATATGGATGTGTATGAGTGATAATAGCAATCGGAATGAAATATGGCAGCGAGTAAACATTCAACAAAACAGTAAACAAACGGTGATTCGATGCTTGGAAGCAAGGCCCAGGGATCCTGCTTTCACTAGTGGACACTCTCAACAATTATCACATAATAGGACTACTCTACACCCTCTTGTTGGATGATGAACACCATTGTGTAGGATTACACGAACCCTCAATGCCGGAGTTAACAAGCTCCACAATATTCAATGTTCATATTTAAATAACCTTAGAGTGCAAGATAGATCAACATAACCAAATAGATCACATCAATACCATCATAGTAATAGTTAACTTCACAATCTACAAGAGATCACTATCATAAACTACGCCAAGAACTACATGATGCACACACTGTCCACATTACACCATGCAGGAGGAATAGAATACTTTAATAACATCACTAGAGTAGCACATAGATGAATAGTGATACAAAACTCATATGAATCTCAATCATGTAAAGCAGCTCATGAGATTATTGTATTGAAGTACATGGGAGAGAGATTAACCACATAGCTACAATGAGCCCTCAGCCTCGAGGGTGGACTCCCTCCTCATCATGGAGGCAGCGATGGCGGTGAAGATGGCGAAGACGGCGGTGGAGATGGCTCGGGGCAATTCCCGTCCCGGCAGTGTGCGGAACAGACTCTGTCCCCCGAATTGGACTTTCGCGATGGCGGCGGTGTTACGAGCTTTTCGGAGTTTCGTCAATTGGTACTTTAGGTCGAAAGGGGTTTTATAGGCGAAGAGGCGGCGCAAGGGCCAGGGTGCCTCCCCATAGGCCGGCGCGGCCGGGGCCCGCGCGGCCCTATGGTGTGGGGCCCCAGTGCCTCCCCCGACTCCCCTTCTGTTCTGGAGCCTCCGGGAAAATAAGATCTTTGGCGTTGATTTCGTCCAATTCCGAGAATATTGCCCGAACAGCCTTTTTGGAACCAAAAACAACAGAACAGAACACTGTGGCATCTTGTTAATAGGTTAGTTCCGGAAAACGCATCAAAACGATATAAAGTGTGAACAAAACATGTAGGTATTGTCATAAAACAAGCATGGAACATAAGAAATTATCGATACGTCGGAGACGTATCACCACTCCAAAATATGGAATTGGGATGCGGCAATTATTTTGGAAAACCCTTCACAAACAGGGCTATCACGTCCGGAGTTCTATGGCTTTTAAGGCAAATGAGTAGAAAACGGCCCGTGACACCGCATAGTTTGTCGGAACGAGGCCATATTTGGCACGTGCGTGGTCTCTGGGATGGGAAGCAAGGCCCCAGGAGCGGATTTCCAATCCGACCCATGGGCGATGGTTTTTTCATTTTCGGGGTGCCAAAACGGTTTTTTTGTGAAGCAGCTACATGGGGCGCATTTTAGTATTGCGCGAGACCTCCGCGTAGTGTTAGGACACCGCCTTCGCACCACATATCACATGTCATATGTACGCGCTAGCTATCTGGGAATCCAAGCGGCTTCCTGCGGTGTTCCGCCGAATTCGCTGAAAAGTGACCGGATTTGAACTAGGGCTACACTTTCTGTCGCTCAATAAATTCCTCAAAAATGTTTTTAGGTCTATAACACATCACTTTATATGCTAACTTTTTTCCGTTTAACGTGTTGGCGAACGGTGCACCAGCCCGTCCGATACGGCCATTTCACATCTCCCGAGGGGCCGTTTTGGCCACATGGCAAATTGGGCGTCATATTTGGATTCCTCTAATTTTTAGGTTCAAATAATGATATGGATGTTGCATTTAGTTTCCTCTCATTTTTCTGATCGATTTAGACATATTATTTGTGGAATTTTGATTTTCCGATTTAAAGATATTAATTATTCCATATTAAATAGAAAAAAGACCAAAAATAAAATCATCTTATTGTTATTTGAATTCAATATTATTATCACTTATATATTCAATATTGTCTACTTAAGTAATTGTTTGGGATTCAAAAATAAAGAGGTGTGCATGACGGTTCAAGGGTTAATAGGGTTGATATGCTATTATTATCAGCAAGAGGTGTCAATTCTAAAATGGAAGCTCATCTGAATGGAACCAAGAAGTTAAGCGTGCTGAGGCTGGAGTAGTGTGAGGATGGGTGACCGCTGGGAAGTTTAACCATGATTGTAATTTGACCTAAGATTAAGTGGTGTTAGAGTTAAAAGTGTCTTGGGTGAAAGATAAACAAGTAAAAAAAACAAAAAAAAAGAAAAAATATTGTGTAAAAGAAATTGAAATTTTAGAAAATTTAAAAGTCTATGCCGAGGGTTTTGCCGTCGGCATATAGGAAAAAAATTCAATTTTTTCTTTGAATTTTTTTGGAAAAGGGAAATTTGAATTTTTTAAAAGTCTATATGCCGAGGGTTTTGCCGCGCCGAGGGCCGGGCTACGCTGACAGCGATAGTGTCTTTGCCGTGGGAGTTACACGCCGAGGAGCTATGCCGAGGGTGGCTCTCGGCGTAGCCTACGTCGACGGCCAAAGCAGGCTACGCCGAGGGTTCCCGGCCCTCGGCATATAGCCCCATTCCTGTAGTGTCTGCTATAGTTGACTTTCCAATCTCCCCACCGGATGTTAGCAATATGAACATCGAAGACCCTGCAACGAGGGGAGGTGCATCAACAAGATGAGGTGACCCTGCAAAGGTGAGGTGACCTTGCAAAGGTCAGGTGCATTGTCAAGGACCTTGACGGCTCGACGCCCTCAACGAGCCAGTGGCCTCAACGTCCTCCATTTCTGATTAATGGACATATTTTCTTCACATGTTTCTTTTGCATCTTTGAGGAGTCATGATGTTTTTACGTTGCTGATTTCCTTTTTTATGTAGACAAATAGCACTTGGGCTTGGCATCGATTTGACACTGAATTTTTTTCTACCCTGGGAATTAAACCCTTTTCAATACTACCGATTGAAGCTTGCTAGCTAGATTGCCTAACCGATGTTTGATCAAATGGGTGAATATATTTGCTCCCTTTTGCCGCCAGGTTAATTATTCATATCTGTATAATATAATCATTTGTCAACAATATCAAGCAATGCTTTCATCTTCTTAATGAAATGGTTCATTTGACTGATCGTATAACTCAGGTATGGTGTCTATTTTTTTGCAATATTAATAACTCTACTTTATTACTTGAAACAGACAAATATATCATTGAGCAATACAAGATAAAATAAGGATATGGAAATAGCAGCGAGGAAGATTCAATTTCTAGATGTTAATCCTTTAGTTCCCGTATATTTTGCAATTACCATTTGAGTTGTTTTTGACATATTTTAAATCTGAGAACATTCTCTAATATTTGTTGTAGCCATTGAACCAAATTTGAGACAGGGAAAACAAGCTCGGTTTGTTGACTACTAATATAGCCACTTGTGGTCTTCGTGTAATGCGTGTGCCATTTAAATTTTCCTACTACAAATGTACTTAAATATCGCATGCCCCTTCAGGTCCAAGTTAGAAAGGCTATATGTAATTATTTTCGCTGCTGTGGAAACCACGGTGCTGCAGAAATCAAATTACATGACATTTGGAAATCATATATCAGGTAGTTCTTTTGACCAAATATAGTCTCTTCAAATGAAATTTTTACAAAACTCCTCTATTAGTTGCCATACTTCCTAGCTGGTAGCTAATAAATTTTACCGAATAGCAAAGATTCCCGCCGCAACGCGGGGGTATCATCTAGTTGAAAGAAAGATGACCAACACTCACAAGTTATTTTTTTTTGCGAGATAGATCCAGTGATAGCACCAGAAACTTACAGAACATCCCAAAGATCAAAGAAAAAAAGACATAGGTCCTGCAAGTCCACGAGGTCGCCGTCAACGAAGAAGACGTACCGTGGCGCGCCGCCGCCGCTCCTCCTCTGCAACCTTGGATCGGAAGGAGTCCCCAGGCGAACGGGAAGTCGACAGAACTCGGCTCGACAGAGCCTCCACCTCGCAACTTCGTCGTCGCCCTCGAACTGGTCGCCATCACCATCACCATCGATCCCTTCAAGCCGAAGTCGCCGCTGCTCGAACTCCGGTGCGGGGAAGAAGCGCAGCACAGCTCTACCGAGTTGCGAGCGCCACAGAGGAGGCAGATCCATGGCCGCACTCCGCGGAGCAACACCACCGGAGGAGATCTCCGCCTCCACAAAACGCCGGACCAGCCGCGCCATCCCCTCGACGATGCCGCCGGCAGGCCACCCACTCAACTCTAGACTATGTACATGCAAGATCCGGGGTTTCCCCACCCTCTAGCCGCTGGAGCGGCCGGCGGAGGGAGGGGAAACCAGCAGATCGACGCCGGCGAGCTGGATCGACGGAGGAGTGAAAAAGTCGCCTCTCCTACTGTAGCGGGGGAGAGAGCCAGGTCCAAGGTCCCTTCTGGCGTCCAAAGTACCTATGTGGACTATTTTGCATCTATCATTCCAAATGAGGACATGGTACACACTGTTTCCTCTATTTATCTTGCTAGCATATTTTAGATAGATCATTGTCTTAGAGGATCTATGCAACAAACTGCAGAATAGAATGTTCAGGTGCAAGATAAAGATAAACCATAGCAGCTAATCAGGACTTGTGGTTCTGCTTGTGGCCAAGGCTAGACCCAATCAATCAAAAGAAGCAGTATATATGCAACCACAAAATAGCGGTCACATCAAAAAATCTAAACGTAGTTAGCGGAGGATGGCGCAGCAGCACGTGTTGGATCCATCTAGTTCTTGTTCTATTCCTTCCCGGGAGTTGGGAGCTCCAGCCCACACATAGCGGGTCAGGGAATCCTTGTTTCCTCGCACACCCGGAGATAGACAATTTGTAAAAATATCGAGAAACCCTACATAATGTTACGGTACTATAGCAAATCTAAATAAATTATTGCACAATTTTTGGATGACAAAACAGCAACTCATAACAATGCCATATAGATAGACTGTGGTTAGTTAAGAGAAAACTTTCAAATAAGCCACCTAATGTAGACATTACAAAACGAAAACCGTGAATCATCTGTCAAACAAAGGCATAAGCACATAAGCAACAAAATTTAAACCATTAATCCAAAACAAAAGCAAAATTAAGTGAGAACAAAAAACTGGAAATGGGGATTTAATTCTAACAGAGGATTTCACATTTTTTTGATAAAGAGCATATCGTAGATACCAATTACACCCAGCCTCTGCAAAAACATCATGCCCTAATGACATAAAGGATGCACACAGCCAAAAAAGATAGAAGAATTACAGAAAAAAACCGATGCAAAGATCGAAAACTAGCAATTCCGCTAATAGGCATCTATGGGCCGGTGTCTGTCCACCGTAAACTCTTCCCGTTCATGCACTTATAAGTACATGTCACGAGGGATATCTTCCATATCTTATTTTTATAAGTATGTAAGCTCGATTAGTGGTTTTTCATGCACACCTTAGACCTCTCTAGCTGGTGCCTACCAGTATTTTGGCATGTGGATTATTGTAAAAGGTTCCTTGCGGGACTTGGTGAAATTTTCATCTAAAACTCCCATCTCTTCGTCACTACAAAAAACTAAGCCGCCTCATCACTGCCGATGCGTGGCTCTTGGAAGTGCAGAGGTGACCTGGCTGAGCTGCGCGGGGCAGAGGCACATTTCCCTCGCGTCGCCTTCTACCCCACTCGAGTGGCATGATATATGCCACCGATCTCTCGAGGATCCATGCCATACCCTCACCCTCATGATCTCACCGTCTCCTCTGTACTCGCAACCCACGCACACGCCCTCGCACGATGTCGTCATCGTCCATGGCTACTCCATGTAGCTCTCTCTGACCTGACAATGAGAAGGGAACCCCTCCGGCCGGAACGGACTTGGTTGGGGCGTTTCCCACATGGTATGAACCCCTTGTGGAACCGTCCCTCATGCTTATGGCATGCAACTAACCACCTGTTGATTTAGATTTGTGTAGAGCCTATGACATGTAACAGACCAACTGTGACCAACTGTTGACTCAATCAATGTAGAGCGTATGATCGACATGCATATGTCGGTAAGAATATCAGCTTACTATGTAACTTTTTTGTTTGACAATATCTTAATTACCCCTAGAGGAGTGCGTTTTGGGAAGACAATCCTTTTGTAACATCGGATTATATATGATTTGCATCTAATTTATTTCGTGTTTACTTGTATCAAATTTGTTGACATATATCTTGCGGACACTGCAGCAAGGCGATGATCTTTCTCCGCAAGGCGTTCAATCGAGTTGGCAACACCACTAATCCTTTAAACATAAATCATATCAGGTCACAACATCAGACACATGCATAATGACACGGCTGACAACCATGCAAAGAACCCAAAGGCAAAGCAATTACAGAAAGCAGAGATTTCCTAACCACATAGTTAATGTAGATATTTCCTGGCCCACAACACATAATGCGACACTGAGCAACCATCATGTAAAATACAAATGAGATATTTCCTGGAACCTCGACAATACTGCCATATTCTTCTGAAGAAGAACTCGCACAAGTTCGCTGGAGTTGACCGCTAAGGAAATATCGTCGGCAGCAGAATCAACTGCGGGCTTGGCTACAGTGTTTGCAGGGATATTTGCAGCTACCTACAAAAAAAGTGGAAGCAGGAGCAAAAATCAATAAAGGTAGACAAGAAATAAGTTTGAAGATATTGCAATAAAATTACCTAGTAGGGCCTTGACGGAGTTGCGAAGATTATCCTCCTTCTCTTTCACTTCGATCTGGGCCTCCACCTTTTCCTTCTCCTCCTCCTTCAGCTGGCCAAGCTCTTTCTTCAGCGTGGTTTCCTCTTGCCGCGCAGTGGCTGCCATTTGAGTTGCATGGTCAAGCTAGGCAGACTTCGATTGGGCGTTTTGCTGAAGCCGAACGTTCTCAGCTTGAAAGAGAGTGAATCGGGAGGCAAAATCCTTTATTATTGTTACGGCGGCTTGGATGGGCTATAATATGACACAAGAGAAACACGTTACGAATATATTAAACTTTCTTTGAGTCTACATTCGACTGCAAGCAGCCGAATATAGACTCGGGGGCTGAAGTATGAAAAAGTTACGATACTTACGTCCTCTTCAGGAGCCAAATTAAGGGGAAGAGGCAGTTGTCGAAGGTATTTCATTTCCCGTTGGGAAAGAAGAAGGAGCTGACACTTCCTTTGGCGAAATTGGAGCTTCGGCCGTGGCTGGAGCTGGCTTGCTGGAGCTGGTTTTCTCCTTCTTCGAAGGAGGCTCTACGTCTCATTCGTCGCTACACAAAAGTATGAGTGGTTGAATCAACAATATGAGTAAAAGGACGTAGATCAACCTTGAAAGTAAGAAACACTTATGAGTCGAAGAGAAGCTCATCTTCTTCGACAAAGCCGCCTCATTGGCTTCTCCGGAGGCTGGGAAGCGGACGTCCCGGGAGCTGGATCAACAAAAGGAACGCGATCAGCATCATTGTCGTGTTGACTCTACTCCGTTGTATCGGCTAATTCATCATCGAGGATTTTATTATATTCGGTAGAAGGGGCTTCAGGGTTGAAAGGGATATCGTCCTCCTCTTTGGAGGCCTCACTGTCTTCGGCTACTTCTACATGATATTCGACATTTCCGGTGGAATCACCATCTTTAGGGTCTTCCTCAACCTCGGATACAACCGGGAAATATTTAGTAGTTATAGGGACCTGTCGAAGCAAGCGAAAGTCTAATAAGTTAAAGCAAAGATATCAAATAAAAGTATCGACACAAGTATAAGAAAGTTAAATGATTACCTCAGTTGGTTGGTTAGTAAGTTGATACGGATCTTGGAGAGCCAACAAGCGAATATAATCTTCTTGGCTAAAATAAGTCAAGCGCCTGACTTCGTCTAGCAATTCTTTTTTTGACAACTCCACAACATTAACTCGAGTCTCATCCTTGGGACCCGAATATAACCACATATGGTGAGCTCTAGACATAACTGGCTAGATGCGGCGCCTCAGAAATACAGCAACAACCTTAGTGCTGATCATTGTTTGACCATCCACATCTTTTATTTCAAATATTCTTTCATACAACTTGTCGGTTGTTGTTCTTTCTTCGACAGTCAGTATGTTCCTCCAATATTTCTTCGGCGTTGCTTCGAGCACATCAACAAACTTTGGCAGGCATGTGTTGCATCCATGTGTCGATGGATCCCTAAGATAAAACCACTTCAACCTCCAGCCCTGAACAGATTCTCTCATTGTAAAGTTCAAGTAGTTGACTTCTTTTAGGACAACGAAGCCAACCCCACCAGTAATGTAGGGTCCATTGTTGCCGATGTATCGTTTGACGAAAAAGATCTTTTTCCATAAGCCCCAATGGGGATCGATACCAAGGAAAGCCTCACAAGTGGTAATGAAGATTGCAAGGTGGAGGATAGAATTCGAGGTTAACTGCCAAAGTTGAATCCCATATGAAAGCAAAAGACACTAAAGGAACTCATGGGATGGCAAGGATAATACGCGGAACAAGAAAGCAACAAACATTACAGTAAATCCGGTAGGAGGATTGGGACGAGAATCTGAACTTGGCAGGCAAATGTCTTCTTCCTTGTCAGAGATCAATCCAAGGCTCCGCGCCTTCTTCTCGTCGCATTTTGTCATGGTAGATGTAGTCAAGTTGACATGAGCATCTTTGACAGTGGCGGCGGCGGCTTCTGGAGCAGATTTCTTCAGTACACCTGTGGCGTCCTTTGAGACGGTAGCGCTTGTGGCGGAACTAGCTGCGGCGGTGGCGCCCTTCTTCTTGACCATCTTGGAAAGATTCCTTAGGAACTTTGGTGGTTTGGGCGTGGCGGAGATAAGGGTGCAGTAGCAGCGGGATGCAAAAACGAGGGAAGAAGAACAAGATGGCAGGGGGAGATGAGTAAAATCTCTGGGTTCCCTTTATAAAGGAAAAAAGTTACTCATGATTTGGGCCGGTGGATTGATGCCGTAAAAAGTGGGTGCAGATCTGGCTCAACACGTGTCAAAATAATAATTAAGTCATAGGACTATTACCTCCACTACACGCATAAATCGAGGGGATGCCTCGTTAGCGCGCAATGTTCAGCCATTTCCAAAACTGACTGCTCAAATAGGAGATGGGCCCGCTAGGTCACATCCCATCTGATTCGCCGCTGCAGTTACAACGTCATTGATGGTGTCATCAAAGTTATTGATTCCCTTTGATGAAGCATCTGAATAAAAGTAACATACTAAGGAATCTACCGCTCACTACAAGAAAAGTGGCATGTCCGACGAATTGAAAGTCACGCCGTGGTTGCTGATGCACCATGCCCAACGATTTTTGCTCTCTCGGTGGTGCATGGCAAAATAATTTTTTCTCGTTTTTGAAGCCATCTAGCCCGACGTAAACGTGGAAAACGTCGTGTATGGTGGCCCAGGACATGGTGCATGATGAATTCTCGGGTGCACCGATCGAGTCAACGCAAAACCGCACCGCCCAGGGAAAACGTCGCGTATGGTGGCCCAAGACATGGTGCATGATGAATTCTCGGGTGCATGATACGTCTCAAACATATCTATAATTTCTTATGTTCCATGCTACTTTTATGATGATACTCACATGTTTTATACACATTATATGTCATTATTATGCATTTTCCGGCACTAACCTATTAACGAGATGCCGAAGAGCCGGTTGTTGAGCTGTTTTTGGTTTCAGAAATCATATTAAGGAAATATTCTCGGAATTGGACGAAATCAACGCCAAGGGTCCTATTTTTCCACGAAGCTTCCAGAAGACCTAGGGAGAGACGAAGTGGGGCCATGGGGCGCCGCCACACTAGGGCGGCGCGGCCCAAGGGGGGCCCGTGCGGCCCTAGCGTGTGGGGCCCCCGTGACTCTTCCGACTCCGCCCTTCCGCCTACTTAAGCCTTCGTCAAAGATAGTTCCAGTACCGAGAGCCACGATACGGAAAACCTTCCAGAGACCCCGCCGCCGCCAATCCCATCTCGGGGATTCAGGAGATCGCCTCCGGCACCTGCCGGAGGGGGAATCATCTCCCGGAGGACTCTACACCGCCATGGTCGCCTCCGGATTGATGTGTGAGTAGTTCACCCTGGACTATGGGTCCATAGCGTAGCTAGATGGTCATCTTGTCCTCATTGTGCTATCATTGTTGGATCTTGTGAGCTGCCTAACATGATCAAGATCATCTATCTGTAATGCTACATGTTGCGTTTGTTGGGATCGATGAATATGGAATACTATGCTATGTTGATTATCAATCTATCTATGTGTTGTTTATGATCTTGCATGCTCTCCGTTGCTAGTAGAGGCTGGCCAAGTCGTTACTTGTAACTCCAAGATTATGCTCGATAGTGGGTTCATGCCTCCATTAAATCTGGGGGAGTGACAGCAACCTCTAAGCTTGTGGATGTGCTGTTGCCACTAGGGATAAAACATCAATACTATATCTGAGGATGTATTTGTTGATTACATTACGCACCATACTTAATGCAATTGTCTGTTGTTTGCAACTTAATACTGGAGGGGTTCGGATGATAACCTGAAGGTGGACTTTTTAGGCATAGATGCATGCTGGATAGCGGTCTATGTACTTTGTCGTAATGCCCAACTAAATCTCACACTACTCATCATAACATGTATGTGCATTGTTATGCTCTCTTTATTTGTCAATTGCCCAACTGTAATTTGTTCACCCAACATGCTTATTCTTATCGGAGAGACGCCACTAGTGAACTGTGGACCCCGGTCCATTCTTTTACATCGAATACAATCTACTGCAATACTTGTTCTACTGTTCTCTGCAAACAATCATCATCCACACTATACATCTAATCCTTTGTTACAGCAAGCCGGTGAGATTGACAACCTCACTGTCACGTTGGGGCAAAGTAATTTGGTTGTGTTGTGCAGGTTCCACGTTGGCGCCGGAATCCCTGGTGTTGCGCCGCACTACACTCCGCCGTCATCAACCTTCAACGTGCTTCTTGGCTCCTACTGGTTCGATAACCTTGGTTTCTTTCTGAGGGAAAACTTGCTGCTGTGCGCATCACACCTTCCTCTTCGGGTTCCCAACGGACGTGTGTCTACACGCCATCAAGCTCTTTTTCTGGCGCCGTTGCCGGGGAGATCAAGACACGCTGCAAAGGGAGTCTTCACAATCCAATCTCTTTACTTTGTTTTTGTCTTGCTTTACTTTTATTTACTACTTTGTTTGCTGCACTAAAACAAAACACAAAAAAATTAGTTGCTAGTTTTATTTTATTTACTATCTTGTTTGCTATATCAAAAACACAAAAAAATTAGTTACTTGCATTTACTTTATCTAGTTTACTTTATTTACTATTGCTAAAATGGGTACTCCTGAAAATACTAAGTTGTGTGACTTCACAACCACAAATAATAATGATTTCTTATGCACACCTATTGCTCCACCCGCTACTACAGCGGAATTCTTTGAAATTAAACCTGCTTTACTGAATCTTGTTATGCGAGACAATTTTCTGGTGTTAGTTCTGATGATGCTGCTGCTCATCTCAATAATTTTGTTGAACTTTGTGAAATACAAAAGTATAAAGATGTAGATGGTGACATAATAAAATTAAAATTGTTCCCTTTCTCACTAAGAGGAAGAGCTAAAGATTGGTTGCTATCTCTGCCTAAGAATAGTATTGATTCATGGACTAAATGCAAGGATGCTTTTATTGGTAGATATTATCCCCTGCTAAAATTATATCTTTGAGGAGTAGCATAATGAATTTTAAACAATTGGATACTGAGCATGTTGCACAAGCATGGGAAAGAATGAAATCTTTGGTTAAAAATTGCCCAACCCATGGACTGACTACTTGGATGATCATCCAAACCTTTTATGCAGGACTGAATTTTTCTTCGCGGAACCTATTGGATTCAGCTGCTGGAGGTACCTTTATGTCCATCACTCTTGGTGAAGCAACAAAGCTTCTTGATAATATGATGATTAATTACTCTGAATGGCACACGAAAGAGCTCCACAAGGTAAGAAGGTAAATTCTGTCGAAGAAACCTCTTCCTTGAGTGATAAGATTGATGTTATTATGTCTATGCTTGTGAATGATAGGACAAATAGTAATCCTAATAATGTTCCATTAGCTTCATTGGTTGCACAAGAAGAACATGTTGATGTGAACTTCATTAAAAATAATAATTTCAACAACAATGCTTATCGGAACAATTCTAGTAACAACTATAGGCCATATCCTTATAATAATGGTAACGGTTATGGTAATTCTTATGGGAATTCTTACAACAATAATAGGAATACACCCCCTGGACTTGAAGCCATGCTTAAAGAATTTATTAGTACACAAACTGCTTTTAACAAATCTGTTGAAGAAAAGCTTGGGAAAATTGATATACTTGCTTCTAAAGTTGATAGTCTTGCTGATGTTGATCTTTTGAAATTGAAAGTTATGCCTAATAGGGATAATGAAAATAAAATTGTTACTACAGCAAATTCCATACAATTTAGAATTAATGAGAATATAAGATTAATGGCTGAACTGCATGCTAGGTGGGAAAGAGAAGAAAATGAAAAACTAGCTAAAGAAGATAATATAGCTAAAGTTTGGACTATTACTACCACTAGCAATGCTAATGCTACACATGTTGCTGCACCTCCTACTATCAATGGTAAAATAATTGGTGTCGGCAATGTTTCTACTCCTAATGCAAAGCGAGCAAAACTGCCTGAAACTGCTAAAATTGCTGAAACTGCCTGTGATAAAACTGCTGAATTTTTTTCCAACATTGGGGATAATGATCCTATTGCTTTAGATTATAATGGTTTGGATTTTGATGATTGTCATATCTCTGAAGTTATAAAGTTCTTACAAAAACTTGCTAAGAGTCCTAATGCTAGTGCTATAAATTTGGCTTTCACGAAACATATTACAAATGCTCTCATAAAAGCTAGAGAAGAGAAACTAGAACGCGAAACTTCTATTCCTAGGAAGCTAGAGGATGGTTGGGAGCCCATCATTAAGATGAAGGTCAATGATTTTTGTTGTAATGCTTTATGTGATCTTGGTGCAAGTATTTCTGTTATGCCTAAGAAAATTTATGATATGCTTGACTTTCCACCATTGAAAAATTGTTATTTGGATGTTAATCTTGCTGATAACTCTACAAAGAAACCTTTGGGGAGAATTGATAATGTTCGTATTACGGTTAACAATAACCTTGTCCCCGTTGTTTTTGTTGTCTTGGATATTGAATGCAATGCATCTTGTCCCATTATATTGGGAAGACCTTTTCTTCGAACTGTTGGTGCTATCATTGATATGAAGGAAGGTAATATTAAATATCAATTTCCTCTTAAGAAAGGTATGGAACACTTCCCTAGAAAGAGAATTAAGTTACCTTTTGATTCTATTATTAGAACAAATTATGATTTCAATGCTTCGTCTCTTGATAATACTTGATACACACTTTCTGCGCCTAGCTGAAAGGCGTTAAAGAAAAGCGCTTACGGGAGACAACCCATGTTTTTAATACAGTATTTTTGTTTTATATTTGAGTCTTGGAAGTTGTTACTACTGTAGCAACCTCTTCTTATCTTAGTTTTATTGCATTGTTGTGCCAAGTAAAGTCTCTAATAGAAGGATGATACTAGATTTGGATTACTGCGCAGAAACAGATTTCTTTGCTGTCACGAATCTGGATCTAATTCTCTGTAGGTAACTCAGAAAATTATGCTAATTTACTTGAGTGATTCTCAGATATGTACGCAACTTTCATTAGTTTTAAGTTTTCTCATCTGAGCAAGTATGGTGCCTCATAAAAATACGTCTTTACGAACTGTTCTGTTTTGACAGATTCTGCCTTTTATTGCCTGTTTTGCCATGCTTGATGGATTTTTCGATTCCATTGACTTTCAGTAGCTTTGTGCAATGTCCAGAAGTATAAATAATGATTGTGTCACCTCTGAATATGTAAATTTTGATTGTGCACTAACCCTCTAATGAGTTTGTTTCGAGTTTGGTGTGGAGGAAGTTTTCAAGGATCAAGAGAGGAGGATGATACAACATGATCAAGGAGAGTGAAAGCTCTAAGCTTGGGGATGCCCCGGTGGTTCACCCCTGCATATATCAAGAAGACTCAAGCGTCTAATCTTGGGGATGCCCAAGGCATCCCCTTCTTCATCGACAACATTATCAGGTTCCTCCCTGAAACTATATTTTTATTCCGTCACATCTTATGTGCTTTACTTGGAGCGTCGGTTTGTTTTTTTTTGTTTTGTTTGAATAAAATGGATCCTAGCATTCATTGTGTGGGAGAGAGACACGCTCCGCTGTTGCATATGGACAAATATGTCCTTAGGCTTTACTCATAGTATTCATGGCGAAGGTTGAATCTTCTTCGTTAAATTGTTATATGGTTGGAATTGGAAAATGATATATGTGGTAATTGGTATAATATCTTGAATAATGTGATACTTGGCAATTGTTGTGCTCATGTTTAAGCTCTTGCATCATATACTTTGCACCTATTAATGAAGAAATACATAGAGCTTGCTAAAATCTGATTTGCATGTTTAGTTTCTCTAAGGTCTAGATAATTTCTAGTATTGAGTTTGAACAACAAGGAAGACGGTGTAGAGTCTTATAATGTTTACAATATGTCTTTTATGTGAGTTTTGCTGCACCGCTTCATCCGTGTGTTTGTTTCAAATAAACCTTGCTAGCCTAAACCTTGTATCGAGAGGGAATACTTCTCATGCATCCAAAATCCTTGAGCCAACCACTATGCCATTTGTGTCCACCATACCTACCTACTACATGGTATTTCTCCACCATTCCAAAGTAAATTGCTTGAGTGCTACCTTTAAAATTTCCATTCTTTATCTTTACAATATATAGCTCATGGGACAAATAGCTTAAAAACTATTGTGATATTGAAAATGTACTTATGCACTTTATCTCTTATTAAGTTGCTTGTTGTGCGATAACCATGTTCCTGGGGACGCCATCAACTATTTCTTTGTTGAATATCATGTGAGTTGCTATGCATGTTCGTCTTGTCTGAAGTAAGAGTGATTTATCATGATCAAATGGTTTGAGTATGCATATTGTTAGAGAAGAACATTGGGCCGCTAACTAAAGCCATGATCCATGGTGGAAGTTTCAGTTTGGACAACAAACCTCAATCTCTTATGAGAATATTATCTGTTGTTGAATGCTTATGCATTAAAGAGGAGTCCATTATCTGTTGTCTATGTTGTCCGGTATGGATGTCTAAGTTGAGAATTATCAAAAGCGAGAAATCCAATGCGAGCTTTCTCCTTAGACCTTTGTACAGGCGGCATAGAGGTACCCCATTGTGACACTTGGTTGAAACATGTGCTATGCAATGATAATCCATGTAAATCCAAGCTAATTAGGACGAGGTGCGGGCACTATTAGTATACTATGCATGAGGCTTGCAACTTGTAGGATATAATTTACATAAATCATATGCTTTATTACTACCGTTGACAAAATTGTTTCTTGTTTTCAAAATAAAAGCTCTAGCACAAATATAGCAATCGATGCTTTCCTCTTTGAAGGACCTTTCTTTTACTTTTATGTTGAGTCAGTTCACCTATCTCTCTCCACCTCAAGAAGCAAACACTTGTGTGAACTGTGCATTGATTCCAACATACTTGCATATTGCACTTGTTATATTACTTTACATTGACAATATCCATAAGATATACATGTTATAAGTTGAAAGCAACCGCTGAAACTTCATCTTCCTTTGTGTTGCTTCAATACCTCTACTTTGAATTATTGCTTTATGAGTTAACTCTTATGCAAGACTTATTGATGCTTGTCTTGAAGTACTATTCATGAAAAGTCTTTGCTTTATGATTCAATTGTTTACTCATGACATTTACCATTGTTTCAAATCGCTGCATTCGTTACATGTGCTTACAATAGTATTGATCAAGATTATGTTGGTAGCATTGTCACTAAGAAATTATCTTTGTTATCGTTTACCTACTCGGGACGAGTAGGAACTAAGCTTGGGGATGCTTGATACGTCTCAAACGTATCTATAATTTCTTATGTTCCATGCTACTTTTATGATGATACTCACATGTTTTATACATATTATATGTCATTATTATGCATTTTCCGGCACTAACCTATTAACGAGATGCCGAAGAGCCAGTTTGTTTTCTGTTTTTGGTTTCAGAAATCCTAGTAAGGAAATATTTCGGAATTGGACGAAATCAACGCCCGGGGGCCTATTTTACACGAAGCTTCCGGAAGACCGAAGAGGAGACGAAGTGGGGCCACGAGGTGGCCAGACACTAGGGCGGCGCGGCCCAGGTCTTGGCCACGCCGGCCTATCGTCTGGGCCCCTCGTGTGGCCCCTGACCTGCCCTTCCGCCTACATATAGTCTTCGTCGCGAAACCCCCGGTACGGAGAGCCACGATACGGAAAACCTTCCGAGAGACGCCGCCGCCGCCAATCCCATCTCGGGGGATTCGGAGATCGCCTCCGGCACCCTGCCGAGAGGGAATCATCTCCGGAGGACTCTACACCGCCATGGTCGCCTCCGGATTGATGTGTGAGTAGTTCACCCTGGACTATGGGTCCATAGCAGTAGCTAGATGGTCGTCTTCTCCCCATTGTGCTATCATTGTCTGATCTTGTGAGCTGCTTAACATGATCAAGATCATCTATCTGTAAAGCTACATGTGCGTTTGTTGGGATCCGATGGATAGAGAATACTATGTTATGTTGATTATCAATCTATTACCTATGTGTTGTTTATGATCTTGCATGCTCTCCGTTATTAGTAGAGGCTCTGGCCAAGTTTTTACTCTTAACTCCAAGAGGGAGTATTTATGCTCGATAGTGGGTTCATGCCTCCATTAAATCTGGGACAGTGAGAAAGTTCTAAGGTTGTGGATGTCTTGTTACCACTAGGGATAAAACATTGATGCTATGTCCGAGGATGTAGTTATTGATTACATTACGCACCATACTTAATGCAATTGTCTGTTGTTTGCAACTTAATAACGGAAGGGGTTCGGATGATAACCTGGAAGTGCACTTTTTAGGCATAGATGCATGCTGGATAGCGGTCTATGTACTTTGTCGTAATGCCCAATTAAATCTCACAATACTCATCATGTCATGTATGTGCATTGTCATGCCCTCTCTATTTGTCAATTGCCCAACTGTAATTTGTTTACCCAATATGCTATTTCTTATGGGAGAGACACCTCTAGTGAACTGTGGACCCGGTCCATTCTTTTACATCGAATACAATCTCTGCAATACTTGTTTTACTGTTCTCTGCAAACAATCATCATCCACACTATACATCTAATCCTTTGTTGCAAGCCGGTGAGATTGACAACCTCACTGTTTCGTTGGGGCAAAGTACTTTGGTTGTGTTGTGCAGGTTCCACGTTGGGGCCGGAATCCCTGGTGTTGCGCCGCACTACATCTCGCCGCCATCAACCTTCAACGTGCTTCTTGGCTCCTACTGGTTCGATAAACCTTGGTTTCTTACTGAGGGAAAACTTGCTGCTGTACACATCATACCTTCCTCTTGGGGTTCCCAACATCACAAGGAAGCTACTACGCCCACGTTAACTGTGCGCAAGCAGCAGTGCCTAAGCCAAAAAACTATTATAGGCCTAAAATTGACAAAGCTCTTAATACCAATATAGATAATGAGCATCCAATGCTTCATCTCTTGATTATACTTGATACACACTTTCTGCGCCTAGCTGAAAGGCGTTAAAAAAAAGCGGTTATGGGAGACAACCCATTATTTTACTTCTGCACTTTTATTTTATATTTGAGTCTTGGAAGTTGTTACTACTGTAGCAACCTCTCCTTATCTTAGTTTTATTGCATTGTTGTGCCAAGTAAAGTCTCTAATAGAAGGATGATACTAGATTTGGATTACTGCGCAGAAACAGATTTTCTTGCTGTCACAAATTTGGGTTGAGTTCTATGTAGGTAACTCAGAAAATTATGCCAATTTACGTGCGTGATACTCAGATATGTACGCAACTTTCATTAGTTTTGAGTTTTCTCATTTGAGCAAGTCTGGTGCCTCTAAAAAATTCGTCTTTACGGACTGTTCTGTTTTGACAGATTCTGCCTTTTATTTCACATTGCCTGTTTTGCTATGTTAGATGGAATTCTTTGTTCCATTAACTTTCAGTAGCTTTGTGCAATGTCCAGAAGTGTTAAGAATGATTATGTCACCTCTGAACATGTGAATTTTTGATTATGTACTAACCCTCTAATGAGTTTGTTTCGAGTTTGGTGTGGAGGAAGTTTTCAAGGGTCAAGAGAGGAGGATGACACAATATGATCAAGGAGAGTGAAAGCTCTAAGCTTGGGGATGCCCCGGTGGTTCATCCCTGCATATTTCAAGAAGACTCACGCGTCTAAGCTTGGGGATGCCCAAGGCATCCCCTTCTTCATCGACAACACTATCAGGTTCCTCTAGTGAAACTATTGATACGTCTCAAACGTATCTATAATTTCTTATGTTCCATGCTACATTTATGATGATACTCACATGTTTTATACACATTATATATCATTATTATGCATTTTCCGGCACTAACCTATTAACGAGATGCCGAAGAGCCAGTTGCTGTTTTTTGCTGTTTTTGGTTTCAGAAATCCTAGTAAGGAAATATTCTCGGAATTGGACGAAATCAACGCCCGGGTCCTATTTTCCACGAAGCTTCCAGAAGTCCGAGGGAGAGACGAAGTGGGGCCACGAGGTGGCCACACCATAGGCGGCGCGGCCCAGGCCCTGGCCGCGCCGACCTATGGTGTGGGCCCCTCGGGCACCCCCCTGACCTATCTCCTCCGCCTACTTATAGCCCTCGTCGAGAAACCCCGATCTGAGAGCACGTACGAGAAAACATGCGAGACGCCGCCGCCGCCAATCCCATGTCGGGGGATTCGGAGATCACCTCCGGCACCCTGCCGGAGGAGGGGAATCATCTCCGGAGGACTCTACACCGCCATGGTCGCCTCCGGATTGATGTGTGAGTAGTTCACCCCTGGACTATGGGTCCATAGCGGTAGCTAGATGGTTGTCTTCTCCCCATTGTGCTTCATTGTCTGATCTTGTGAGCTGCCTATCATGATCAAGATCATCTATCGTAATGCTACATGTGTGTTTGTTGGGATCCGATGAATAGAGAATACTATGTTATGTTGATTATCAATCTATGTGTTGTTTATGATCTTGCATGCTCTCCGTTACTAGTAGATGCTTTGGCCAAGTTGATGCTTGTAACTCCAAGAGGGAGTATTTATGCTCGATAGTGGGTTCATGTCTCCGTGAATCTGGAGGAGTGACAAGAACCTCTAAGGTTATGGATGTGCTGTTGCCACTAGGGATAAAACATTGATGCTATGTTCGAGGATATAGTTATTGATTACATTACGCACCATACTTAATGGAATTGTCTGTTGCTTGCAACTTAATACCGGAAGGGGTTCGGATGATAACCTGAAAGTGGACTTTTTAGGCATAGATGCATGCTGGATAGCGGTCTATGTACTTTGTCGTAATGCCCAATTAAATCTCACAATACTCATCATGTCATGTATGTGCATTGTCATGCCCTCTCTATTTTTCAATTGCCCAACTGTAATTTGTTTACCCAATATGCTATTTCTTATGGGAGAGACACCTCTAGTGAACTGTGGACCCCGGTCCATTATTTTACATCGAATACAATCTACTGCAATACTTGTTTTACTGTTCTCTGCAAACAATCATCATCCACACTATACATCTAATCCTTTGTTACAGCAAGCCGGTGAGATTGACAACCTCACTGTTTCGTTGGGGCAAAGTACTTTGGTTGTGTTGTGCAGGTTCCACGTTGGCGCCGGAATCACTGGTGTTGCGCCGCACTACACTCCGTCACCAACAACCCTCCGTGCTTCTTGGCTCCTACTGGTTCGATAAACCTTGGTTTCTTACTGAGGAAAACTTGCTGCTGTACGACATCATACCTTCCTCTTGGGGTTCCCAACGGACGAGTGCTTTACCGTCACAAGGAAGCTACTACGCCCACGTCAACTGTGCGCAAGACTCTTTTTCTGGCGCCGTTGCCGGGAGATCAAGACACGCTGCAAGGGGAGTCTCCACAATCCAATCTCTTTACTTTGTTTTTGTCTTGCTTTATTTACTACTTTGTTTGCTGCACTAAAACAAAACACAAAAAAATTAGTTGCTAGTTTTACTTTATTTACTATCTTGCACTCTATATCAAAAACACAAAAAAATTAGTTACTTGCATTTACTTTATCTAGTTTACTTTATTTACTATTGCTAAAATGGCCACTCCTGAAAATACTAAGTTATGTGACTTCACAACCACAAATAATAATGATTTCTTATGCACACCTATTGCTCCACCGCTACTACAGCGAATTCTTTGAAATTAAACCTGCTTTTTGAATCTTGTTATGCGAGAGCAATTTTCTGGTGTTAGTTCTGATGATGCTGTTGCCCATCTCAATAATTTTGTTGAACTTTGTGAAATGCAAAAGTATAAAGATGTAGATGGTGACATAATAAAATTAAAATTGTTCCCTTTCTCACTAAGAGGAAGAGCTAAAGATTGGTTGCTATCTCTGCCTAAGAATAGTATTGATTCATGGACTAAATGCAAGGATGCTTTTATTGGTAGATATTATCCCCCTGCTAAAATTATATCTTTGAGGAGCAGCATAATGAATTTTAAACAATTATATACTGAGCATGTTGCACAAGCATGGGAAAGAATGAAATCTTTGGTTAAAAATTGCCCAACCCATGGATTGACTACTTGGATGATCATCCAAACCTTTTATGCAGGACTGAATTTTTCTTCGGAAACTATTGGATTCAGCTGCTGGAGGTACCTTTATGTCCATCACTCTTGGTGAAGCAACAAAGCTTCTTGATAATATGATGATTAATTACTCTGAATGGCACATGGAAAGAGCTCCACAAGGTAAGAAGGTAAATTCTGTCGAAGAAACCTCTTCCTTGAGTGATAAGATTGATGCTATTATGTCTATGCTTGTGAATGATAGGACAAATGTTGATCCTAATAATGTTCCGTTAGCTTCATTGGTTGCACAAGAAGAACATGTTGATGTAAACTACATTAAAAATAATAATTTCAACAACAATGCTTACCGGAACAATTCTAGTAACAACTATAGGCCATATCCTTATAATAATGGCAACGGCTATGGTAATTCTTACGGGAATTCTTACAACAATAATAGGAATACACCCTCTGGTCTTGAAGCCATGCTTAAAGAATTTATTAGTACACAAACTGCTTTTAACAAATCTGTTGAAGAAAAGCTTGGGAAAATTGATATGCTTGCTTCTAAAGTTGATAGTCTGATGTTGATCTTTTGAAATTGAAAGTTATGCCTAATAGGGATAATGAAAATAAAATTGTTACTACAGCAAATGCCATCCAAGTTAGAATTAATGAGAATATAAGATTAATGGCTGAATTGCATGCTAGGTGGGAAAGAGAAGAAAATGAAAAACTAGCTAAAAAGAATAATGTAGCTAAAGTTTGGACTATTACTACCACTAGCAATGCTAATGCTACACATGTTGCTGCACCTCCTACTAATAATGGTAAAATAATAGGTGTTAGCAATGGTTCCACTTCTAATGCAAAGCGCGAAAAACTTCCTGAAACTGCTAAAACTGCTGAAACTGCCTGTGATAAAACTGCTGAAATTTTTCCAACATTGGGGACAATGATCCCATTGCTTTAGATTATAATGGTTTGGATTTTGATGATTGTCATATCTCTGAAGTTATAAAGTTCTTACAAAAACTTGCTAAGAGTCCTAATGCTAGTGCTATAAATTTGGCTTTCACGAAACATATTACAAATGCTCTCATAAAAGCTAGAGAAGAGAAACTAGAGTGCGAAACTTCTATTCCTAGGAAGATAGAGGATGGTTGGGAGCCCATCATTAAGATGAAGGTCAAGGACTTTGGTTGTAATGCTTTATGTGATCTTGGTGCAAGTATTTCTGTTATGCCTAAGAAAATTTATGATATGCTTGACTTGCCACCATTGAAAAATTGTTATTTGGATGTTAATCTTGCTTATAACTCTACAAAGAAACCTTTGAGGAGAGTTGATAATGTTCGCATTACCATTAACAATAACCTTGTCCCGTTGATTTTGTTGTCTTGGATATTGAATGCAATGCATCTTGTCCCATTATATTGGGAAGACCTTTTCTTCGAACTGTTGGTGCTACCATTGATATGAAGGAAGGTAATATTAAATATCAATTTCCTCTCAAGAAAGGTATGGAACACTTCCCTAGAAAGAGAATGAAGTTACCTTTTGATTCTATTATTAGAACAAATTATGATGTTGATGCTTCGTCTCTTGATGTTACTTGATACACACTTTTCCTAGCTGAAAGGCGTTAAAGAAAAGCGCTTATGGGAGACAACCCATGTTTTTACTACAGTAATTTTGTTTTATATTTGAGTCTTGGAAGTTGTTTACTACTGTAGCAACCTCTCCTTATCTTAGTTTTATTGCATTGTTGTGCCAAGTCAAGTCTCTAATAAAAGTATGATACTAGATTTGGATTACTGCACAGAAACAGTTTTCTTTGCTGTCACGAATCTGGGTCTAATTCTCTGTAGGAAACTCAGAAAATTATGCCAATTTACGTGAGTGATCCTCAGATATGTATGCAACTTTAATTAGTTATAAGTTTTTTCATTTGAGCAAGTCTGGTGCCTGTTAGAAATTCGTCTTTACGAACTGTTCTGTTTTGACAGATTCTGCCTTTTATTTTGCATTGCCTGTTTTGCCATGCTTGATGGATTTCTTTATTCCATTGACTTTCAGTAGCTTTGTGCAATGTCCAGAAGTATAAAGAATGATTGTGTCACCTCTGAATATGTGAATTTTAATTGTGCACTAACCCTCTAATGAGTTGCTTTAAGTTTGGTGTGGAGGAAGTTTTCAAGGATCAAGAGGAGGATGATATACACTATGATCAAGGAGAGTGAAAGCTCTAAGCTTGGGGATGCCCCGGTGGTTCACCCCAGCATATATCAAGAAGACTCAAGCGTCTAAGCTTGGGGATGCCCAAGCATCCCCTTCTTCATCGACAACATTATCAGGTTCCTCCCCTGAAACTATATTTTTATTCCGTCACATCTTATGTACTTTGCTTGGAGCGTCTGTTTGTTTTTGTTTTTGTTTTGTTTGAATAAAGATGGATCCTAGCATTCATTGTGTGGGAGAGAGACACGCTCCGCTTTTGCATATGGACAAATATGTCCTTAGGCTTTACTCATAGTATTCATGGCGAAAGTTTCTTCTTCGTTAAATTGTTATATGGTTGGAATTGGAAAATGATATATGTGGTAATTAGTATAACATCTTGAATAATGTGATACTTGGCAATTGTTGTGCTCATGTTTAAGCTCTTGCATCATATACTTTGCACCCATTAATGAAGAAATACATAGAGCATGCTAAAATCTGATTTGCATGTTTGGTTTCTCTAAGGTCTAGATAATTTCTAGTATTGAGTTTGAACAACAAGGAAGACGGTATAGAGTCTTATAATGTTTACAATATGTCTTTTATGTGAGTTTTTGCTGTACCGGTTCATCCTTGTGTTTGTTTCAAATAACCTTGCTAGCCTAAACCTTGTATCGAGAGGGAATACTTCTCATGCATCCAAAATCCTTGAGCCAACCACTATGCCATTGTGTCCACCATACCTACCTACCACATGGTATTTCTCCGCCATTCCAAAGTATATTGCTTGAGTGCTACCTTTAAAATTTCCATTCTTACCTTTACAATATATAGCTCATGGGACAAATAGCTTAAAAACTATTGTGGTATTGAATATGTACTTATGCACTTTATCTCTTATTAAGTTGCTTGTTGTGCGATAACCATGTTTCTGGGGACGCCATCAACTATTCTTTGTTGAATATCATGTGAGTTTCTATGCATGTTCGTCTTGTCTGAAGTAAGAGAGATCTACCACTTTTATGGTTAGAGCATGCATATTGTTAGAGAAGAACATTGGGCCGCTAACTAAAGCCATGAATCATGGTGGAAGTTTCAGTTTTGGACATATATCCTCAATCTCATATGAGAACATTAATTGTTGCTACATGCTTATGCATTAAGAGGAGTCTATTATCTGTTGTCTATGTTGTCCGGTATGGATGTCTAAGTTGAGAATAACCAAAAGCGAGAAATCCAATGCGAGCTTTCTCCTTAGACCTTTTACAGGCGGCATAGAGGTACCCCATTGTGACACTTGGTTAAAACATGTGTATTGCGATGATCCGGTAGTCCAAGCTAATTAGGACAAGGTGCGGGCACTATTAGTATACTATGCATGAGGCTTGCAACTTGTAGGATATAATTTACATAACTCATATGCTTTATTACTACCGTTGACAAAATTGTTTCTTGTTTTCAAAATAAAAGCTCTAGCACAAATATAGCAATCGATGCTTTCCTCTTTGAAGGACCATTCTTTTACTTTTATGTTGAGTCAGTTCACCTATTTCTCTCCACCTTAAGAAGCAAACACTTGTGTGACTGTGCATTGATTCCTACATACTTGCATATTGCACTTGTTATATTACTCTATGTTGACAATATCCATGAGATATACATGTTACAAGTTGAAAGCAACCGCTGAAACTTCATCTTCTTTGTGTTGCTTCAATACCTTCTACTTTGAAATTATTGCTTTATGAGTTAACTCTTATGCAAAACTTATTGATGCTTGTCTTTAAGTACTATTCATGAAAAGTCTTTGCTTTATGATTCAGTTGTTTACTCATGTCATTTACCATTGTTTTGATCGCTGCATTCATTACATGTGCTTACAATAGTATGATCAAGATTATGTATGTCACTTCAATTATCTTTGTTATCGTTTACCTACTCACGAGTAGGAACTAAGCTTGGGGATGCTTGATACGTCTCAAACGTATCTATAATTTCTTATGTTCCATGCTACATTTATGATGATACTCACATGTTTTATACACATTATATGTCATTATTATGCATTTTCCGGCACTAACCTATTAACGAGATGCCGAAGAGCCGGTTGCTGTTTTTTGCTGTTTTTGGTTTGAAATCCTAGTAAGGAAATATTCTCGGAATTGGACGAAATCAACGCCCGGGTCCTATTTTTCCACGAAGCTTCCGAAGTCAGGAGAGACGAAGTGGGGCCACGAGGTGGCCACACCACCAGAGCGCGGCCCAGGGCCCTGGCGCGCCGACCTATGGTGTGGGCCCCTCGGGCCCTGACCTATCTCCTCCGCCTACTTATAGCCCTCGTCGAAACCCCGGTACCAAGAGCCACGATACGAGAAAACATGCGAGACGCCGCCGCCGCCAATCCCATCTCGGGGGATTACGGAGATCACCTCCGGCACCCTGCCGGGAAGGGAATCATCTCCCGGAGGACTCTACACCGCCATGGTCGCCTCCGGATTGATGTGTGAGTAGTTCACCCCTGGACTATGGGTCCATAGCAGTAGCTAGATGGTTGTCTTCTCCCCATTGTGCTTCATTGTCTGATCTTGTGAGCTACCTATCATGATCAAGATCATCTATCTGTAATGCTACATGTGTGTTTGTTGGGATCCGATGAATAGAGAATACTATGTTATGTTGATTATCAATCTATGTGTTGTTTATGATTTTGCATGCTCTCCGTTACTAGTAGATGCTTTGGCCAAGTTGATGCTTGTAACTCCAAGAGGGAGTATTTATGCTCGATAGTGGGTTCATGTCTCCGTGAATCTGGAGGAGTGACAAGAACCTCTAAGGTTATGGATGTGTTGTTGCCACTAGGGATAAAACATTGATGCTATGTTCGAGGATATAGTTATTGATTACATTACGCACCATACTTAATGCAATTGTCTGTTGCTTGCAACTTAATACCGGAAGGGGTTCGGATGATAACCTGAAAGTGGACTTTTTAGGCATAGATGCATGCTGGATAGCGGTCTATGTACTTTGTCGTAATGCCCAATTAAATCTCACAATACTCATCATGTCATGTATGTGCATTGTCATGCCCTCTCTATTTGTCAATTGCCCAAGTGTAATTTGTTTACCCAATATGCTATTTCTTATGGGAGAGACACCTCTAGTGAACTGTGGACCCCGGTCCATTCTTTTACATCGAATACAATCTACGCAATACTTGTTTTACTGTTCTCTGCAAACAATCATCATCCACACTATACATCTAATCCTTTGTTACAGACAAGCCGGTGAGATTGACAACCTCACTGTTTCGTTGGGGCAAAGTACTTTGGTTGTGTTGTGCAGGTTCCACGTTGGCGCCGGAATCCCTGGTGTTGCGCCGCACTACACTCCGTCACCAACAACCCTCAACGTGCTTCTTGGCTCCTCGGTTCGATAAACCTTGGTTTCTTACTGAGGGAAACTTGCTGCTGTACGACATCATACCTTCCTCTTGGGGTTCCCAACGGACGAGTGCTTTACCGTCACAGGGAAGCTACTACGCCCACGTCAACTGTGCGCAAGCAACTATATTTTTATTCCATCACATCTTATGTGCTTTACTTGGAGCGTCTGTTTGTTTTTGTTTTTGTTTTGTTTGAATAAAGTTGCATCCTAGCATTCATTGTGTGGGAGAGAGACACGCTCCGCTGTTGCATATAGACAAGTATGTCCTTAGGCTTTACTCATAATATTCATGGCGAAGGTTGAACTGCTTCGTTAAATTGTTATATGGTTGGAAACGGGAAAAGCTATATGTGGTAATTGGTATAATATCTTGAAGAATGTGATACTTGGCAATTGTTGTGCTCATGTTTAAGCTCTTGCATCATATACTTTGCACCTATTAGTGAAGAAATACATAGAGCTTGCTAAAATTTGGTTTGCATGTTTGGTCTCTCTAAGTCTAGATATTTTCTGGTGTGGGTTTGAACAACAAGGAAGACGGTATAGAGTCTTATAATGCTTTCAATATGTCTTTTATGTGAGTTTTGCTGTACCGGTTCATACTTGAGTTTGCTTCAAACAACCTTGCTAGCCTAAACCTTGTATCGAGAGGGAATACTTCTCATGCATCCAAAATCCTTGAGCCAAACACTACGCCACTTGTGTCCACCATACCTACCTACTACATGGTATTTCTCCGCCATTCCAAAGTAAATTGCTTGAGTGCTACCTTTAAAATTTCTATTCTTTATCTTTGCAATATATAGCTCATGGGACAAATAGCCTAAAAACTATTGTGGTATTGAATATGTACTTATGCATCTTATCTCTTATAAGTTGCTTGTTGAGCGATAACCATGTTCCTGGGGACGCCATCAACTATTTCCTTGTTGAATATCATGTGAGTTGCTATGCATGTTCGTCTTGTCTGAAGTAAGGGTGATTTATCATGATCAAATGGTTTGAGTATGCATATTGTTAGAGAAGAACATTGGGCCGCTAACTAAAGCCATGATCCATGGTGGAAGTTTCGGTTTGGACAACAAACCTCAATCTCTTATGAGAATATTATCTGTTGTTGAATGCTTATGCATTAAAGAGGAGTCCATTATCTGTTGTCTATGTTGTCCGGTATGGATGTCTAAGTTGAGAATAATCAAAAGCGAAATCCAATGCGAGCTTTCTCCTTAGACCTTTGTACAGGCGGCATAGAGGTACCCCATTGTGACACTTGGTTAAAACATATGTTATGCAATGATAATCCATGTAAATCCAAGCTAATTAGGACGGTGCGGGCACTATTGGTATACTATGCATGAGGCTTGCAACTTGTAGGATATAATTTACATAACTCATATGCTTTATTACTACAGTTGACAAAATTGTTTCTTGTTTTTAAAATAAAAGCTCTAGCACAAATATAGCAATCCATGCTTCCTTCTGCGAAGGGCCTTTCTTCTACTTTTATTGTTGAGTCAGTTTACCCATTTCCTTCTATCTCAAGAAGCAAACACTTGTGTTAACTGTGCATTGATTCCTTCATACTTGCATATTGTACTTGTTAATAATCGCCCGAGTTATTACACTAAGAGGTATTTCACTTATGTGCGGTTCCCACGCGTGAGGTCCCACACTTCAGTGAGCACAAGTCACTTGCGGTAGGTACGCAAACTCCTAGTCATATTCTTTATCAAGAGAAGACACATCAAGACTCTCTCTCTCTCCAATTATCCACCACCGTTGGCTGCCGGTTTTTGCAGGGCGTTTCTAGCTCAGCTCGGAGGCCATGGTGTGCAGGCTCTGTAGCCATAGCGATTTGGTCGCACCAAGTGGTTCGTCCCCGGCTGCGACGAGGATCAATCCGGGCGGTGGCTGTTAAGGACCCGATCGTATTTATTGCTTTTAGTCTGGGGTCCTCCATGTAAAAGTTAGGGATTTAGATGTAATTTCCTCTTTATTTTGTGTGCTGTTGTAAACTGTGCTCTAATGCGTATTGGAAGTCTGGGTCCTTCAAGATCCTTCGGTTGTCCCTCTCTCAGAAAAATATCTCTCTCATTCTCGGCCTCGCTCGCTCGACTCGCTCGCTCGTAACTCATGCGCACTGACAAACCCTGCACAACAGTCAACACCACCCAAAAAAGGGGAGACACCATAAATAAGAGGGGTCCCATGAATGCTTTCCCTTCGTCTTGTTTCGTGTGATTCCTCTTCCTCCGAGTTTCACTGCACGGTCAAACATATGTGCTGCCTAGCAATAATAATAAAAAGGTAAAAAAATCGACCTACGAATATATGATTAAATAGGTTAACTAGGATTTTTCCCAGTACTACAGATCAAGTTCAAAAAAATCCAACTACGAGGTTCTATTTTGCCCTACTGCTATAATTAAATAAGTTGAAGTAGTATTCCTCTAAAAATCATTTTGGTATGCATTGTTTGGTACTTTTCATTTTGGTATGCATTATTTGGTACTTTTCATTACAAACTAGACCATTTTAACTTTTTAATCATATATTTTGGGTAATATATATCGTGTATTATGTCGGTCAAATTTACAACTGGTATGCGTGCCTTCCTTGTAATTATCCCTAACGGATGTGTAGTACATCACAAATTTATGACTTTTGTAGCACCCTACCTTTAAAAAAAGATAAGATGCCTGTGTATAGTACTATTCCCGGGATCACTGATAGCACACACATTACAAAATATAGTAATCATCGCAATAGTATCAAATTATTACAATGTAGATCCTCATGAGATAAAACAAAGTCTTACAAAATGCATAGTCACTTGGACTAGCTCAAGTAAAATGTTCAAGCAAACACATCGGAAAATAAATCTTCAATGAGCCTCCATCATCTTCATGTGCCACAGGCAAATATGTTGGAATGTAGACTAGAGATCCTACTTAGTACTCATCTTCAGATGAACCTGCACTTTTGAATATGCAGCCCCACGAATGGAGGTCAGTACAATGAGGTACTGGTAAAATGACACTTATTTGGTGGTAATTGTGAAATGACTATCTACATCATATCTGGCTAGTGGAGTTTTGGGTACTTTGCATAAAGCCAATTTTATACTATGTTTTTCAAAGCAAAACGTTTTTGTTAACCTTGAATGATATTATAAACACTCCATGGTCAAATCCACCATGGGTTTTAGAATAATCTCATGGTTCCATCTACCATGAGTTTTTCGAAGGTTACCACAAATTTTTAAGTACATTCTGAAAAGGTGATGAGATTCTTCCGTACATCCCTTGCCTAGGAGCTCAAATTTTCCATAATTGAGGACACGGCTAAGATCTTAGATTTACTCTCGAGAGGTTGTGCACTTTCACCTTACGACCCACCCTTTCCTAGAGAAGAAATGAGACAAGATCTTTTAGAAGGAGTTTTCAACCATACTAGCTAGACCCGTTCCCACTTGGTTGCAGCCACATCATCATGTCTAGCAAACAAGTTGCACCTCACAACTTAATTAATCCCGGCAGAGCCCATAATACCATAAGGTTGCACTGGAAGCTATCTAAAACATGGACGACATGGTAATCTCTTTAATCCTGGGTAGCCATCCACAAGTGAACCCTCAAGTGAAAATCACCCACATGTCTACTGGTTCCATCTGCCAGGGACGGGCCCTGAGTAACCACTCAACTTCTGCGCACCCTCAGGTGAAAACCACCCACATGTCCACTGGTTCCATCTGCCAGGGACGGGGCCCTGAGTAGCCGCCCAAGCAATACCAAATCCACCCAAGTGTTTCATTTAGGTTATTTATTTTTAATTTTCAATACTCACAAACCAAATAATGAAACAACGTTGGCATTTTGAGGTTGATATACAAACTAAGCATTTCTAGTAGTGAGTTCAGGAGTAGCTAGAGAAACCATAGTGTTCATGATCTTAACGTCATGAACACACGCTGTTCGATTTTTGGTGACATCAAAATTTAGCAGAGATGAAGATGTTTATTTGAATCCCGTGCTGAACACATTTTTCATAAATTAGCTACTCGTATTGTGATGAATACATGTTGGTATGTTTTTTGGTGGATTAGCAGACATGAAGATCTTTGCTTCGAATACCATGTTGGACATCTTTTTTTCGAAAAAATAGCTACGCTCACTCTATTAGGCGCAAATTTCTTCGTCAGTAACGATCAGGGTTCCAGCGCTGCCCCATGTACCACATTTTTTTTGGTAAGAGTAACCCTATGTACCACCTTACAAATAGAAAAAAGTATTGTACAACATTCCCCGCTTGGGCCTAATTTTCCACTTTTGGATTACCGTCGGCAATGTACATGGTAATTTACGTGGGCCTACTAGCTCAGGCGATAACGGCCCAATAACTGCAAATGGGTCTTTCTACTCATGTACTTTCAGCCCCTTTTCAAATAAAACACAGATCCTATGATTCGCCAAAAAAATAATACGGAGATTCTACATGCAAGTTGTTTTATTTCATTTGTATTCTTGTGTAGCAGTTTATGAAACGTCGTATACCCAATTTGAAAAACCTTGATCACTCCATACCTGCATGGAGCAGGGTATGTTGAAAATATCACGAACTGGATTTCAATTTTTTCCATAAATTCTGAAAAAGTCCTTGCCAACACATAACTGTTTGATGCATTGGCAATGCACCCAGTTCGTCATCTAGACCGATATCGTGTATTCGAATCCTTTTTAAACATATTTTTTACTAGGGTTTAGGGAAGTCAGGGGTTAAAAAACCAAGGAAATATTTATCATTCTGAGAGGTTGACATATGGGAGCCATCTTGCAGCTGCGTCCTCATCATTGAAAGGCGGCAGGAGATCGAAAGAAAAAGTCAAGTAGCCAGAAATCAGGGGTAAAAAATAATCCAAGAAAGAAAACGTTTATTGTACATAGAGGATGACATGTGGACCCATTTTGCAGCAGCGTCCTCAACGTTAACAAGGCGGCAGGGAATCAAAAGAAACGGCAAAGTAGCCAGAAATCAGGGGTCAAATATAAATTTGAGAAAGGAAACATTTATTCAACATTGAGGCTAGCATGTGGGACCTGTCTTGCAGCCGCGACTTAACTTTTATCATTCAGAGAGAATGACATGTGGGACCCATGAGCTAGTATCATTTTCGATATTTCTCAAAGGGGGCAGCATATCGAAATAAAAAGTCAAGTAGCTCGAAATCAGGTGTCCAAAAAAATCCAAGAAAGGAAATGTTTATCGCACATAGAGGATGACATATTGGACCCAGTTTGCAGCAGCGGCATCAATGTTTCAAAGGCGGCAGGAGCTCGAAAGAAAAAGGCAAGTAGCCAGAAATAAGGGGCCAAATATAAATTCAACAAAGGAAACCTTTATCATACATAGAGGCTCACATGTGGGACCCATGAGCCAGCAGCGTCCTCGACGTTTCAAAGGCGGCATTGGATCGAAAAAAGGCAAATAGCCAGAAATTAGGGGTCAAAAATAAATCCAACAAAGGAAACTTTTAAAGTTCATTGAGGCTTACATGTTGGTCCCATGAGCCAGCAGCGCCCTCAACGTTTCAAAGACGGCAGGGGATCAAAAGAAAGAACCAAGTAGCCATTAATTATGTGTCAAAAATAAATCCAAGAAAGTAAATGTTTTATTTTTCGGACATATGGGACCCAGGAGCCAGCAGCGTCCTCAACGTTTCAAAGGCAGCTGGGGATCGAAAAAAAAGCCAAGTAGCCATTAATTAGGAGTCAAAAATAAATTCAAGAAAAGAAATATTTATTGTTCAAAGAGGCTCACATGTGAGACCCATGCGCCCGTAGTGTCCTCATCGTTTCAAAGGCGGCCGGGGATCGAAAGAAAAAGGCAAATATCCAAAAATCAGGGGGTCAAAAAATCCAGGAAAAGAAATATTATTGTTCATAGAGGCTGACATGTGGGACCCATGAGTCAGCAACGTCCTCTATGTTTCAAAGGCGGTTGGGAATCGAAAAAAGGCAAATAGCTAGAAATTAGGGGTCAAAAATAAATCCAAGAAAGGAAACTTTTATTGTTCATAGAGGCTGACATGTGGGACCCATGAGGGAGCAGCATCCTCAACGTTTTCAAGGCAGCAGGGATCAAAAAAAAGGAAAAAGCCAGAAATTAGGTGTTAAAAATAAATCCAACAAAGGAAAATTTTATTCTTCATAGAGGATGACATGTGGGACTGACCTACCAGCAGCGTCCTCATCGTTTCAAAGGCGATAGGGGATCAAAAGAAAAAGGCAAATAGCTAGAAGTTAGGGGTTAAAAATAAATCCAACAAAGGAAAGGTTTATTGTTCATAGAGGCTGACATGTGGGGCCCATAAGCCAGCAGCGTCCTCTACGTTTCAAAGGCGACAGTGGATCGAAAGAAAAAAATAGCCAGAAAATAGGGGTCAAAAATAACTCCAAGAAAGGAAAGGTGTTATTGTTCATCAATGGTAAGGAAATCGATAATCGTTAACTGCTCGGTCGGCTTGGGAATAACGATTAATCGGAATTCGGGCGATTAACTGATTTAATCGGTTGACTATTAATCGTTGCAACCTACACAAATTAGCACTTAAAACAGTTAATATAAGAAAAATAATAGTATATGAGCCTCTATATGTATGTCCCTACTTCTTTAGAGCCTAAAATCCCAAAAAAATGTGTACGCTTCTCCTCTGTGACCTAATCTTCAAGGTCACGAGCGAATTAGGATCCACTGGCTGAAGCCGCGTTCCTTCCTTCCACTTCTTCTCATCTCACCTCTGAATTTTATATTCTCCCACCACCTACGTAGGGTACGACCCCTCTTACATCTCAACCACCTAATGTATTGAAGGCATCCCCGAGCTCCTGGATGTGCTCCTCAAGGTGGTCGAGCTCCTGTATCTGAGGTTTGGGCGACTGCAAGTAACTGGTATGGGAGGGCAAGTAACTAGTTAGCGACAGTGGAAATCGAGATACTAGAGCCTGCAATCAAGCGGGACCTTCGCAAAACCTACTTTATTGAAGAGGGGTAGCACCTGTACTAGCGATATGCATTGAAAATTTTGTAATTTTTTGACCAAGTGTAGTAGTTAATCGAAAAAATGCCTAGTAATCGGACATTGAGACTGATTAATCGGCCTAAAGGATTAACACAAGGGATTAATGGTAATCGACACGGTCAGGCCTCTAGTAGCGATTAATCGGCCTAGTAATCGCTGAATCGGCCTAGTTTTTGAACAATGTTGTTCATAGAGGTTGACATGTGGGACCCATTTTACAGGAGCGGTCTCATTATTTCCAAGGCGGCACGGGATCGAAAGAAAAAGTAAGTAGCCAAAAATCAGGGGGTAAAAAATCCAAGAAAAGAAACATTTATCCTTCAGAGAAGATGACATGCGGGACCCATGAGGCAACAACATCGTCAACTTTTCCAAGGGGGCAGGGGATCAAAAGAAAAATCAAATAGCGAGAAATTAATTAGGGGTAAAATATAAATCCATCAAAGGAAACTTTTATTGTTCATAGAGTATGACATGTGGGACCGACCTACCAATAGCGTCCTCATCGTTTCAAAGGGGGTAGGGGATCAAAAGAACAAGGCAAATAGCCAGAAATAAGGGGTCAAAAATAAATCCAAGAAAGGAAAAATTTATTATTCATAGAGGCTAACATGCGGGACCCATGGGCCAGCAGCGTCCTCAACGTTTCAAAGGCGGCATGAGATCGAAAGAAAAGGCGAGTGACCAAATATCAGGAGCCAAAAAAATCCAAGAAAAGAAACTTTTATTGTACATAGAGGATGACATGTGGGACCCATTTTGCAGCAGCGGTCTCAATGTTTCCAAGGTGGCACGGGATCGAAAGAAAAGGCAAGTGACCAAATATCACGTGCCAAAAATAACTCCAAGAAAAGAAACTTGATTTTACATAGAGGATGACATGCGGGATCCATGAGGCAGCAACATCCCCAACATTTCCAAGGCAGCAGGGATCGAAAGAAAAAAGGAAATAGCCAAAATCAGAGGGTGAAAAAAATCTAAGAAAAAGAACTTTTATTGTACATAGAGGATGACATGCGGGTCCCATGAGCCAGCAGGTTCCTCAACGTTTCAAAAGCGGCATGAGATCGAAAGAGAAAGGCAAGTGGCAAAATATCAGGAACCAAAAATAATCCAAGAAAAAAACATTTATTGTACATAGAGGATGATATATGAGTCCCATTTTGCAGCAACTTACTCAACGTTTCATAGGCGGCATGAGATCGAAAGAAAAATACAAGTGACCAAATATCAGGAGCCAAAAATAACTCCAAGAAAGGAAAGGTTTATTGTACATAAAGGATGACATGCGGGTCCCATTTTGCAGCAACGGTCTCAATGTTTCAAAGGTGGCATGGGATCGAAAGAAAAAGTAAAGTTACCAAATATCAGGTGCCAAAAATAACTCCAAAAAAGAAACTTGATTGCACATAGAGGATAACATGAGGGTCCCATTTTGCTGCAGTGGTCTCAATGTTTCAAAGGTGGCATCGGGTCGAAATAAAAAGGCAAATGACCAAATATCAGGTGCAAAAAATAACTTCAAGAAAAGAAACTTGATTGTACATAGAGAAAAGAAATTTAGTTTTAACTAAATTTGAAATCAAGGCGAAGATGGTTCTAAAAAATCGTAAAGTGGCAAAGCAAAGCATGAAGTTAGAAATTTGTGATGTACTATACATCCGTTAGGGAAAATTAGAAGGCATACACGTATACCTATGTTGTAAATTTGACCAACATAATATACGATATATATTACCCAAAATATATGACTAAAAAGTTCAAATAATCTAGTTTGTAATGATATAATTTTTGTGCCGTAAAATTTATATTAAGTTGTAATAAATTGAGGATCTAGGGATGCGCGCTTGCATTATAATCCCTAATGGTGGGAGTAAGCACTCTTGCTATGAAAAGTACCAAACAATGCATACAAAAAAGTTTTTAGAGGAATGCTACTTCAACTTATTTAATTATAGTAGTAGGCCAAAATCCCGTAGTTGGATTTTTTTGAACTTGATCTGTAGTACTGGACAAAACCCTAGTTAACCTATTTAATCGTATATTCGTATGTCGATTTTTTTCCTTTTTATTATATTACTAGGCAGCACATGTGTTTCCCGTCTAGTGAAACTCGGAGGAAGAGGGATCACACGGAAGGAGAAGAATGGAGAGTATTATGGTGTCTCCCATTTTTCGGGTGACGTAGACTGTTGTGCAGGGTTTGTCAGTGCGCAGGAGTTGCGAGCGAGGCCGAGAATGAGAGATATTTTTTCTAAGAGAGCGACAACCGAATGATCCAGAAGGACCTAGACTTACAATACGCATCAGACAACAGTTTATAGCATGACTCAAAATAAATAGAAAATTACATCTAAATCCCTAACTTTTACATGGAGGATCCCAGACTGAAAGCAAGAAATGCGATTAGGTCCTTAACATCCACCGTCTAGATTGATCGTCATTGCAACCGTGAACGAACCACTTGGCGCGACCAAATCGCCATGGCTATAGAGCATGCACACCATGGCCTCCGAGTTGAGCTAGAAACGCCCTGCCAAAACCGGCAGCCAGCGGAGGTGGATAATTGGAGAGAGAGAGAGAGAGAGAGATATAGGGAGATAGAGAGTCTTAATGCGTCTTCTCTTGACAAAGAAGATGACTGAGAGTTTGTGTACCTACCACACGTAAGTGACAGACCTATTGGTGTAATAACTCGGGTGGTTATTATACTGTATTATACAAAGTTTCCTATGGATTCAGGTAGGAAAGCCAAGTTAACTCATTTACATGACAATATTTTTTCCATGAAGCCAAGTTAACTCATCTATCAATTGGTACATTTTGGTTATATTCAAAATTTACTTGAATTTTGTTGGTCATGCCATTCTACTACTTGCCTAACACTTTTTTCGTGCATGAAAGGAAGGGGGCATGATGGTACCCTTAATTTGTGGGGGCCAAAAAACTTGCAAATACAACTGATGCATCCTAAAGAAACACAGTCGTCCCCCTCCCCCCATCTCTGATTTTGACCTAAATTTGAAATCAATCCAAAAGTGTTTCAAAAAAGACAATTGGAAAGTATGGATTGTCCATCATTTTCTAAGTAGCCAGGGAAAAAACCAGACATGTCATACCAGTGTTTTAGAAAAGAGCCCTTCAAATAGTTTGGCAACGTGTTGGATTTTGGTCAGCTTAATTTCTTCCCACACGTGAGCTTGGTGCTACACAAGAACCATGTCAAAACTTTGTATCATATGGCCCCATTTATGTATATATTTGCATTTTTTCATGCACGCATGAAAACTTTGCAAAATATGTGCATTTTGGGTTGTCGCACATAAATTTTCTTTTACTTGTTTGCCACCAATCCAATTTTCATTTGTGGGAAAACATGACAGGATAGCCATTTTCAAGGTTTCATCCTCAGTGTGCATCCATATACAATTCTTTTTTTTTGAGAAATCCGCTTAAATGCAATTTGAACATTGGGTAGATGAAGTACATTTCAAAAAAAAAAATTGAAAAATACAGGCGTGTGTGACCCGAATGTGTGGAGCCATGGTACAATATATAACAGCCAAACACACGTGCTGCATCCAATTAACTAGCACAAAACAAGGATGAGCGTAGTGAGATTGATCAGCCTAATTTTCAAAACAAGCCGAAGTTATTGTGGAACTCGTTAGAAAAAGGACGAAACAAAGCATGAAGAGTCATATTATTTATGGGTTACATACTACCTCTATGAACACTACCAAATAAGCTGCGGGGTGCACAACTTTGCAAAGATGTGTCCACGATTCAAAAAAAATCCATGTCATTTTAACTGGCATTCACTAGAAAACAACCATTTTATGTAGTTTGGCAAGTGGTTACGAGTCAAAGTCAAAATCTTGTGTACGTAGCAAGCAAAAAAAGGTTTGCAAAGTTGTTGGAATGCAAGTATATATGTACTCCTCTAAATATGGGGTTAAGATTCATAAATTTGTTATATATATGGATCACTTACCAAAGCCGCCCTGTAGTGTGTAGAGAAATAATTAAGCCATGCAAGTAGGGTGAACTCCTATATTAGGTGGATAAATTTGTGAAATATTCTTCTACTATAAAATATTGATACTCCATGTTTTGCAATTTTTCTAGGTAGTGCATCACAATAATACCTACATGTATCAGTTTGTTTTATTTTTATTTTTTGAACCACCTCTAGCTAGCTCGATCTCAAGTTTAGGTGAAACTCTCGATGCACGCAGTGCAGTGTGTGCTAGGTGGATGCAACACAAATGTTAGATCAATGCATGTTTTGGGGTTACCTACACACTTAGGGCATGCACCTCTCACTATTTTCAATTATTTTTTATATATAAATATATAGTACATTATGTACCCCTAATTTGAACTTGCATCTATCATGATTTAGCTCAGAAATAACTTAGTATATGACTGTAGACTGCGAGATGCACAACTTGCAAAAGATGTGTCCATTCAAAAAAATACATGTCATTTTAACTGTTATTCTCTAGAAAACAGCCATTCTATGCAGTTTGGGAAGTGGTTCCGAGTCAAAGTTAGAATCTTGTGTAGCAAGAAAAAACAATGGTTTTCAAACATTTTGGAATGCAAATATATATCATATTCTGGATTTGGCCATCCTGATATGTCCCCCACTTATAAAAATTGGAGTGGGGTGGTGTGGACACTTCACTTGGTAGCAACTTCACAAAGAAACACCATTTAGCCACTAATACAAATAAATATTGTATTTTCATTTGCCAAACAGAAATAAAATAGTTCGCAAAGTTGTAGGCATTTGCATGATGCACAACTTTGCATAATATGGGTTCAAGATTCAAAAGTTCGCCATGCATATCATTTCAACTGGCCTATTCACTAGAAAATGCCCATTTTGTAGGTCATTTGGCCACTGGTTCAGAGTCAAAGGTCAAATTTTCGTGTAGCAAGCGAAAAATGGTTTGCAAAGTTTTTGGCGGTGCAAATGTGCACTCCTCTGAAAAATATGGTCTTAAGAGATTTGAAAGTTTTGTATATGGATCTTGCACCGATCAATCCCCCTCTAGTGTAGGAAATAAATAGTTTGCAGAGTTGTAGGCAATTTCAGGATGCACAACTCTGCATAAGAGGAGTGAAAAATACTACCTCCATCCCAAAACTTTAGGCTTGTATTATTTTTAGAAATTCAAACTATGTTAAGTTTGACCAAGTCGATAGCAATAACATGAAAAATATATAACCAATACAATTAGATAGATAATGAAATATATTTCCATATGGTATCTATAAAATGCCACCATTAATCTGTTTGGTTTTTTTAACCACCTCTAGCTCAATCTAATGTTTAGGCCAAACTCTCGATGCCACGCCATGTGTTCTAGGTGTGGATGGCGCATTACATAAGTTTTACTAGTGTTTTGGGGTTCCAACACTTAGGGCAGTGCCTCTCAGTATTTTTCTCGAAATTTTGAATTGTGCTTTATGTATCATTAGTTTTCTCAAAAGTTTACCATGCATAACAAAATGTTCCAAATTGACTTTATGGCTTTTCAAATTAAGTCCCAACTTGCTAGAGGAGTTGCAAATGGACAAAATTGAAATCTTGAACAACATTTTGCTCCGTTGATATGACAACAATATGCCAGGGTCATATCTCTCCCTACCTCAGGCCACATTATATGTATGGAACTCGCTCATGCTCTATATCAGAACTAGAGATGAAAGGATTTTTTTGTTGCATTGGAGCAGGATGTTGCATTTTTTGCTTTATATAACACAACCAATATCCATGAGTTATGTCACATTTTTTTGGAAATTCATAAATATGATATTCGTAACTAATAATGGGGTTGCGGAATATCCGCTCCAGTAGATCCCGCTAAAATTTGGTTCTGAATCCTGCGGGGTCGCTTTCGAACCAGATCGCTCCGGGCGTGCCTCCTCTTTTGAGGTAGTACACATAAACTCACCAGCCTCCAACCACTGTCTATCTATCACTGTTCAGCAAATAAATCACACCCATGGATCCGCCCTCTAACTTTCTCTCATACTCATCTGCCCACCGGTTCCTTCGATGAACCAAATACAACATCTTTCCGTTTATTGATTGGTTTCCATGTAGGCAAAAATCGAGCAGACATGGGAGGAGTTTGTTTGATTCAAGGGGCAGCAATCAGCTGTTGAGGACGAGGATCCGCCGGCCACATCAAAACCGTTGGCGGTGGCGGAGCCGGGATTCTCCCTTGGATCTGATTCGAACCTGCCGCTGGCATCATTGAAACCTCGCGCGGCCTCGAAACCCTCATCGGCAATGCTTGCGCGGAAGCGTCTATCGCCGCTAGCTTGTGTGCCAACCCCGCCATCGCTGAAAAAGCGGTTGCAGTTCCTTATTCGGTTGGCTCCACCAAAATCCTCACCGTTTGCAAAGCCGTCGCTGAAACCTACCTCGTCGGCTTCCGTTGGGCTGAATCCTTGTGCGGTGGCAGCACCTCTGAAGCTGTGGGATGATTGGACTCTCACGTCTACTTGTTGTACTTCATTAACCGCGTGGAGACACAGATTTTACGCGCCAAAACCCTTATTGGTCGCCCCTCTCACCAGCGATAGTTGTTCCCTCTTCGGCGGTGCCCATTCCATGTGCTCAACCCTTCGCCCTTTTCGCCAGAGTTGCATCCCCAAAGTGCAGCCATGTCAGATTTAGATGATGCGTTTATCGGTTTTCTTATTTTGACAATGCATTTTGCTGTTTTTCGGTAACTTTGAATACAGATTGTGCATTTAGGTAATTTAGATGATGCCTTTTGCTATTTGGATAATTTATATTGGTGATTTAGGGCTCCTTTGATTCATAGGATTTGTAAAGGGATTGTGTATAATTTGGATCCTATGGGAATTTTCCTATACAAGTTGTTTGATTCATGGGAACACATCATGTAGGAACTAATCCTATAGGAATCTTGTAGTGTAAATCTTATATAAATAAAGCATTAGGTCACATACCTCATGGAATTTTTTTGCCACAATCAAACACACTTCATCTTCCCATAGGATTCAAATGGGCATACCATCTCAACCTTATGCTTTTATTGTTCCTATATTTTTCCTAACCTATGAATCAAAGGAACCCTTAGTGTGCGCTTTAGGTAATTTGTTATGATGTAGTGTGTTTAATTTTAAAATAATTTTGCCGATACCCATTCTGTTGTTACATGGTTAGGTAATTTAGATGATGCAATTTATGTATAAGGCAATATGATGATGTAGTGTAGCGGTGCTAACGAATTTCGATGATGTAATATAGCGATTTTTTAGTTATGCACATGATTCATTATGGTGCTTAGGTTATTATATGATCATTTCTACAGAAGAGGCAATAAGGATACGATGAACATGATGGTGCATTGGTCTTGCAGTGCATTTGTACATGATAATGGTGAATTACATGATACTTAAACTAGTCATAGTGAGGAGTAACATAAAGGAGTAACATGTACTGTATGTTATTACCTTCATAGTAGTAAAAATATGTAGTATTACTATGTAGGACTATCTCATGCAAAGTCATATTTATTACTTACATTGTAGGCTCATCTTGCCTAAAATATGTGACATTTATGGCATAGCTACCACCTCACTCTCTTCCTTCATTTATTAGCATGACATGTCACCAAAATGTCTTGTACTTACTCCCACTATAAGTAGTTACCAAGGTCTGATGCAATGGTAATTTTCATGCAGGGCTACCGACATTCTATCACCATGAGACGAAGGGAGTAAAAAGTTCCGGGCAGGAGAGAGTATGTCTTCGCAAGAGCAGTTGGAAGTTCTAGGTTGTTATGTAGTTGCAAACCGAGAAGCCGCCCTGCGAAGATTTGGCACCACGCTGCAGTGCCTCGTCCCAAGCACTTATATGTCCGGTTGGACAACAATGACTTGTATATGCTTGTTATCCCTAAGGAGTTCAGACTTTACGTGAAGGGGCGTCCCTACCCATACCTAGTGGTGATCAAAAATTGCAAGGAATGCGAGTGGGTTATCCATTCCAATCGGTACAAAGACGAGGTCGTCCTGGATAAAGGGTGGCCTGCATTTGCTTCTTTCCTTGTCTTGAAGCAAGGTGACTATGTGATGTTCAAGTTCACAAAAGACGGATTCAAGATGACAATGTATGACCCCGTCACCTCCTGCGAGAAGGAGTTAACTGTTTGTAATGATTAGCGCCATCCTCCTCCTCATCTTAATTACTCCCTCCGTACAAATAAGTTTCTCAGATTTTCTAGGTACAAAGCTACTTTAGTTTCATACAATTGGAACCTGAATTGTGTAAAAACTGAATTGTATAATTTACTTCTATTAGCAGTCCCCTTTGTTTGTATTAAGATTTTGATTCATATAATCGGAACATAGAAAATTCCGCAGTTTTGAAGTGAATTAGCTGTCTATATGCTTTTTTGTGAGAACTATTCCATGTGCTCAAGACGATAGGATGTGAATCTGCTCTATAATTAAGGTTATATGTTTTAAATTCTTTTGGGAGAAGATGCTGCAGCAATCATACAATTCAGGTTCGGAGATATTAGAATGAAAATAGAAGGCCATACACACACAAGATCATTCATAGTTGTGCTGAACGAAATCGTAATCGAGAAGGCATTGAACTGAAATCATGTTCTTGTTTAGTTATTCAATAGATTTGTTTGGTCTGATTGTAGATGATGCCCTTTAACTTGGTACTACCTATTTAGAAGTGTTCACGGGAAGTTTCTTCCCTGCACATTATAAGATTAAAAAATGATCAATTAGTTTACTTGTTTCTTACCGTCATTTAATTGAGGTGATGCTTAAATAATCTAGCAATGTTTGAAATACTACAAAAAAGTTTACTTGTTTCTTACTGTCATTTAATTGAAGTTGATTATGTTCCTTGAAGAAAATTCATAGCAGCAGTGCTCTCAGGATTATAATCTCTCTGACATGCTATGTTGTGTAATGTTGAAGGATTTCGCAAAGATAATGATGAGAAGGTCATGTTTATTCTCATAACCATGTAACTCTGAGCAAGGTGCACTTCCCCTCCAAGTTTGCAACGTGTGATTAACCATATTGAAGTATGATGCATTTACTTGCATATAATCCTCCTTTTTTGGGGGTAAAATTAGGGCTTAAATCAGCTAAGTGCCCATGTAGTGCCCATGTAGGTATGTGCGGTAGGGGCAGACATGACTTGGTAGTTGAGATGGTGACAATAACATAATTTTGTTGGACAGATTTGATGGAGCTTATACATGTTCTATTACTTCATGAATTAATAGTTTCATGCGTTCGCTGGTATTACTAGGATAGTAGTGAGGGAATCTAGATATCATATCTCGCTATGCATCATTTTATTGGTTGGTGTAACCCGCGGTATCCGCATATTTCTTTCCACTTTCTTTCTTTGCTCTTTTAAGTACAAAAAAGTAAGAAAGAGCAAAGAAATATGAAGATTCAGGACAGTGAAAACATCCTCATTTGTAGTTGAACCGGGTGACCACTTACGCTATCATTTAGCAATCATGATATAAATTTCTATTGGCAGGGTGGTGATGATGGTGCTCTCTGGACAGATCAAGATGAAACCGCTGCTGATTACTGAAATTGTTTATATTTTGTAGCTTACTATTATATGTAAGTCATGTCTATTGCTTTGTTCATTGTAGTCTGGTACTGCTACCGTATAGAGTTTTACGATGACATTACTGTCACTTCACTTGCAATATGGTATTGTTGCTCCTTCAAAATTTGTGTTATTACTTGAACAATTATTCAGTCCGGTGCTATTCTGGATTTCCTTTTTTGCCTAAGATCAAAGTACCTGCTCACAATACTCCCTAAACTATAACTTTGCACAGAATAAGAAAAACTTAGTATGAATCAAGGGGAGTAGAATATTCAGTCCGCAAGTAGAAATGCTTAGTAAGGTCATATATAACATCACTGATAAAACATATAGTTACAATACAACTTATAGTTACAATATTTTCTTGATTTTCTCTTTGCGCCAGGGTGCAACCTGTCAGCTAGTGCCACCAATAAAGGCTACCAGTGTCGAATACACACCACTAGTAGCAAAAATGCAATGCCACTACTTGGCACATCTCTACTAGTGCTAGTTAAAAAACGTAGTTACATATTACATGTCGTAGATTGTCTTGTATTAAACGGAAGAGAAAAGCTCAGTAGGTCTTCCACATGAATTGGCGTTGGTAGAAATTGGAGGATTAGTATATGAACCTCTTAACAGACCATTGGCAATAGCTTCGTATGCTGCTTCTGTGGGGTGTATGCCGTCCCAGGATCCATAATTTTGTGGGTCATCACACAAGTTGTATTCTCCTTGTCCACAACGTTCAGTCAAAGACACACCATAAGGACCTGCTCCGCCGCAGCAAGCTATCAATGGATCCTCAATCCCTAAACAAAAAATATTGCAAATGAGGGATAGTGGATAATCCAAGAAAGCAAGTTTTGTTCCTTGAAGAGTTTATATGTTCCTCTTGAAACTTTTATGTCTTGGTTGGTGATTTACTTGGGCTAGCGTATCTTAGTTAGTAAAGTGTATATTTATTTCACTATAGAACATATGACATAAAATGCTTTAGACTCACCAAATTTTTTAGGGGAAACAAATATTTCCATAGCAGCTGCATAGTAATCGGCATAGATGATTGATACGTTAGGATGAAGCTTTCGCAACTTCTCCAACTCATCCACAAGAATTTTATTGTGGTACTGTGAGAATGCATTCAGCCAACTGATGCAACCAGTTTCTGGCTCATAGTATTGTGTATTGTTACTCTTGTATGTCGTCAAGTATACTGGTGAGCACCCAATTGGGAGGTTGCCAGGAACTAGTAGTGTTTTGGCTCCGAGCTCAATCAGATCCTGCAAATTCCACTCAATTGCATCAGTATGTACTCATGCACTATTTTTAAAATTTGGAGTTGAAGTAGCGTGAAAATGGAAGAAAGAGCAACACTGACAAATGACTCACAGTGATCGTGGCAGAGATTTTATCTATTACAGTAGGAGTGAAGGACCGAATCATCTCAAAGGGCATTAAAGATTGGAGAGGACAGTTGTAGTCATTGCCCCCAATTTCTCCAACCAAGAATAGAGATGTGCTTACCATGTCTGCACAGTCTGTGAAATAAAAGAAAGTTCTAGATCGTTATATTATGTTAGAATTTTATACATTAGAAATTTCAAAATACAACATTCTTAAAATATTACAAAAACATAAAACAATCTATCATTACATGAGTATTTATAAGTATGACATGTCTGACTTCTGACGCTGAAGTTGTCTCCTCTAGGAAACAACAATGACACGGCGATTTGTTATGTCAAATTGAAGCAACAGTAAGTCCAAATGTATATTCACATTTTACTGTAAAATTTTGGCAATGAAAATACACATCAGTTGAGGTGTTGGATGGTGGCTAATATGGAGGGTATTTGTCATAAACCTATTTGCATTCGAGTAATATAATTGTTGAATTGGGTATGAAGTTTCAACAAGCCCGCGTGAGGCTTAATGGGCCTCCAAGAGGGATGCCAATGAAACGACGCCTAAGCTAATATATGTCGGGATCAGTACACAAATGTGGGCCATCGACTAGAACCTAATGATGTTTTATCTTTTCTTTCTTCCCTAGATCGGGACCTCTCTAGTAACCTCTAGCTATTTAGTTTGTTCTATTTTCTTTTTTTGGAAAACACAGTGTAATCGTATACACTCACGCATACGTATAAACACGTACCCCTATGAATGCACGCACACCCTATTTCTATGAGCACCTCTGAAAGACTGAGCCTAAAAAATCGATCCAGCTGGTCTTGAGATTAACGAAGTCATCACAGACATCTCGCTATCGACGGAAACGTCATCTCCCTCTAAAGCATATTTCGCCTTTATGAGATACCAAAATTTCAAACCTAAGATTTAAACTCTGGTGGACTTGGGGTGTAATTGCCCTTCTAACCATTCAAATACAGGTTGGTTCTCGTTCACTCCATATTTTACTTCTTTAAGAAGGCATAAAACTAGGAACTCTCAACTATTGCATAATCTTCTGTGTGTATCGAAAATAGACTAAATACCTTCATCGTGAACTCCTGATAAAAAATGAATAGGTGAGAAGGGTATACTGAATCCACAGTGAAGGCATGCAATGTCATAACAAAAACAGCGAAGACTATACTATTTTTTTGTTATTTCGTCCAGTGTAATTAATTGATATGTTTTCTCAATTTTGTAATGATTTTTCATGTCTTATAAGCATAATTATATAATGATGAATTTCTGATTGTTGAGTTAGATAGTCGGTTACTTAGAATTTCCCTATTGTGCCTCCAAAGTTACTACACCGATTCTAGTGTAGTGCCGGACTGCCGGTGCCGCCCGGAAGTGCTTATATTTTTTTTGTGGCCAACTCCATGGTTCTTTGTTAGTGTTTGCAAAATTTTCAGGTACCGTCGAATTTGTGTATAGAATTGGACAAGTTGAGTGCTTCCATTCATGGGTTTTGTGTCCAATATCTACAGAATGTCTTCTCTTAAATCATGTAAAGCGCACTTCCAAATCTCGGAAGTAACAAATGCCATGTCAGCGTCGCTGGGAAAGGGATCTGAAAATGACTATGCATAAATACATCTTAATTCATAGCTTGATCATATACCGACTTCTGCAAAAATCTTCTTCAATATGGATCTGCCTCAGAGGATTAAATCTTAGTGGTCCTGGCTTCACTTTCTAGTGGTGGTCGAGAAAGAGATCTTGAAATCCAACATTTTTTTTTCTAGGCGATGCCTATATACAAGACCTGACCCCGCTTGGTTTGGGAGGATGAACCTGGAGACGTCGCCTGCGTCGCTCCTAGGAGAGGCGACTCTAGCAAAACCCCAGCCGTCGTATCCCCCTTTCCCTCCTCCCCGCTCCCCTGCCATCGCTGAAGGATGCCGCTAGTCCAAGGTTGCGCAACGGATGGCGACGGCGTGCTCTCATCCCCGAGTGTAGTTGGCAGCAGCAGGGGCCTCTTCCTCCTTGCTGGTGGGATCTCTGACCAGAGTTTCGCGACAGCCTAGACGTCGTGGCTCGTCTGGCGAAGATGGACGCTTGGGGCGGTGGCCTCAGACTTTTACAGCGACCTTGGTGACCGTTGTGGCCACAAGAGTGATACAGCGCCTGGTTCGGGGAACTCGGCATGGCTCAGCCCCTCATCTCCACGTGGTGCGGGTGCTAGGGACGGTGCCGGCTGAGATCTCCAATCTTCTATTGGGATCTGGTGGGCGGCAACATTGGGTGATGTCGATCTTCCTAATAGAGGAGGTGATCCTAGGGTTCTTCTAGCGCCAAGACAGTGTTCTTCTCGCCTTCTACCCACATTGATCTGGTTGGTGACTAGTTTAGGAAGGTTTCGTCAGTGATCTCCATTGGGCGTCTGATGCTTGTAGATTACTGGATCAGACGTGATTCAGTCATGTGTACCCATTTTCTGGGCAAGACGCGAAGTTTTGCTATCTATTGACATCATGAGACATGCCTTTCGAGTCACGTGGTGAAGTCAGTGGCGGAGAATGTCATGACGGTTGAGGTACTAAGACCTAGTAATTGTGGATCGAGTCTTCGGAGCGATAAGGAACTTGCTTTGTGACTTGTGACTCATAGCAGCGGCATCAGCAAGTGTGTGTGTGTGTGTGTGGGAGGGGGGTAGCACAGGAAGAGTACAAAATCTTATCTTTTAGGATGAAAATTCAAGGTGTTGTCTAATTGGTTGTGCCTGGCAATGACCTTGTTGAATGCATTGTTTTGAGAGTGTGAATTATATCCGGATTGAAAACTTAAGGTCTATGATCGGGCGACTACAACGTTTGTGCACCAGTAATATCTATAGAGCATTATTGTTGCAGAGGCTGGGTGTAATTGACATCTCCACGATATTAATATGTTCCATTTGTCTAAAAAAATATCCCGCAAATGCAGCAAAAAGAAAGTTTTATGTCGTGGTTTGGACAGCTTATGGCACCCCGATTCCAATTAAATCACGTGATCATGGATGAATTAATGAAGTGCAAGCTATAGCATATACTCCCTCCGTTTAAATAGGTGCAAGTTTGGACAAGTCTTAAGTTAAATTTTATTAATTTTAACTAACTCGTTAGAAAAAGGCAGATATATTTCTTACACTAAATTAATATCGATAGATTCATTTTAACATGTAGTTTAATAATATAGTAATTTTGATGTTACATATATTGCTATTTTATGTAAATTTTAGTTAATTTTTAAAAAATATTTGATTTTTGAAAAGGAAAAATTGTACACTTGTTCCATCCGGAGGAGTATATTTTAGTGCTTAATAGAGTAGGTCTCGTAAGTAAGTAATCGCCTACAAGCTATCGCATATATACCACCCTGATTTCAATTAAGAAATGTTTTTCGTGATTAATGTGTGCTCCGATATCCTCTCTCACCCCTCATTCACCACTAAAGTTATTAACTTTTAAAGAGGCATCGAAAGATCCTAATCATCAACAGAGGCCAAAAGTTTACAAAAGTTTAAAGAGATTACTGACAGTGAAGCAAAACTCCTTGCTGAAGGTATCGTTAACGTCATGTCAAAAAAGAGGTATGGTTAACATACCCGATAAATCGCTTGGGCAGAGCAGGTGGAGTAGCTCTCGGAACCAGCTCATCTGCGTGTCGAGGTGCACGGTCTCAGCATCAGCCGCGGAGTAGCCCCTGTCCCAGAAGAATTCGGGGCCCATCGCCGTTGCGCCGGCGACGGCGAAGTTGGCTCCATGCGCGAAGTCCTCCACGCTCTTCCCGCTCCAGTACGGCGTCAGGAACGGCAGCCCTAGCGCGGACGCTGCGGCACATGGATTTCAAAATTAGCACTCATCTTGCTATAGTCCGTTCCATGAATCATGCGAGACTACGGGTGTGATCGTGGCGTACCGATGAAGTCGACGATGAGGCGGCCATTCGAGAAGCGGCCGGTGGGCCTTTGAAAGAAGGTCTCGCCGTAGGGAAAGGAGAGCCCGGGCGCCAGTGTGTCGTTGGGGAAGACGAAGCGGAAGTTGCCCGTATCTGTCAGCGAGTCCCCGAAGCTGAACAGCCGCGTGAAGCATGCAGTGTCCGCCCGCGATGGCTGCGCCACCGCCAGTACCAGTAGCAGCAGCGACAGTACCGACATGGTGGCAGAGGAAGCCATTACCTTCTGCTAGCTCCAGGGGGATCGAGGGCGACGGATAGAAGCGGACAAGTGTGGTGACCTACTGACCTATACCCGGTGGCGACTAGATTTATAAGCTATCCCTGGTAGGATGGTCGGGGTGACGTGCCTCCCAATCTCCATCATCCATCTAGTCGCAGGGAGGTCGGCACCGACGGAATACAGACCAAGTATTACAGACGTGGAACTGTGCCTTTGGACGAAGCAAGCGGGATGGTTACTAAAAGATCTGCCCCAACAATTATGCACTCACACGTCAGTCCCTAAGAAAAAATCAGGAAGATTCTGTCATTAGGTGTCGCACACTAGCGCTCATTGGTCGTAAATTTTTAATCCGCTCCAACACGTCAGAAACATAGCACTTGGCTAGCAGGGACGAATAGAGTAGACACGAGTGTCCAGCTGCAGCATAAGTGTGCCCCATGGCCTCGATCTCAGCTGTCCGGTGGAAGCGGGGGGTAATGCAAGAAGTTATCAGAATCCCGCATCGACGATTCATGCCCTCCTGGCCAAAATAGTCGAAGATGCCAACGAATAATGGCACAACGCCGGCCCACCTCGCGTCAAAATAATCCAAGATGCATCCTCTTCTACTAAAATATTATATACTGTTCTTGTTCGAGAAGAAGTTATTGCGACTTCTTTGTTCTGTCCTTCTATTAAAATATGACATGATGATGATGACACGCAATCACAACCATGTCGACGCTACCAAACCTACAGTGCACCCAAATTACAGCCGAAGGAAAACTCCACGACCTTGAGGACCCAAAAAGAGGACGGTTTTGCGCCGCCTCCAAAAAGGTGCATGACGCGAGAACGCGCCATCATCGTCGGTAAAGATTGAGGTCCTGCACAGTTTTAAGCCACATCCGAGACCGCCCCTCATCGAGTTTGGATTAGGTCTAGACCAACAAAACACAACATCTTCCACTCGTGTTGGGAGTAGGCACACCGGCAACAACTATGGCCGGAAGCCGACCTAGCAAAGCCCCCCAATGTGCTAGGGAAGCTGCCATCAACCGCATAAGAACCGTGTAAAAACAATCAGGCCGACGTTGCGTGACCGCTGCAACACCAGCAAGAGGTCACATGGTGATTCAGAAAACACTACCAGAGAGGCTTGCTTGGAACAATTCAACGAAGGGAAGTAGTTTGAGGCAGGTGAATGGAGTCCGTCACTTCGAACTAGACGGACATCAGCGGGACACCTTCAACAAGGGAATATCACTCGCAGGTGATGTCATCACTGGCACAGGCCAAAGCCATGCTTAGCTTTCGTCGAGGTTCAACCCGATCATAAATCTAGTCGTTGTTGCAAAGATGCAGAGCGGACATAGCAGAAATCACTACCGCACCACCAACCCAAGCCCCATTATTGTCTAGCCCAACTAGACTCACATGCAGGATGAAACGCAAGACCTGGCTAGCCATGCCCGGCCAGACCCGGATCTAGACATCACCAACGACGCTAGAACGACAACAACACAATGACCACACCATCCATAGTGTGTCAACACCTGCACTAGCGTGATCAAACTGCTTGGAGGGAAAATAGTCCACAGTCGCGGGAGCAGCTGTCGTACTGAGCATGCCACCTACTCGGAGAGCACGCGATGGCTCAGTGACCCAATCCTAGATAGCCAGCAAGGACATCGCCCACAACGACATCAAAACTGCAAGGTTCTGACATATCTGAGCGGGCAAGTTGAATGGTCTCTGGCCACCGTGCAGGTACGGTACCCGCCGCTCAGACACATCCATCTACCTCAGATGTGCGTCCACGATGGAGCACACGGGATGCCACTATGGGGAAAAGCAAGGGTGTGAGACCGGTCGGTCCCGCCAGCTTGCGTCTAGGGGATGCCACTACGGGATGCCACTATGGGGCACGACTGACAGTTTGCGTCTAGGGGTGCCCAAACAACACGACGTATTTCACTATTCCAGCATGTTTTTTTATTATAAAACGATTTGCATAGCAGTAAAAATATAAACATGAAAATATAAAAAGCCATGGCCTGCTAAACCCTAGCACTAGCCTACGCCTCACCCTCGCTAGGTACCTGGGTTAGGTCAACGAATTCTGGGATCGTCCATGGCCAGTTGGGAACCGGCGGAGCAAATGACGGTGCAGCGGGCGCTGGTGCCCACGAGGGCAGATGCGATGGAGGAGGCGGCACCGATGCCTGCAGCACCAGGTTGAAGGCCTCTTCCTCCGACAGGCCTACCGACATGTGCTCAACGACGTACCGGGGCATCGGCTGCTCTGATATGAGGATGCCCAACCTCGTCACCTCCTCCTTGGCTAGTTCCTCCGTCAGCTCGATCTGCCTACCCTCCTGCTATGCCCATCTGGATCTCGTGGAAGATTTTGGTGACGTAGTCATCAGAGTCGCCTCGTGTTTCATGTGGGCGTCGGAGGCGATGGAGGTGGCGGTGTACGTGGAAACGATCGCCCGGTGGCGGCGGGCCAAAGTTGTAGTCCTTGTTACCGAGGAACCCCGCCTTTCGCCGCTTCTCGAGCGCTACATGCCGGCGGTGGTAGGTGTACCACTAGGGGGAGTCGACGTTGAAGTCGGTGTTGCAGTGGGAGAATGGCACGCCTTCGCCGGATCTCTTCGCGCCGCTACGGGCCGAAATGTGGCACCGGCTGGACGGGCACCTGCGCGGTGCTGAGAGGCCACCCGTCTAGAGGTTCACGACGTTCCAACCGTCGCACGATTTCCAGTTGTCATACAACACCCGGTCAACGCTGGAAAGAAGAAGGACCCTCATATCTGAGGGTTCTCCTCCTTCACCAGCGATGATGACGCCTCGTGGTCGTTCCTCTTCTTCCCCATGGCATTACGGCTACGCGATGTGGCTATCGGTGTGGCCGAAAGTAGAGAAATGGGGCCAGGGAGGTGTGGGCGATGGCACAATATTGTTGATGCCCTTTTAAAAACGGGCGTTGGACTCGAAACCGCATGCCATTCATAGCGGCGCGGGATACGAGGCGCTCGATGGCGAAGCGATGCGGCACGCGCAAGCGCCGAAGCGATGCGGCCTCGTGTAGGCACTGAAGCGATGCGGCCTCGCGCCCGCTGCCAGGCTAGCCCATCGCGACAGGGCGCGAAGACGCATTTATGGCGAAAATTTGGACTGTGTTTGTGTCCCGCGGATAGACCGGTCATTTCTGCATCGTGCCGCAGGCTCCCGTGCATACCCATTTTTTAATAGTGCAGACCCATACAGCGAACCGCTAGATATGCCCTTATAGCTAAGAGTAGCTCCAGCCGTCTCCCCGACGAGGCCCCCATGACGCCTTTTTGTCATCTGGATGGACGAAAACAACCCAGACGCGCCCCCGGCTCCTCGTTTTCGTCCGGATTAGGTCTTTCATCCGTCCGGGGAGCCCAGGCCATCCCTGGCCCTCCGGGTGCGCTTGTGGACTCCGGACGAGAGAAAAGCGGGGACGGGCCCGCTCTGTCGGTGAGGGAACATACAAACCCCACCACTTTGTCGACGCAAATCCCTCCTCCCCTCCCATTGCTCTGTCGCCAGCGGCACCACCCCTCGCCAATCCGCCGGCTGGTTGCCTCAACTTCGCCGTTCCTCCACCCAGCAGCCTATATTCCGCCGCCCATCGTGCCCACTGCCTGTAGGATAACGTTGCATAGAAAATAAAAAATTTCCTACCGCGAACACGAAATCCAAGCCAAGATGCAATCTAGAAGACGGTAGCAACGAGGGGATTATCGAGTCTCACCCTCGAAGAGATTCCAAAGCCTACAAGATGAGGCTCTTGTTGCTGCGGTAGACGTTCACTTGCCGCTTGCAAAAGCACGTAGAAGATCTTGATCACGATCGCTTCCGGCGCCACGAACGGGCAGCACCTCCGTACTCGGTCACACGTTCGGTTGTTGATGAAGACGACGTCCACCTCCCGTTCCAGCGGGCAGCGGAAGTAGTAGCTCCTCTTGAATCCGACAGCACGACGGCGTGGTGTCGGTGGTGGTGGAGAAATCCGGCGGAGCTTCGCTAAGCTACGCGGAAGATATGGAGGAGAGGGGGCGGCTAGGGTTTGGGAGGGGGTGGCCGGCCACTTCAAGGGGGGCCAGCTTGTGGTCTTGGGGTGGCCGGCCCCCTCCCTTGGCCCCTCATTATATAGGTGGAAGCCCCAAGTGTTGGTCTCCAAGTCTTCGAATAAGACCCGAACCAAAAACCTTCCATATGGTGGGGAAACCTAGCCAAGCTAGGACTCCCACTAGAGGTGGGAGTTCCACCTCCCATATGGGGTGGCCGGCCCCTAAGGGAGTCCACTTGGGACTCCTCCCCACTAGGGTTGGCCGGCCATGGAGGTGGAGTCCCATGTGGACTCCACCTTCCTTGGTGGTTTCTTCCGGACTTTTCTAGAACCTTCTAGAACCTTCCATAGAACCTTCCGCATCATTTTAATTCACATAAAATGACATCCTATATATGAATCTTATTCTCCGGACCATTCCGGAACTCCTCGTGATGTCCGGGATCTCATCCGGGACTCCGAACAAATATTCGAACTCCATTCCATATTTAAGTTCTACCATTTCAACATCCAACTTTAAGTGTGTCACCCTACGGTTCGCGAATTATGTAGACATGGTTGAGTACTCACTCCGACCAATAACCAATAGCGGGATCTGGAGATCCATAATGGCTCCCACATATTCAACGATGACTTTAGTGATCGAATGAACCATTCACATATGATACCAATTCCCTTTGTCACGCGATATTTTACTTGTCCGAGGTTTGATCATCGGTATCACTCTATACCTTGTTCAACCTCGTCTCTGACAAGTACTCTTTACTCATACCGTGGTATGTGGTCTCTTATGAACTTATTCATATGCTTGCAAGACATTAGACGACATTCCACCGAGAGGGCCCAGAGTATATCTATCTGTCATCGGGATGGACAAATCCCACTGTTGATCCATATGCCTCAAGTCATACTTTCCGGATACTTTGTCGTCATGGTGAACGAGCAGATGCCATGGGATGGCTTGAGTTGGGGCCGAATGTGCGCTAGAGGATTGAGGGGAGGGTTTGTGATGAGATTGGACGAACTTCCGGATGCTTTCCTCAAGAACACAACCTAGGGTAGTGAAACAGGAAGAAGAACACAAGGATGAACTCCGCTCTAGATCTTTCTCTTTATTGCTCTTGGCAAATTACAGGTTTTTGGTTACAGGAACGTTGGTACTAGGTCCTCGTCGTCGTTAAGATCGTGCCCGTAATGGGGCTACCTCCTCTCCTTATATGGGGGAGAGATGGCTTACATAGCAAGGAACCCTAATGGCTTGCAGAGCAAGAAACCCTAATGGCTTGCAGAACAAGAAACCCTAATGGCATCTAGACAGCATCCAATAGAATATTCCAGCATCTAATGGCATCTTACAGCATCTTTGACTAGACAAACTACTTTTACAACGTCTCTTTAGCCAAAAAGGGCGGCGCCGGCTCCTTTAACCACAGAGGCTGACGCCCCTGGTCGCTTTTGGCGTCATCCTCCACTTTAGATGTCAGGGCTCTGCTTAAAGTTACTTTTGCTTCGCTCATCTTTCGTCTTCTTGCTCCAGAGAGAATCTTTGACCAGCTGTGCCGTTACGCCCTCCCTCCGGTATCTTCTTTACCCGGTTCCGGTACACCCCTCTTGGGGATCCCGGCCCAGATTAACTTAGCCAAATCTTTGGCTCCTTCCTCCGGTATCAATATTAAACCGGTATCTTGAGGGCTCAAACCATCCGGTTTGGCATGCCTTTGGCATACCGGGGGTCATCCCCCCAACATTAGTCCCCGAAGCCGGTATAGTCTGAAGGATTCTATCCGACAGACCATGCCGGGTTCCCATATCTCAAGATTCCGGTTTAATCTTTCCGGAGGTCAACCCTGTGCCCGGCATCCTTACCGTACCCGTCTTTTTTCTCCCTTCGTAACGTGTTTTCCGGTACCTCACTCTTCGGTATCCTTGCCATTAACTGCCTCCTCGGCGTGGTCGAGAATTTCTCGGGCCCCGCGCTTGTCAGTGACATGCGCACTGTGACTGACAGGCCAGTGGCAGTGGTCACTTCTCTTCGACTCCCGCGCGCGCATTTAATGTTCCACAGCGGATCCCCGTCGCCATTTCGAATCCGTGCGGTCGACCGTGCGGCTTCTTGCTTTCTTACGCGTAGCGCCGCACCACGTGGCGGCCCACTTACGCGAACCGTCGCGGCCCACGTCGTGAACCACCACGGCCTGGCGGTTTCCAGCCCAACCTCTCTCTCGTTTATAAGGGAAACCGCCCCTTCTTCTTCCTTTTCTCGCATTCCCCAAACTTCGCGCACCGTGCTCCTTGCTCCCTGCGCCCTTGCCGCTCTTCGTCCGTCGCCGTTGGCTTGAGCTCGGTCGCCCGGCGAACTCACGCCGTCTTTCCGCTGGACCTCGCCGTGCGGAAGTCTCCCGCAGCATCTCCGTCGCGCCCGCGGCATTTTCGTTTCTTCGCGTCCTTCTTCGCCTCGCCGTCGACACTGCTCATCGGCGACAACAGGCCTGCTTCTTCGCCGGCGAACTTCTTCCTCAGCGACTGCGCCGCTCAAGGTTAGTTCCAATCTCAGTTTGCTTGCTCTTTCTTCGTTTTTCAGATCTAGGGTCCACAGTGTTTTTATTTCCCCCTTTTTCTTTGATTTTCTTCTTACTCGTAGATCTTCGCGCGGGGACCAATCGTGGGATTTCTATTTTCCTCTCTTTAAACCAATGTCTAGCGAAGGAACTCCCTCTGGTTCCTCCTCCGATAGCCGGCGTACTACACCTTCTGTTAGATCCACCGGTTCAGATCCGATGGAAACCGATTCCGGCAGCCAGCAAGAATCCGGTAGCCACCAGGAGTCCGGTAGCTCTAGCCAAGCTTCCGGCGCAAATCTTGCCGCCGTCACTCGCGGGGCCTGGATGGGCTCCAATGTCAGCGAGTATGAGATCGATTGGATGTACCGGTCCCGCAGGATTCCGGAAGGCGTGACCTGCCGGCTTCCTACTGGTGAGATCGAACCGGTGCTTGAACCCGGTGAATATGTTGTTTTTCTAGCTCACTTTGAGCGCGGCTTCGGCCTTCCTGCCTCCTCCTTCTTCCGGAGGTTCCTATATTTCTATGAACTTCAACCTCATCATCTTCCCGGCAACGCCGTTTTTTACCTTTCCTGTTTTACCTCCTTCATGGAGGCTTATGTTGGCATTCGTCCCATCCATGAGACGTTTGCCCGCTTCTTCGCTCTGCGGATTAATTCCGTTCAGGGCAGGGACATCCCTGCACCCAAACCCCCCGTTCAATGCGGGTCCTGCATCGTTGGCTCCCGTCAAGGGAGCCCCTTTTTTAAGTTTGCCGGTCTCGAGTCATGCCGGGAATGGCAAGGGACCTTCTTCTACGTGAAGAACAGCGGCGATGCGGACCTCATCAATCTGCCGCCCTTCAATCCGGCGCCCCCCAGCAAGGCCAACTGGAGCTTCAACCCAAGGTCGAGCCATCCGGAGACCAACCGGGTGGTTCGCTATGTGACACACTTGATGAAGGAAACCGACATCTGCTCCGATGATATTATCCGTGCCTTTATTTCGCGCCGGGTGCTTCCTCTCCAGCACCGGCAGCATAGGATGAGTGAGACGTACGGCCCTGGTGATCCCACCAAGATTACCGGCCTCCCTCTCAGCAAAAGGGACGACGTCCGGAAGGCTAAGCAGATTTGCCAAACTGCGATGCCGAATGACTGGGAGTGGGGCCTTCTGCCTTTCAGCACCTCTAACCCTCCGACCCAAGAAGTAAGAGATTATACGACTTGGGTTGGTTTTCCGGTAACATTTGCGCTGTTGTTAATCCTTTTTTACTTGTTTCAGGTCGAGGACCGCTTCCCCTCTATCCGCACAGAGTGACGAGGCCCCTGCGTGAAACGCGCCCTCGACTCCGTCGATCCGGATCCTTTCATCCAGTGGAAGGATCTCAAGATGGGCAAGACTAGAGCCTCGCGCCTCGGCCCGTCGGTGCCCAAGCCTGCCGGTACCGCAGATGACCTGGAGATCATCGAGGTACATTTCTCTTTCGATTCCTCATACTTTTTCATCATTGTTCCTTTGTAGCTGCTTTCTTAAGTATCTTGAACCCATAGATCCACGAGCACGTGCCGCCTCTGCAAGCCGAGGTCGGACATGAGTTCATGGACAACCTCACGGCCCAGGGCCAGAAGAACAAGGCCTCGGCGTCTGATGCCGGTTCGAGCGATGAGCCTACCTCGAAGCGGTTCCGGACGGAGCCCTTGGGGCACAAGGAAGTTGGCATGAGGCGCTACAAGCGCAAGCAGATGCCGACCTCCTCTGGGTAAGTTCCGGTTTCTTTGCTTGCTTTTCTCTTTTGCTAAGTTCTTTCTCCGGTTACTTTTTCTCAAACTCCTCTTTTTCTTTTACTCAGCGCTGCGCTCAAGCTTGGCCCAAGGCCCGAGAGCTCCGGAGGCACTACGAGGACTTCAACTCCTCCTCCTCACTCAAGCCCGGCACCTTCTGGTGCTGGCAACACCTCTGCCTCCCCTCTGGGGGGCACTCCAAGTTCGGGGCGCGCGGCCCCTACATCGCCTGATCACCGCGCGGAGGAGGATTTTGTCTCCCCTCCAGAAACCCAAGATGCCGGCGCCAGCAACATCGGCGCTGAAGAAGAAACTGCCGGGCAGTCGGAACCTCTGGTTCCTTCCGTCCAGAAGAAGAAGAAGAAGACTCCCGCGCCGGAAACTTCCGCGCCGGGAGGTTCCGATCCGGGCGACGCGCCCAGCGCTCCCCTTTCACCGAAGACCTCTCCGACGCCGCCGCCCAAGACTAGTGCCGCTCTCACCCTGCTGCCGCCCAAGACCTCCAAACTCATCAAGGGCAAGGCGGCGGCTTCCGGCGCCCCTTCCGGCGGTCAGCAGCCTTTGGTGCTGCACGCCTCCCGCGCCGCCAGCGCTGCCAGCGAAAGGCCAACCGGCCTTCTTGGCCGAATCATTGACTTCAAGCGCCAAGGTCGGGAGCTGGGGCACCTCCTGCCCTACGCCGAGAAGTGGAACGCCGCGGACATGTCCCCGGCGACGCGCGGCATAGGCAAAGATCGGCTGCCGCTGCTTGACCCCGCTGGAGATAAATCTTCTGAGGAGCATTTTATGCGGCTACGGCGGGCCGTCAAGGAGCTGGACAGTGCGTGGTTTGATTCCACGCACAATCTGACGGTAAGTCCTGCTAACTCTCTCTATCTTTTTCCGGTTTTCTCTTGCTTCCGGATCTTTTCTTCATGCCGGTTTCTCTCTTATCTTTATCCGATCTTCTCTATCTTCCCAGTCCCTGAGTTTTGTGTTGAGAGCGTAGCTCTTAGCACAAAATTCAACTTAGAAACGCGAGACACCGGTATGCCCAGTCCCCGAGTTTTGTGTTGAGAGCGTAGCTCTTAGCAGAAAACTCAACTTAGAAACGCGAGAAACCGGTATGCCCAGTCCCCGAGTTTTGTGTTGAGAGCGTAGCTCTTAGCAGAAAACTCAACTTAGAAACGCGAGAAACCGGTATGCCCAGTCCCCGAGTTTTGGGCTAAGATCCCTGTTCTTAGGGCGAAACTCTAACCAACTTTCTTGTTTTGAACAGCACACAGCTGACGGCCGGAAGGTCCTCTTTGAGGAGCTTCTTTGGGAGCACCAGGAGCTTGCTGAGGCACACGCGAAGTGCCGAGGTAACCTTTTGTGGCTCCGGAAACTTTTTCCGGTAAACTTTTTCCTTCTTAACTCTGACAGTTCTTTGTCTTACAGCAATCCCGGAAGCTTCCATTGAAGCCCTCCAGCGGCAGGTCGCCTCGCTCCAAGGTACGGTTGCCTCCTTTCCGGTGAGCTTGTCTTTTCCACTTTTATTCCGTTAACATTTTCTTTCCGGTGTTTTAGCCAAAAAAGAGCAGCTCGTCCTGAAGCACCGCGAGGCTCTGGATTCCCTGGATCTTTATGCCAAAGGGCTGAAGGACCAGCTTATTCAAGCCGGGCTAAAGCACGGCGAGGCCATGAAGGCCGCCGAGGCTGCCGCCGCGAGCAAGCTGGACGCGGCTCTGGAGGACGCCAGCAACTCCAACGCAGTGCTTAATGCTAAGTTGGAGGAGATGGCGAAAGCGCGGAAGGCTGCCGAGGAGAAGGCCGCACTTCTAGAGGCGGAGCAGAAGGGGTATGACCTTCTGGTCATGCAAACCGACGCGCTTGCCCTCCGTAAGCTTCCTCCTTCTTCCTTTTCACTTTCTTGCTTAAAAGCTTATCTTTCCGGTAGCATTTGCTTAAGTTTTTTCTTTTGCCTTGTAGGGCTCTTCCCGGATTCTCAAGGGTTTGCTACAAAAAGAGTTGGAGAGCGCCGGGTTGCCCAGGGCTTTCAGAACCTGGACGCGCCGTGGGACCCTTATGACCACCTTGTTGCGCTGAACGCACGGGTGTCTCACATGCGCGTCATCGACCGCAACCTCTCTGACATCCCTGAGGTGGCCACCCAGCTTTACAGGACTCTCTGGCCCGGAGAAGAGGTGCCCGACACCTTCTCCCTCATCAGCGACCGCCTCAAAGGTGCCGGCCGAAGGATCCGGGAGTGGCAGTGCTCCGCTGCCCGCGCTGGAGCTGATGCCGCGCTGCGCGTGGCCTGCTCCTGGTACCCTGATCTGGACCTGGACGCCCTCGTTGGTGTGCGCGAGGGAGCTCCCACCGACGTGGACCCGGTCCTCACCGCTAAGCGGCAGGATTGCGCGTACCACCTCGCGGAGTTCGTCGACGCGCGCACCTTCATCCCTGCTCCTCCAGACGTCCAAGATTATCTGAGCGAAGGCGAGGAGGGTGGGGATGAAGAGGAGGTGGAAGCTGAAGATGAGCCTCTGGATGCTCCCGGCGCTGGCGATGCTCCCCCGGAAGCCCCTGCTGCTTGATTGCTTGCAAAGTATCTGTTGGTCCTGCTTTACTTGAAACATTTGGTTAAATTCTGCCCCGGTATGCCGGGGTCTTTTGATGTAACTTAAAACTTGGCCTTTTGGCCTTTGGTTGTGCTACAACAGTTTGTGCCGGTATGCTATACCGGTAAGTTATTATGTTATGTTTGCCTAACTTAGCATTTTGCTTGCGATTTTCTGCTTTTTATCCTGCACTGTGAAGATTCCGGAATTGTTTCGGCATCCAATTCGATGCACACTTGGTTCTTTTGCTTTGGCTCTGCCTACCCTCTGGGTTTTTTGGCGTATGAGTCACAAAGTTCTTTTGCCAAGCAAGCACTTTCTTGAACTTAGAAATAATTCAAAATTTTTCACAAAAAACCGGTATGACCGGGGTTAGTTAATTTTCCGGATTGTTTGTTCCCATCTCTCCTCTTCGTCGTTCGCGTGCTTAATTCCTACCGGTTTATCTTGCTTGCCATGAAGCCGGGTTTCGGACAGCAGCAGAGTCGAAGACTCCGGTAAGTTTGACACGCTACTAAGCCGGAAAGAAAAAATGTTCTGCAATCAACCGGTAACTGAAAAAATAAACAAGTTACATGCAATTTTGGTAGAGGTAGTCCCCGAGATTTTATCGAGGGTGCCGGCATCTTTTATTCATTATATAGAAGGTAAAAAAGGAACTTCTTACAACACAGCCTTATGCATAGAAGGGGCACAAAAGGGCTACATTCCATGGGCGCTTGGTTTCTTCTCCGGACCTGTCCGCCTTTCCTTTCTTTGCTTCCTGTGCATCAATCAGGTAATATGCGTCATTGTGCAGAGCTTTGCTCACAACAAAAGGTCCTTCCCATGGGGGAGACAGCTTGTGCCGGCCTTCAGTGCGCTGCACCAGGCGCAGCACCAGATCTCCTTCCCGGAAAGTTCTTGGGTTAACCTTCCGGTCATGATAGCGTCTCATGTTTTGTTGGTAAATGGCTGTTCTTGCCAAGGCCAGCTCTCTTGCTTCTTCTAGCAAGTCCACATCATTTTCTCTTGCCTCTCTCACCTCTTCTTCGGTGTACTGTTGAATTCTCGGTGAGTCATGTATGATATCGGTTGGGATCACAGCTTCAGCCCCATAGACCATGAAAAACGGAGTGTATCCGGTAGACCGGTTTGGAGTCGTTCTTATGCTCCACAACACTGAAGGTAGCTCATCTAGCCAACACCCTGGTGTCTTCTCCAGAGGTTCAATTAGCCTGGGCTTGATACCGGAAAGTACCAAGGCGTTTGTTCTCTCCACTTGGCCATTGCCTTGTGGGTGCGCGACTGAGCTTAGATCCAACCGGATATTGTGATCTTCACAAAATCTCTTGAACTCACCTTGAGCAAAGTTCGTGCCATTGTCTATGATGCTATGCGGGTATCCATACCGCAAGATGACATCTTTCAGGAATTTTACTGCCGTATGCCCATCACATTTTGCGATAGGTTTTACCTCAAGCCATTTGGTGAACTTGTCCACCATGACCAAGATGTGGGTAAAGCTGCATCTTGCGGTTTTGAATGGGCCAACCATGTCAAGGCACCATACAACGAATGTCCACGTTAATGGTATCGTTTTCAAACCGGATGCTGGGGTATGGTTTTGCCTGGCGTACCTCTGGCACCCGTTGCATTTTCGCACCAAATCCTCAGCATCCTCCAAAGCAGTGAGCCAATAGAAGCCATGCCGGAAAGCTTTTGCAACCAACGCCCTTGATGAAGCATGGTGCCCACATTCCCCTTGGTGAATCTCCTTGAGTATTTCTTTTCCCTCTTCCGGTTCCACACACCTTTGAAGGACACCGGTAACACTTCTCTTGTACACCTCCCCATTGATGATGGTGTAAGCTTTGGATCTTCTCTGGATCCGCCTCGACTCGTTTTCGTCAGCCGGCAAGGTGCCGTTGATCAGGAATTCCTTAATAGATTCAACCCAAGATGGTGCCTCCCGAACCAGAAACACCGGTACGTCTATCTCCATGTTGTCCACCATCATTGCCTCTCCTGATGCAGATGCAGCAGTCCCCGCGCTTACCGGAGCAGTCCCCGAGTTTGCCGGAGCAGTCCCCGGGTTTACTTCATCAATATCCATGGGCACAACATGCGATTCCGGTACGAAAATTGATTCCGATTCCGGGCTTGGTTTTATGGATGGTACTCTTAAGTGTTCCAAGGCTATTCCGGGAGGAATTTCTTGCCTAGATGAGCCCAATTTGGACAAAGTATCCGCGGCCTCGTTTTCTGCGCGCGGCACATGGTGAAACTCGCAGCCCTCGAAGAAGCCGGCAATTTTTTGCACGTGAAACCGGTATGAGGCCATGTTGGCATCTTTTGCGTCCCAATCTCCGGAACACTGCTGCACCACCAGATCTGAGTCTCCATAGCAAAGGATCCCGTGTGCGCCGATTTCCTTTGCGACCTTGAGGCCATGAACCAGAGCCTCGTACTCAGCCACATTGTTGGACGCTCTGAAGTGTATTTGCAGAACATACCGGAGATGATCTCCCTTAGGTGAGGTGAGTACCACACCAGCGCCTAGACCCTCCTTGAGCTTGGATCCGTCGAAGTGCATCTTCCAGTATTCTATTTTTTGGTCCGGCGGTTTATATTGCATTTCCGCCCAATCAACAAGAAAGTCAGCCAGCGCTTGCGATTTTATGGCATCCCTTCTTTCGTATTCCGGTACGTAGGGCGATATTTGGATTGCCCATTTTGCGATCCTGCCGCTAGCATCTTTGTTGCACATGATATCGGAAATGGGAGCCTCGCTCACCACCTTCATGGGGTGTTCCTCAAAGTAGTGCTTAAGCTTTGTGGCGGCCATGAACACGCCATAAGTCATTTTTGGAAGTGGTAGTTTTGTTTCGAGAGGGAGAGCACCTCGCTCAGGTAGTATACCGGTTGCTGCACGGTTTTTCCTTCCTCTTCTCTTTCAACTACAACTACTACACTCACAACCCGGTTTGTTGCCGCAATGTACAACAACATGGGCTCCCTTTCCAAAGGCGAGGCCAGTATAGGCGCGGTAGCTAGCATCTTTTTTAGTTCTTTAAACGCCGCGTCTGCCTGAGGGTCCAGACGACGTTGGATTTTTCATCAAGGCATAGAGGGGCAGAGCTTTTTCTCCCAACCTGCTTATGAACCGGCTTAGCGATGCCAAGCTTCCGGTAAATTTTTGCACATCCTTTAGCTCATGCGGTATGTTCATTCTTTCGACTGCCCGGATTTTTACCGGATTTACCTCTATGCCCCGGCTTGATACAAGGAAACCAAGCAATTTACCGGCTGGAACGCCAAAGGTGCATTTGGCCGGATTGAGTTTCATCCGGAACCTTCTTAGGTTATCAAATGTTTGCCGGAGATCGTCGATTAAGGTTTCTTTTTTCTTAGTTTTTATCACGACGTCATCCACGTAGACCTGTACGTTTTTACCAATTTGATCATACAAGCATTTTTGCATGCAGCGCTGGTACGTTGCACCAGCGTTGCGCAAACCGAAAGGCATGGTGACATAGCAGTAAGCCCCGTGCGGGGTGATAAACGCAGTCTTTATTTGGTCTTCCTTCTTCAAAGGGATTTGGTGGAAACCGGAGTAAGCATCCAGGAAAGACAACAGTTCACACCCAGTGGTGGAGTCAATCACTTGATCGATCCGGGGTAGCGGGAAAGGATCTTTTGGGCAGGCCTTGTTCAGGTTGGTGTAGTCGATGCACATGCGCCATACCTTTGGAGCATTTGCTTCAAGGTTTTCTTCTTTTTTCTTTTCGACCATCACCGGATTGGCCAGCCACTCAGTGTGTAGTACCTCCACGATGAACCCGGCAACCAACAGCTTTGTTACCTCTTCTCCGATGATCTTTCTTCTGTCTTCCGGAAACCGGCGCAGCGGCTGCCTTACCGGCTTGGCATCTTTCCGGACATTAAGACAGTGCTCAGCCAACTCCCTCGGAACACCCACCAAGTCATCAGTAGACCAGGCAAAGATATTCCGATTCTCACGGAGGAAGTTGGTGAGCGCGCTTTCCTATGCTTCACTGAGGCCGGCACCGATACGGACGGTGCGCTCTGGGTGAGCCGGATCCAGCACGATGTCCTTTGTTTCATTGGTTGGCTTAAATGCCGGTGCGCCCAAGATTCCGCTCATTGCCGCTAGGCTCAACTGTGAAGACTGAGCCAGCGCAACAGCAGTTTGCATCCTTCTTTTTTCCTCTGCAATTACCAGCGATTCGGCTAGATTTGACCCAGCGGAAGCAGTTTCCAGCGAGATTTTGTAATTCCCTACCACAGTTAAGGGTCCGCAAGGCCCCGGCATCTTCATCTTGAGATAGGCTGTGTGGGTTGAGGCCATAAAGGCCGCCAGTGCCGGTCTCCCCAGCAGCGCGTGATAGGGACTGTCTAGGTCCACTACCTCGAACAGAAGGTTTTCCACCCGGCAATTGTCACGTCCACCAAAGGACACATCCACCCGGACTTTTCCCATGGGCGAGCAAGACAAACCCGGAACGATTCCATGGAAAGTCGTGTGCGTTGGCTGTAGCATGTTTTCAGTTATCCCGAGTGTGCGCATAGTGTGCCGGTACATGATATTGATGCTGCTCCCATTGTCTATCAGCACCTTGCTGAATTTTACTCGAGTGCTTGGCCCATGCATGATGGGGTCAACCACAAGAGCATAACCACCCGGATTAGGCATTAGCTTTGGGTGATCCCTGAACGACCGGCTGATCTCTTGATCAGACCATAGCATGTATTTTGGGACAGCCGGCATTACTGCGTTTACCTCCATGGAGCGACGGTGCAAACTTTGCCGGTCTGTTGGCTCAGTTACGAACACGACGCAGCACATGTCTGGATCATGGTAAATGTTCCGGCCTAAAGGTGCCGGTGGAGGTGGTTGGCCGTTGCCGTTTCCCACCTGGTGAACTTGTTGTGGCGGGGGCCGGTTTTGCGGATTTACCGGTACGGCGTTTGGTCCGGTAAGCGGAGGTGGCGGTGGTAGCCTTCCGGCATCTTTTGCCGCTCTCTGGCCCATTAGCCTTTTGGTCCAGGTACAATCTTTCGTCAAGTGGTTAGCCGGTCTTCCGGGGTTTGGTGTATGCCACCGGCATGGTTGATCCATAGCGGATTCCATGGTGTATCTTTCCTAATTACTTTGCCAGGGTTTCTTTTCAACCCATTGTTTCTTTGGACCCGACGGCTGCGATCCGGTTTTTTGCCTTTGGCTTCCGCTGGCGCCGGAATTTTCCTGCACCGCGGCTACTTGTTGCGGACCATACCTTCGATCCGGAAACTCTTCCCCTCGTTTGTTTTGCCGGTTGTCCCGGTATTGTTCTTGCCTCTGGTGCGGTTGGTTTTGTTCCGGATCAACTTGTACTGCCGGCTGCATCGGGTCTCCCAATGCGTAGCTATCAGCTACACGTATCATCTCAGCCAACGTCGTCGGCATGCTCCGCTGTAGCTTTTGCCACAACGGTGATCCTCTTCTGCACCCATGATAACCCACAAGTATAGGGGATCGCAACAGTCTTCGAGGGAAGTAAAACCCAATTTATTGATTCGACACAAGGGGAGACAAAGAACACTTGGAAGCCTTAACGTGGAGTTGTCAATTCAGCTGCACACTGAAACAGACTTGCTCGCAAGAGTTTATCAGTAATGTGATTTATAGTAATGATAGTGAAATAACGACGATGTAAGGAGACACGGTAGTGATTTTAGTAAGCAGCGGGATTAAAATACTGTAGGCACGGGGACGGATGACGGGCGTTGCATGGATGAGAGAAACTCATGTAACAATCATAGCAGGGCATTTGCAAATAATAATAAAACGGTGTCCAAGTACAAAGCAATCAATAGGCATGTGTTCCATATATAGTCGTGCGTGCTCGCAATGAGAAACTTGCACAACATCTTTTGTCCTACCAGCCGGTGGCAGCCGGGCCTCAAGGGAAACTACTGGATATTAAGGTACTCCTTTTAATAGAGTACCGGAGCAAAGCATTAACACTCCGTGAACACATGTGATCCTCACATCGCTACCATTCCCTCCGGTTGTCCCGATTTCTGTCACTTCGGGGCCATTGGTTCCGGACAACGACATGTGTATACAACTTATAGGTAAGACCATAAACAATGAATATCATGATGAAACAATAACATGTTCAGATCTGAGATCATGGCACTCGGGCCCTAGTGACAAGCATTAAGCATAACAAGTTGCAACAATATCATCAAAGTACCAATTACGGACACTAGGCACTATGCCCTAACAATCTTATGCTATTACATGACCAATCTCATCCAATCCCTACCATCCCCTTCAGCCTACAGCGGGAATTACTCACACATGGATGGAAACATTGGGTTGATGAGAGGCGTTGGCGGTGATGGCGGTGATGATCTCCTCAATTCCCCGTCCCGGCAGTGCCGAACGGAGACTTCGCTCCCGCGACGGAGTTTCGCGATGTGGCGGCGTTCGGAGGGTTTCTGGCGACTTCGACTTCTCTGTGCGTTTTTAGGTCGAGGCGAATAAGTAGTCCGAAGGAGGCGTCGGAGGCCGGCCGAGGGGCACACCACGGGCCGCGCGGGCCCCCCCCGGCCGCGCCGCCTATGGTGTGGGCCCTCGAGCCTCCACCTCAATTGTCCTTCTGGCTCCGTCGGTATTCTGGGAAAATAGGGCCTTACGCATAAATTCCGAGGATTTTCCCGAAAGTTGGATTTCTGCACAAAAGCGAGACACGGAACAGTTCTGCTGAAAACACGATAGTCCGTGTTAGTTGCATCCAAAATACACAAATTAGAGGCAAAACAATAGCAAAAGTGTTCGGGAAAGTAGATACGTTTTGGACGTATCAACCCACTGCTGAACCAAGCAATGGCTTGCGCCTCTATCACTCCTTCACAGGAGTTTCTTGTGGTGTTCCATCGAGCCAGGTAATCCCGGTCTGTTTCGCGCTGTGCACATGGCGAGCTGCTGCGGCTGTTTGGCCTTCGATAGGTGTGCTAAAATTGCTCACGAAAGCTTCCTCAAAGTCCAGCCAGCCGTTTATGCTTCCGGCCGGCAAGTTGTTCACAGATTCTTGGGTCCCACTAGGTACGTGGGCACGATCCTTACCGCCCAACGACGATTTCCTCCTCCGGCTACAGTTCCTCCGCCACCGCGACGTAGACCGCAGTAACATAATCCGCGAGCCAGTCTTCCGGCTTAGTGGTGCCATCGTATGTCTTAGTGTCACGGGGCAACTGGAAGTTGCGAACCGGTGGTCCTTCTTTCATGATCCTTGGACCGAAGCATTTCGGGCCCGGAGGTCCTTCTGCCTCGATCATTTCAGACAGATACACTCTACCCAGACGGTGCCTTGCATCCCGATCTGGTAGGCATCTTTCGCCTAACCGGCCTCCCAACGGGTTCCGGTAGACCACAACTCTCTCATCTCCTGAGTCCACCTCTTCATATCTTTCCGGTGCCGCGGCTCTTGCCTGTCGGTACCTTGGTGGAGGCATTTCTTCTTCCACGTACGCTGCTTTTGCAGCGCGGAAGTTTTGCCCACTTCCTTCTCTGCCAGCATATTCCTTTGCGGCATTGCCGTTTCCGGCGAGGGCATTTGCTTCCCCTTGATTTTTTCTACCGGCCTCACACCGCCCGGCTTGTTGTTTTCCGGCACCGGCTTGCTGCTTTCCGGCAAGAACCGGGTCGTACACCGTCATTTGGTGCGCATTCATTTTTTCTCTTCTCTTGTCCGGATGGGGAGACGATGCCTGCCCATGGGACTTGCTACCGGCATTCCTTGCGGAATGCAGAGATTTCGATGCCACGGCCTTGTTTATCTTAGCTTGCTGCTCTGCATTTTGCACCTCAATCATATCAAGCAACTCTTTTACACGATCTTGCTGCTTTGCCAATGCGTCACCGGTAAGCGACTCGCATAGTTCTACTGCAGCCCTAGCAGCTTTCAAGGTTTTATCCGGGCTACTGTACTTCGGCCTTTCTACAATGCTAACAGATGCGGAGGCACTTTTGCCGGTAAGAACCTCTTTGCGCAAATCCTGCTCTAGATTGCGACCTTTAAGCCGGTTTTCCGGCTGCCTAGTCGGATGAGCGCTAACGGAAGCGAAACCATGGGCAGCGTTGTACTCACGTAGGGTTAGGTTCAGCTCGCGCTGCGCCCGGATGATGTCCTTGCCGTTCTCGAGCAGCCTCTGGCGCTGCGCCTCCAGCTCCGCCTGAGCCGCTGCCGGGTCGATGTTCTGCGCGATGGGCGTGGCGAGGACGCTCATCGCCGCTTGGAGCGGAGTTTTCGGTGGTGCTGCGGAGGTACCGGCACCCACCTGGTCGCGCTCGGTTGGTGGCTTAGCCGTGCGCGTGGACTTTGTTGTTGCAGCCGCATCAGCCGCAGCTCCTTTGCCGGTGTCGCCCGTGCCGACGACCAGCACCTCGACGCTGCCGACGGCATGGCCGTTGGGGAACGCAGACCTTGGAGGGCCCGGGGCCACCAGCACCGGCGAGAGGCGCTGGCGCTCCGGAACGGTGCCGTAGTAGACGCGGAAGCTCCCGAGCTCGACGGTGTGCTTCTTCTTGGTACGCTGGCGAAGTAGCCGGTGTTGTCGTTGAGGTAGTCCATCCCACGACGAGAGCGCTCGCGCTCGCCGTCGACGGTGAGAGGCCCGCCCAGTGGCCCTGCAGCCCTTCTCCGGCGGCGCCAGCTGTCGTCGTGGTGAACGACAGATGCCATGGGATGGCTTGAGTTGGGGCCGAATGCGCTAGAGGATTCTGAGGGTTTGTGATTTTGGACGAACTTCCGGATGCTTTCCTCAAGAACACAACCTAGGGTAGTGAAACAGGAAGAAGAACACAAGGATGAACTCCGCTCTAGATCTTTCTCTTTATTGCTCTTGGCAAATTACAGGTTTTTGGTTACAGGAACGTTGGTACTAGGTCCTCGTCGTCGTTAAGATCGTGCCCGTAATGGGGCTACCTCCTCTCCTTATATGGGGGAGAGATGGCTTACAGAGCAAGGAACCCTAATGGCTTGCAGAGCAAGAAACCCTAATGGCTTGCAGAACAAGAAACCCTAATGGCATCTAGACAGCATCCAATAGAATATTCCAGCATCTAATGGCATCTTACAGCATCTTTGACTAGACAAACTACCTTTACAACGTTACTTTAGTCAAAAAGGGCGGCGCCGGCTTCTTTAGCCACAGGGGCTGACGCCCCTGGTCGCTTTTGGCGTCATCCTCCACTTTAGATGTCAGGGCTCTGCTTAAAGTTACTTTTGCTTCGCTCATCTTTCGTCTTCTTGCTCCAGAGAGAATCTTTGACCAGCTGTGCCGTTACGCCCTCCCTCCGGTATCTTCTTTACCCGGTTCCGGTACACCCCTCTTGGGGATCCCGGCCCAGATTAACTTAGCCAAATCTTTGGCTCCTTCCTCCGGTATCAATATTAAACCGGTATCTTGAGGGCTCAAACCATCCGGTTTGGCATGCCTTTGGCATACCGGGGGTCATCCCCCCAACATACTTAATCCCACCTTTATAACCACCCATTTACGCAGTGGCGTTTGATGTAATCAAAGTACCTTTCCAGTATAAGTGATTTACATGATCTCATGGTCATAAGGACTAGGTAACTATGTATCGAAAGCTTATAGCAAATAACTTAATGACGAGATCTTATGCTACGCTTAATTGGGTGTGTCCATTACATCATTCATATAATGATATAACCTTGTTATTAATAACATCCCATGTTCATGATTATGAAACTAATCATCTATTAATCAACAAGCTATACTAGGGACTCTTTGTTGTTTACATATCACACATGTATCAATGTTTCGGTTAATACAATTATAGCATGGTATATAAACATTTATCATAAACATAAAGATATATAATAACCACTTTTATTATTGCCTCTTGGGCATATCTCCAACAGTCTCTCACTTGCACTAGAGTCAATAATCTAGATTACATTGTAATGTACCTAACACCCATGGCATTCTGGTGTTGGTCATGCTTTGCCCTAGGGAGAGCTTTGATCAACGGATGCACATTCAGGTGTGTACTTTGCAAATCTTTACTTCTCCATCTTCGATGTACTCGCGAATCGAGTAGTAACGCAGCTTGATATGCTTCATCCTCGTGTGTGACCTTGGCTCTTGTGCATTGGCGATGGCACCCATGTTATCACATTAAATGATTAATGGGTCCAATGCACTAGGAACCACACCGAGCTCTATAATGAACCTCTTCATCCATACCGCTTCTGATGAAGCCTCTGAAGCCGCTATGTACTCCAATTCTGTTGAAGACTTCGCCACCGTGCACTGCTTTGAGCTTGCCCAGCTTACTGCAGCACCATTCAATATAAACACGTACCCGGACTGTGACTTAAAGTCATCAGGATCAGTGTTCCAACTTGCATCGGTGTAACTGGTTACAACGAGCTCTTGGTCACCTCCATAACAAAGAAACATATCCTTGGTTCTTTCAAGTACTTCAGGATATTTTTGACCGCTGTCCAGTGTTCCATTCCTCGGATCACTTTGATATCTGCTAGTCAAACTAACAGCATGTGCTATATCCGGTCTAGTACATAGCATGGCATACATGATAGAGCCTGCCGAGGCATAGGGGATCTTCTCCGTAGCCGGACCTTGAGTCTTACTCAAGACTTTGCCTGGTAACATAGGTAAGAATCCTTTCTTACTATTCATTCTAAACTTCTTTAGAATCTTGTCCAGGTATGTACTTTGTGATAGCCCTATTAGGCATCTTGATCTATCTCTATAAATCTTGATGCCTAATATATATGATGCTTCACCAAGGTCTTTCATAGAAAAACTATTATTCAAATAACCTTTTGCACTGCTTAATAGTTCTATATCATTTAATAAATAATATGTCATCTACATATAATATCAGGAATGCTACAGAGCTCCCACTCCTTTCTTGTAAATAAGGCCTCTCCATGACACTGTATAAACCCGAAGTCTTTGATCACCTTATCAAAGCGCCGGTTCCAACTTCTTGATGCTTGCTTCAGTCCATAGATTGAACGCTGAAGTTTGCATACTTTGTCGGCATTTTTAGATCGACAAAACCCTTGGGTTGTACCATATACAACTCTTCCTCAATGTCTCCATTAAGGAACGCCGTTTGACATCCATCTGCCAAATCTCATAATCGAAAAATGCAGCTATTGCTAACAAAATCCTCACGGATTTTAGCTTCGCTACGGGGAGAAAGTCTCATCGTAGTCAACTCCTTGGATTTGTCGAAACCTTTGCGACAAGTCGAGCTTGCCAGAGAATATTACCATCAGCATCTGTTTTTCTCTTGAAAATCCATTTATTCTCGACAGCCTTGCGGCTAAGGTAAGTCTACCAAAGTCCACACTTTGTTATCATACATGGATCCCATTTCGGATTTCATGGCTTGCCATTTGTTGGAATCTGGGCTCATCATCGCTTCTTCATACGTCGCAGGGTCCTCATCATTGTTGTCCACAATCATGACATTTAGACAAGGATCATACCAATCAGGAGGGCACGTTCCCTTGTCGTCTGCGAGGTTCAGTAGTTTCCTCGTTTGAAGTTTCATGATCATTATCATTAGCTTCCTCTCTTGCCGGTAGGCGGCACAGGAACAACTTCCGGCTGCGCTACGATCAACTATGAAGATTCATCAATCTCATCGAGTTCTACTTTTCTTCCAGTCACTTCTTTAGTGAGAAATTCTTTCTCAAGAAAGGTTCCGTTCTTAGCAACAAAGATTTTGCCTTCGAATTTGTGATAGAAAGTGTACCCTATAGTTTCCTTAGGGTATCCTATGAAGATGCATTTCTCCGCTTTGGGTTCTAGCTTGTCCGGTTGTAACTTCTTTACATAGGCTTCGCAACCCCCTTTAAGGAACGACAGCTTAGGTTTCTTATTAAACCATAATTCATACGGTGTCGTTTCAACGGATTTTGATGGTGCTCTATTTAAAGTGAATGCGGCTGTCTCTAATGCATAACTCCAAAATGATAACGGCAAATCAGTAAGAGACATCATAGAACAAACCATATCTAAGAGAGTTCGATTACAACGTTCGGACACATTACGCTAGTGGGCGGTGTCAACTGTGAAAGTATTCCGCATTTCTTTAAATGCATGCCAAACTCATAACTCAGATATTCACCTCCGCGATCAGATCGTAGAAATTTGATCTTCTTGTTACGTTGATTTTCTACTTCACTTTGGAATTCCTTAAACTTCTCGAAAGTTTCGGATTTATGTTTCATGAAATAGATATACCCATATCTACTCAGATCATCCGTGAAGGTTAGAACATAACGATAACCACCACGCGATGCTACGCTCATTGGTGCACACATCGGTATGTATGATTTCCAATAAGTCGGTAGCTCGCTCCAAATACCAGAAAATGGAGTCTTAGTCATTTTTCCCATTAGACATGCTTCGCATCTATCAAGTGACTCAAAGTCAAGTGATTCAAGTAATCCATCGATATGGAGTTTCTTCATGCGTTTCACTCCAATATGACCAAGACGACAGTGCCACATATAAGTAGAATTATCATTCAATTCGCTTAGCATCAATGTTATGTATATGTGTATCACTACTATCGAGATCTAACAGAAATAAGCCATTCTTTTCAGGTGCTCGACCATAAAAGATATTATTCATAAAAATAGAACAACCATTATTCTCAGACTTGAATGAATAACCGTCTTGCATTAAACAAGATCCAGATATAATGTTCATGCTCAACGCGGGTACAAAATAACAATTATTTAGGCTTAAAACTAATCCCGAAGGTAGATGTAGAGGAAGTGTGCCGACAGCGATCACATCGACTTTGGATCCATTTCCAATGCGCATCGTCACTTCATCCTTTAGTAGTCTTCGTTTATTCTTTAGTTCCTGTTTCGAGTTACAAATATGAGCAACCGAACCAGTATCAAATACCCAGGTACTAGTACGAGAACCAGTAAGATAAACATCTATAACATGTATATCAGATATACCTTTTCTTCTTCTTGACAAGGCCGCTCTTCAGATCCGCCAAATACTTGGAAATTACGCTTCCAATGCCCCTTCTCGCCAGTAATGCACTCAGCATCAGGCTTAGGGCCGGTCTTAGGTTTCACAGGAGGCGTGGCAGCTTTCTTGCCACCCTTCTTGAATTTTCCCTTAGACTTGCCCTGTTTCTTGAAACTGGTGGTCTTGTTGACCATCAACACTTGGTGCTCTTTCTTGATCTCAATCTCAGCAGCTTTTAGCATGGAGAAGAGTTCAGGTAACTCTTTGTTCATGTTCTGCATATTGTAGTTCATCACAAAGTTCTTGTAACTAGGTGGCAGTGATTGAAGGACACGATTAATCCCCAGTCTGTTAGGAATAACTATTTCCAAGTCACTGAGTTTCGCATGCCCGGTCATACGAGCATGTGCTCACTAATGGAGCTACCCTCTTCCATCATGCAACTGAAGAAGTGTTTCGATGCTTCATAGCATTCCACGGCCGCATGAGTTTCAAAAATAGTCTTCAACTCTTTTATCAACTCATGTGGATCGTGGTGCTCAAAACGTTTTTGAAGATCGACTTCCGGACTGCATAGGATGGCACACTGAACTTGAGAGTACCGAGTTTTCGAGTCGCGTAAACATTCTTTACTTCATCGGTTTTAGTTTCTGCAGGAGGGTCACCTAGCGGTGCATCAAGCACATATTGTAGATTTCCACCAGTGAGGAAAATCCTCACATGACGGAACCAGTCGGTGAAGTTGCTACCGTTGCTCTTAAGCTTTTCTTTCTCTAGGAACTGGTTAAAATTGATTGGGGACGCCATATCTACAACATATATTTGCAATAGTTTAGACTAAGTTTATGACAAATTGAGTTCAAATTTTAATTCAACATAATTAAAAATCTAGGTGAACTCCCACTCAAAACAATATCCCTCGCATTGTCTTAGTGATCACACGAACCAAATCCACCACACCTAAGTCCGATCATCACGAGACAAGGTGTGATTTCAATGGCGAACATTCAAAGTGTTCATCATATCAATCATATGATTCATGCTCTACCTTTCGGTATCATGTGTTCCGAGACCATGTCTGTATGCTAGGCTCGTCAAGGCCTCCTTAGTATCCGCATGTGCAAACTGTCTTGCACCCGTTGTATGCACTTGTTGATTCTATCACACCCGATCATCACGAGATGCTTCGAAACGACAAGTCTTAGCAACGGTGCTGCTAAGGATGAACACTTTATTATCTTGAGATTTTAGTGAGGGATCATCTTATAATGCTACCGTCGCGATCTAAGCAAAATAAGATGCATAAAAGGATTAACATCACATGCAGTTCATATGTGATATGATATGGCCCTTTTGTCTTTGCGCCTTTGATCTTCATCTCCAAAGCACGGACATGATCTCCATCATCCTCGGGCATGATCTCCATCATCGTCGGCGTAGCGTCAAGGTCAATGGCGCTGTCTTCATGATTGTTCACCTCATGTAGCAACTATTACAACTACTTTGAAATACTACTCAACATGAAATTTAAAGACAACCATAAGGCTCCTGGTTGCCACAATACAATAATGATCATCTCATACATATTCATCATCACATTATGGCCATATCACATCACCAAACCCTGCAAAACAAGTTAGACGTCTCTAATTTGGTTTGCATATTTTACGTGGTTTAGGGTTTCGATAGAGATCTAATCTACCTACGAACATGAACCACAACGGTGATACTAGTGTTGTCAATAGAAGAGTAAATTGAATCTTCACTATAGTAGGAGAGACAGACACCCGCAAAGCCACTTATGCAATACAAGTTGCATGTCGAGCGTGGAGCAAATCTCATAAACGCGGTCATGTAAAGTTAGCCCAAGCCGCTTCATCCCACTATGCCACAAAGATGCAAAGTACTCAAACTAAAGACAACATAAGCATCAACGCCCACAAACCATTGTGTTCTACTCGTGCAACCATCTATGCATAGACACGGCTCTGATACCACTGTGGATAACGTTGCATAGAAAACAAAAAATTTCCTACGCGAACACGAAATCCAAGCCAAGATGCAATCTATAAGACGGTAGCAACGAGGGGATTATCGAGTCTCACCCTTGAAGAGATTCCAAAGCCTAATGAGGCTCTTGTTGCTGCGGTAGACGTTCACTTGCCGCTTGCAAAAGCGTAGAAGATCTTGATCACGATATCTTCCGGCGCCACGAACGGGCAGCACCTCCGTACTCGGTCACACGTTCGGTTGTTGATGAAGACGACGTCCACCTCTCGTTCCAGCGGGCAGCGGAAGTAGTAGCCACTAGTAGAAACAAGGGCTTTGGTTTTTTGCCCCAAATGTCATTTGCACCGGATTTGGCACGAACCGGTGCTAAAAGGGGTCATTAGCACCGGTTCGTGGGGAGCAGCCGGCCGAGGGACCTTTTGCACCGGTTCGTGTTACGAACCGGTGCAAATGATCTATCTTTTGCACCGGTTCGTAACACAAACCGGTGCAAAAGGTTCGTCGCCAGGCACGTGTCAGCCGAGGAACCTTTAGCACCGGTTCGTGTTACGAACCGGTGCAAAAGATAGACCATTTGCACCGGTTCGTAACACGAACCGGTGCTAAAGGTCCCCAGCCCTATTTCAGCTCAGCTACCCGGCCAAACAGCCCAGCTCACTTCATTTTTGCTAGGAGAAGGTGTGTGTGTTGAGTGCTAAGTTGCTTCTCTTTGGCATGCACATAAGGTGCTCGATGAAATGTGTGAGAGAGTGATGCCGCTTGATTTTACACCCAACAAAAATGAGATGAGGTGCCGGAGCGACACTTAAGCTTTCTCCTCTTTCTTTCCTCCTCGATCAAGGTTTAAGCAACAACTTAACCCTTTCATTTGTACGGTGCTAATTTCCACTATTTATAAATATTATGATGTTTTGTAATTGTTTATTGATAAACTTAATTAATTATTTGATGTAGATGAACCGGCGGCAATGGATGTACGTTGACCGACGTCTACCCGAGTTCAGATCGGGCCTGGAAAGAATTTATCCGTGTGGCTCAGGAAAACCCACAGGCGGATGGTTTTATGTGTTGTCCATGTGTTGATTGCCATAACTTGAAGCAATACCCTGAATGGCAAGTCATTCACTCACACCTGCTTTGGAAAGGTTTCATGCCTAGCTATAATTGTTGGACCAAGCATGGAGAAAGAGGGGTTATGATGGAAGACGACGAAGAAGAAGAAGAGGATGATGATATGTACCCTAACTACGGTGATACTACAACAGGGCATGATGAAGATGAAGATGCAGGAGGAGGTGATCAAGATGAAGAGGCATCAGATGAGCCCGTTGATGATGATCTTCGTCGGGCCATCGCTGATGCACACAGAGATGCAGAAACAGAAAACGAGAAGCGAAAGTTAAAGGGCATGTTAGATGATCACAAAAAGAAGTTATACCCAAATTGCGAAGATGGCAACACAAAGCTCGGTGCCACACTGGAGTTGCTGCAATGGAAGGCAGAGGCTGGTATATGTGACAAGCCATTTGAGAAGTTACTGAAAATAATGAAGAGGAGGTTTCCAAAGAATAACGAATTGCCTGACAGTACGTACGAAGCAAAGAAGGTTCTCTGCCCTCTAGGATTAGAGGTGCTGAAGATACATGCATGCATTAATGACTGCATCCTCTACCGCGCTGAGTATGAAAATTTGGAAAAATGTCCGGTATGCACTGCACTTCGGTATAAGATCAGGCGAGATGACCCTGGTGATGTTGAGGGCGAGCCCCCTAGGAAGAGGGTTCCTGCCAAGGTTATGTGGTATGCTCCTATAATACCACGGTTGAAACGTCTGTTCAGAAATAAAGAGCATGCCAGGTTGTTGCGATGGCACAAAGAAGACCGTAAGAAAGACGAGATGCTGAGACACCCCGCTGATGGGTCGCAGTGGAGGACAATCGATAGAGAGTTCCCGGATTTTGCAGATGACGCGAGGAACTTAAGGTTTGGCCTAAGTACAGATGGAATGAATCCTTTTGGGGAGCAGAGCTGCAGTCATAGCACCTGGCCTGTAACTCTATGTATCTATAACCTTCCGCCTTGGTTGTGCATGAAGCGGAAGTTCATTATGATGCCAGTGCTCATCCAAGGCCCAAAGCAACCCGGCAACGACATTGATGTGTACCTACAGCCATTATTTGAAGAACTCTTACAGTTGTGGAGCAAACCAGGTGTACATGCATGGGATGAGTACAAACAGGAGTCATTTAACCTACGAGCGTTGCTTTTCGTGACCATCAATGATTGGCCTGCTCTTAGTAACCTTTCAGGACAGACAAACAAGGGATACAATGCATGCACGCATGTTTAGATGAGACCGAAGGTGCCTATTTGCATAAATGTAAGAAGGTTGTGTACCTGGGGCATCGTCGATTTCTTCCAAAGAGGCACCCCGTCAGAAAGAAAGGCAATCATTTCGGAGGTGAGGCAGATCGCCGGGTGAAGCCTGAACTCCGTACCGGTGATGCTTTACTTGATATGGTCAAGGACCTAAAAGTAATCTTTGGAAAGGGTCCTGGCGGCCAATCTGTTCCGAATGACGACGTTACCGGACACGCACCCATGTGGAAGAAAAAATCTATATTTTGGGATCTACCCTATTGGAAAGTCCTAGAGGTCCGCTCTTCAATCGACGTGATGCACGTGACGAAGAATCTTTGCGTGAACCTGCTAGGTTTCTTAGGCGTGTATGGGAAGACAAAAGATACACCAGAAGCACGGGAGGACCAGTATCGTATGAAAGTCCCAAAAGACAAGCAAGAACAGGATTACAAGGATACAGGGAGTCGCTTAAGTCCTGCCAGCTACGCTCTTACCAAAGCAGAGAAGGATATCTTTTTTGAAGTCCTTTACAGTATCAAGGTCCCGTCTGGCTTCTCCTCCAATATAAAGGGAATTATAAATATGGAGAAGAAAACATTCCAGAACCTGAAGTCGCATGACTGCCACATTATTATGACGCAGCTGCTTCCGGTTGCACTGAGGGGGCTTCTGCCGGAAAATGTTCGAATACCCATTGTGAAGCTATGTGCATTCCTTAATGCGATATCTCAGAAGGTAATCGATCCAGCTAGTCTTCCAAGGTTACAGAAGGATGTGGTGCAATGTCTTGTTAGCTTTGAGTTGGTGTTTCCACCATCTTTCTTCAATATTATGACACATCTCCTGGTTCACCTTGTCGAAGAGATTGCCATCCTCGGTCCTGTCTTTCTACACAATATGTTCCCCTTCGAGAGGTTCATGGGGGTCTTAAAGAAATATGTTCATAACCGTGCTAGGCCAGAAGGAAGCATCTCCAAGGGCTATGGAACAGAGGAGGTCATCGAGTTCTGTGTTGACTTCATTCCTGACCTTAAGTCGATTGGTGTTCCTGAATCGCGACATGAGGGGCGACTAAGTGGAAAAGGCACGCTAGGAAGGAAATCAATGATATGTAGGGACGGCATTTCTTTCACTCAAGCACACTACACAGTTCTACAAAGTTCCACCTTGGTGGCCCCGTATATCACTGATCACAAGAATATTGTGCGCTCAGAACATCTGGGGCAGTCTGAAGACTGGATTACGCATAAACATATGCAGACATTCGGCGGTTGGCTCCGAGAACATCTCATTAATAACAACAATATTGTAGATCAGTTGTACATGTTGGCTGGGTCACCATCTTCGACTATAGTGACTTTCCAGGGGTACGAGATAAATGGAAATACCTTCTACACGTTCGCCCAAGATAAAAAGAGCACCAACCAAAACAGTGGTGTCCGCATTGATGCAACAAACACTAGCAGTGGCAAAAAGGACACATATTATGGTTACATAGAGGAGATATGGGAACTTGACTATGGACCTTCTTTTAAGGTCCCTTTATTTCGGTGCAAATGGTTCAAGCTGGATGGAAAAGGGGTAAAGGTAGACCAGCTGTACGGAATGACAACAGTGGATACCAACAATCTTGGTTACAGAGACGAACCATTCGTCCTAGCCAATGATGTGGCTCAGGTTTTCTATGTGAAGGACATGTCCTCTAGACCGAAGAAAAGAAAACATAAGGAAACGAGCTCATCCGATGAGCCAAAGCGTCACATAGTTCTTTCAGGGAAAAGAACCATCGTGGGAGTCGAGGACAAGACAGACATGTCAGAAGATTATAATAAGTTTGCTGAAATTCCGCCCTTCACAGTGAACATTGATCCAACCATCGCGTTAAATGCTGAAGATACTCCATGGTTACGGTCGAAGCGATCATAATGTACCTTGAGCTCATATTGTGAAGCGTTTGTTGTGATATGTATCAGTAACATTGGTCGTTTGAACTAAATGCAATTATCCAAGTTTATTATTTTTCTAGATACACATGTTTGCAAATTTATCCTCACCTACTGGTTGTTGGGTGTATAGTAGCAGCTTCCGAGCGGGACTTGCGGGAAGAGTTACTCGGGCGGAGCTTCCGAAGATGTCTAAGACGGCCGTCCATCTAAGACATCTTCGAGAAACTCCGCCGGAGAGGCTCTTTCCTTCGAGGTCGCCGTCGTCGGGTTATATACCAGCTCCCTGGAAGCTCTCTATGCTCTCCCCTCCTTACCCTGAGATTTAGCCCCCCCATCTTTAGCACCGGTTCCAGCCAGGAACCGAGATAAAAGGATATATAAACTAATCCACCATCTTTATCACCGGTTCCAGCCAGTAACCGGGATAAAAGGGGTATATAAACTAATCAACCGTCTTTAGCACCGGTTCCAGCCATTAACCGGGATAAAACGACAACGACTTTATTGAAATTTAACAAGATACGTTAACTAAACTTAAACTAAAATAACAACTTCTACTAGTTCTTCCGCGCATCCGCTGCTGCCCTCCTGGATGCCGCCTCCTGCCGCAGCTCCTCCTCACGACGACGCTTATGCATCTCCTCACTATCCAGATCCGTCACACGCGGCCGCTTATGCAGCTCCTGGAGACTCTGCCTCTCAAATGCTTCTATGGTAGCCGCTAGCGCTGCCTCCTCCCACTCCTCTATCTCTGCGAGCTGCGGGTCCACCTCATCCGCTGCTGCCCTCCTGGTTGCCGCCTCTTGCCGCAGCAGCTCCTCCCACTCCTCTATCTCCGCGAGCTGCGGGTCCACTTCCACCGGCGGCGGGTGCGGCTTTGGGGGCATTGTGCAATGGGCTAGGGTTTGGTGATGAGTGAAATGGGAGACACGGGGGCGTACTATTTATAGAGGGCGTTTAGGCGGGAAATCTCCGCGCTGCGCGTCGTGGCGGGAAAATATCCCGCGCGGCGACGTGGCGCAGAAAATGTCCCGCGCGGTGTCGTGGCGGGAAAATGTCCAGCGCGGCGTCGTGGCGGGAACATATCCCGCGCGGCGTCGTGGCGGGAAACGTGGCGAAACCGCGAAAAAGGAGGGAAGAAGGAAAAATTCAGTCAAATTTGGGCCTTTTGCACCGGTTCGTGGCTAGAACCGGTGCAAAAGAGTTTTGCACCGGTTCCAGCACGAACCGGTGCAAAGGCCCTCTATTTATTCCCGCGCGCCCCTTCTTCTCCATTCGCGCGAGGAACACACAAGGAGGTGCTGCCCAATTTTTTGGTGTCGCGCCGCCGCCGGCCGCCTCTCCTCCGCGCCCGCGCCGCCGCCAGCGCCGCCGCCGGCCGCCTCTCCTCCGCGCTCGCGCCCGCGCCGCCGGCCTCTCCTCCGCGCGCCCGCGCGCCACGCCCTGGCCCACGCGAGCCCGCGCCCGCGCCTGTGCGCCGCCCCGCTGCGCCGCGCCCCTGCACAAGGCTGGCCGCCGCCCGCGTTTGCGCCGCCCGGCCTCCGTCGTGCGCCGCCAACCGCCGCCCGCGGCAACAAGGTGAGGAGCCCCCGGCCCTTGTCTTTTTTTTTTGTTTTTGTTTTGTTTTAATTAGTTAGAAAATTTAGTATTTAGAATTTAGAATTAGTTAGAAAATTTAGAATTTAGAATTAGTTAGAAAATTTAGAATTTAGAATTAGTTAGAAAATTTAGAATTTAGAATTAGTTAGAAAATTTAGAATTTAGAATTAGTTAGAAAATTTAGAATTTAGAATTAGTTAGAAAATTTAGAATTTAGAATTAGTTAGAAAATTTAGAATTACTATGTGTTAGAAAATTTTTAATTACTTTGATTCATATTCATAAGCACTTTATTCAAATTCAATATTATATTTGTTAGTTTGCATACGATGCCGCGGCCTCCGCGTCCTGGAGCTAGGACAGTTTTAGAGGAGATGCAGCAGATGGGGGAAGTCCGGGACTGGGCTCCGCCGGGGTGGCACTGGGAGGTGTTATCTTCCGGGGCGCGCACCTTGGTGCGGAATCCGGGTCCCGTCGTCGACCCGGATATTCTCTGGTGGAGGTCTTATGGGCCACGTTCGTTTCAGAGGGAGCCGGCCCCGCCGGAGGAGGTAGCTCAGCGCATTGAAGCGGAGGACCAGCACGTTCGCCGTTACATGTATGCGTTAGACAACATGTATAGGACCGGATGGAGCGTTATGCAGGGATCTCATGTTAGCTATGCTCCCGTTGTTGTTCCGTGGCTTTGGGGGTACACCCAGCGCGGCTCAGGACCCGGTCGGCGCCCTCTAGGACCCGGTCTGCGCGGTTGAGTGTTTGTAGTAGTGATTGATGTATTATCGATCTATGTATGCATGTAACTGCACTATCTGCTTTCAGCACTATTATTGATCATGTATTGAGCATTATTCTTAATTACTTGTAAGTCTTTGCAGAAACTTGTAAGTCTTTGCAGAATCTAGCTTCGTTGTGTTTATAGCATTAGAATAACTTTTAAGTCTTTGCAGAAACTATGGAAAGAGACCTAGAACAAGAATACCTCGTCGAGGAGATTATCCGTGATGATGACGATATCACCTCTCTTTACCTAAACCAATCCGGCGAGGGAGACGAGCGAACCCGAGGAGACGGCTCCGATGAGGAAGATGATCAAGACCACCGTGGAGACGGCTCCGGTGAGGGAGAAGGTGACGACTGCGAGGGAGAAGCTCACCACGTCGAGGTGTATATATATTAATTAACCAAGCCTACAGATATGTGCATATACATATATTAACGTTGTTTCTTCTTTTAGACCTCCCAATCAACACACTCTACTGGCAGAACTAAACGAGGCGCGGCCAGAAAGATGGAAGAGCATGAAAGGTGCATCATCACGGAAATCGCTATAGACGGCGAACCGATTTCTCCCAAGGATCACGCAAAAAAGTTTGTAAGTCAATGCGGAGTTATTGTTAGGGACACCATCCCGATCACCACTCAAGAATGGAAGAAACCTGCAAAGGAGGACGAAGGAGTTACTTACGTCGATACGAGATCCAAAAATCTGATGTTTAGGAAACTCATGGTAAATTTCACATTTCCGGAGCCAGCTGACTCTGATAGTGATAATAAAAGGCCAGACCCTGAGGATCCCGAGCTGAATAGCATACAACGAAGAGTCAAGAAGTGGGCTCTTAAGAAGATGGCAACGCAGTTCAACGACTACAAGAAGAAATTGGACAACTCCTTTGTCAAGAAAAAGAAGACTCCAGATTTCAAGGGCCCCTATGAGAAGATAAAAGACCACTGGGAGGCATTTGTGAAGTACAAGACATCGGAGAGGGCAAAGACAAGGTCAGACACCAACAAGAAAAATGCTGCTAATAAGATGTACTTCCATACCATGGGGCGAGGAGGCTACAAGGCTGGCAGACCTAAGTGGGAGAAATGGGAGAATGACCTAATTAAGAACGGGATCCAGCCAGAGGTACGGAAATGGAACCAGCGGTCAAGGGATTGGTTTTACGCGCATGGGGGCACGTTGGACGCACAAGGGTTCTGCATATATACACAAAGACATCGGGAAAACCCACTTCCCATCGAAGCCTTTAGAAATGCTGCAAAGGAAGTTGAAGAGGGGAAGTTCCGTCCCGAAAGAGAGAAGGACCAGCTCACACGCGCCCTTGGGAATCCTGAACACCCAGGACGAACACGAACCATACCAGGTGGCAAGCCGTGGTGTATTGGGTTTCCTGCAGAAACGAAGAAATATCCCGATAGAAGCCGTCAGAGGCAAAAGGATGTGGTTCAAGAACGCGTTGCTAAGCTAGAGGAGCAAGTGAGGATGATAATGTCAGGCTCAGTCACAGTCACCCAACCTCAACCTAATCCGCGGATAGAAGAAGTTGCATTCGATGCTACCGGCCAGGGATCTCAGCGGAAGAGCAGCGTGGCTTCCACGGAGCTGCCTGGTGATGATGCAGATGTGGATCCGCAGATGGCTCCTCCCTCCCCTGTGGATCCGCAGATGCCTTCTGATCTCTACCCTGTGGACTTTATCACAGAGTCGACACCTTGTGAGCTACATTTCCAAACGATGGGCTACTTAACGCTCAAGGCGGCGATCGGCTATGTCTTACCGCCGGTACCTGATCAAAGATATCACTTCAAGCCGGTTCCACCTGGATACGCTGTTGCCGGGGTGGATCAAGTTATGGATGGGTATGGGCCGCTGAGGCTTGACCACCCAGCCGGTGAAGGGGATTTGCTAGAGCTGGGAGAGGCCAAGAACACTACAGTTCTATGGCGAAAGGAATTCATTGTGATTCCGGGTTGGAAGGCGCCAACAAGGTCTCCACCGAGCCAGCATTCTCCACCGATGCAGCCGTCTCCAGTGCGTGAGCCTTCCCCGCCGGCGCGTGAGCCTTCCCCGCCGGCGCGTGAGCCATCTCCGCCGCCGCGTGAGCCTTCCCCGCCGGCGCGTGAGCCATCTCCGCCGCCGCGTGAGCCTTCTCCGCCGCCCAAGTATAAGAGGAAAATTAGGCGGACCGCTACGACACAGCTGAGTCGTAACAAATCACCGAGACGCAAACAAGAGCCCCTCCCAAGAGTGCCTAAGGTTGCTCCCAAGAGACCTTATGACTATACAGTTGAGGAAAATGCCAAGATCGTAGCTGAACAGCACAAGCAACAAATGTTGAAACTTAAAAAGCCCCAGCTTGAGCCGGAGCCAGCTATATCTCTGGAAAAGAAGTTGAAACTGCTGAAGAACCTTCATCAACCTGAGCCAAGTCTTTCATCGAACTATGACCGGTCTATTCGCAAGTCAAATGTGTTAGCAAAAGAGCGGTGGGAAAAAAGTAAGGTAGATGGGAAACCAGTTCCCCAGCTTGGAGCCCAGAAAAACTCGTGCCCCCCGCTCCAAGTGTATCCCGATGTCCTAGCGTGCCTTGATCCAACGATGGTAAAACTATACAAAGATGAGGCAGATGCGGCCGGTATGAGTATTCCTGAGTACTTAAGCCGCATCGAATTCATGGCCACGGACGATGTCCAATTAGCATACCATTACACATACGGGGAACCTCTTGTCAGAGCTGCGGAGTTGCCTAATCTATCAACACAGCTGCGAAGACTACATAATTGGTACTTGGATGCATGTAAGGACGGCCAGAACTGGATCATGGTGGCAATAAGAGATGAGCACTACGGGCGAACTGACGTGATGAACATCGAATTTTGTGAATTATTTCAGTTATTCAACCAAGACGCCCTCGACAAATCTCTGCTGAGTGCATACTGTCTGTAAGTATTATTTATGTAATTAAGTCTCTACCGCGACTCGTCCATTATTGCTAGCATATAACCATACTCTCACTGTATTATGCAGAATGAAGATTCGCGAATGCCGCAAGGGGCAAATCTATGATCTTGGGTTCGTTGACCCATATACCGTGAATGGGTATACTGTCGACAACTCTCCCAAGGACACGGAGAATAACTTGGTACATGTCTTAAGGAAAAACTCATACAAAAGGGCAATACTATTTCCTTACAACTTCGCGTGAGTGTTACTCTCTTCACACATTAAATCTTTTTCGCTTACTCCATGTGTTAAGTGTAATTGATGAGTTATGCATTTATATATATGTGTGTGTCCGCAGGTTTCACTATATCCTGCTAGTCATTGAACCCGACACCGGGATAGTAGAAGTCATGGACTCGAAGAGTAAACCCCTTGAGGCGTGGGGGGACATGGCTGATATCCTCCACAAGGCTTGGAAACGGTTCACCAACAAAGCTCCGGGTTTAAAGAATAAAGATCTTCGAATAAAACATGTACCGGTAAGTACTAATGGCTAGGCCGCGCATCTCTTTGATTCTAGTTTCAATACAATTATTATCATCCTTGATTATATATATATTATTTTGATTGAACTTTGTTCTCGTAAAGTGCTTGAGGCAGGAGGACGGGAATAATTTATGCGGGTTCTACGTTTGCGAGTTCATCCGCCAGAATACCCATCATGTGAGGGACATTTTGGAACAACTTGATGTAAGTAATTAAACAACATTCATGGCTTTATTTTATCACCTTGTGTTTCATTCACATACACACATATATATATACTGACCATCGTACCTTCTTCAAATTATTAGATCGAACGGTTGCGGGACGGTCTTCTAGCAACCGAGCGTGTACGAGCAATTCAAGAAGAACTGGCGGGGTTCTTACTTGAGCAAGTCATAGCTCCAGATGGAGAACACTATGTGGACAACCGCCAATATCAATGTTGATGTAGACATATATATATATGCATGAACGTGTGTCACTTTGATCGATATATGTAATACAATGGTTTCCTATATATATATTTGAATTGTTTGCATTAATATTATACCGTGTTTCGAATGGGGCAGAGTCTGCCGCGGCAGCGTTTTAGTGAAAATTCCTGCCGCGGCAGAGTCTGCCGCGGCAGGGAATGGCACCAAAACCCTGCCGCGGCACAACCCTTTGCACCGGTTCGTATTACGAACCGGTGCAAAAGGTCCCCCGCCGGACTCTCCACAGACGGCCACGTGGTGCCCCCTTTAGCACCGGTTTGTAACCGAACCGGTGCAAAAGGGGGGGCCTTTTGCACCGGATGGTTTGCACCGGTTGGCCATCCGGTGCATATGGGCCTTTTGAACCGGTGCAAAAGAGCAGTTTTCCACTAGTGAGCTCCTCTTGAATCCGACAGCACGACGGCGTGGTGTCGGTGGTGGTGGAGAAATCCGGCGGAGCTTCGCTAAAGCTACGCGGAAGATATGGAGGAGAGGGGGCGGCTAGGGTTTGGGAGGGGGTGGCCGGCCACTTCAATGGGGCGGCCAGGTCTTGGGGTGGCCGGCCCCTCCCCTTGGCCCCTCATTATATAGGTGGAAGCCCCAAGTGTTGGTCTCCAAGTCTTCGAATAAGACCCGAACCAAAAACCTTCCATATGGTGGGGAAACCTAGCCAAGCTAGGACTCCCACTAGAGGTGGGAGTTCCACCTCCCATATGGGGGGGTGGCCGGCCCCCTAAGGGGGAGTCCACTTGGGACTCCTCCCCCACTAGGGTTGGCCGGCCATGGAGGTGGAGTCCCATGTGGACTCCACCTTCCTTGGTGGTTTCTTCCGGACTTTTCTAGAACCTTCTAGAACCTTCCATAGAACCTTCCGCATCATTTTAATTCACATAAAATGACATCCTATATATGAATCTTATTCTCCGGACCATTCCGGAACTCCTCGTGATGTCCGGGATCTCATCCGGGACTCCGAACAAATATTCGAACTCCATTCCATATTCAAGTTCTACCATTTCAACATCCAACTTTAAGTGTGTCACCCTACGGTTCGCGAACTATGCGGACATGGTTGAGTACCCACTCCGACCAATAACCAATAGCGGGATCTGGAGATCCATAATGGCTCCCACATATTCAACGATGACTTTAGTGATCGAATGAACCATTCACATACGATACCAATTCCCTTTGTCACGCGATATTTTACTTGTCCGAGGTTTGATCATCGGTATCACTCTATACCTTGTTCAACCTCGTCTCCTGACAAGTACTCTTTACTCGTACCGTGGTATGTGGTCTCTTATGAACTTATTCATATGCTTGCAAGACATTAGACGACATTCCACCGAGAGGGCCCAGAGTATATCTATCCGTCATCGGGATGGACAAATCCCACTGTTGATCCATATGCCTCAACTCATACTTTCCGGATACTTAATCCCACCTTTATAACCACCCATTTACGCAGTGGCGTTTGATGTAATCAAAGTACCTTTCCGGTATAAGTGATTTACATGATCTCATGGTCATAAGGACTAGGTAACTATGCGAAAGCTTATAGCAAATAACTTAATGACGAGATCTTATGCTACGCTTAATTGGGTGTGTCCATTACATCATTCATATAATGATATAACCTTGTTATTAATAACATCCCATGTTCATGATTATGAAACTAATCATCTATTAATCAACAAGCTAGTTAAGAGGCATACTAGGGACTCTTTGTTGTTTACATATCACACATGTATCAATGTTTCGGTTAATACAATTATAGCATGGTATATAAAAATTTATCATAAACATAAAGATATATAATAACCACTTTTATTATTGCCTCTTGGGCATATCTCCAACACTGCCTATTTTCCGCCGCCGGGCCAACTCCCTCGCATCGCTCCTCTTCGACACATGCGGCAGGTGTTCGTCCAATTGCCTGGCTGGACATGGACTCCGACGAGGAGGAGGAGCAGATGTTCATCGAGCTTCTTGAGAAAGAAACGGCAGCCGCCGCCCAAGACGAGGAGCACCTGTTGATCCTAGCTTGCCTGTCCGGCTTGTATGCTGAGTCGGTCATTGGTCGCCGTGGTGGGTCGGCACCAGGTCGCCGGAAGTGCAAGCCGAGGCAGCGAATGGAGGGCTACTGCATGCTCTACGCCGACTACTTCGCCGACAATCCATTGCACGGTGAGGCTGTTTTTAGGCGTCGTTTCAGGATGAGCCGGAAGCTCTTCCTGAAAATTGTGTATGCCCTTCGAGACTACGACTCCTATTTCAGATGCAAGTTGGATTGCACCAGCATGGCAGGATTTTCCTCCCTCCAAAAGTGCATGCTTGCGCACAGTTGACGTGGGCGTAGTAGCTTCCTTGTGACGGTAAAGCACTCGTCCGTTGGGAACCCCAAGAGGAAGGTATGATGTGTACAGCAAGTTTTCCCTCAGTAAGAAACCAAGGTTTATCGAACCAGTAGGAACCAAGAAGCACGTTGAAGGTTGTTGATGACGGAGTGTAGTGCGGCGCAACACCAGGGATTCCGGCGCCAACGTGGAACCTGCACAACACAACCAAAGTACTTTGCCCCAACGAAACAGTGAGGTTGTCAATCTCACCGGCTTGCTGTAACAAAGGATTAGATGTATAGTGTGGATGATGATTGTTTGCAGAAAACAGTAGAACAAGTATTGCAGTAGATTGTATTCGATGTAAAAGAATGGACCGGGGTCCACAGTTCACTAGAGGTGTCTCTCCCATAAGAAATAGCATATTGGGTAAACAAATTACAGTTGGGCAATTGACAAATAGAGAGGGCATGACAATGCACATACATGACATGATGAGTATTGTGAGATTTAATTGGGCATTACGACAAAGTACATAGACCTCTATCCAGCATGCATCTATGCCTAAAAAGTCCACTTTCAGGTTATCATCCGAACCCCTTCCGGTATTAAGTTGCAAGCAATAGACAATTGCATTAAGTATGGTGCGTAATGTAATCAATAACTATATCCTCGAACATAGCATCAATGTTTTATCCCTAGTAGCAACAGCACATCCACAACCTTAGAACTTTCTGTCACTGTCCCAGATTTAATGGAGGCATGAACCCACTATCGAGCATAAATACTCCCTCTTGGAGTTACAAGCAATGACTTGGCCAGAGCCTCTACTAGCAACGGAGAGCATGCAAGATCATAAACAACACATAGATAGATTGATAATCAACATAACATAGTATTCTCTATTCATCGGATCCCAACAAACACACATGTAGCATTACAGATAGATGATCTTGATCATGATAGGCAGCTCACAAGATCGAACATGATAGCACAATGGGGAGAAGACAACCATCTAGCTAATGCTATGGACCCATAGTCCAGGGTGAACTACTCACACATCAATCCGGAGGCGACCATGGCGGTGTAGAGTCCTCCGGAGATGATTCCCCTCCGGCAGGTGCCGGAGGTGATCTCCGTAATCCCCCGAGATGGGATTGGCGGCGGCGGCGTCTCGTATTTTCTCGTATCGTGGCTCTTGCAGGGGTTTCGCGATGAAGGCTATTTGTAGGCGGAAGGGTAGGTCGGGGGGCCGCCCGAGGGCCCACACCAGGCCGGCGCGGCCGGGCCCCGGCCGCCGCCCTGGTGTGTGGCCGCCTCGTGGCCCCACTTCGTTGACTCTTCGGTCTTCGAAGCTTCGTCTGAAAATAGGAACCTGGGTTTTGATTTCGTCCAATTCCGAGAATATTTCCTTACTAGGATTTCTGAAACCAAAAAGAACAAGCAACTGGCTCTTCGGCATCTCGTTAATAGGTTAATGCCGGAAAATGCATAATAATGACATATAATGTGTATAAAACATGTGAGTATCATCATAAAAGTAGCATGGAACATAAGAAATTATAGATACGTTTGAGACGTATCAAGCATCCCCAAGCTTAGTTCCTACTCGTCCCGAGTAGGTAAACGATAACAAAGATAATTTCTTAAGTGACAATGCTACCAACATAATCTTGATCATACTATTGTAAGCACATGTAATAAATGCAGCGATCAAAACAATGGTAAATGACATGAGTAAACAACTGAATCATAAAGCAAAGACTTTTCATGAATAGTACTTAAAGACAAGCATCAATAAGTCTTGCATAAGAGTTAACTCATAAAGTAATAATTCAAAGTAAAGGTATTGAAGCAACACAAAGGAAGATAAAGTTTCAGCGGTTGTTTTCAACTTGTAACATGTATATCTCATGGATATTGTCAATGTAAAGTAATATAACAAGTGCAATATGCAAGTATGTAGGAATCAATGCACAGTTCACACAAGTGTTTGCTTCTTGAGGTAGAGAGAAATAGGTGAACTGACTCAACAATAAAAGTAAAAGAATGGTCCTTCAAAGAGGAAAGCATCGATTGCTATATTTGTGCTAGAGCTTTTATTTTGAAAACAAGAAACAATTTTGTCAACGGTAGTAATAAAGCATATGAGTTATGTAAATTATATCTTACAAGTTGCAAGCCTCATGCATAGTATACTAATAGTGCCCGCACCTTGTCCTAATTAGCTTGGACTACCGGATCATTGCAATACACATGTTTTAACCAAGTGTCACAATGGGGTACCTCTATGCCGCCTGTACAAAGGTCTAAGGAGAAAGCTCGCATTGGATTTCTCACTTTTGGTTATTCTCAACTTAGACATCCATACCGGGACAACATAGACAACAGATAATGGACTCCTCTTTTAATGCATAAGCATTCAACAACAGATCATATTCTCATAAGAGATTGAGGTTTGTTGTCCAAACTGAAACTTCCACCATGGATCATGGCTTTAGTTAGCGGCCCAATGTTCTTCTCTAACAATATGCATGCTTTAACCATAAAGTGGTAGATCTCTCTTACTTCAGACAAGACGGACATGCATAGCAACCCACATGATATTCAACAAAGATAATTGATGGCGTCCCCAGAAACATGGTTATCGCACAACAAGCAACTTAATAAGAGATAAAGTGCATAAGTACATATTCAATACCACAATAGTTTTTAAGCTATTTGTCCCATGAGCTATATATTGTAAAGGTAGAGAATGGAAATTTTAAAGGTAGCACTCAAGCAATATACTTTGGAATGGCGGAGAAATACCATGTGGTAGGTAGGTATGGTGGACACAAATGGCATAGTGGTTGGCTCAAGGATTTTGGATGCATGAGAAGTATTCCCTCTCGATACAAGGTTTAGGCTAGCAAGGTTATTTGAAACAAACACAAGGATGAAGCGGTACAGCAAAACTCACATAAAATACATATTGTAAACATTATAAGACTCTATACCGTTTTCTTTTTTGTTCAAACTCAATACTAGAAATTATCTAGACCTTAGAGAAACCAAACATGCAAATCAGATTTTAGCATGCTCTATGTATTTCTTCATTAATAGGTGCAAAGTATATGATGCAAGAGCTTAAACATGAGCACAACAATTGCCAAGTATCACATTATTCAAGATGTTATACCAATTACCACATATATCATTTTCCAATTCCAACCATATAACAATTTAACGAAGAAGAAACTTTCGCCAAGAATACTATGAGTAAAGCTAAGGACATATTTGTCCATATGCAACAGCGGAGCGTGTCTCTCTCCCACACAATGAATGCTAGGATCCATCTTATTCAAACAAAACAAAAACAAAAACAAACAGACGCTCCAAGCAAAGTACATAAGATGTGACGGAATAAAAATATAGTTTCAGGAGGAACCTGATAATATTGTCGATGAAGAAGGGGATGCCTTGGGCATCCCCAAGCTTAGACGCTTGAGTCTTCTTGATATATGCAGGGGTGAACCACCGGGGCATCCCCAAGCTTAGAGCTTTCACTCTCCTTGATCATAGTGTATATCATCCTCCTCTCTTGATCCTTGAAAACTTCCTCCACACCAAACTCAAAACAACTCATTAGAGGGTTAGTGCACAATTAAAATTCACATATTCAGAGGTGACACAATCATTCTTTATACTTCTGGACATTGCACAAAGCTACTGAAAGTCAATGGAATCGAAAAATCCATCAAGCATGACAAAACAGGCAATGCAAAATAAAAGGCAGAATCTGTCAAAACAGAACAGTTCGTAAAGACGAATTTCTAACAGGCACCAGACTTGCTCAGATGAAAAAACTTAAAACTAATGAAAGTTGCGTACATATCTGAGGATCACTCACGTAAATTGGCATAATTTTCTGAGTTTCCTACAGAGAATTAGACCCAGATTCGTGACAGCAAAGAAAACTGTTTCTGCGCAGTAATCCAAATCTAGTATCATACTTTTATTAGAGACTTTACTTGGCACAACAATGCAATAAAACTAAGATAAGGAGAGGTTGCTACAGTAGTAAACAACTTCCAAGACTCAAATATAAAACAAAATTACTGTAGTAAAAACATGGGTTGTCTCCCATAAGCGCTTTTCTTTAACGCCTTTCAGCTAGGCGCAGAAAGTGTGTATCAAGTATTATCAAGAGATGAAGCATCAACATCATAATTTGTTCTAATAATAGAATCAAAAGGTAACTTCATTCTCTTTCTAGGGAAGTGTTCCATACCTTTCTTGAGAGGAAATTGATATTTAATATTACCTTCCTTCATATCAATGGTAGCACCAACAGTTCGAAGAAAAGGCCTTCCCAATATAATGGGACAAGATGCATTGCATTCAATATCCAAGACAACAAAATCAACGGGGACAAGGTTATTGTTAACGGTAATGCGAACATTATCAACTCTCCCCAAAGGTTTCTTTATAGCATTATCAACAAGATTAACATCCAAATAACAATTTTTCAATGGTGGCAAGTCAAGCATATTATAGATTTTCTTAGGCATAACAGAAATACTTGCACCAAGATCACATAAAGCATTACAACCAAAGTCATTGACCTTCATCTTAATGATGGGCTCCCAACCATCCTCTAGCTTCCTAGGAATAGAAGTTTCGTGTTCTAGTTTATCTTCTCTAGCTTTTATGAGAGCATTTGTAATATGTTTCGTGAAAGCCAAATTTATAGCACTAGCATTAGGACTCTTAGCAAGTTTTTGTAAGAACTTTATAACTTCAGAGATATGACAATCATCAAAATCCAAACCATTATGATCTAAAGCAATGAGATCATTGTCCCCAATGTTGGAAAAAATTTCAGTAGTTTTATCACAGGCAGTTTCAGCAGTTTTAGCAGTTTCAGGCAGTTTTGCTCGCTTCGCATTAGGAATAGAAACATTGCCAACACCAATTATTTTACCATTGTTAGTAGGAGGTGCAGCAACATGTGTAGCATTAGCATTACTAGTGGTGGTAATAGTCCAAACTTTAGCTATATTATTCTCTTTAGCTAGTTTTTCATTTTCTTCTCTTTCCCACCTAGCATGCAATTCAGCCATTAATCTTATATTCTCATTAATTCTAACTTGGATGGCATTTGCTGTAATAACAATTTTATTATCTATATCCTCAGGTTTAGTAGCCATTTTATTAATTAAAGAAGATTGTGACGCAGACATGTATGAGATTCGGTTTTCAGCATTTGCAAGTTTAGTTTGCAACCCAGAGATCTCCATATTCAGATTTTCAAGTTGATTTCCTATATTCTTCAACAAGGTAGATTGCTCATTCATAGTTTTAGTAAACAATTTATTTTGCTCATATTGTGATTGCATAAAGTTCTTGGTGGATCTTTCAATTTCTAACATCTTTTCCTCATTAGGTGAAGCATATCTACCATAAGAGTTACCATTAGCAGGATATGGCCTAGAATTATTATAATTGTTATTTTTAATGAAATTCACATCAACATGTTCTTTTTGAGCAACCAATGAAGCTAACGGAACATTATTAGGATCAATATTTGTCCTATCATTTACAAGCATAAACATAATAGCATCAATCTTATCATTCAAGGAAGAGGTTTCTTCGACAGAATTTACCTTCTTACCTTGTGGAGCTCTTTCCGTGTGCCATTCAGAGTAATTAATCATCATATTATCAAGAAGCTTTGTTGCTTCACCAAGAGTGATGGACATAAAGGTACCTCCAGCAGCTGAATCCAATAGGTTCCGTGAAGAAAAATTCAGTCCTGCATAAAAGGTTTGGATGATCATCCAAGTAGTCAGTCCATGGGTTGGACAATTTTTAACCAAAGATTTCATTCTTTCCCATGCTTGTGCAACATGCTCAGTATCCAATTGTTTAAAATTCATTATGCTACTCCTCAAAGATATAATTTTAGCAGGGGATAATATCTACCAATAAAAGCATCCTTGCATTTAGTCCATGAATCAATACTATTCTTAGGCAGAGATAGCAACCAATCTTTAGCTCTTCCACTTAATGAGAAAGGGAACAATTTTAATTTTATTATGTCACCATCTACATCTTTATACTTTTGCATTTCACAAAGTTCAACAAAATTATTGAGATGGGCAGCAGCATCATCAGAACTAACACCAGAAAATTGCTCTCGCATAACAAGATTCAGTAAAGCAGGTTTAATTTCAAAGAATTCTGTTGTAGTAGCAGGTGGAGCAATAGGTGTGCATAAGAAATCATTATTATTTGTGGTTGTGAAGTCACACAACTTAGTATTTTCAGGAGTACCCATTTTAGCAACAGTAAATAAAGCAAACTAGATAAAGTAAATGCAAGTAACTAATTTTTTTGTGTTTTTGATATAGCAAACAAGATAGTAAATAAAGTAAAACTAGCAACTAATTTTTTTGTGTTTTGGTTTAGTGCAGCAAACAAAGTAGTAAATAAAATAAAGCAAGACAAAAACAAAGTAAAAAGATTGGATTGTGAAGACTCCCCTTGCAGCGTGTCTTGATCTCCCGGCAACGGTGCCAGAAAAGTGCTTGCGACAGTTGACGTGGGCGTAGTAGCTTCCTTGTGACGGTAAAGCACTCGTCCGTTGGGAACCCCAAGAGGAAGGTATGATGTGTACAGCAGCAAGTTTTCCCTCAGTAAGAAACCAAGGTTTATCGAACCAGAGGAGCCAAGAAGCACGTTGAAGGTTGTTGATGACGGAGTGTAGTGCGGCGCAACACAGGGATTCCGGCGCCAACGTGGAACCTGCACAACACAACCAAAGTACTTTGCCCCAACGAAACAGTGAGGTTGTCAATCTCACCGGCTTGCTGTAACAAAGGATTAGATGTATAGTGTGGATGATGATTGTTTGCGAAAACAGTAGAACAAGTATTGCAGAGATTGTATTCGATGTAAAAGAATGGACCGGGGTCCACAGTTCACTAGAGGTGTCTCTCCCATAAGAAATAGCATATTGGGTAAACAAATTACAGTTGGGCAATTGACAAATAGAGAGGGCATGACAATGCACATACATGACATGATGAGTATTGTGAGATTTAATTGGGCATTACGACAAAGTACATAGACCGCTATCCAGCATGCATCTATGCCTAAAAAGTCCACTTTCAGGTTATCATCCGAACCCCTTCCGGTATTAAGTTGCAAGCAACAGACAATTGCATTAAGTATGGTGCGTAATGTAATCAAAAACTATATCCTCGAACATAGCATCAATGTTTTATCCCTAGTAGCAACAGCACATCCACAACCTTAGAACTTTCTGTCACTGTCCCAGATTTAATGGAGGCATGAACCCACTATCGAGCATAAATACTCCCTCTTGGAGTTACAAGCAATGACTTGGCCAGAGCCTCTACTAGCAACGGAGAGCATGCAAGATCATAAACAACACATAGGTAATAGATTGATAATCAACATAACATAGTATTCTCTATTCATCGGATCCCAACAAACACACATGTAGCATTACAGATAGATGATCTTGATCATGATAGGCAGCTCACAAGATCAACAATGAAGCACAATGAGGAGAAGACAACCATCTAGCTACTGCTATGGACCCATAGTCCAGGGGTGAACTACTCACTCATCAATCCGGAGGCGACCATGGCGGTGTAGAGTCCTCCGGGAGATGACTCTCCGGGGTGCCGGAGGCGATCTCCTAAATCCCCCGAGATGGGATTGGCGGCGGCGGTGTCTCAGTAAGGTTTTCCGTATCGTGGCTCTCGGTACTGGGGGTTTCTCGACGAGGGCTATAAGTAAGCGGAGGAGATAGGTCAGGGGGCCGCCCGAGGGCCCACACCAGCCGGCGCGGCCAGGGCCTGGCCGCGCCGCCTGGTGTGTGGCCACCTCGTGGCCCCACTTCGTCTCCCTCGGACTTCGGAAGCTTCGTCTGAAAATAGGAACCTGGGCTTTGATTTCGTCCAATTTCGAGAATATTCCCTTACTAGGATTTCTGAAACCAAAAACAGCAGAAAACAGCAACTGGCTCTTCGGCATCTCGTTAATAGGTTAGTTCCGGAAAATGCATAATAATGACATATAATGTGTATAAAACATGTGAGTATCATCATAAAAGTAGCATGGAACATAAGAAATTATAGATACGTTTGAGACGTATCAAGCATCCCCAAGCTTAGTTCCTACTCGTCCCGAGTAGGTAAACGATAACAAAGATAATTTCTTAAGTGACAATGCTACCAACATAATCTTGATCATACTATTGTAAGCACATGTAATGAATGCAGCGATCAAAACAATGGTAAATGACATGAGTAAACAACTGAATCATAAAGCAAAGACTTTTCATGAATAGTACTTAAAGACAAGCATCAATAAGTCTTGCATAAGAGTTAACTCATAAAGCAATAAATTCAAAGTAGAAAGCATTAAAACAACACAAAGGAAGATTAAGTTTCAGCAATTGCTTTCAACTTGTAACATGTATATCTCATGGATATTGTCAATGTAAAGTAATATAACAAGTGCAATATGCAAGTATGTAGGAATCAATGCACAGTTCACACAAGTGTTTGCTTCTTGAGGTAGAGAGAAATAGGTGAACTGACTCAACAATAAAAGTAGAAGAAAGGTCCTTCAAAGAGGAAAGCATCGATTGCTATATTTGTGCTAGAGCTTTTATTTTGAAAACAAGAAACAATTTTGTCAACGGTAGTAATAAAGCATATGAGTTATGTAAATTATATCCTACAAGTTGCAAGCCTCATGCATAGTATACTAATAGTGCCCACACCTTGTCCTAATTAGCTTGGATTTACATGGATTATCATAGCATAGCACATGTTTCAACCAAGTGTCACAAAGGGGTACCTCTATGCCGCCTGTACAAAGGTCTAAGGAGAAAGCTCGCATTGGATTTCTTGCTTTTGGTTATTCTCAACTTAGACATCCATACCGGGACAACATAGACAACAGATAATGGACTCCTCTTTTAATGCATAAGCATTCAACAACAGATCATATTCTCATAAGAGATTGAGGTTTGTTGTCCAAACTGAAACTTCCACCATGGATCATGGCTTTAGTTAGCGGCCCAATGTTCTTCTCTAACAATATGCATACTCAAACCATTTGATCATGATAAATCGCTCTTACTTCAGACAAGACGAACATGCATAGCAACTCACATGATATTCAACAAATAAATAGTTGATGGCGTCCCCAGAAACATGGTTATCGCACAACAAGCAACTTAATAGGAGATAAAGTGCATAAGTACATATTCAATACCACGATAGTTTTTAAGCTATTTGTCCCATGAGCTCTATATTGTAAAGGTGAAGAATGGAAATTTTAAAGGTAGCACTCAAGCAATATACTTTGGAATGGCGGAGAAATACCATGTGGTAGGTAGGTATGGTGGACACAAATGGCATAGTGGTTGGCTCAAGGATTTTGGATGCATGAGAAGTATTCCCTCTCGATACAAGGTTTAGGCTAGCAAGGTTATTTGAAACAAACACAAGGATGAACCGGTACAGCAAAACTCACATAAAAGACATATTGTAAACATTATAAGACTCTATACCGTCTTCCTTGTTGTTCAAACTCAATACTAGAAATTATCTAGACCTTAGAGAAACCAAACATGCAAATCAGATTTTAGCATGCTCTATGTATTTCTTCATTAATAGGTGCAAAGTATATGATGCAAGAGCTTAAACATGAGCACAACAATTGCTAAGTATCACATTATTCAAGATGTTATACCAATTACCACATATATCATTTTCCAATTCCAACCATATAACAATTTAACGAAGAAGAAACTTTCGCCATGAATACTATGAGTAAAGCTAAGGACATATTTGTCCATATGCAACAGCGGAGCGTGTCTCTCTCCCACACAATGAATGCTAGGATCCAACTTTATTCAAACAAAACAAAAACAAAAACAAACAGACACTCCAAGCAAAGTACATAAGATGTGACGGAATAAAAATATAGTTTCAGGGAAGGAACCTGATAATGTTGTCGATGAAGAAGGGGATGCCTTGGGCATCCCCAAGCTTAGACACTTGAGTCTTCTTGATATATGTAGGGGTGAACCACCGGGGCATCCCCAAGCTTAGAGCTTTCACTCTCCTTGATCATAGTGTATATCATCCTCCTCTCTTGATCCTTGAAAACTTCCTCCACACCAAACTCAAAGCAACTCATTAGAGGGTTAGTGCACAATTAAAATTCACATATTCAGAGGTGACACAATCATTCTTTATACTTCTGGACATTGCACAAAGCTACTGAAAGTCAATGGAATCGAAAAATCCATCAAGCATGACAAAACAGGCAATGCAAAATAAAAGGCAGAATCTATCAAAACAGAACAGTTCGTAAAGACGAATTTCTAACAGGCACCAGACTTGCTCAGATGAAAAAACTTATAACTAATGAAAGTTGCGTACATATCTGAGGATCACTCACGTAAATTGGCATAATTTTCTGAGTTTCCTACAGAGAATTAGACCCAGATTCGTGACAGCAAAGAAAACTGTTTCTACGCAGTAATCCAAATCTAGTATCATACTTTTATTAGAGACTTTACTTGGCACAACAATGCAATAAAACTAAGATAAGGAGAGGTTGCTACAGTAGTAAACAACTTCCAAGACTCAAATATAAAACAAAATTACTGTAGTAAAAATATGGGTTGTCTCCCATAAGCGCTTTTCTTTAACGCCTTTCAGCTAGGCGCAGAAAGTGTGTATCAAGTATTATCAAGAGATGGTGTATCAACCTTACCTTGGGCTTTACCCTTACCTTTCTTGTTCTTTTTCTTTCTCTTTGATTTAGGAAATATATGATTTCCCCCCGGTGTAGCGGTAAATTCCAGAGTGCCTTCTCCCACGTCTATGACTGCTCCCAATAGTTTCAGCAGGGATCTTCCGAGTGTGATTTGTCCTGTTCCTACACATTCAATAACAAGGTAATCAATGGATATTGTTCTTCCAAGAATGGTTGTATGCACACCTGCGGCTATTCCCTTAGGAATTATAACAGAGTTATCAATGAGAGTTATTTCTTCTCCTCCTTCATCAAATCCCCAAAGTTTCAAAGATTTATAAATGCTCTCAGGCATAAGGCAAAATTTAGACATAATATCACAATTGGCATGAAGAGTTTGATCACCGATAACAATTTTAACAGTAGGATCCCATAATGAAGGTTCAGAGTTCACCAAAACTTGTTCAAGACGATTACGAACATGGTGATAATTGTCATCCAAGCGAGATGTACTTATCTCGAGATTGTTTAATCTATTATAAATGCTAATTAGGGCTGAATCAAAGTTATTAGCTGAATCATGTGATGCAACCAACTTTTTTATGGCATTAAAAGCTTGATCCCCATTGCAATGAAGGAAATCTCCTCCCACTAAAGTATCCAAGGCATATCTATAGCGAATAATCAGACCAAATTAAAAATTACTAAGGAGCAAACTTAGAGTCATTTGAGGTTCAATTTTACGATAAGAAGTAAAAATTCTAGACCAAGCATCCTTAAAACTCTCCTCATCCCCTTGTTTAAAAGTGAAAACTAATTCTTTAGGCGAAGAAGTAACAGGTGTAGAGCTAGACATGGTAACAAAAGTAACAAAAAAATATTTTTTTTTATACCAAACAAGATAGTAAATAAAGTAAAACTAGCAACTAATTTTTTTGTATTTTGTTTTAGTGCAGCAAACAAAGTAGTAAATAAAATAAAGCAAGACAAAAACAAAGTAAAGAGATTGCGATGTGAAGACTCCCCTTGCAGCGTGTCTTGATCTCCCAACGGCGCCAGAAATTTACTTGCTGGCGTGTAGTTGACGTGGGAGTTAGAAATCTTCTTTTCTTCAGTTCCTTGGCAACGGCGCCAGAAATTTAGCTTGATACGCGTACAGCACGCGTCCGTTGGGAGCCCCAAGTGGAAGGTGTGATGCGTACAGCAGCAAGTTTCCCTCAGTAAGAAACCAAGGTTTATCGAACCAGTAGGAGCCAAAAGCACGTTGAAGGTTGATGGCGGCGAGATGTAGTGCGGCGCAACACCAGGGATTCCGCGCCAACGTGGAACCTGCACAACACAACCAAAGTACTTTGCCTCAACGAAACAGTGAGGTTGTCAATCTCACCGGCTTGCTGTAACAAAGGATTAGATGTATAGTGTGGATGATGATTGTTTGCAGAAAACAAAACAACAGTATTGCAGTAGATTGTATTCAATGTAAAAAAATGGACCGGGGTCCACAGTTCACTAGAGGTGTCTCTCCCATAAGAAATAGCATATTGGGTAAACAAATTACAGTTGGGCAATTGACAAATAGAGAGGGCATGACAATGCACATACATGACATGATGAGTATTGTGAGATTTAATTGGGCATTACGACAAAGTACATAGACCGCTATCCAGCATGCATCTATGCTAAAAAGTCCACTTTCAGGTTATCATCCGAACCCCTTCCGGTATTAAGTTGCAAGCAACAGACAAATGAATTAAGTATGGTGCGTAATGTAATCAATAACTATATCCTCGAACATAGCATCAATGTTTTATCCCTAGTAGCAACAGCACATCCACAACCTTAGAACTTTCTGTCACTGTCCCAGATTTAATGGAGGCATGAACCTACTATCGAGCATAAATACTCCCTCTTGGAGTTACAAGCAATGACTTGGCCAGAGCCTCTACTAGCAACGGAGAGCATGCAAGATCATAAACAACACATAGATAGATTGATAATCAACATAACATAGTATTCTCTATTCATCGGATCCCAACAAACACACATGTAGCATTACGATAGATGATCTTGATCATGATAGGCAGCTCACAAGATCAGACAATGAAGCACAATGAGGAGAAGACAACCATCTAGCTACTGCTATGGACCCATAGTCCAGGGGCGAACTACTCACTCATCAATCCGGAGGCGACCATGGCGGTGTAGAGTCCTCCGGGAGATGATTCCCCTCCCAGGGTGCCGGAGGCGATCTCCTGAATCCCGAGATGGGATTGGCGGCGGCGGCGTCTCGGAAGGTTTTCCGTATCGTGGCTCTTGACGGGGTTTCTCGACGAGGGCTATAAGTAGGCGGAGGAGATAGGTCAGGGCCGCCCGAGGGGCCCACACCACAGGCCGGCGCGGCCTGGGCCGCGCCGCTGGTGTGTGGCCACCTCGTGGCCCCACTTCTCTCCCTCGGACTTGGAAGCTTCGCGAAAATAGGAACCCGGGCTTTGATTTCGTCCAATTCGAGAATATTTCCTTATTAGGATTTCTGAAACCAAAAACAGCAGAAAACAACCGGCTCTTCGGCATCTCGTTAATAGGTTAGTGCCGGAAAATGCATAATAATGACATATAATGTGTATAAAACATGTGAGTATCATCATAAAAGTAGCATGGAACATAAGAAATTATAGATACGTTTGAGACGTATCATCCAACAACGACATCAACGTCTTGCAGTGCTCGCCGGTCTTCTCCAAGCTTGTTGAGGGTCATGCTCCCCCGGTTAACTTTGTGATCAATGGCCAGCAATACAACAAGGGATACTATCTTGCAGACGGTATCTATCCAAAGTGGGTAACATTTGTGAAGACTATCTCAAGCCCCGGCCTCCCGAAGGAGCAGCAGTTTGCCAAGGAACAAGAAGCTTGCCGAAAGGATGTCGAGCGTGCATTTGGTGTCCTCCAGTAGAGATTTGCTATAGTCCGGTTCCCCGCTTTGACTTGGTCCAAAGATTAGATGTGGGAGGTGATGAACTGTTATGTGTGCTTACACAACATGATTATCGAGGATGAGCGGAAGCATCCGGTCCCTCCGAGCGAACAAGCTGCACCATATGACAGAGAGGATCCTCTTGCACAGCCTAACCACCAGGTGTCGGCATCGTGGGCTGCGTTCATCGCTATGCGTCAGGAGATTCGAGACTCCACAATGCATCAACAGCTGCAGGATGATCTGGTGGAGCACATATGGACGCTTCGAGGCAACACCAACTAGTTTCCATTTGATTTGTTTGAAAACTTGTCTTGTTTTGTTGAACTGTAACGTTTATTTGTAAAAATAAGCCAAATGTTGGTAAAACTGTTCAAATTCGCCGAATTATGCATGAAATTTGGCATCCAGAGACGTTTTTCTCTAAAAAAACGCCGAACCCCGGGTGTCTACCAGGGAGACGGCTGAAACTTCGGCGCTCCCCGGGTCAAACTTTCGCCCAATCCGGCGTTAAATAGAGCCGGATTTCGGCCCGGGAAGCCCCAACAGCTGGAGATGCTCTAAGTTAGAAGCTCCAGGTAATAAGTTAGGCTGCCTACGACAAACGCTAGAGAGGGGACAGTTTATTTTTCTTAACCTGGTAAAAGAACCGTGCCTTTGGATGAAACATGCACACGAAGTGTTTGAAGCCGTGGAACAGTGCCATTGGATGAATATGTTTAGGGTGGTTGCTAAGATCTCCCACACCAATTCACTACAGGAAACGTACAAGGTGCCGACGGCTAGGACCTGTGTCACCGGCTAAATATCGGGGCCGTCGGCACAGGGCCGTTTCGACCAGGCCAGCAGGTAAGTCGTCGGCGCAGGAAAGCCGTCGGCACAACCGTCGGCATAATTTCGGCCGTTGGTACAACCTCTTTGTGTCGTGATGGCGAGGTAACAACGTCAGGACGGTGCCGACGACATATTTCAGCCATGTTTTCCATTTTACCACATTAATCTTCAAAAAAATCATAACTAAATCATTATAATTCATAAAAATACAAATAATATATTAATTTTTTTAGAAAAATAAGATCTATGTTAGAAAAATATCAAACTTAGAATACTGCAAATGAGATATCATGTCCACTGTTTCATGGCTTTCACGCTGAATAACCAATGTTATGGCTAGAATCGTCGCATAGTTTGTGATAATATGCCTATAATGTGCACACATGTGCATCTTGAGATGTCTTACGATGTTGCAGCAGAAAGTTTTTCTTTTCATCACACGAAAAAACCATTTTTCATTGTTGAGATGCCGAAAACGAGATGTCTTGTGAAGCAACCACCAAATTAAAGTTTCACATTGGTACCAACACATTTTTCATGGACAATTTCTAAACCGGTGTATCTGGAACCTTTCCGTCCATCCCTCATGAAAAAGACAAGTTTTTGCCGAATCGGTAGGAGGTCGGCCAGATTTGAACAACAGATACATGATATAATGCTTAAGATATTTTGTAAAAATCATTTTTAGGTTCACAAAATGCTATTTCATCAGAGATCCAGTGCTAGTTTAGCGAGGCTCAGCCCCGGGCAAATGATTTTCATCCCGTCATTTTGAATATAGTTTGAAACGGGCATAACAAATTGAAAAACGATCCAAACAATGTGAAACTATCGCGTGGTGTCATATTATGTGTCATAGTTGCAAGGAAAAGTATTAAAGTTGGAAAATTGCAAACATCACAAAAAATCATTCACAAAATGAGCTATCACGTTCGAGGTTTCATGGCATTTAGGTCAAACGACCAATGCTATGGATAGAATCGCGGCGTATTTTATGATAATGTGTCCATATTATGCACACATGTGCATATTGAGATATCATATGATGTTGCAGGAGGAATTTTTCCTTTTCATCGCACGAAAAAACCATTTTCCAATTTTGAGGTGCCTAAAAAAAATGTTTTGTGAAGCAACCACTAAATTAAGGTTTCACATTGGTACCAACACATTTTTCAAAAATACTAGACCACCTAAAATGGACAATTTCCAAACTGGTGTATCTGGAACCTTTCCATCCACCCCTCACGAAAAAGACAAATTTCTGCAGAGTCGGTAGGAGGCCGGCCAGATTTGAACTACAGGTACATGATCTAATGCTCATGATTTTTTGGAAACATCATTTTTAGGTTCAAAATATGATATAGATGTCATATTTGGATTCCTCCCATTTTTCTAATCGATTTAGACATATTATTTGGCAAATCCTGATTTACGAATTTAAAGATATTAATTACTCCATGTTAAATAGAAAAGGAAAAAATAAAATCATTTTATTGTCATTTGAATTCAAGACTAATATACTTATTCATTAAAGTTTATGTACTTAATTTTTTGGAATTCAAAAAATAAAGATGTGCAACATCGAGGAATATGGGTTAATAGAATTGATATGGTACAAGAAGGTGTCGTTTCTTTCATGGAAACTAGTTTAGAAGGAACTGAGAAGTTAAGCGTGCTATGGGTGAAGTAATGTGCGGATGGGTGACTTACCGGGAAGTTTGACTACAAGTGTAATTTGATCTAATATTAAGTGTAGTTAGAATTAAAATGGTCCACGTGAGAGATTAAAAAACTAGGAAAAAAATTAAAAAACAAATTCGAGCCAGATTGACAAACAGCCGTTATTTCTATGCGGCACAGGATGTTGCGCCGATGACAACTTGGTCTGTGCCGAAAATGTATTGTGCCGATGGCGAGATGCCAACAGCGGCCATTGGCACAAGATTGTGCCGACGACAATTCTAGCTGTGCCGATGGCATGGTGGTCGTCGACGTCTTGAGTGATTCCCGTAGTGATTATGCACTGACAAGAAGGAACGGGTGAGCACCATGATGACGAATCGGCAATGTTTGACCTACGGACGAAGTGTTACAGACGCGTGGAACTGTGCCTTTAGATGAAATATATGCGGGGTGGTTGCTTGTACTCATCTTATCTGCGGCACCAATTATGCACTGACAAAGAATCCCAACACTAGCGCTCATTCGTCGTAATTTTTTTATCGGATCGAAAAGTCAGAAACATAACACCTAGCTAGCAGGGCCGAATAGAATAGAACGAATGTCCCACTGCAGCATAACTGCCCCATGGGGCCTCGATCAGCTGTGGTGATCGTTCCTCTACCTCGCTCAGCTCGCTCCCCGATCTCTCAACTCATGGCTCTCTTCAGCAAGACGTGTGATATAGAGGAGGAACGCACGAAGTTTCCAGAATCGTGCATCCACGATTCATGCAGTCCTCCAACGAAATGGCACAACGCCGGCTTTCCATCCGATTCATGGTTCTGAGTAACTCTCATACAAAATGAAAATCAATCTCTATATATTTATACTGGCATGAGAACACATAAAAGATATGTAGCTGCCATGTTATCTCACCATAAGCATGGTACTTCATTGGTTTTAACTCCAAGTTACTCGAAAATAGTTTTGACCCATATGACTTTCTTGTGGAATTGACCAAAGATTTCTATTCTGCTTCTTTACGTTGCTTGCTTTCTAACAGTGTATGAGATGAGAATTGGTTCAAAAAAATATAACAACCCCTTCTGTGGACCATTTATCATCTATGCATCCTGCCTAATTTGCATCGAAAGTCACTTGTCAAAGCAGATATAGATTTTTTTTGAAAGTGAGGCATGTTGTGTGAGTGTCCTTCACATAGCAAAGAATCTGTTTTAGTGTTGTTTAATGAGAGAAAATTATACTCGTCTTATCTCCGTTTAAACCCGATATTGCTCACCATTTCCCGAGAATATCTCTCTAGACCTACCACTAATCAACAATAATTAAATAGATGTGTAGAATATCTCTGTAGACCTACCACTAATCAACAATAATTAAATAGATGTGTACATCTATTTGTTACTCCGTCTCTCCCAAGATAGGATGCCTATAATATTTGGATAAGGTCAAAGTTTGACCAATTATATAGAAAAAAATGTCAACATTTATAATCCTAAATTAATATTTTTTTAACCATCATGAAATATATTTTCATATTATGTGTATTTAAATTTTTAGATGTCGATATTTTTATGTACATAGTTGTTTAAATTTTAAAAAGTTTGAATTTGACTAAAAACTATAGGTATCCTAATTTGGCAAGGAGGGGGTATTTTATGTTGTGAAGATTTGGACGTATTAATGACGAAATCTGAGAAAATCCAGGAGGAATTGGAAGAAATCCCAAATCAAACAGCCTTCAGAACCAAGTCGTCGGGCACTTAACCAACAACGGTATGGCGGCAGCTGCCCGTACTGTCCGGCCTTACCACTGTTGTATCGTGCAATCAAATAGAGTATTTATTGTGAATGAACCTAGGTCATCAGAGCAACAGAGCGCCGCCAAACAACATCGCCGCCCACAGAAAATCTAATACCATCACCATTCCTCGAATCTTTGCCCCCACCATCACCCACTACTAGGAAAAGCCTTATTGTCGGCGCACCAAAAAAGGCTATTGCCGGTGCACCAGAGCCCGCAGGTGGGAACATGTCGGTGGTAATGACTTACTGTCGACGCACCAGTTGGCCCCCTGATGGTAACACAAGTTATCGCCGGCGCACCAGGCCTAGTGCGCTAGTGGTATGTTTTTCAAAATTCAAAAAAATGGCGATCTAGCTCAGATTCGTCCTCGAATACCGTGGTCGTGTTCCGCCTTGTTGGCATTTCCACGTCGGTGTAGGAGGAGGAGGAGGAGGAGGAGGAGGAGGAGGACAAAGGTGGAAGTGGAAATGGAAGTGCAAGAGGAGGAGAAGGAGGCCGGAGGTGGAGGAGGAGGTCACCGAAGGAGGAGTTGGAGGTTACAGGAGTAGGAGGCCATTGGGGAGGAGGAGGTCACCGGAGGATAAGGAGGAGGAGGTCACCCGAGGAGGAGGCCTTCAGGGAGGAGGAGGTCACGGAAGGAGGAGGGGGAGGAGGAGGAGGAGTAGGTCGTCAGTGAGGAGAAAAGGAGAATGAATGTGAAGAGGAGGAGAAGAAAAATAGGAGAAGGGGGAGAAGTGAGGAAGGAGAAGAAGCAGAGTGCCGGTTTTGCATATATAGTCTATGTTACCATCGGCGCACCTAATACGGTGGTGTGCGGGGGGTAAATTGTTTTATTTTTTCATCAAAATCTAATAGTTGAAAAAGTCATGTTTCTGTTTTGAATTGGCCGAATCCATTTTTTTGTCTAAACAACCGTAGGTGGTTGAAATCAGATAGGAAATTTCGCGTAGATAGATTTTCATATTAAAATATTTTCATCGGAGGTCGTATGCAATCAGAAAAGCCGTTTTACTGAAAGATGGCGCCATTTTGCATAAAAAGTCTAAATTCATTTTTGTTAATTTCTCTTGCAACTAGATGACATAAATATTGGACATCTCGAACATTTTATTTTTTGAATTTTCTATCTATTCCTTTTATTTTTTGAAAAATCACAGCTCCTCTTACTGCCTGCGCACCACTATATGGGTGCGCCGGTGGTAATTAATTTACTCCCGGCACACCAATATGATGGTGCGCCGGCGGTAAGAGGAGGTGTGAGTTTCCCTTGACCCTGAACCTGGCTGACCATTACCCCCGGCGCACTAAATTTGTCGTGCGCCGATGGTACTGTTGCATCACCAGTGCCCCATGTAGAGGCGCGCCAGCAGTAAATAGCACTGGTGTACCTAAAATGGAGTGCACTGGCGGTAACCCATGCGGCTATACGCCTTTTTCTAGCAGTGACCACTGCATCACTTCCCGCCTTTATCTCGATAACCATCTACTTGTAAGCTGATTCATCCGCGATTGGCTACATTGTAAGACTATTTATTGTTCATCTATCAAAGGTTTTCAATATAATGCTCCTCATTGTTGATTTAATCATGTGTGATTAATTCTCCTGGACTGATAGCTGAGGCCTAGCTTCACAACGATATGTGCATGTTTTGATAAGAGATTGTTCTGCAGTGTAGTAATAAATATTCATCTATATGTTTCAAATGTTTTGATCGCAGTCATCAGACCTTGTAAAGTATGGAGACCACCAATACCCAAATACCCAAAGATTGGTAAAAGGTAAAATGTGAGATTGGAAGGAGTATTTATGCATTCAAGTTCGGACGCGGATGACAATTGGGTAGTAAGCACGTTGTAGGCTTCTCTCTAGGGATTACCATTGTTTTTAATGCTTTCGTCTATTTATTCTTAAATAGCCGTGAGACTCGCATTGTGCATGACTCGCGGTTGGACTGGACAAAACATCCATAGAGCATACGACATGTAGCATATGGTGTATTCAGGACACATTTTCCACTTGTACTTGCATCTAGCCACGGGATAGTACTGATTAAGTTTTCTATTAACATTGGCTATGAACTCCAAATCCAAGGTTGGATGACAAGCTAACACAGAAGCTAATGCTAGTTCTGCTCCTGCGAGAAGTTCCTTGGGTACCAAGGATTGAATTTTTGCAGGATTCTTAAATCGAGTCAGCAGAGCCGATAAACTTTCGGGAGCTGGATCAAGAGGGAACATGGTTTTCCATACCATGGTCAGATTAGCATGATACTTTTCAAAGTAATAATGTATCTTTTCCACTCGATACTCGAACTTCGCTACAGCTACGGCCTTCGATCGATCTGTCCATAAAGAACACTTCGGATGTGACATATCAGTCATCGCTGCAACTTTCTCATGGATTCGCATATTTTCCTCCGCTTCGTTGAAAGCAACAACTGTCGAAGATAAAGAAAAATCAGGGGAAAATTATTCCTAAAGAAAAATAGGAAACAAGTGGGCATGTTTAGCTATACAAAGACGATTCAGAGCATGATGTTCAACTGATGTGGCAAGCTCACTTTTCTTCTTCACCACTGCAGCCATGGCATGGAGTCCAACCATATCTTTATCCAATCGAGAAATTTGGTCGCACGGCCGACGCACAAGTTCAGATTCATCGACAGTTGCGGAAGAACTTTCGGCACGAGAGGAAGTCGGAGGTATCTGCAGCAGTTTGTTTGGTATACATACTCAGAAAATTGGCAAAGAGAAAATGTTAATTTGAAGAAACTCCCATCAGGAGCAATCAAAAGCTCTATCATTCAACAGGCTACGTTAAAAGTTGAGTGCTGGCAATAGAGCCATCTTAGTTCTTTACAAAACAAAGGATGAATTACAGCTAAGCGAGATTAGGATGCTTCAGTCTGTGCTGATGAACTTGGGGCAGTTTTAAATGCAGCTTTCTTCTCGTCGTCAACTAGCTTGAGGAGCCGATTCGCGCACACTTGAGCCGATTCCTTGAAGGGGCCAAGGTCAACAGAGCAACCATCCGCATTTACTGGTAGCGATTTGGATAGTTTCTCCAGCTCAGAGTCAAGTCCATGCTCCATCAAGAGCTGAAAAGTAAGAACCGCTTCATAAAGGCGAGAACGACGCTTCAGTACCTCGATAGCTTTAGTGGAGTCGACGTAGAAGGTGTTCGCTAGTTTCCCAATAGTCTTGTTCTGGTCCAACTTCGGGAACATCAGCGAAAAAAGCTTCGACAAAGCTCCCTTGGCCTTCTTCAAGAGTTCTTGGATTTGCTCGCTGGATTCCATAGCAAAAGAAAGAGCATCCGGCATGGAATCCACCCAAAGCTTGTTCGTACGGTCGACGGGAGTGTCGGCGGTATCTAGGAACATTATGAAAGGTAACTCAGTACAATGACGAAATATTGACAAGAGGAAATGAATGAGCCAAAGAAATCATACTCAGCAAGCTTTCGATGGATTTGCGAAGAGCGCCCTCCTTCTTGTCTGCTTCGGCACAAGCTCTGAGCTTCAACTCCTGCTACTCCTTCAGTTTTTTATTCAGCTCATCCTTTAGGCTTGTGTTTTCATCCTGAACTTCGGCTGTCAATCTGTTTGCCTGTTGCAATTGATTAGCAAAATCTACCATAATATCGACTGTTGCGTGAATTGGCTACAATAAGAATCAGAAGACTGTATTAAAATATGCAGCGGACATATCACAACCTATACCCGGCTTTGCCCAAAACCAACTATCGGCTCGGGGGCTGCTAGGTGTGGACCATTAAAAGGAAGAGCACTTACATAATCATTTAATAATGAAGGAATAGAAGCGCCCGTTGAAGGAGCAACTGAACAAGCTTTGACCTTGGCCACGGTTTTCCTTGGCGGAGGCAGAGCAGCGGGTTCATCTTCGGCAGCAAGGGACGTCGATTCCTTTGCTGATTCTACGTTAGCGGTGTCCACCCTTGCCTTTTTCGAAGGAGGAGTAATTTCATCTTCGTCAGAATTGTGTACAAAACTACTGTGAGATGGAGATTATCAAGAAGAAGTAAAAGAAGAAGCATGAAGAAAAAAAATCTTACGAAAGTGACACTAAATCATCCTCCTCCTCAAAGAATCCTTCTAGTCTCTTTTGTACCAGGGGAGCCGAAGCTTCACCAGAAGGTGCGGGAGAAAGATTTTCATCAGCATCATCGTCGTTATGTCCGCTGGGACATGACTCCGTTGTTGCCATCATATCGAGTGCATTATCTTCAGGGGATTTACCACCCGAGGCATCGCTATCTTCAAGAGCATCCAGATTATCTTCAGTTTCTTCAGAAGCATCATCGTCTTCAGGAGCTGCTCCGCTTGTGGGTGTTGGAGGGTAGCATTGAGCGATGGTAGAATCATGTCAAAGGCAAAAAAAAAACCTTGAATTCAAGAGCAAAAAAATTACATTGAATGTAAAGGCAGCTAAGAAATTACCTCAGAAGGAAGGTGTTTAAAGTCGAAAGGAGGACGAGCCGAAGTCATGGCTATGATGTCCTTCTAGATGAAGCAAGTCGGACGCCTCACTTCGTCCCGAAGGTGCTCCTCTAAAACATCATTAGGACTGATTCTCGATTTGTCCTTGGCGCCAGTGTACAACTAGAGTTGATGAGCTCTCAACATTACTGGCTGCACTCGACGCTTCAGGAACAATGCGACCACTTCTGTGCCGCACATTGTCTGACCTCTTGCACTCTTCAGATCTAAGATCTTTTCGTACAATTGGTCGGCTATTTATCCTTCCTCAACAGTAAGGGTGTTTTGCGAAGACTTCTTCGGCATAGCCTCGAGAACATCTTCGAACGGCGGCAGATTGGAGCGGTGGCCTGACGCTGGGCTGTCTTGAAGGTAGAACAACTTCTGTCGCCAACCCTGGATAGACTCCCTCATCGGGAAGTTGAAGTAATTAACTTCCTTCCTAACGACGAAGCCAATACCACCGACCATGTGAGGACCATCACCTCCGCTGTGGCGCTTGATGTAGAAAATATTCCTCCAAAGGCCCCAGTGGAGGTCAATGCCGAGGAAGGCCTCGCACACGGTGATGAAAATAGAGAGGTGGAGGATGGAATTTGGGGTTAGCTGCCAAAGCTAGATCCCATAGGAGAAAAGAAGGCAGTAGAGGAATTCGTGGACTGGAAGGGACAACCCACGGTACAAAAAGGCGGAGAACATAACAACGAAGCCCTTCGGGGGCTTTGGGCGAGAAGCGGAACCTGTATGAGCGAAGTCCGACTCAACAAATGAGATGAGCCCCAACGACCTCAGTTTGTTCTCGTCGCGCTTCGAAATGGTGGATGCTTTCCAATCGAGATTGGCCTCGACAGCGCTTGCAGCAGCACCGGAGCTGGTGGTTCCCTTCTTCTTGCCCATGGTTGCGCGAGAACTCTTGAGTGCAGGAGCGGTGGCAGGAAGAAGAAAAATGTAGAAGATGGATAATGAGGGAGGCGTAAAAAGTTAAAGGATGGCTGGAGATCGTGGCCGTTAGCTCCGTATCGTGAAGAGGTGGATGAGGATCCAGTTGTACACGTGTCAAGAAGGGAGAGAAACCGGCGGCCCATTACCCCCACTATGCACGGAAATCGAGGAGGCGCATCGGTCAACGCGCAAGGACTAGTCATTTCTAACTGACCGCACAAAAGTAGGGTGGGCCCAGTAGGTCATGTCATGTCAATCGAACCGTTGCAGAAACCATATCACTGATGATGTCATCAAAAGTATCGACTTCTCAATCACAGAGCATCCGAAAGAATTCACAGCATTGGGTTGCTTGACTTGAGTCTACGCACAGTTTCAAGCATCCGTCGCTAGACTTGAGGGCTACTCCCATCGGGAGCGCTGGACGTGCACCCGATAAAAATCATTGAATGCAAAGCAAAACGACCCCGAAGATTTCAGAAGATCCAGGATCGAGCCCGGGGATTTGATCTTGAGTAGAGTAACTTTGTTTTGCCATTGGCAGTTAACCAACATCGATTTATCGAGTAAAACTAGGCACGTTACCCCTATACCTTATGTACTGTCATATTGGATAACTGCATTCGAAGCTTTAGAGGACCCGATATAAAAAAACATATCGGATGACGAAGGAAATTTAGAAAACATCGGCTTAGAAATCTTCGGGTAGAACAACTTGAGTCTACGCACGGTTGCAAGCATCCATCCCTAGACTCGGGGGCTACTCCCATCGGAAGCGCTGGACGCGCACCTGATATCAAGAGAATTTAAATTCATAATGAATGAGGCAAAGTATCTACAACAGAAATGTATGAGTAGTACAACTTGAGTCTACACACGGTTGCAAGCATCCGTCCCTAGACTCGGGGGCTACTCCCATCGGGAGCGCTGAATGCGCACCCGATAAAATTACTTTAGAAGAATCGGAGGACACGACGATTTAATTTTTCTCGACAGATAAAGATATCCGGATGAAGACAATTAAAGTCCCTGCCTGAAACTTCACTTCGGCCAGTCACTCGGGGGCTACTAATGTGGGCATTACCCTTTGGGTAACCAACATTAGGCTACCTCCCCGGCCAAACTAGGGGCCCACAAAGATTACCCAGTATCGAGGTGGGCCAGCACGTCGGTTCCGGAGGAGGAAGCTTATTCGAAGAAGACTTCTTGATGGACAAGGCAAGAAGGCACCATACAAGGAAAGATTGGCATAGGTCTGTTTGTAACTTAGCCGAATTCGGACAGAACTCTCGGGACCTGGCCTGCTATATAAAGGCAAGGAGATTGTCTGTCGGAGGACAACTTACACGCATAGAACCACCGCAAGATCAAATCTAGAGCTTAGAACCTTAGACTCTCGACGAGATCACCACCATAGCCTATCGGCTACCCCATAGTAACCCGATATTCTTTCGATAATCAAGATCAGAAAAGCAGGAAGTAAGGGTTTTACCTCATCGAGGGCCCTGAACCTGGGTAAATCTCTCTCCCCTTTGTTCGATCACCGATGTCTCGTGCTAGCCTGCAGGATTCCGTCAACCCTAAGCCCCTCATGGTTGGCATCGCCGGGGAGCACCCCCGACAAATGGTAACCTTCGAATCAACAATATAATGTCTAAACTTATCCCAAGCAAAGACTACAGCTAAAAATTATTTTTTAGTATTAGCATAATTCTTTTGAGAAGCATCAAGAGTCTTACTAGTATTATAAATAACATTCAACTTCTTATCCACTCGTTGTCCAAGAACATCACCTACTGCAAAATCACTAGCATCACACATAATTTCAAATGGTAAATTCCAATCAGGTGGTTGAACAATAGGAGCAGTGGTTAAAGCCTTCTTTAGAGTTTCAAAAGCTTCCTTACAATCATCATCAAAAACAAAAGGTACATCCTTTTGGAGAAGATTGGTAAGGGGCTTTGAAATTTTAGAGAGATCTTTAATAAACCTCCTATAGAAACCAACATGACCAAGAATACTACAAATACCTTTAACATCCCTTGGACAGGGCATTTTCTCAATTGCTTCCACTTTGGCTCTGTCGACTTCAATACCCCTTTCAGAAATTTTATGTCCAGGAACAATTCCTTCATTTACCATAAAATGGCATTTCTCCCAATTAAGAACAAGATTGGTTTCTTCACATCTCTGCAAAAACTTTATCAAGATTGTACAAACAATTATCAAAAGAAGTCCCATAGATGGAAAAATTGTCCATGAATACTTCCACAATTTCTTCACAAAAACTATGAAAGATAGCAGATATACATCTTTGAAACATAGCAGGAGCATTACACAAACCAAAAGACATATGTCTATAAGCATAAGTTCCATAAGGACAAGTAAAAGTGGTTTTCTGTTAATCTTGCTTCTTAACGACAATTTGAGAAAGCCTAGAATAACCATCAAGGAAACAAAAAAGAGTCTTCTTAGACAACATTTCTAACATTTGCTCAATAAAAGGCAAAGGGTAATGATCTTTCTTAGTAACTTTGTTAACTTTTCTAAAATTAATGCACATCCTATAGTCAACTACTACTCTTTGAGGAATAAGCTCATTATTCTCATTAGGCACAATCGTAATTCCTCATTTCTTAGGAACACAATGCACATGACTAACCCATCTAGTACCAGCAATAGGATAAATAATACCAGCATCAAGGAGTTTTAATACCACATTTCTTACCACATCCTTCATCTTCGGAATTAAACGGTGTTGATGTTCAACAACTAGCTTCGCATCAAGTTCCATATTAATATATAGCATGCTAACATATAGTAGGAGAAATCCCCTTAAAATCATCAAGAGTATAACCCATAGCTCCTCGGTGCTTCTTCAATACTCCCAATAATCTTTTCTCTTCCTGTACTGAAAGTTTAGAGCTAATAATAATAGGATATATTTTATTATCATCAATATAAGCATATTTAAGATCATCAGGTAAAGGTTTTCAATCAAAAACAGGATCCTCCTTGGGTGGTAATGTGGTACCATTAAATTGTGCTTAAGAATCTCCGGTTGACGAAGAAAAATCTCATCAAATTCATTTGTTTCCTCCATAATGATCTCACTTTCGTGGTCCTCCATATATTGCTGTAAAACATCGTTAGGAGCAAGAGCAATGGATCCGAGCTGTTCAACTCTAAAATCTTCATTAGGCAATTCAATTTATAAGGAGCTTTAGCAAACTTAGAAAAATTAAACTCATAAGACTCTCCATAAATTTAGTAAAAAAATCTCCTTCTTAGAGTCTATAATAGCACCACAAGTATTCAAAAAAGGTCTACAAACATTATAGGACAAGTCCTACTGCTAGCAGCTGAACCAAGTACAAGAAAATCAGCAGGATATTTAATCTTACCACATAGAACTTCCACATCTCTAACAATACCAATCAGAGAGATGGTCTCTCTATTAGCAAGCTGAATAACCACATCAATTTCTTCAAGTTCACAAGAACCAATTTCATGCATAATTTTCCTGTAAAGCTCATAAGGAATTTCACTAGAACTTGCACCAATATCACATAAACCATAATAGAAATGATCACCTATTATGACAGAAAGCACATGAACACTAGTTTTCTTGGATTTACTAGGATGTGAAACAATATCAAAAACATCTTCACAGAAAATAATATGTCCATCTTCCACATTTTCAGTAACCAAATCCTTTACTATTGCTACTGCACGTTCAATATTTATTTGTTCATCAGGTTCTATAACTTTCTTTTTACTTTTATTAACCACACTAGTTATAATAGAATGTTCCTTTACCTTGGCAGGGAAAGGTACTTTCTCAATATAAGGTTCAAGCAAAAGACGATCAACAGTACAAACTTCAATATTTCTAGCAGGAACACAATTAACAATATCCTTATAAGGTGCATGATACTTGTTCCACTCCTTTTTAGGAACATCAAGATAAGAGGCAAAAGCCTTAAAACAATTTGCAAAAAATTGAGAATCAAGACCATAAACAACACTAGTATTACGAAAGTCATCAGTTTGCATAAAAGATTCTATGCATTCATAATCATAATTAATACCTGAATTTCTTCCTTTGTCAGTCTCCCATCCTTCAGTATTTTCCTGAATGCGGTCGAGAAGATCCCATTTTGCTTCTTCTTTCATACGTGTAAATGATCCATAACAAGAAGCATCCAATAAATCCTTATCATGAAGAGAAAGCCTCGCATAGAAGTTATTAATAACAATATTACTGGGAAGCTCATGAATAGGGCATTTGAGCATTAGCGACTTCAATCTTCCCCATGCTTGGGCAATACTCTCTCCATCTTGAGGCTAGAAATTATATATTTGATTCCGATATTTATGAATCTCACTTGGAGGATAAAATTTAGAACAAAAGAGAGGTACAATTTCCTCCCATCAATTAGATCGGCCATTCTTCAGCATCTTATACCATTCCCGCAGCTCTTAACTTAAGTGATAAAGAGAATAATTTCCTCTTAACTTGGCCCATTGAGATACTTCCATCTCCAAAATAGTAGTTATTCATAACACGTTCAACAATTTTCATAGGTATTTTAAAAGGATCCAATTGAGCATGCGGTGGTTCATCTACTACCGTAGCAGTGGTAGTAGTAATCCCAAATAGAGAGTCAAATGGAGACGTCTCCATAATGAAATAAAGCAGTAGCAGACAGAAATAAAAACACCACTTACAGTAAAAGTTTCCTTTACCAATTCCACTTTTCAATAACGCTTCACTCCCCAGCAACGGCGCCAGAAAATAGTCTTGATGACCCACAAGTATAGGGGATGTATCGTAGTACTTTCGATAAATAAGGGTGTCGAACCCAACGAGGAGCAGAAGGTGTTGACGAGCAGTTTCGATCAAAGATTCACTGTAAACACTAGAAAATAGGTTTGCAGGGGTATTTGGTATCGTATGTAAATAAACTACAAGTAAATAAAAGACAGTAATAATAATTGCATCGAGTGGCCCAATCCTTTTTGGAGCAAAGGACAAGCCGGTTGTTTTACTTATGATGACTAAACGTTCCTGGGGACACGCGGGAATTTCATCGAGTGTTTTCGCTTCATATAGCTGAATAATCTTCATTGGTTTGGTAAGTGTTGTGTGGGTGAACCTATGCTAATGCACTACCCCATACTTGGACTAATATATACTTGTGATTATACCCCTTGCAAGCATCCGCAACTACAAGAAAGTAATTAAGATAAATCTAACCACAACCTTAAACTTTGAGATCCTACACTCCCTCGTGCACTGGTTTCCTAACGGGGTTTGGGTTTCTGTCGCTCCCGCAACCCCACATTTAGTAGCCAAATACACGACGCATTCCCATAGGCCCATAAAGGTGAATTATCCTGTAGTCGACGTTCACATGACACCACTAGAAGAATATTGCTACGTCCATTTTGCATCACTATTTTATATCATAATTTACTGTTATTCATTGATATATTTCATATTTAGAGATGATACTTATGTTATTTCACCTATTTTACATGTTTCATGATTATTGGAGAATTACTCACCGGAGTCAGGATTCTGCTAGAAAAAGCACCGTCAGGATACAATATTTCTGAAGATCAATAATTGATGGAAAATATACCGAAGCTCCTATTTTTCCAGAAGACGGAGCCAACCAAAAGAGGAGGCCAAGGAGAGGCGCCATGGGCCCTCCCCATAGGCCGGCGCGGCCACCAGGGCTGGCGCGCCGCCATGTGGGGAGGGGGCCCACGACCCCCTCGGCCATCGCCCTTTCGTGTACTTCATCTCCCGAAAACCCTAAGGTGCGGGGCAACATCAAGGATAGTCGTAGCCGCCTCTGCGGGGCGGAAAAACACTAGAGAGAAAAGAGCTCTCCGGCAGGCTGAAATCTGTCGGGGAAATTCTCTCCCGGAGGGGGAAATCGTCGCCATCATCACCGTCATCGAGCTGGACTTCATTGGGATCATCATCATCATCATCTCCACCACCGACACCGTCATCTCCACCGCTGCACCTCGTCTCCGCTGTAACATCTAGGGTTGAATCTTGATTATTTCATAGGGGAAACTCTCCCGGTGTTGATTACTCCTTGTTATTGATGCTATTGAGTGAAACCATTGAATCAAGGTTTATGTTCAGATTGTTCTTCATCATCATATCACCTCTGATCATGTTCCATATGATGTCTTGTGAGTAGTTCGTTTAGTTCTTGAGGACATGGGTGAAGTCTAAATGTTAGTAGTGAACTATGTTGAGTAATATTTAATGGTTTGATATTTAACTTGTGGTGTTATTCTTCTAGTGGTGTCATGTGAACGTCGACTACATGATACTTCACCTTTATGGGCCTAGGGTAATGCATCTTGTATTCGTTTGCTAATTGTGGGGTTGCCGGAGTGACAACAACCTGAACCCCCGTTGGTATATCGATGCATGAGGGATAGCAGGATCTCAGAGTTTAAGGCTATGGTTAGATTTATCTTAATTACTTTCTTGTATTTGCGGATGCTTGCAAGGGGTTTAATCACAAGTATGTATTAGTCCTAGGAAGGGCAGTGCATTAGTATAGGTTCACCCACACAACACTTATCAAAACAATGAAGATTAATCAACTATATGAAGCGAAAGCACTAGACTAAATTCCCGTGTGTCCTCAAGAATGTTTGGTCATCATAAGTAAACAAGCCGGCTTGTGCTGTGTGCTAAAAAGGATTGGGCCACTTGCTGCAATTATTCCCACATTTTACTTACTTGTATTTTATTTATTTGCTATATCAAAACCTCCTGAAAACTTGTCTGCGAGCATTTACACTGAATCCCTCATCGAAACTGCTTGTCAACACCTTCTGCTCCTTGGGTTCGACACTCTTATTTATCGAAAGTACTACGATACACCCCTATACTTGTGGGTCATCAAGACTATTTTCTGGCGCCGTTGCGGGGAGTGAAGCGCTATTGGTAAGTGGAATTGGTAAGGAAAACTTTTACTGTACGTGATGATTTTATTTCTGCCTGCTGCTATAATTCATTATGGAGAGATCTCTCTTGAATTCCTATTTGGGAAATCTACTACTACTGCAAGGGTAGTGGATGAGGCGCCAGGTGAGAAAGTGATTCCATATAAAATACCTATGAAAATTATTGAACGCGTTGTGGATAACCGCTATGAAGGGGATGGAACTGTCCATCCTGGAGATCATTTACTGTTTTTACATGAATTATGCGGGTTATTCAAGTGTGCAGGTATTTCTATGGATGAAGTTAGGAAGAAACTAGTCTCTATATCGCTGTCTGGTAAAGCGGCGCGTTGGTATAAATTGCTGAAGAATGGGAATTCTCTTGATTGGAAGGATATTGTGCCTCTATTTTATTCAAAATTCTATCCTCCAAGTGAAATTCACAAAGACCGAAACCGCATATATAATTTCTGGCCCCATGATGGAGAGAGTATTGCCCAAGCATGGGGGAGATTGAAGTCTTTAATGCTCAAATGTCCCATTCATGAGCTTCCTGGTAATATCATCATTGATAATTTCTACGCAAGACTTTCTTTTCAAGATAAAACCTTGCTGGATACTACTTGTTCTGGATCATTCACACGCAACAAAGAAGAGTTTAAATGGGACCTTCTTGATCGGATTCAGGAGAATACCGAAGGATGGGAGAACGACAAAGGTAGAGAGTCAGGTATAAATTATGATTATGAATGCATTGAAACTTTTATGGATACTAATAAATTTCGAAATATGAGTGCTACTTATGGTCTTGACTCTCAAGTTGTTGCAAACTTTTATAAAGCTTTTGCCTCTCATTTTGAATTTCCTAGGAAGAATTTTAATAAGTATCATGAACCCTACAAAGATAAAACTGATTCACCTATAGGTAAATGTATTGAAGTTAAAATTGTTGATCACATTCTTCCTGAAGCTTATATTGAAAAAATTTCTTTTCCTGCTAAAATGAAGGAGTATTCTGTTATAACTAGTGTGGTTAACAAAAGTGCAAAGAAACCTATAGAACCTGAGGAACAAATAAATGTTGAACCTGCTGTTGCAATAGTTAAAGACCTTGTGACTGAAAATGTAGAAGATGGTCACATCATTTTCTGTGAAGATGCTTATAATATTATTTCACATCCTAGTAAGTCTAGGAAAGTCAGTGTTCCTATGCTCTCTGTTAGAATTGGTGATCATTGTTATTATGGTTTATGCGATATCGGTGCAAGTACTAGTGCCATTCCTTATGAGCTTTACAGGGAAATCATGCATGAAATTGGTTCTTGTGAACTTGAAGATATTGATGTGGTTATTCGGTTAGCTAATAGAGAAACTATCTCTCCTATTGGTATTGTTCGAGATGTGGAAGTTCTATGTGGTAAGATTAAATATCCTGCTGACTTTTTGGTACTTGGTTCTGCTGCTAGTAAGACTTGTCCTATCATTTTTGGTAGAACTTTTCTAAATACTTGTGGAGCTATTATAGATTGCAAGAAAGAGAAAATTGTGACTAAATTTTCTGGTGAATCTTATGAGTTTAATTTCTCTAAATTTGCCAAAGTTCCTTATGAAGCTGAATTGCCTAATGATGATTTTAGAGTTGAACAGCTTGCATCTATTGCTCTTGCTCCTAATAATCCTTTGCACCAACATTTGGAGGATCATGAGAGTGAAGTCTTTAGGGAAGAAAGGAATAAGCTTGATGAAATTTTCCTTCGTCAACCCATTCTTAAACATGACTTACCGGTTGAAGATCTAGGTACAATACCACCACCAAAGGAAGATCCTGTTTTTGATTTGAAACCATTACCTGATAATCTTAAGTATGCTTATATAGATGATAAGAAAACATATCCTGTTATTATTAGTGCTAAGCTTTCAGATTTTGAGGAAGAAAGATTATTGGAAATATTGAAGAAACACCAAGGAGCTATTGGCTACACTCTTGATGACTTGAAGGGGATTTCTCCCTCTATTTTCCAACATGCCATCAACATGGAAGATGATGCAAAGCCTGTTGTTGAACATCAGCGTCGTCTAATTCCTAAGATGAAGGATGTGGTAAGGAATGAGGTATTAAAACTTCTTGAAGCTGGTATTATATATCCTATTGCTGATAGTAGATGGGTTAGTCCTGTGCATTGTGTTCCTAAGAAAGGAGGAATAACTGTTGTACGTAATGATAATGATGAGCTCATCCCTCAAAGAGTAGTTGTAGGATATAGAATGTGCATTGATTTTCGAAAAGTTAATAAAGTTACTAAGAAAGATCATTACCCTTTACCTTTTATTGATCAAATGCTAGAAAGGTTATCTAAAAATACTCATTTCTGCTTTCTTGATGGTTATTCTGGGTTTTCACAAATTGCTGTTAGAGCTAAAGATCAAGAGAAAACCACTTTCACTTGTCCCTATGGAACTTATGCTTATAGGCGTATGCCTTTTGGTTTATGTAATGCTCCTGCTACTTTTCAAAGATGCATGTCTCCTATTTTTCATGGCTTTTGTGAAAAGATTGTAGAGGTATTCATGGATGATTTTTCTGTCTATGGAAATTCTTTTGATAATTGTTTGAAACCGCAGAGATGTAAAGAAACTAACCTTGTTCTTAATTGGGAGAAATGTCACTTTATGGTTAATGAAGGAGTTGTATTGGGACATAAAATTTCCGAGAGAGGTATTGAAGTTGATAGAGCTAAAGTCGAAGCAATTGAGAAGATGCCCTATCCTAGGGATGTTAAAGGTATTCGTAGTGTTCTTGGTCATGCTGGTTTTTATAGGAGATTTATTAAAGATTTCTCTAAAATTTCAAAGCCTCTTACTAATCTTCTTCAAAAAGATTTACCTTTTGTTTTTGATGATGAATGTAAGGAAGCTTTTGAAACTCTAAAGAAAGCCTTAACAACTGCTCCTGTAGTTGAACCTCCTGATTGGAATTTACCTTTTGAAATTATGTGTGATGCTAGTGATTTTGCTGTAGGTGCTGTTCTTGGACAGCGAGTAGGTAAAAAATTGAATGTTATTCATTATGCTAGTAAAACTCTTGATGCTGCTCAAAGAAATTATGCTACAACTGAAAAAGAATTATTAGCTGTAGTTTTTTGCTTGTGACAAGTTTAGACCTTATATTGTTGATTCAAAAGTCACAATTCATACTGATCATGATGCAATTAGGTACCTTATGGAAAAGAAAGATGCTAAGCCAAGGCTTATTAGATGGGTGCTTCTTTTGCAAGAATTTGATTTACATATTGTAGATAGGAAAGGTGCTGATAATCCTGTTGCTGATAATTTGTCTAGATTGGAAAATATTGCTTATGATCCTGTTCATGTTAATGATAGTTTTCCAAATGAACAATTGGCTGCAATAACGGTGAGCTCGCGAGATAGTCCTTGGTATGCTGATTATGCTAACTTTATTGTTTCCAAGTACTTGCATCCAACCTTTTCAGCTCAGCAAAGGAGGAAATTCTTTAATGACTTGAGGCATTATTTTTGGGATGACCCACACTTATATAAAGAAGGATTGGATGGTATTATGCGAAGATGTGTCCCCGAATATGAACAACAAGAGATATTGAGTAAGTGTCATGGTAGTGTTTATGGAGGACATCACGCCGGAGATAGAACCGCACAAAAGGTTCTACAGTCAGGTTTTTATTGGCCAACTCTCTTTAAAGATGCAAGAAAGTTTATTTTATCTTGTGATGAATGTCAAAGAGTTGGTAATATCTCTAGACGCAATGAAATGCCTATGAATTATACTCTTGTTATTGAACCATTTGATTGTTGGGGATTTGACTTCATGGGTCCTTTCCCTTCTTCAGAAGGTAACACTCATATACTTGTCGTTGTTGATTATGTTACTAAATGGGTGGAAGCCATACCCACAAAAAGTGCTAATGGTGAGACCTCTTTAAAAATGCTTTTAGATGTTATTTTTCCTAGGTTTGGAGTACCTAGATATCTTATGACTGATGGAGGTTCTCATTTTATTCATGGTGGTTTTAGAAAAACTCTTGCTAAATATGGTATTAATCATATAATTGCTCCAGCTTATCATCCTCAAACTAGTGGGCCAGTAGAATTATCAAATAGAGAAATTAAATCTATCTTGCAAAAGACTGTTAATAAATCTAGGAAAAATTGGGCTAGTAAGTTGAAGGAAGCATTGTGGGCCTATAGAACTGCTTATAAAAATCCTATGGGTATGTCTCCTTATAAAATGGTTTATGGAAAAGCTTGTCATTTACCTTTAGAACTAGAGCACAAAGCTTATTGGGCTGTAAGAGAACTTAATAGAGATTTTAAACTTGCCGGTAAGAAAAGGTTGCTACAATTGAGTTCTTTAGATGAGTGGAGAAGTGAAGCTTATGAAAATGCTAAACTTTTTAAGGAGAAAGTTAAGAAATGGCATGATAGAAGAATTATTAAAAGAGAATTTAATGTTGGAGATAAAGTCCTATTGTATCGGTCTCGTCTCAGATTTTTTGCAGGGAAATTACTCTCAAAATGGGAGGGACCATATGTCATTGTGGAGGTGTATCGTTCAGGGGCAATAAAAATTGGTTCTCTGAAAGGTGATGCCACACAAGTGGTGAATGGACAAAGACTCAAGCATTATATCTCTGGAGATTCTTATAATGAAGATGTTGATGTTATTCCAGTAGTGACTCCGGAAACTTTCATCGAAGATCAAATTGATAGTTCTGCAGAGTTCGACTTCGAGTAGGTAACAGTTTTGGTAATAAAAAGTTCGCGTTTAACTTTCCGAACAATGTTTTTGCTATTTTTGGAAAATATGAAAAATTGCGAGATCGAATCGGAGCGGAGGAGACGCTCGAGGGCGTGTCCCCACGTGGTGGCGCGGGCCCCACCCTGGCCGCGCCGCCATATGGGGACGGCTCCTCGGAGTCCCTCTCCCACTCAGGTTCGACCTGGTAGTTTCCTTCTGTCGTAATTTTTTTGCTATATAATCCCCCGGATCCCCCGAGGTCCGTATATCGTCTTCTTGTCTTGTTTTGTTTCGAGCTGTTTTCTGCCAGATACTGTTTTCACGTCTAGAGCCACCATGTCTTCGTCGGGAACTCCGAAGGACATCTTCTTTGAGAACGTCGTCAACCCATACATGAACGAGCTGAAGATGCATCCCAAGGAATTGCTGCTCGTAGATGGAGAGTTGCAGATTGAAGATGTCCGGGGTCCTAAAGGAGAATGAAGTTTGGAGGACAGGATGGAGAAACTAGAACAAGAGGTCTTCACCTACAAGAAGATGGCTGAACGTGAAGTGGACATCTTCCACAAAATTGTGTCTGAACTTATTGATGAACACAAGAAGGAAACTTCAAAGCTGTGGGACGACATCCTCTCGCTTCACAACACTACCAACAAACTCCAAGCGCAACTTTATGATGTTCAGAATCAAAACTGTGAGTATGAAAACAGGTTTAAACACATAAGCTATGCTGCCAGTTTCAGGATTCCCGATACCAAGATGTCGTTTGTTGATGGAGAGCCTCTTCCTTGGAAGCCTGATGACGGGAAGGATTCACCATCACCACCGAAGGAGTAATTCATCATTGGTATTGGCACCCCCTTGGTTTGTTCCAAGCTTGGGGGAGTGCCACGGTATCACATCATCACTATCTTTTACCTTTTACTGTCAAGTAGTGTCATATCATGAGTAGGGAAGTTATCATATAAGATGGTTTGCAGTGTGGAAGTATCTCTCTTTTAGTTAGTTATCTATGTATCCCTTGGTGTGAGTTATTGTTATGTAATATTAATAAGAAGTTTTATCATTTACGTTTTGCACACCTTATTTTAGTTTGCAATTTCTGTTATGTGATTGATCTTGTTGTTAGTATTGGTATCACTTTGGGAGCATCAAGTAAATCTATTTGGTTTTGGAAAACTTAGCATTGGTCAACAGCAACAATACTTTGAGGCTTAAGTAGAAAAGAAGGAAGTACATGTAGATATATTATTCCATTACCTTTCTTTCTTGTTAGCTAATGAGTTTAGTATTTTGAAGTTAAAATTGTTTGTGCTTACAAGCAAGATGCATGATTGTTTCTATCACATGTATATTTGTTTGTTTTCCCTCAACTCTTATGCTTGCTGACCAACCTTGCTAGCCAAAGACCTGTACTGAGATGGAATGCTTCTCGTGCATCCAAAACCTTAAACCAAACCCATGCCATGTGTGTCCACCATAACTACCTATTATGTGGTATTTTGCGCCACTCCAAGTAAATATTTCATGTGCTACCTTTAAACAATTCAAAAATTTATTATCTCTTATTTGTGTCAATGTTTTATAGCTCATGAGGAAGTATGTGGTGTTTTATCTTTCAATCTTATTGAGACTTTCACCAATGGACTAGAGTGGCACATCTGCTTATCCAATAATTTTGCAAAAAGAGCTGGCAACGGGGTTCCCAGCCCCAATTAATTAACTTTCATTGATAATTCTCTTCACATGTTTTGCCCTGATTCATCAGTAAACAACTTAATTTTGCAAATAGACACTCCTCCATGGTATGTGAAATGTTGGAAGGCACCCGAGGATTCGGTTAGCCATGGCTTGTGAAAGCAAAGGTTGGGAGGAGTGTCATCCATAAATAAAACTAAAGTACATGTGTAAACAAAAGAGAAGAGGGATGATCTACCTTGCTGGTAGAGATAACGTCCTTCATGGGAGCCGCTCTTTGAAAGTCTGTTTGGCAAGAGGGTTAGAGTGCCCACTACCATTCGTTGACAACAACAAACACCTCTCAAAACTTTATTCTTATGCCCTCTATATGATTTCAAAACTTAAAAAAGCTCTAGCACATGATTTAATCCCTGCTTTCCTCTGCGAAGGGCCTATCTTTTACTTTTATGTTGAGTCAGTAAACCTATATCCCTCGATATCAAGCAAGCAATTGAGCTGCTGTGATCCAACCATTTATATTGTGATCTATTAATCATGTCTTTTATTCTTCCTTGTTTAGTACAAATTTTATCTGAATGAATATGACTTTGAAGGTTACCAATGATTATGAGGAGATTGTTATGACTGAGCATGTAAGATCTGCCATATAAGCTCTAATATAAAGGCTCTGCTCGAAAGATAAGTACAACCTGTTAATTGTTCTTTGACCAAGAATGAAGTTTGCCATCACCAATTATGATTTCCTATGCACCTTTATTTGTGATTTCTCTTTACTTGTTTCAAGTTGAGTTATATGAGGAAGTTGTTTACTAGAATGTTTTGTGTGAATTAATGTGATGCTTCTTGTTCGTATTTTATTTATCGACTCTTCACTCCATAAACATGTGGTCTTGTTTACTGAGTTCAGTTTCGCTTGGGGACAAGCGAGGTCTAAGCTTGGGGGGGTTGATACGGCCATTTTGCATCACTATTTTATATCATAATTTACTGTTATTCGTTGATATATTTCATATTTAGAGATGATACTTATGTTATTTCACCTATTTTGCATGTTTCATGATTATTGGAGAATTACTCACCGGAGTCAGGATTCTGCTGGAAAAAGCACCGTCAGGATACAATATTTATGAAGATCAACAATTGACGGAAAATATACCGAAGCTCCTATTTTTCCAGAAGACGGAGCCAGCCAAAAGAGGAGGCTGAGGAGGGCGCCATGGGCCCTCCCCATAGGCCGGCGCGGCCACCAGGGCTGGCGCGCCGCCATGTGGGGAGGGGGCGCACGAGCCCCTCGGCCATCGCCCTTTCGTGTACTTCATCTCCCGAAAACCCTAAGGTGTAGGGGAACATCGAGGATAGTCGCAGCCGCCTCTGCGGGGCGGAAAAACACCAAAGAGAAAAGAGCTCTCCGGCAGGCTGAAATCTGCCGGGGAAATTCTCTCCCGGAGGGGGAAATCGTCTCCATCATCACCGTCATCGAAATGGACTTCATTGGGATCATCATCATCATCTCCACCACCAACACCGTCATCTCCACCGCTGCACCTCGTCTCCGCTGTAACATCTAGGGTTGAATCTTGATTATTTCATAGGGGAAACTCTCCCGGTGTTGATTACTCCTTGTTATTGATGCTATTGAGTGAAACCATTGAATCAAGGTTTATGTTCAGATTGTTATTCATCATCATATCACCTCTGATCATGTTCCATATGATGTCTTGTGAGTAGTTCGTTTAGTTCTTGAGGACATGGGTGAAGTCTAAATGTTAGTAGTGAACTATGTTGAGTAATATTTAATGGTTTGATATTTAAGTTGTGGTGTTATTCTTCTAGTGGTGTCATGTGAACGTCGACTACATGATACTTCACCTTTATGGGCCTAGGGGAATGCATCTTGTATTCGTTTGCTAATTGTGGGGTTGCCGGAGTGACAGCAACCTGAACCCCCGTTGGTATATCGATGCATGAGGGATAGCAGGATCTCAGAGTTTAAGGCTATGGTTAGATTTATCTTAATTACTTTCTTGTATTTGCGGATGCTTGCAAGGGGTTTAATCACAAGTATGTATTAGTCCTAGGAAGTGCGGTGCATTAGCATAGGTTCACCCACACAACACTTATCAAAACAATGAAGATTAATCAACTATATGAAGCGAAAGCACTAGACTAAATTCCCGTGTGTCCTCAAGAACGTTTGGTCATCATAAGTAAACAAACCGGCTTGTCCTTTGTGCTAAAAAGGATTGGGCCACTTGCTGCAATTATTATTCCCGCATTTTACTTACTTGTATTTTATTTATCTGCTATATCAAAACCCCTGAAAACTTGTCTGTGAGCATTTACACTGAATCCTTCATCGAAACTGCTTGTCAACACCTTCTGCTCCTCGTTGGGTTCGACACTCTTATTTATCGAAAGTACTACGATACACCCCCTATACTTGTGGGTCATCAAATATCACCACAACTTAAATATCAAATCATTGCATATTACTCAACATAGTTCCACTACTAACAACATGACTTCTCCATGTCCTCAAGAACTAAACGAACTACTCACGAGACATCATATGGATCATAATCAGAGGTGATATAATGATGAATAACAATCTGGACATAAACCTTAATTCAATTGTTTCACTCAATAGCATCAACTACAAGGAGTAATCAACATCGGGAAAGTATCAAACCCACGTGTTATAGTGGGACGACGTGGAGATGGCGGTGGTGATGGTGATGACGGTGATGCTGATCCCGATGAAGTTCAGCTCGATGACGGTGACGTTGGCGACGGTTTCCCCCCTCCGGGAAGGAATTTCCCCGATAGATTTCTGCCTGCCGAAGAGATTTTCTCTCTCTGTGTTTTTCCGCCCGTAGCGGCGGCAGAATATTTATCTGGTCGCTCCCTTGATGTTAGGGTTCTCGGGGGGATGAAATACGCGAGGGGGCGATGTCAGAAGTGGGATAGGGCGCCCAGAACATGCTTAGGCGTGGCCTGAGGTGGGCCCCCGCCTAGGGGTGGTCTGGCGCCCCCCTGGCCCATCTCTGCGTCCCCTTCTGGCTTCCTCCATCATCTGGTAAAATAGGAATTTCTACATATTTTCTGGAAATTGTTCTTCTTCAGAAATATGGTGTCCTGACGGTCCTTTTTCCAGCAGAATCCGTGCTCCCGCAGTTAATTTTCCAATAATCGTCAAACATGCAAAAATAGATGGAATGACATAAGTAATATCTCTAAATATGAAATATATCAATGAATAATAATAAATTTTGATATAAAATAGTGATGCAAATTGGACGTATCAACCGGCGCCAACCAGAACGCCGAGTCCTATTGGAAGAGGGTGAAGGCGGCCTTCGATGAGTGTCGGCTATTGGATCCCTACTTCAAGGCGATGACCACCGATCGCAACGTCTCCGCCATATCTCACCGTTGGCACATGATTCAGCACGCCTGCAACAAGTGGTACGAGGTTGTGGAGGAGGTTCACCGCGTCCACGTTAGCGGTACCAACTTCGAGGATCAGGTATTGTCGCCGCTCTCACCATGCATTGTTCCTTGATCACCGATATCTGAATCGTCCGCTGTTTTTGCAGATGTGCGCCATGATCATCGCATACCGCGAGGATAACGACGCCGCCGAGTTCAAGTTCATTCATGTGTTCACCCGGTTCGAGACGTGCGACAAGTGGACGGAAGTCCGGACTGCCCTCGCCAAGGCCAACACGCCGTTCGACCCCAATGTCGAGCCTACACCGGCTGTTGTTTGCCGACCCGTAGGGAACAAGAAATCCAAGGCGATGAGGGATGCCGCACCGGCCATCGAGAAGCTCCACTCGTCCATCCTGGTCTGCATCGCAGATGCAGCCGCGCACGCTGCCACGTGGGTGGATCAAGCCGCGAAGATGGAGGAGGTGGTGTCGGTGATACGTGATCTATAATTTTTGATTGTTTCATGTTAATATTATGCCTTTGGCACTTGTTTTTGTATTAAGTTTATGATTTATTTGGACTAACCTATTAATAGTTGCAAAAGTGCACAATGTTCTTGTTTTACACTTTGATGTGTAGGAATTATCAAGAATACAAGAGGAAACCTTGTTGGAGTCGAATTGGAACTTTGCTGAAATCTGTCCCAGAACTATTTTCGGCGATTGTCTATTTGACCCTCGAAGATGACCTCCAACGGAGTTGGGCCTGAAGAGGAAGTTGTAGATAATTTTCTGCTGAACGTTCTGGAGTTAAAATTCGGCCCAATCGGAGTTCGGACGCGGCCTGTAGGCCCGTTTTGGTGGAACCCTAAAAGGGGTGACGGAAATCCGAGAAGCTATATAAAGGGAGGAAACCTAACTCGTGGAGGACACCTCCACCCACGAATTTCAGCCACCAAAAGCCACGTTTTTGCCTCCCCCATGGATCCCATCTCCATGGGGGAGGGCTCCCTTGAAGCCATGAAGGAGAGAGGCTAAGGGGCGGCGCTCCCCAACCTTGCCGGCGGCGGGGAAAGGAGTTCCCCGCGCCGCCGGCGCCGCCGCCGCCCTGCGCCACCGCGCTGCCCTCTCCGACGTCTTCACCGCCATCTCCATCACCATCTCCTCCTTGTATTCAGTGGTTCATCCTCTCATAAACCTCTGTACCGTCCTATGTAAACATGGTGTTCGATGCTATAATATTCATCCTATGATCTATGTCATGTTTATGTAGTATATTTGTCTTTTGATTGCTTTGTTGAATGTCTATGGTTCATTAGAGTTGTATGTTGATATGGTACTGTCCTTTGGTGTCCATTATACTTGTGCGCGCATGGATCAACACCATAGGGTTAGTAGTATGTGCAAAGGAAGGGGTAGTCCTGCCGGAGTGACAGAAACCTGAGGGCTCAAACCGGTTAGTTGCATGTATGGGAGTAAGAAGACCATAAACTTAAGGCTATGGTTGGGAAAACCTTAATGCATTGTTAGTATTTACGGATGTTTGCTAACAATCCAATCATATAGTACTTGTAATCCCAAGTAGTGGAACGCTTGTATATTTAGCCTCTCCCACATTGAAAACTACATCAAAGACAATGAACTAAATGTCTTCACTAATTAATCTTGGACAAAGCCACCACAATTACCACCACTTTTCCACACTCATGGTACTGTTAGTATATGGTTACTTAGTGTACTTTATTGATGCAGCACTAACATTTACTTTCATGTATTTATTATCTTGCAAAGCTATCTCTCATACCCGTATTGCTACCGTAGTTTTATTTCCCAGATAATGCAAACGTTTAGTGCGCGTAGAGTTGTATCAGTGGTTGATAGAACTTGAAAGAATACTTATCCTACCTTTAGCTCCTCGTTGGGTTCGACACTCTTACTTATTGAAAAGGCTACACACGATCCCCTATACTTGTGGGACATCAGTCGGCAAGGTGGTCGTCGGTCATGGAGAGGTAGGACATCAAGCTCAACTTGATCAAGGCCAACATCGCCAAGAAGGGGAAGGAGGACCTGATGATCCTGCTCGTCAACAACAGCGGCATGGACGACGACGTCAAGGCGTAGTGCGCCGCGCAGCGTGCCACGATCCTAGCGGAGAGTCGCGCTCCACCCGCGCCCCAACCAGCACCGCGACTCCAGCGACGGCTACTACTTCATCGGGCACTAGCGCTTCCCCGTCGACAGCCTCACCTCCATCGCCGATCGCTACGCCGACGATGCCCACCATGGTCCCCGGTTCCCCGGTTGAGGAAATCGCTTGATTCCCGTGTTGTCGGCCGGCCTGTGCGCCCCTTTTTTGGTTCACAAGACATTTCTATGCCGCGATTTGCGACGATATGTTCGTCAAGATTTCCATTTGCGACTATATGATTCGTCGAGACAATGATCCTATGGACGCGAAATCTGATCGGCATATGTTTCAAGTTTCTAATTTATGGGCGGGTGTTTAGGGGGGGCGGTGGTGTGTCGGTGCCCCTCTACATAGGGGTTACCCGTCCGCACAGGCGCGCCAGACGCAGGGGATGAGTGGCAATGCTCTTAGGGCATCTCCAATGGAGCGACGCATTTCGGACGCTCAAATTGTCCGCGGGCATCCGTTTGCGTCGCCTGGCGGACGCGAAAATGACCGCGAGGCGCGAATTGTCCGTTTGCGTCGGGGGCCACCCCTAGCGATCCGACGCATTTTGGACACCCCACTGTTTTGTTTTCCTGCTTCTTCTTTTTCTTTTGAAAGAGAAAGTTCAAACGCGAAAACAAGTTGTACTGATTATAAACTAATTCTCGAATCGAACAAGTTTAAACATATTTAACATACAAACTAGAGAGCAAATTTGAAAACAAAGAATTTATAAACTAATTTTTGGCCTTCTTGTTAGAAGGCCCTGCCTCGTCGTCCTCACGGACGCGCCTCTTGCTTGTCACCTCCTCCTCGAAAGAGGAACTGCCGGACGACGCGTCCGTGGAGCTTGATGAGGTCCAGTCGGACGACTGGTTAGTGGCGTCGTCGTCGGTTCCGCCTGCGCCCGCGCCCTCGCCCGGGCCCTTGCCTCCTTCCTTGCCGCCGCCTCCTCGTCCGCCGCCTCCAACGCCTCCAGCCGTACGAACTTGGCGTCGGAGTCCTCCTCCTCCTCGTCCTCCTGGTCGTCGCTGCCAAAGGCGCCTCCATCCTCCTCGACCTCCCTCATCGGGGAGCCAGGGTCGCTGGGCGTCGCAGGCGTTTCCCACCAATGCCACAATCCCGGCGGCTTGCCCTCGCTCTCCTATTCCGACGGCAAGGACAAGTTGCTCATGGTGGCTGGCTAGCCGGTGTTAGAGAAGAAGAAGAAGATTGTCAAGCGGTTCGACGTGAATTACAGCAGGCGCAGGGTTATATTCTACGGGGATTAATGGCGGCGCGTATAACGAAGAGGCCTGCGGTTGCTCTTCCGCGGCGGTTCGACGCTCCATTCTGGTGGTTGGCGGGTTGATCGGCGCGGTTGACATCGGCACACTTGTTGTGCTTTAATTCGAGGCCGATTGAGCCTGGGTCGCTGCCAGGCGGACCCGTGGGGAAGCGAGCGAACGCTACGCGTGACCGGGCAGTGTTCGCAGAGACGCAAACGTGCCGCATATTTACACCGTGTTTGCGTCGCTGCGGCGCCCCGGTGTCGCCCCACTGCATGCGTATTTCCGATCCTCGCGGTGGCAAACGGTAGTGGACGTTGGGGATGCCCTTAGGGCATCTCCAGCGGCACGACGCAAACGGTCGCTGAGTGACCGTTTTTGTCCGCCATGACCGGAAATGCGTCTGGGGCCTGTTCCAGCGGGCGACGCAAAGTGACCGCCGCGGAGACGCAAACCTGGCCCAAATATGCGCTAGGTTTGCGTCTCCGCGGACGCTGATACGTCTCCAACGTATCCATAATTTCTGATGTTCCATGCTTGTTTTATGACAATACTTACATGTTTTGCTTGCACTTTATGATGATTTCATGCATTTTCCGGAACTAACCTATTAACGAGATGCCACAGTGCCAGTTCTCTGCTGTTTTTGGTTCCAGAAAGGCTGTTCGGGCAATATTCTCGGAATTGGACGAAATCAACGCCAAACCTCCTATTTTTCCCGGAAGGCTCCACCGAAGAAGAGTCGGAGAGGGGCCGAGAGGGCCACCACACCCTATGGCGGCGCGGCCAAGCCTGGGCCCGCGCCGGCCTAGGGTGAGGCGCCCCGTGTGCCCCCCGCGCCACCTCTTCGCCTATAAAATCCCTTTCGACCTAAAAACACCGTACCAATTGACGAAACTCCAGAAAGACTCCAGGGGCGCCGCCGCCATCGCGAAACTCCAATTCGGGGACGAAGTCTCTGTTCCGGCACTGGACGGGGAAGTGCCCCTAAGCCATCTCCATCAACGCCATCGCCTCCATCATGCTCCGTGAGTAGTTCCACCATGGACTACGGGTTCTAGCTGTAGCTAGTTGGTATTCTCTCCCCCATGTACTTCAATACAATGATCTCATGAGCTGCCTTACATGATTGAGATTCATCTGATATAATCGGTGTTGTGTTTGTTGGGATCCGATGGATGATACATTATGATTAGTCTATCTATAAAGTTTGTGAAGTTATTGTTGTTGCAATCTTGTTATGCTTAATGCTTGTCACTAGGGCCCGAGTGGCATGATCTTAGATTTAAGCTATATACTTATTGCTTAGATTGTATCTACAAGTTGTATGCACATGTCACTGTCCGGAACCAAAGGCCCCGAAGTGACAGAAATCGGGACAACCGGAGGGGATGGCGGTGATGTGAGGATCACATGTTTTCACCAAGTGTTAATGCTTTGCTCCGGTGCTCTATTAAAAGGAGTACCTTAATATCCAGTAGTTTCCCTTGAGGCCCGGCTTCCACCGGCTGGTAGGACAATAGATGTTGTGCAAGTTTCTCATTGCGAGCACGTACGACTAAATATGGAAAACATGCCTACATGATTAATGAATTGATGTTCTTTCTTAATGCTTTATCAATCCTATCAATTGCCCAACTGTAATTTATTCACCCAACACTTGTTATTGGAGAGTTGCCACTAGTGTAGATAGCTGGGAACCCCGGTCCATCTTTCATCATCATATACTTGTTCTCTATGTCATTGGAAGTAGTATCAACTATCTTCTCGTGCCATTGCCACTGTGTTATTATTACTGCTGCTGTATTACTGTTACTATTGCTCTCATATCACTGCTACTTTTACATCACCCTTGTTACTAGTGCTTTTTCAGGTGCTGAATTGACAACTCAGTTGTTAAGGCTTATAAGTATTCTTTACCTCCCTTGTGTCGAATCAATAAATTTGGGTTTTACTTCCCTCGAAGACTATCGCGATCCCCTATACTTGTGGGTCATCAAGACTGTTTTCTGGCGCCGTTGCCGGGGACGCATAGCTCTACTCATAAGTTCACCTGGGGAGTACACTCTACATCTCTCTCTGTTTTATTTTATTTTGTTTTGCTTAGTTTACTTTTCTCTAGTTTATTTGTTCTTAGTTTATTTCTGTCTAGTATTATTTTGCTTAGTTTACTTTTGTCTAGTTTCTTTTTGTCTTGTTTTATTTTCCTTATATACCCAAAAATCCATAAAAATTTGAAAAACCTAAAAATTAAAAACTGCTGTTATGGGAGAACCAACAACCTACTTGGAGCTTATAGAATGTTATAATAATTATAGAGAATCAAGAACTGGTAAAATAATGAGTGCTATGATAGAAAAATTGAATACAATGGCTAGAATCTTGCTTAGACACCATGATATAAACTGTTGCTCTCAACAGGATACTAAACATCTTAAATTTCAATGTGGCTTTAGTGAGGAATTTTTAATTAAGAACTATAATCGGAATTGCTATATTCATTATGGGTTCGAAGAGGTAGAACAATTTGTCTTATTTATGGGAGCCTCCGAGATAGAATCCTTCATGGTTGAGAATTATGAAACTTGTGCTATTTGTAAGGACCTTAAAGATTATGTCTCTACTATCCTTAATTCTTGCATAGAATGCTACAGTAGGAATCCTTATATCCTTGATTATAAAGAGAGACACATTAATGCACAAGAATGCACTCACAATTTGCAGGAACCTGTGGAAGAAGAAATTGATGAACCTGAAAGCTCATTGGATGAAAAAGAGGAGGAAATTGATGAACCTGAAAGCTCATTGGATGAAAAAGAAGAGGAGAGTGATGAACAAAAGGAGGAAGAATGGATTAGCTACCCATGCCAACCTTCTAATGAGAGTAACTCTTTATCTCTTACACTATTTGATTGTCCTCCATGCTTACCGAAGAGGTTGAATGTTATGTTCCTGTGGATTCTCTTGAAATACTACCTATGAGTAAAACTTGTGAAAATAATTATTCTACTGCTATCTATGATAATCCATGCTACTTTGATAAATCTTATGATAATGCTTTGTTTGTGCCTGATGTCGAAATGCATGGTACTAAAGAATTTTGCTTGGCAAATGTTTATGATAAAGCTCTAGATGATGGTCCTATGTTACTTGATAATATTAATTGTACTACTAATGAAAATGGGATTGGAGAGTTCTTGACTTATTCTATGAGTCCCATATCTCTTGAGATTGATCAATCATCATGTTATATTATTGATAAAAGTGGATTTGAAAGTTTTGATCCCACTATTTTTGAACTTGATAAAAATTATGTGTTTGGGAATCATGAAAAGTATGCTGCATGTGATAGTTATATTATTGAGTTTGTTCATGAAGCTACTGAAAATTATTATGAGAGAGGAAAATATGGTAGTAGAAATTTTCATGGTACTAATACACCTCTCTATATGCTGAAATTTTTGAAGTTACTCTTGTTTTATCTTCTTATGCTTGTTACTTTGCTTTTCATGAACTAGTTTATTTACAAGATTCCTTTGCATAGGAAGCATGTTAGGCTTAAATGTGTTTTGAATTTGCCTCTTGATGCTCTCTTTTGCTTCAAATACTATTTCTTGCGAGTGCATCATTAAAACTGCTGAGCCCATCTTGATGGCTATAAAGAAAGAACTTCTTGGGAGATAACCCATGTGTTATTTTGCTACAGTACTTTGTTTTATATTTGTGTCTTGGAAGTTGTTTACTACTGTAGCAACCTCTCCTTATCTTAGTTTTGTGTTTTGTTGTGCCAAGTGAAGCCTCTAATCGAAGGTTGATACTAGATTTGGATTTCTGCGCAGAAACAGATTTCTATCTGTCACGAATCTGGGCTGTTTTCTCTGTAGGTAACTCAGAAAAATATGCCAATTTACGTGCGTGTTCCTCAGATATGTACGCAACTTTCATTAGTTTTGAGTTTTCTGATTTGAGCAACGGAAGTATTTATTTAAAATTCGTCTTTACTGGCTGTTCTGTTTTGGCAGATTCTGTCTCTGTTTTTTGCATTGTCTCTTGTGGACTTTAAGCGAGGTTTTCTAGACGTGGAGAGCTGTAGCTAATGTTTTATTGAGTTCTTGCAATGTGTCACTACAGTACCAAGGTGGATTCAAATTTTTTGAGTACTAACCCCTCTAATGAAGTTTATGAGAAGTTTGGTGTGAAGGAAGTTTTCAAGTGTCAAGAGAGGAGGATGATATATGATCAAGAAGAGTGAAAAGTCTAAGCTTGGGGATGCCCCGTGGTTCATCCCTGCATATTTCAAGAAGACTCAAGCGTCTAAGCTTGGGGATGCCCAAGGCATCCCCTTCTTCATCAACTTATCAGGTTTCTTCTATTGAAACTATATTTTTATTCGGTCACATCTTATGTGTTTTACTTGGAGCGTCTGTGTGCTTTTATTTTTGTTTGTGTTTGAATAAATTCGGATCCTAGCAATCCTTGTTTGGGAGAGAGACACGCTCCGCTTTTTCATTTGAACACTTGTGTTCTTCACTTTTAATGTTCATGATAAAAGATGGAAGCTATTGCACTTATTGTCATTTGGTTGGAAAAAGAAAATGCCTCATAATGTCTTGGATAATTTGACACTTGGCAATTGTTTTGAGCTCTCAAGTAGATCATGATTAATCCCTTGCATCATGTAGTTTAAACCTATTAGTGGAGAACTACTGTAGAGCTTGTTAAAATTGGTTTGCATGATTGGTCTCTTTTAAGGTCTAGATATTTTCTGGTAAAGTGTTTGAGCAACAAGGAAGACAGTGTAGAGTATTATAATGCTTGCAATATGTTCTTATGTAAGTTTTGCTGTACCGGTTCATACTTGTGTTTGCTTCAAACAACCTTGCTAGCCCAAACCTTGTACTGAGAGGAAATGCTTCTCGTGCATCCAAAACCTTGAGCCAAAAACTATGCCATTTGTGTCCACCATACCTACCTACTACATGGTATTTCTGCCATTCCAAGTAAATACTTCATGTGCTACCTTTAAACAATTCAAAATTTACTATCTCTTATTTGTGTCAATGTTTTATAGCTCATGAGGAAGTATGTGGTGTTTTATCTTTCAATCTTGTTGGGCAGCTTTCACCAATGGACTAGTGGCTTCATCCGCTTATCCAATAATTTTGCAAAAAGAGCTGGCGCGGGGTTCCCAGCCCCAATTAATTAACTTCATTAATAATTCTCTTCACATGTTTTGCTCTGATTCATCAGTAAGCAACTTAATTTTGCAAATAGACACTCCTCCATGGTATGAGATTGTTGGAAGGCACCCGAGGATTCGGTTAGCCATGGCTTGTGTAAGCAAAGGTTGGGAGGAGTGTCACCCATAAATAAATAAAAACTAAAGTACATGTGTAAACAAAAGAGAAGAGGGATGATCTACCTTGCTGGTAGAGATAACGTCCTTCATGGGAGCCGCTCTTTGAAAGTCTGTTTGGCAAAGGGGTTAGAGTGCCCACTACCATTCGTTGACAACAACATACACCTCTCAAAACTTTACTTTTATGCTCTCTATACGATTTCAAAAACTTAAAAAGCTCTAGCATATGATTTAATCCCTGCTTCCCTCTGCGAAGGGCCTTTCTTTTACTTTATGTTGAGTCACTTTACCTACTTCCTTCCATCTTAGAAGCAAACACTTGTATCAACTGTGCATTGATTCTTACATACTTGCATATTTGCATTCATCATATTACTTTATGTTGACAATTATCCATGAGATATGCATGTTGAAAGTTGAAAGCAACTGCTGAAACTTATATCTTCCTTTGTGTTGCTTCGATGCCTTTACTTTGAATTTATTGCTTTATGAGTTAACTCTTATGCAAGACTTTTGATGCTTGTCTTGAAAGTACTATTCATGAAAAGTTTTGCTATATGTTATCTACTTGTTAGCAACTATAGATCATTGCCTTGAGTCACTTCATTCATTTCATATGCTTTGTAATAGTATGATCAAGGTTATGTAAGTAGCATGTCACTACAGAAATTATTCTTTTTATCGTTTACCTGCTCGGGACGAGCAGAACTAAGCTTGGGGATGCTGATACGTCTCCAACGTATCCATAATTTTCGATGTTCCATGCTTGTTTTATGACAATACTTACATGTTTTGCTTGCACTTTATGATGATTTCATGCATTTTCCGGAACTAACCTATTAACGAGATGCCACAGTGCGTTCTGTTTTCTGCTGTTTTTGGTTCCAGAAAGGCTGTTCGGGCAATATTCTCGGAATTGGACGAAATCAACGCCGAACCTCCTATTTTTCCCGGAAGGCTCCGAACACCGAAGAAGAGTCGGAGAGGGGCCAGAGGCCACCACACCTATGGCGGCGCGGCCAAGCCCTGGGCCCGCGCCGGCCTAGGGTGAGGCGCCCAGGTGCCCCCCTGCGCCACCTCTTCGCCTATAAAATCCCTTTCGACCTAAAAACACCGTACCAATTGACGAAACTCCAGAAAAGTTACTGAGGCGCCGCCGCCATCGCGAAACTCCAATTCGGGGGACAAAAGTCTCTGTTCCGGCACCCTGCCGGGACGGGGAAGTGCCCCGGAAGCCATCTCCATCAACGCCATCGCCTCCATCATGCTCCGTGAGTAGTTCCCCCATGGACTACGGGTTCTAGCTGTAGCTAGTTGGTATCTCTCCCCCATGTACTTCAATACAATGATCTCATGAGCTGCCTTACATGATTGAGATTCATCTGATGTAATCGGTGTTGTGTTTGTTGGGATCCGATGGATGATACATTATGATTAGTCTATCTATAAAGTTTGTGAAGTTATTGTTGCTGCAATCTTGTTATGCTTAATGCTTGTCACTAGGGCCCGAGTGGCATGATCTTAGATTTAAGCTCTATACTTATTGCTTAGATTGTATCTACAAGTTGTATGCACATGTCACTGTCCGGAACCAAAGGCCCCGAAGTGACAGAAATCGGGACAACCGGAGGGGATGGCGGTGATGTGAGGATCACATGTTTTCACCAAGTGTTAATGCTTTGCTCCGGTGCTCCATTAAAAGGAGTACCTTAATATCCAGTAGTTTCCCTTGAGGCCCGGCTGCCACCGGCTGGTAGGACAATAGATGTTGTGCAAGTTTCTCATTGCGAGCACGTACGACTAAATATGGAAAACATGCCTACATGATTAATGAATTGATGTTCTTTCTTAATGCTTTATCAATCCTATCAATTGCCCAACTGTAATTTGTTCACCCAACACTTGTTATTGGAGAGTTGCCACTAGTGTAGATAGCTGGGAACCCCGGTCCATCTTTCATCATCATATACTTGTTCTCTATGTCATTGGAAGTAGTATCAACTATCTTCTCGTGCCATTGCCACTGTGTTATTATTACTGCTGCTGTGTTACTGTTACTATTGCTCTCATATCACTGCTACTTTTACATCACCCTTGTTACTAGTGCTTTTCCAGGTGCAGCTGAATTGACAACTCAGTTGTTAAGGCTTATAAGTATTCTTTACCTCCCCTTGTGTCGAATCAATAAATTTGGGTTTTACTTCCCTCGAAGACTATCGCGATCCCCTATACTTGTGGGTCATCAACGCTCGGCGGTCGCGGAAAATGTCCGCCGAAAAAGACGTAGGACCCGCGCGTCAGTGGCTGGAGGGCGATATTATTCCCGCCACTGGCCATTCCCCCGCGCGAAATTGGAAACTAGACCGGCGCGAGCAGTCCAGAAGCGATGGACGTCCTCGCCGCCGCAGCTACCGCCATGGATGCGGAGCAAACCCTCGCACCCGCCGCCGCCCCACACTCCCCCGTAGCCACGGCCATAGCCAAAATGGACGCTGCAGCTCCGGCGGAAGCAAAGCGGGCCGCCACCGGCGGCGGCCGGGAGGCAAAGCCGAAGGCGGCAAAGAAGGTGCTCTCCGCGGAGGAGAAAATCGTGGAGGCCGCGAAGCGTCGCGGGCGGCGCAAGAACCAGAAGATCAAGACTGCCGCGGCCGCCAACCAGCAGGCCTGGCAGATGCAGATCAAAGCCGGCGTCGCGCAAGTAGCCCTCTATCCGAGCTTAGCGGAGGGCTACATGCTCGTCAAGAAAGAGGGGATGGCCGGCATCGCGCCTCCGACCACGTCGGTGAGTGATGACCCACAAGTATAGGGGATCGCAACAGTCTTCGCGGGAAGTAAAACCCAATTTATTGATTCGACACGAGGGGAGACAAAGAATACTTGAAAGCCTTAACAGCGGAGTTGTCAATTCAGCTGCACTGGAAACGACTTGCTCGCAAGAGTTTATCGTAGTAACGTTTTATAGCGTAGTAGTGAAATAACAGAGAGTAACAAAGACAGTAGTGATTATAGTAAACAACGGGATTAAAATACTGTAGGCAGGATGGATGACGCGTTGCATGGATGAGAGAAACTCATGTAACAATCAAAGCAGGGCATTTGCAGATAATAATAAAACGGTGTCCAAGTACAAAGCAATCCATAGGCATGTGTTCCATATTTAGTCGTACGTGCTCGCAATGAGAAACTTGCACAACATCTTTTGTCCTACCAGCCGGTGGCAGCCGGGCCTCTAGGGAAACTACTGGATATTAAGGTACTCCTTTTAATAGAGTACCGGAGCAAAGCATTAACACTCCGTGAACACATGTGATCCTCACGTCACCGCCATCCCCTCCGGTTGTCCCGATTCCACTGGGCCTTTGGTTCCGGACAGTGACATGTGTATACAACTTGGTAAGATCATAAAACAATGCATATCATGATGAAATAATAACATGTTCAGATCTAAGATCATGGCACTCGGACCCTAGTGACAAGCATTAAGCATAACAAGTTGCAACAATATCAACAAAGTACCAATTACGGACACTAGGCACTATGCCCTATCAATCTTATGCTATTACATGACCAATCTCATCCAATCCCTACCATCCCCTTCAGCCTACAGCGGGGGAATTACTCACACATGGATGGGGGAAACATTGCTGGTTGGTGGAGAGGCGTCGGTGGTGATGATGGCGATGATCTCCTCCAAATCCCCATCCCGGCGGAGTGCCAGAACAGAGACTTCTGGTCCCCGAGACGGAGTTTCGCGATGTGGCGGCGTTCTGGAGGGTTTCTTGCGACTTTCATACGTCTCAAACGTATCTATAATTTCTTATGTTCCATGCTACTTTTATGATGATACTCACATGTTTTATACACATTATATGTCATATTTATGCGTTTTCCGGAACTAACCTATTGACGAGATGCCGAAGTGCCGTTCCTTTTCGCTGTTTTTGGTTTCGAAATCCTAGTAAGGAAATATTCTCGGAATCGGACGAAATCAACGCCCGATCCCTATTTTTCCCGAAGCTTCCGAGCATCGAAGAAGTGGAGGGGAGCCACAGGGGCCCCACACGCCACCTGGCGCGGCCGAGGGGGCCGCGCCCCTTGTGGGCCCACCAGGCCCCCTCCGAGGCTGCCCTTCCGCCTACTTAAAGCCTCCGTCGCGAAAACCCTATGACGATCGACGAAACCCGCAAAAACCTTCCAGAGCCGCCGCCATCGCGAAGCCAAGATCTGGGGGACAGGAGTCTCTGTTCCGGCACGCCGCCGGGACGGGGAAGTGCCCCCGGAAGGCTTCTCCATCGACACCACCGCCATCTTCATCAACGCCTTGTCTCCCATGAGGAGGGAGTAGTTCTCCATCGAGGCTCGGGGCTGTACCGGTAGCTATGTGGTTCATCTCTCTCTCTATGTACTTCAATACAATGATCTCATGAGCTGCCTTACATGATTGAGATCCATATGATGATGATTGTAATCTAGATGTCGTTATGCTAGTCAAGTGAATTTTACTTATGTGATCTCCGGAGACTCCTTGTCCCACGTGTGTAAAGGTGACAGTGTGTGCACCGTGTGGGTCTCTTAGGCTATATTTCACAGAATACTTATTCACTGTTATGAATGGCATAGTGAAGTGCTTATTTATATCTCTTTATGATTGCAATGTGTTTTGTATCACAATTTATCTGCATGCTACTCTAGTGATGTTATTAAAGTAGTTTTATTCCTCCTGCACGGTGTAATGGTGACAGTGTGTGCATCCGTGTTAGTACTTGGCGTAGGCTATGATTATGATCTCTTGTAGATTATGAAGTTAACTATTGCTATGATGGTATTGATGTGATCTATTCCTCCTACATAGTGTGAAGGTGACAGTGTGCATGCTATGTTAGTACTTGGTTTAGTCGTGTTGATCTTTCATGCACTCTAAGGTTATTTAAATATGAACATTGAATTGTGGAGCTTGTTAACTCCGGCATTGAGGGTTCGTGTAATCCTACGCAATGTGTTCATCATCCAACAAGAGAGTGTAGAGTATGCATTTATCTATTCTGTTATGTGATCAATGTTGAGAGTGTCCACTAGTGAAAGTATGATCCCTAGGCCTTGTTCCTAAATACGCTATCGCTGCTTGTTTACTGTTTTATTGCGTTACTGCTGCGTTACTACTGCTTGTTTACTGTCCTGGGCAAAGCACTTTTCTGGTGCCGTTGCTACTGCTTATTTACACCACCTGTATTTCACTATCTCTTCGCCGAACTAGTGCACCTATTAGGTGTGTTGGGGACACAAGAGACTTCTTGCTTTGTGGTTGCAGGGTTGCATGAGAGGGATATCTTTGACCTCTTCCTCCCTGAGTTCGATAAACCTTGGGTGATCCACTTAAGGGAAAACTTGCTGTTCTACAAACCTCTGCTCTTGGAGGCCCAACACGTCTACAGAAAGGAGGGGGCGTAGACATCAAGCTATTTTTCCGCGTTGCCGGGGAGGAAAGGTAAAAGGCACTCATACTTCGGTTCCAGGTACTTTTTTGGCGCCATTGTGTTTGTGCTCGAAGCTATTTCCTTTAGATCCTGCAATTGCATCTTTTTGTTTCTTGTTTACACTAGTTTGGCATAATGGACAACAATGGGCTTCTTATTCTATTTCCTGATTTAAAACATGGATGGTTTGATCCGAAAATTAAAAAACCCATGGAACATGTTAGCATGAATACTTTGAACACCATTGTTGCTAATACTATGGAAAATTCTAAGCTTGGGGAAGCTGGTTTTGATGAGCATGATGTTTTTAGTCCCCCAAGCATTGAGGAGAAAATTTACTTTGATGATACTTTGCCTCCTATTTATGATGATTATAATGATAGTATCCTTTTGGTGCCACCTGTTATGGAGGATAAATTTGATTTTGATTACAATATGCCTCCTATATTTGATGATGATAATAATAATGATAGCTACTTTGTTGAATTTGCTCCCACTACAATTAATAAGAATGACTATGCTTATGTTGGGAGTAGTAATTATTTTATGCATGAGACTCATGATAAGAATGTTGTATGTGATAGTTATATTGTTGAGTTTGCTCATGACATTACTGAAAATCTTTATGAGAGAGGAAAATATGGGTGTAGAAATTTTCATGTTACTAAAACACTTCTCTATGTGCTGAAATTTTTGAAGCTACACCTTTTCTATCTTCCTATGCTTGTTACTTTGCTCTTCATGAACTTGTTTATTTACAAGATTCCTATGCATAGGAAGCATTTTAGACTTAAATGTGTTTTGAATTTGCCTCTGATGCTCTCTTTTGCTTCAACTACTATTTCTTGCGAGTGCATCATTAAAATTGCTGAGCCCATCTTAATGGCTATAAAGAAAGAACTTCTTGGGAGATAACCCATGTGTTATTTTGCTACAGTACTTTGTTTTATATTTGTGTCTTGGAAGTTGTTTACTACTGTAGCAACCTCTCCTTATCTTAGTTTTTTGTTGTTGTGCCAAGTAAAGTCGTTGATGGTAAGGTTCATACTAGATTTGGATTACTGCGCAGAAACAGATTTCTTTGCTGTCACGAATCTGGGCAAAATTCTCTGTAGGTAACTCAGAAAATTATGCCAATTTACGTGAGTGATCCTCAGATATGTACGCAACTTTCATTCAATTTGAGCATTTTCATTTGAGCAAGTCTGGTGTGTCAATAAAATTCGTCTTTACGGACTGTTCTGTTTTGATAGATTCTGCCTTTTATTTCGCATTGCTTCTTTTGCTATGTGGGATGGATTTCTTTGTTCCATTGACTTCCAGTAGCTTTGAGCAATGTCCAGAAGTGTTAATAATGATTGTGTCACCTCTGAACATGTGAGTTTTTGATTATGCACTAACCCTCTAATGAGTTTGTTTCGAGTTTGGTGTGAAGGAAGTTTTCAAGGGTCAAGAGAGGAGGATGATATACTATGATCAAGAAGAGTGAAAGCTCTAAGCTTGGGGATGCCCGGTGGTTCACCCCTGCATATATCAAGAAGACTCAAGCATCTAAGCTTGGGGATGCCCAAGGCATCCCCTTCTTCATCGACAACATTATCAGGTTCCTCCCCTGAAACTATATTTTTATTCGGTCACATCTTATGTACTTTGCTTGGAGCGTCGATTTGTTTTTGTTTTTGTTTTGTTTGAATAAAATGGATCCTAGCATTCATTGTGTGGGAGAGAGACACGCTCCGCTGTTGCATATGGACAAATATGTCCTTAGGCTTTACTCATAGTATTCATGGCGAAAGTTTCTTCTTCGTTAAATTGTTATATGGTTGGAATCGGAAAATGATATATGTGGTAATTGGTATAATATCTTGAATAATGCGATACTTGGCAATTGTTGTGCTCATGTTTAAGCTCTTGCATCATATACTTTGCACTTATTAATGAAGAAATACATAGAGCATGCTAAAATCTGATTTGCATGTTTGGTTTCTCTAAGGTCTAGATAATTTCTAGTATTGAGTTTGAACAACAAGGAAGACGGTATAGAGTCTTATAATGTTTACAATATGTCTTTATGTGAGTTTTGCTGCACCGCTTCATCCTTGTGTTTGCTTCAAATAACCTTGCTAGCCTAAACCTTGTATCGAGAGGGAATACTTCTCATGCATCCAAAATCCTTGAGCCAACCACTATGCCATTTGTGTCCACCATACCTACCTACCACATGGTATTTCTCCGCCATTCCAAAGTAAATTGCTTGAGTGCTACCTTTAAAATTTCCATTCTTTATCTTTGTAATATATAGCTCATGGGACAAATAGCTTAAAAACTATTGTGGTATTGAATATGTACTTATGCACTTTATCTCTTATTAAGTTGCTTGTTGTGCGATAACCATGTTCTGGGGACGCCATCAACTATTTCTTTGTTGAATATCATGTGAGTTGCTATGCATGTTCGTCTTGTCTGAAGTAAGGGCGATTTACCACTCATTTAATGGTTAGAGCATGCATATTGTTAGAGAAGAACATTGGGCCACTAACTAAAGCCATGATCCATGGTGGAAGTTTCAGTTTTGGACATATATCCTCAATCTCATATGAGAACATTAATTGTTGCTACATGCTTATGCATAAAAGAGGAGTCCATTATCTGTTGTCTATGTTGTCCCGGTATGGATGTCTAAGTTGAGAATAACCAAAAGCGAGAAATCCAATGCGAGCTTTCTCCTTAGACCTTTGTACAGGCGGCATAGAGGTACCCCTTTGTGACACTTGGTTAAAACATGTTTATTGCGATGATAATCCCGGTAATCCAAGCTAATTAGGACAAGGTGCGGGCACTATTAGTATACTATGCATGAGGCTTGCAACTTGTAGGATATAATTTACATAACTCATATGCTTTATTACTACCGTTGACAAAATTGTTTCTTGTTTTCAAAACCAAAGCTCTAGCACAAATATAGCAATCAATGCTTCCTCTGCGAAGGGCCATTCTTTTACTTTTATTGTTGAGTCAGTTCACCTATTTCTCTCCACCTCAAGAAGCAAACACTTGTGTGAACTGTGCATTGATTCCTACATACTTGCATATTGCACTTGCTATATTACTTTACATTGACAATATCTATGAGATATACATGTTACAAGTTGAAAGCAACCGCTGAAACTTTATCTTCCTTTGTGTTGCTTCAATACCTTTACTTTGAATTATTGCTTTATGAGTTAACTCTTATGCAAGACTTATTGATGCTTGTCTTTAAGTACTATTCATGAAAAGTCTTTGCTTTATGATTCAATTGTTTACTCATGTCATTTACCATTGTTTCAAATCGTTGCATTCATTACATGTGCTTACAATAGTATTGATCAAGATTATGTTGGTAGCATTGTCACTAAGAAATTATCTTTGTTATCGTTTATCTACTCGGGACGAGTAGGAAATAAGCTTGGGGATGCTTGATACGTCTCAAACGTATCTATAATTTCTTATGTTCCATGCTACTTTTATGATGATACTCACATGTTTTATACACATTATATGTCATATTTATGCGTTTTCCGGAACTAACCTATTGATGAGATGCCGAAGTGCCAGTTCCTGTTTTCTGCTGTTTTTGGTTTCAGAAATCCTAGTAAGGAAATATTCTCGGAATCGGACGAAATCAACGCCCGATCCTATTTTTCCGAAAGCTTCCGAGCATCGAAGAAGTACGAGAGGAGCCCCAGGGGCCCCACACGCCACCCTGGCGCGGCCGAGGGGGGCCGCGCCCTACTGTGTGGGCCCACCAGGCCCCCTCCGAGGCTGCCCTTCCGCCTACTTAATGCCTCCGTCGCGAAACCCTATGACGATCGACGAAATCCGCAAAAACCTTCGAGCCGCCGCCATCGCGAAGCCAAGATCCGGGGACAGAGTCTCTGTTCCCGCACGCCGGGACGGAAGTGCCCCGAAGGCTTCTCCATCGACACCACCGCCATCTTCATCAACGCCCTGTCTCCCATGAGGAGGGAGTAGTTCTCCATCGAGGCTCGGGGTACCGGTAGCTATGTGGTTCATCTCTCTCTCTATGTACTTCAATACAATGATCTCATGAGCTGCCTTACATGATTGAGATCCATATGATGATGATTGTAATCTAGATGTCGTTATGCTAGTCAAGTGAATTTTACTTATGTGATCTCCGGAGACTCCTTGTCCCACGTGTGTAAAGGTGACAGTGTGTGCACCGTGTGGGTCTCTTAGGCTATATTTCACAGAATACTTATTCACTGTTATGAATGGCATAGTGAAGTGCTTATTTATATCTCTTTATGATTGCAATGTGTTTTGTATCACAATTTATCTGCATGCTACTCTAGTGATGTTATTAAAGTAGTTTTATTCCTCCTGCACGGTGTAATGGTGACAGTGTGTGCATCCGTGTTAGTACTTGGCGTAGGCTATGATTATGATCTCTTGTAGATTATGAAGTTAACTATTGCTATGATGGTATTGATGTGATCTATTCCTCCTACATAGTGTGAAGGTGACAGTGTGCATGCTATGTTAGTACTTGGTTTAGTCGTGTTGATCTTTCATGCACTCTAAGGTTATTTAAATATGAACATTGAATTGTGGAGCTTGTTAACTCCGGCATTGAGGGTTCGTGTAATCCTACGCAATGTGTTCATCATCCAACAAGAGAGTGTAGAGTATGCATTTATCTATTCTGTTATGTGATCAATGTTGAGAGTGTCCACTAGTGAAAGTATGATCCCTAGGCCTTGTTCCTAAATATTGCTATCGCTGCTTGTTTACTTCTTGCGTTACTACTGCTTGTTTATTGTCTGGGCAAAGCACTTTTCTGGTGCCGTTGCTACTCTTATTTACACCACCCGTATTTCACTATCTCTTCGCCGAACTAGTGCAACTATTAGGTGTGGTGGGGACACAAGAGACTTCTTGCTTTGTGGTTGCGGGGTTGCATGAGAGGGATATCTTTGACCTCTTCCTCCCTGAGTTCGATAAACCTTGGGTGATCCACTTAAGGGAAAACTTGCTGCTGTTCTACAAACCTCTGCTCTTGGAGGCCCAACACTGTCTACAGGAAAAGGAGGGGGCGACTTCGACTTCTCCCCGTGCGTTTTTAGGTCGAAGGCGTTAAGTAGTCCAAAGGAGGGCGTCGGAGGCCGGCCGAGGGGGCCACACGCTAGGGCCGCACGCCCCCCTCCTGGGCCGCGCCGCCCTAGGGAGTGGGGCCCTCGGGTCTCCTCCCGACTTGCCCTTCTGGCTCCGTCAGTATTCTGGTAAAATAGGACCTTTCGCATAAATTCCGAGGATTTTCCTGAAAGTTGGATTTCTGCACAAAAACGAGACACAACAGTTCTGCTGAAAATAGCGTTAGTCCGTGTTAGTTGCATCCAAAATACACAAATTAGAGGCAAAACAATAGCAAAAGTGTTCGGGAAAGTAGATACGTTTTGGACGTATCAACTCCCCCAAGCTTAGCTTATTGCTTGTACTCAAGCAATTCAGTTAACAACTGAGCGATAAAAGAACTTTCACGAACACATTTGTTCATATGATGTATATATTCTCATGATATGGCTAATACTTAGGCAGTTCATAATAAGATACATGCAAATAAGATCATCTAATAGCTATGTCAATCATGGAAAAGTACCAACAATTAATAATAAGCATCATGAATCATGTCTATAAGCAGGATTGCAATGTTCATAAAAGGGTATGATAAAGTGGTATCTCGCTTGCCTGTATTTGAACAACAAAACATAAATGCCCAGGCACCTCTGAGGTTCATAGAAAGACTAGAAATAGAGATTGTCAAAGATAAAAGCATCAAAGTTATACCACAATCAATCATATTTTGAGACAAGCATGTTATACTAAGAATGACAGTTGTGCTCTCAAGAAAGTGCTCGAAGAAAGGATGGAGACACAACATAAAAGTAAAAGATTGACCCTTCGCAGAGGGAAGCAGGGATTAACATGCGCTAGAGCTTTTCATTTTTAAAACAGGAGTAAAATTATTTTGAGAGGTGTTTGTTGTTGTCAACGAATGGTAATGGGTACACCAACTACCTCGCCAACCAGACTTTCAAGAGCGGCTCCCATGAAGGACGTTATTTCTACCAGCAAGGTAGATCATACCTCTTCTCTTTTGTTTACACACGTATTTTAGTTTTATTATGGGTGACACTCCCCCAACCTTTGCTTACACAAGCCATGGCTAACCGAATCCTCGGGTGCCTTCCAACAATCTCATCATGGATGAGTGTCTATTTGCAAAATTAAGTTGCTTACTGATGAATCGAGCAAAACATGTGAAGAGAATTATTAATGAAGTTTGATTAATCGGGGCTGGGAACCCCGTTGCCAGCTCTTTTGCAAAATTATTGGATAAGCGGATGTGCCACTAGTCCATTATGAAAGTCCGTCAAGAGTAAATGACAAGGTTGAAAGATAAACACCACATACTTCCTCATGAGATATAAAACATTAACACAAATTGAGAAGCATTTTGAAGGTTTAAAGGTAGCGCATGAGAATTTACTTGGAATGGTTTGAAATGCCATGCATAGGTATTTATGGTGGACACTTTGGAACAACTTGGTTTTCAGGTGTTTGGAAGCACGAGCAGCGTTCCCGCTCAGTACAAGTGAAGGCTAGCAATAGACTGGGAAGCGACAATCAAGAGAGCAGTAACTGTCATAATCATGCTTGCGGCAAAATAAATTAACGGAGGCATAAAAGTGATACAAGAACTCTGAAGCAAATTAAATCATCGAGGCTTAGTTGACTTTTGTTCAGTCATATGCATGCGTGAGCATGTGCCAAGTCGATTCAAATGAATTATTTAGAGGAGGATACCACAATGTCATACCTATTTATGAATAAAACAATGCAAGCAAACATCTATGACATGCTACTCATATTAATAAATTGGTGCTAATCATGAGAGATCATGAACTACTAGACTTTCTTTAAATGACATATACCTCACATGAACCAACTAAACATGCTCACATGGATGAGTATATGTACAAAAATGAAAACAAATAGAGTTCATACCAGCCTCTCACCACAATCAGATTGTCGTAGATCGTCATTATTGCTTTTCACTTGTGTAGCTTGGATAATATGAAATGAAAACCACGCTCCAGCCACCGAAGACCATTGAACTCATAATGAACTTTGCAAAACCAAAGAAGAACAGCAAATATTTTTGGTGTTTTCGAATTGGGAACAAGAACAAAAGGAAACAAGCAAACAAAGCAAAATCTTTTTGGATTTTCTTATAGCAAACCAACAATAGCAAATAAAGCAAAATAAAAGCAAGAAACCAAAATAAGCAAATGGTGAAGAGAAACAACAGAAATATTTTTGGTCTTTTTGTGTTTTAGGAAAGAAACAAAGCAAAAATAAGAAAATGAAAACTAGAAAAGTCACATAAACACAAAGCAGCAGGAATTCGTCAAACTTGACAGCAGTACAGTAATCGATTTTTAAGAAATTCTTCCACTGCTCAAATCGAAAAGTGTTCAACTAATGAAAGTTAGATAACAACCTGGGGAACATGCACAAAAATTGGCTTCGCAAAATAACGCTCTGGATGTTTTTGAGAATTTTTATGGTGACAGTCCAGAATCTGTTTTCAGGCAGCACTTCCCCAAATATCATCTCCCTCTCATTAGAAAACCACTCAAAGAAGCAAAACAATTATATACAAGTATCCAGCAATCATAATATGCAAAGAATGAGTGATGCCGGTATACCTCCCCCCAAGCTTAGGCTTTTGGCCTAAGTGGAGATCAACCCCAGCGAGGGTCAGGGTTCCACGCCGGTGGATCGTACATGACGTAGTCATAATAAGGTACCGATGCAGAAGGAAAGGATGAAGGCTCCACATGACCAAAATGTTGGTGCGAAGAACTTGCTGCATCGGACGAGTCGAGGGGTTCCTCGGCCGCCTCCGTGCCGCCTCTTGCATGCTGGCCATCTCCCTCCAAGTATACATTCAGTTCACCCTCTGTGACTGACCATTCCTCCCTGGAATCAAGGTTAAATAGAACAGGCGCAGGCAATCCTACTAGTTTTTCAGTTTTCTTAGTTGTTCTCCAAGTTTTCTTATAAAATGTTATCTTGTAAGACAGGTTACTCAAGTTAGATGAATCAGAAACAAATTCATGTTTAATCATGGAGACTATGTCAAGTTTCTCTACGGAGAGCGGAATATCAAGATGGTGAGGTTCTACTCCATGAATAGCTAATAAACGGGAGGCGATAAGACCTCCACAAATTCCTCCCTTCTCACGGTTAGTAGCAAGTCTATATGCTATCAAAGCTCCCAAATTATAAGTCCTATCACCTTGTAATGCAGCAGCTAGAAAGGCTAAATCCTGAATAGATAGCTTACTTCCATTCTTTCTAGCAAGAACGCACTTGGTAATGAAGTAGGCAAAGTAGCGTATAGCTGGGAGTTGAATGCTACTAATTTTACCACTATCCTCTGAGAAGCTTCTTCCATGACAAATCATCTTGTAGAGACTCAAGAGCTCTTGCGGCGATCCCCTCATCTTTTCGCACGATCCCCATTGCGGCACTCTAATGGCTGCACAAAAATCACTGAAAGGCAAGTTGACAGTTTTGTTATAGATTTTGTACCGAACCATGGGGTTAGATTGAGACCAATTGAATTCAAAGTCCTGCACTACAGACATAGTCAGTTTGGCATATTGGCATGGTTCATCATCAACAAAATCATTCAACCCTGCACGAGAAATTAGATTCTGAACATCTCCCAAGATTCCTGCACTTCTCATGAAGTCAGTGCATGGATAGTAAGAGGGGTACACTCCCTCTTCCCGGTGAACTCTCATGACTTGTTGCACTTCCAATTCTTGTTGATTTAGTTGATGTCTAGTCCACTCCATTTTCTGAAATTTTCAACAATCAATATAAAATTTGATTTGGTGACATATAATTGAAGGAAACTACTATAGGAACTTGCTAGAGTACTAATCATGCATCAAAACTAGTTTATTCAACTTAGAACAATCATGCAAGCTCACTAAACATATTACCTACAGCAGCAAAATATTCAAGATATACTCAACCAAACAAAATTCTACTTGGATCATCGGAGGAGTCACATACCAAGGAGCAAATGTGCCAAATTTCAGCAAGAAATCTGGGCTGAGCAAAGAGATCGAAAAATCTGGAGTTCTTGAGCAGAAACACGAGTGAGAGAAAGCTGGTGTTGATTTTTTCGGGAGAGAGAAGAGTGTGGGAGGAAGAGATGGGAAAGTGGGGCTAAGGGGGGCCCACACACCAGGGTGGCGCGCCCTTTGCGCGGCTTGTGCCACCCTGGAGTGCCCCAGGTCATCCCAGTGTGCTCCCGTGCTTCTTCGAAAAATATGACCAACGGTATAATTTTTGTGAATTTTTGAAAACTTTGAAAAATGCACATTTTTGGGTATTAATTTTATTATTACTGGGCAGGAAATTTTTTGAAATCTCTAATTAACTAAATAACTTTGCAAAACAAAAGTGCTACAGCAAGTAGAACAAGTGGAGGAAGAAAGAGATGTTGTTTAACTCCTCTATGCATATAAAATGAATTTGTTAACAAGGTTGATCAAGTCTTGTCACCAAATAAATTTTACATAACATATGAAGAAATAAACCTCAAATCAATCATGTTACCTTGTATTGTATTGATATGGATCCAATCATAAGAGTTTGATATTCTTCTTTAGGCTCATATATTGGACAATCAATAGTCCCAACTTTGATAGTTCTCATATTAGAAATAGTATTAACTCCACATACTTTATCAATCCTCTTGGGGAAATAGACGGTATGCTCCTTATCATCGACATTGAAAGTAACTTTCCCTTTATTGCAATCAATAATAGCCCCTGCGGTTAAGAAAAGGTCTCCCAAGAATAATAGACATATTATCATCTTCGGGCATTTCCAACACAACAAAATCAGTTAATATCAAGCAATTAGTAGTAACTTGAACAGGAACATCCTCACATATACCAACAGGAATAGCAGTAGATTTATCAGCCATTTGCAAAGATATATCAGTAGGTATCAACTTATCTAAATAAAGTCTCTTGTAAAGAGAAAAAGGCATAACACTAACACCGGCTCCCAAATCACATAGAGCAGTTCTAACATAATTATTCTTAATAGAACAAGGAATAGTAGGTATACCTGGGTCGCCCAACTTCTTTGGAACTTTACCATTGAAAGAGTAATTAGCAAGCATAGTGGAAATCTCCTCATTAGGAATTTTCCTTTTGTTAGTGACAATATCTTTCATATACTTTGAATAAGGAGGCAATTTAATCGCATCAGTCAAAGGGATTTGCAAGAATAAAGGTCGCAAAATTTATTATAGTGTTCTTCTTCCTTTGATTTTAGTTTTTTAGCAGGAAAAGGCATTTGCTTTTGAACCCATGGTTCTCTTTCATTACCATGTTTCTTAGCAATAAAGTCTTCTTTAGTATACTTTTTATTTTTAGCATGCTTTTCAGGTTCATCTTCAACCTCTTCTTTATCATAAGCATCATTCTTATCATTATCTTTATCATGTTCATTACCACTTTCAGTTTCAGCATCAGAAATAGAAATACTATTAGGATCATTAACAGGTTCAGAGGATTCTACAACATTTTTATGTTTCTTTTTCTTTTTCTTTGAAGGTGCACTAATTTCTTTAGTTCGTTGAGAATCTTGTTCAACTCTTTTGGGGTGCCCTTCAGGATATAGAGGATCATGGGTAGAAACACCGCCTCTAGTTGTTACTTCATAAGCATGTTTCTCTTTAGAATTATTTTTTAACAAGTCACTTTGCACTTTAGTGAGTTGATCAATTTGAGTTTGAATCATATGAAAATGTTTAACAACCATCTTAACATCATTGGAGGTTCTCTCCACAATATCATGCAATTCACTAATAGCTTGAGAATTTTCCATTAAATTATTCTCTACTCTCATATTGAAATTTTCTTGCTTAACAATATAATTATCAAACTCATCTAAGCATTGAGCAGGAGATTTTGAATACGGAATATCTTCCCTAGTAAAGCGTTGAAGGGAGTTTACCTCAATCATGGATGAAGGGGGAATTATCTCACATATATCTTCTATGGGAGGTAAGTTTTTCACATCTTCGGATTTAATACCTTTCTCCTTAAGAGACTTCTTGGCTTCCCTCATATCTTCATCATTTAATTTAATCAAACCCCTCTTCTTCAATATCGGTGTAGGAGTTGGTTCAGGTGTAGACCAATAATCATGATTCCGGCCTATTTTAGCCAATAATTCTTCAGCTTCATCTGGAGTTCTTTTCCTGAAAACACAACCAGCACAACTATCCAAATATGCCCTAGACTCAATGGTTAGTCCACTATAAAATATATCAAGTAGATCATTCTTTTCTAAATCATGTCCAGGTCGAGCTCTGATAAGAGAACAAAATCTTGCCCAAGCTTCGGCAATTTCTCTCCATCTTCCTGGTCAAATCTATAAATTTTCTGTAAAGCAATATGTTGAGCACTAGCAGGAAAGTATTTTCGAAAGAAAACATCACGCAAATTAGTTGGACTTTTAATAGAACCAGGAGGCAAATTATTATACCAAGTTTTACCATCATCCTTTAATGAGAAAGGAAAATTTTTAGCAACAAAATAAGTACGCATCTTGATATCATCAGAAAACAAGCTACTCATAGAAGATAGTTCAATCATGTGTTCTACAACACTTTCTTTTTCAGTACCACAAAAGGGTGTTTTCTCAACAATAGCTATATGAGATAGATCAAGAGAAAAATCATAATCTTTATCCTTAATGTTTATAGGAGATGTGGCAAATTTAGGATCAGGAGATAGCTTATATCTAACAGTATGTTGCGCGAGAAACTTTTTAATATTACTTGCATCAGTAATAGCATTGCATTTATCAATAAAATCATCATTAAGCTCCATATAATCCTCATCGGGATCATCACTAGAATAATCAACAGACTCAGGTGAACTAACAGGTGTAGTAGTATTAGGAGTTTCAGCATTTTCAATTTGTCTAGACCTAGCAATTGTAGCATCTAGAAAAGATCCCAATGAACCACTATCATCAAGCACAGCAGAAACATTATCAATATTATAAGAGTTTTCAGATTCAGCAGAAGTACCAGCAAGTGAAGCTTGCGGCGGTGAAACAAGTTGACTTATCACAGATGGTGAATCAAGAGCAACAGAGGTACTCAGAGTTGTACCATTTCTTGTAGTGGATGGTAATATGGCGACTTTAGGATCGCGAGATTTACCCATGATGGAGAATTTGCAGCGAACAATATCAATCCAAGTGAACTTCCAAATAAAGCTATGCTCCCCGGCAACGGCACCAGAAAATATTCTTGATGACCCACAAGTATAGGGGATCGCAACTTCGAGGGAAGTAAAACCCAATTTATTGATTCGACACGAGGGGAGACAAAGAATACTTGAAAGCCTTAACAGAGGAGTTGTCAATTCAGCTGCACCTGGAAACAGACTTGCTCGCAAGAGTTTATCAGTAGTAACAGTTTTATAGCAGCAGTAGTGAAATAAAAAGCGAGTAACAAAGACAGCAGAGTGATTATAGTAAACAGCAGGATTAAAATACAGTAGGCACAGGGATGGATGACGGGCGTTGCATGGATGAGAGAAACTCATGTAACAATCAAAGCAGGGCATTTGCAGATAATAATAAAACGGTGTCCAAGTACAAAGCAATCCATAGGCATGTGTTCCATATTTAGTCGTACGTGCTCGCAATGAGAAACTTGCACAACATCTTTTGTCCTACCAGCCGGTGCCGGGCCTCTAGGGAATCTACTGGATATTAAGGTACTCCTTTTAATAGAGTACCGGAGCAAAGCATTAACACTCCGTGAACACATGTGATCCTCACGTCACCGCCATCCTCCTCCGATTGGCCACTTCGGGGCCTTTGGTTCCGGACAGCGACATGTGTATACAACTTGCAGGTAAGATCATAAAACAATGCATATCATGATGAAATAATATAATAACATGTTCAGATCTGAGATCATGGCACTCGGGCCCTAGTGACAAGCATTAAGCATAACAAGTTGCAACAATATCATCAAAGTACCAATTACGGACACTAGGTACTATGCCCTATCAATCTTATGCTATTACATGACCAATCCCTACCATCCCCTTCAGCCTACAGCGGGGGAATTACTCACACATGGATGGGGGAAACATTGCTGGTGGAGGCGTCGGTGGTGATGATGGCGATGATCTCCTCCAATTCCCCGTCCCGGGAGTGCCGAACAGAGACTTCTGGTCCCTGAGACGGAGTTTCGCGATGTGGCGGCGTTCTGGAGGGTTTCTGGCGACTTCGACTTCTCCCGTGCGTTTTTAGGTCGAAGGCGTTAAGTAGTCCAAAGGAGGGCGTCGGAGGCCGGCCCAGGGGGCACACGCTAGGGCCGCGCGCCCCCCTCCCGGGCCGCGCCGCCTAGGGTGTGGGGCCCTCGGGCCTCCTCCCGACTTGCCCTCTCGGCTCCGTCGCATTCTCAGTAAAATAGGACCTTTCGCATAAATTCCGAGGATTTTCCGAAAGTTGGATTTCTGCACAAAAAAGAGACACCAGAACAGTTCTGCTGAAAACAGCGTTAGTCCGTGTTAGTTGCATCCAAAATACACAAATTAGAGGCAAAACAATAGCAAAAGTGTTCGGGAAAGTAGATACGTTTTGGACGTATCAGTGAGCTCGGTAAGTTCCCAGCTGCGCCCTGGAACTCCCGCTCCCTTGGAGGGCCACGCTGCGTCGCTGTTCGCCTCTGGCTTGCCGACGGTGAAGTTGACCGGGGCGGCGGTTCCCGAACTCAACCGGACGCCTAGAAGCGGTGACTCTTTCCCGGGCGCGACACAGAAGACGCGCCACGTGCCGGAGGAGAGCATGCGCAGCCCCGCATCCTGTTCGACGAAATGGCGCCGCCTGCCTCGACAATGGACAACCCGGTACGTGAGCTCTGTCATTGAAAGAACATCTCTCACAATATGTTTTGTGTGTTTGCTGTCAATGTATGCGATACTCTAATGTTTGATGAAGTGGTGAAGGATGTATATAGGTACATGAATATGTGTGTGTCTTGTGTTGAAAACACGAGTCAAAAGACAGCTGAAAAGGACCACCAGGCCGGATAATCTGGGCCTGATATTTCCAAAATATCCGGCCCCCAATTTCTGGCTAAGGACTAAAACAATTGTGGCTCAGTACAGGGGCCGGATTTTTGGCCGGACATTTGGCCGGAAATTCCATAAGGCCGGATTATCCGGGCCGGATTTTCTTGAAATATCCGGCCCCCCAAGAAATGACTAAGGACCAGAGGAAATGTGGCTCAGTATAGGGGCCGGATTATTGGCCGGACTTTTGCCCGGAAATTCCATAGGGCCGGATAATCCGGGCCGGATTTTCTCAAAATATCCGACCCTCCCAAAAATGGCTAAGGACCAGACGCGAAGCAGCCCTGGACATGGGGCGGATTTTTGGCCGGACATTTGGCTGGATTTTTCCATAGGCCGGATTTTTGGTGGGGGGCGGATTATCCGGCCCCAACTTAGGCGGATTATCCGCCCCCCGAAGTCTGCAACGGCTGGATTTCTGGGGGGGGGGGTATATATACCCCCCTTCTTCTATCTTGGATGCTTGCTCAATCATTGCACAAATATCTGCCAAGCTTCACCACCATTAGAGCCACCTCAAGAACACAAGATTTGCAAGATCTCCTTCCTCCCCCAACCAAAGCTCTTGATCTTTGGAGATTCGAAGGAGAAGACACCGATCTACATCCTCACCGAAGCGTTTTTCATTTCCCCCTTATTTGTTTGAGGGATCTTATGCTAGTGTTCCTATTTGGTTCCCTAGTTGATTTGTGTTGATGTGTTGTTGTTGATTGTTGTATTGTTACAGATTTGGGAGCCTCCAATTCAGTTGTTGTGTGTGCCCCAAGAACCTTGTAAAGGCCCGGTTTCCGCCTCGAGGAAATCCCTTAGTGGAAGTGGGCAAGGCCTTCGTGGCGTTGCCCATAGGAGATCTGAGTCAAGCCTTCGTGGTTGTTGGTTTGGCTTTCGTAGCAACCACACTCCTCCAAACGTAGACGTACCTTCTTGCAAAGGAAGGGAACTACGGGAATCATCTCCGTGTCTCCGCGTGCTCCACTCTCGGTTACCTCTATCCTATTCTATCTCTTGTATTGCGTAGCTATATCTTGCTTAGTTACTTATCTTGTCATATAGGTAAATTCACTTAGTTGCATATCTAGAGAATTTACCTTTGTGTCAAGCCTAAATTAAAAAAGAACTAAAAATTGGTTAGCACCTATTCACCCCCCCCCCCTCTAGGTGCGGCATACGATCCGTTCAGTCATTCTACGCGAGTGCCGTGTATCATGCGTCTGATGTCCGGTCGTTCGTAGGACTATTGGAAGGACCGCCATGATTCAGACATCCAGGAAATTATCTACGGCGGCGGCTTCGTTCGCGATGATCGGGCCGGGACAGGCGCGCATGATGACTGGCCACCAACGCAAGATGCGGAGGACATCGACACCGCACGGCTGTTCGCCACCCAACAGACGCAGCCAACACCCGTGTCCGTCGATGACTTCGACGACGCGCCAACACAGCCTATCCCCACGGACATTGCGACGAAGAAGAAGGGCAAGAGCTTGAGGACACAAGGCTTCGTCGACGCCGAGGATAAGTGTTTGTGTGAAGCGTGGCTGGCAACGACCCATGATTGTATCAATGGCGCCCAGCAAAAGGGCAAGGTCTATTGGGCCAAGGTCTTGCAGCAGTACAACGAGACGAGGATGCACCCGCCCTACCATATCACAGGCCCTCGGACGGAAGAGTCCCTCCGGAAAAGATGGAACTACATCAAACAATAGACAAGCAAGTTCTGCTCGGCGGTCGAACATGCTATTAACAACCCCGTAAGCGGCACTGGCGTCATGACAGTCGTAAACACGATACAACCATCATCATTCTACACAATTTGCGTCATTGCATCAATTTGCGTCATTGTACATCATTGGCGGCTATGATTGCAGGTATCCCGCGCCTTGGAGAAGTTCAGGGCGACGCACAAGAAGGGCTTCCATATGGTCCATTGTTGGGAGGTGCTCAAAGACAACAACAAGTGGATGATAAGCTTTGCGGCCTACCAAGAAGCTGTGAAGAATGGGACAGCGGTCACCCTCGACGGCGAAGATGACGATCAAGGCCGTCCAGTCCTTCCACCTCGTCCACGAGGCCATAAGGCTACCAAGGCCGATCTTGTCCGGGAGGCGCAGGCCATTGCTTTCATGCAGAGCATGGAGAAGATAATGGCCGACAACCGTGCCGCCATGGATGCTAGGGACGAGAAGAGGCGGAAAAGAGGCCGCAGCTGCCATCTACCGAACCTCGCAAGGAGGTCGTCGATGTCCAAAGGCTGGACATCGAGGCCAAAAAGGCAGACGCCGAGGCCAAATTGCGTGCGAAGACACAAGGATCATGCTTGCCGACTTGAGCGCGTCGACGACGACACAGGGCATGGTTCATGAGGAGGTGCGCCAATCCGCGCGCGGGACGCATGATCGCCGGCGCCATGCGCCCAGACCTTGGCCTCCTTTTGGACTTTTTTTATTGTTGGCTTTGTTGTGCCCCTTCCACTTTGCGCCGTACGAGCTGCAAAGTGTGATGAACTTGTTTCAGCCCTCAATTTGTGGCTGCAATTTCGTGCAAAGTCGACGCTATTTCATCTTTTTTGAATTCTGGCCCTTGCCCAAAATACGTCGCCTCGCTGAAGCCAACCCCGCAAACGGACACACGACCATTTCCGCGTGCGCTAAGCGACGCAAACGGACGCCCGCGGATAATTTGGGCGTCCGAAATACGTCGCGCCGCTGGAGATGGCCCTTACCCCAGTCTGAGATACCAGGATTCAGAACTTTGGTTATCAATTGAGATAGATGGCAGAGAATGCACAGTAAGATTGGACAACGCGCAGCCGAGAGTGACAACTCATCGCTGACATACACAGGGTCAAATACAACAACAGCAGCATAGTTCCTCGTAACGAACACCAAAATAATACGGGGTATAGTACTTTGTAGAGTACAAACATTTATAAAGCTAGATTTCGAACTCGCAAAAAGGAAACTGTCCTGGAAAAGTTGGAAATTTCGTGAAAAGGAGAGACAAAGCAGCCTGCCGAATTTCCCACTTTACCCTCCACTACCCTTTACCAGCAGCTTCCGAGCTCCACTCTACAGTCTACACACCCCACTCACCTCACTCTCCCCTGTCGCTCCAATGGCCGCCGCAGCTCGCGAGCTCTCCCCGCTCCTCCTCCTTCTGCTCCTCCTCGCCACCGTCCTCGCCGCATCGGCGCGGAACGAGGAGGAGGCCCGGACGCTGGCGGCGCTCAGGGCGGCCCTGGACCCGGCGGGCCGGGTGCTGGGCTCCTGGGACCCTGCCGCCGACCCTTGCGGCGGCTCCTTCGTCGGCGTCACCTGCGACGGCACGGGCCGCGTCACGGGCGTCTCGCTGCAGGGCCGCGGGCTCTCCGGCACCCTCCCGCCGGCCGTCGCCGGGCTCCGGCGGCTCAGGGGGCTGTACCTGCACTACAACGGCATCAAGGGGCCCATACCCAGGGAGATTGCCGGCCTCTCCGAGCTCGCCGACCTCTACCTCGACGTCAACCATCTCTCTGGGCCCGTGCCCGTGGAGATTGCCGCCATGGGGAACCTCCAAGGTGAGCTTTTGATGGACTGTTTCGCGCTCAAAGATTGTGTTTTACCTTGATTTGGTTGGGGTTTTCTTGTGTAGATGGGATCTTTCTTTTTTGTTGATTGTTAGTGCTTCTTCTCATAGATTTTCTGCTGCCTTTTACCATTAGATTAGAGCCTGTTTGGATGATATCCTTGACCAGATTTGGAAAAAAAAAGTCGCATAAATCCTACAAAAACCTAGACTCAAGACGAATAAGGGGCGGCGGAAATAGAGCACTAGCTATCCGCCATTTCTTTCCCCCCCTTTGGCGTGTTTCCATTTTGGCGCAGAACCGGCACTTCGTTTCAAAATTTCCTGGTCAAGTTTGCTTCATTTATTAACCTAACCCTATGCCGCCTTGCAACTTCGGATTTTAATACTCATAAATGCGAAGATCCAATGCTACTGTACACGTCTCCTAGCCTTAAATCTTATTGCAACACAACGGTTAAATTTTGAAATGGGCACACTCGCCATTTTCGTTTTGTTTTTGCAATGGCAGTTCGTTTACTTCTGTACCAACCTTCCATTTTGTATGCTCCTATTCATGGCCTTCTTTTGGAGCAGTGTAGCAGCCACGTGATCATCTTACTTGATTTATCTTGTTTGACTCCTGCACTGATAAAAGACAAATGGTGATTCTCGGAGTTGAAAGTGGGATTTAACTATTAGAGCCACTTGGCTGGGTACAGATTCCCGTTTGTTGTAGCATCAGGTTGGATCTTGATGCATAACACTATTTTTGGCTGGAAGTGGAAATTTCGCTGATTTGATTTTTTCCCCAATGGCTGTGTTCCGCGTGTGGATACACATGAAAGAACAATGTAGTTTAGTGCTCTTTCAGATTTGCTGTGTGAAGATCTAAATCCACCGGTGCAGTTTGTTTACCTTTGTTACCCTCTTTCGCAGTGTTGCAGCTGGGTTACAACCAGTTGACAGGAAGCATACCACCCCAGCTAGGAAACCTGAACAAGCTGGCTGTTCTTGCACTCCAGTCCAACCAGCTGACCGGAGCTATTCCGGCGACCCTTGGCAGCCTATCTCAGCTGACACGGCTTGATTTGAGCTTCAACAGCCTATTTGGCTCGATCCCTTCGAAGATCGCAGACATTCCATTCCTCGAGGTCTTGGATGTTCGCAACAACACTCTATCAGGGAGTGTTCCTGCTGGTAACAGGCTCTTGCTCAACCTTTTTGGAGGTATTGCAGCGTTCATCGTATTAACTATTGTATTTTTTTGGATGCTAGGCTTGAAGAGATTGAATGGAGGGTTCCAGTTTGTGAACAACAAGGGGCTTTGTGGAACTGAGTTCAGTTTGCTTGATCTTTGTACTTCTTCAGAGGATGGCCTGAAGCCTAGCAAGCCTGAGCCTTTTGGCCCAGATGGTACTGTCAAGACAGGTCAAGTTCCCCAGTCGGCAAATCCAAACACAACGAAATCTTCAAAGGCATCTGCAGGAGTTCTTATTGTTGGTGTTGTTGCTGTGGTTGCTGGTGCTGCATTCTGTGGAATATTTGCATTCTCGTATTATCGCCGGCACAAGCAAAAGATTGGCAGCTCACTGGAGGTTTCAGATAGTAGGCTCAGCACTGACAATTACCAGCAGAAGGAAGTCTGCCGAAGGAGCGCTTCGCCTCTGATTAGTGTTGAGTACTCAAATGGATGGGACACTATGTCAGGTGGAGGTTGTGGATCATCCGGTGAGGTTGGCGATAGCTTTAGGTTCAACCTAGAGGAGGTTGAGTGTGCAACTCAGTATTTCTCCGAGGTTAACTTGCTAGGTAAAAGTGGCTTTGCTGCGACATACAAGGGAATGCTGCGGGATGGGTCTATTGTTGCGGTTAAGAGCCTAAATAAGACAAGCTGCAAGCAAGAGGAGTCTGATTTCCTGCGAGGTCTGAAGACACTCACCAAGCTGCGACATGAGAACCTGGTTGGCCTGAGGGGCTTCTGCTGCTCTAGAGGGAGGGGGGAGTGTTTCCTAGTATATGACTTTATGGTTAGTGGGTGCTTGTCACAGTATCTTGATGTTAAGGATGGCTCTGATGCTACTGTTCTTGATTGGCCTACGAGGGTTTCCATCATCAGAGGCATTGCAAAAGGTAATTGACATATCTATTGTAGCTTATAAGCTGTAATCCAAGATCGTTATATGTGCTATATCAATCTGTTGTGCATTTGCAGGTGTTGAGTACCTACACAGTAAGAAGAGCAACAAACCATCATTAGTGCACCAGAACATATCGGCCGAGAAGATCCTTCTCGACCACCACTTCGCCCCGCGGCTATCTGTCCCAGGGCTGCACAAGCTCCTCGCTGACGATGTCGTCTTCTCAACCCTGAAGGCCAGCGCAGCCATGGGGTATCTCGCCCCTGAGTACGCCAACACAGGCCGCTTCACCGAGAAGAGCGACGTCTTCGCCTTTGGGATAGTTGTCCTCCAGGTCATCACGGGCAGGAGATCTGTCTCACAGCTGAAGGTAGGCACAGCGGCCAGCGACCTTGATGGTCTGATTGATCCAAATCTGGGAGGCGTCTTCTCGAGGACTGAGGCTGCCAAGCTCATAGCAGTTGCTGCACTTTGCACAAATGAAGCGGCGAGCCAGAGGCCAGCAATGGAAGCTGTGGTTCAGCAGCTCAGCGGCTGACGCTGAGGTTCTGAACCGAGCTGATATGAAGACGTCTTCTGGGAACCTCATCGACATGAGGTCTTTTGTAGTAGTAGTAGTAAGCTGGAGGAGGGTAATGAGGATCCAGTTGCCACTGACCTGCTAGTGTGGAACATGTTGGCACTAGTTAATTAGTCACTTTCGTTGAATCTCACAATCTTTCATCACTGGAGTGATGAAAGAAATTGTGTAGATCACGGACCCGTTGGTTCATGTGTAGATCAGTATGCCGTGGATGTAGAATCCGTAGGCCATTATTAGGTTAAGCAACTTTAGCATTTCTAATGCAACTTTGGCCGCCTTCGTACTCACGTACTGTCATTTGCTTGAACTTGCTCTGCTGTGTATGCCGATATCCTTAACAGTTCGCAGTAGGAAACTCAAGAATCGCCTACCATACAACACAGATTTCAGCTCCTCCGTTATCAGCAAAATACTATTTCCGTGTTAAATCAAGAGTTAGCTGATATCAACACTGATAATCGACAAGAATTATCAGTTTCAAACCGCTCCCGCTCAAGTTGTTTTTGAGAGGATTAGGAGAGAAGCTAAATTTTGAGTTGTTAGCGGGTGCAAATCGTTTGGAGAATTTGATGCCAGGAGAGCAATTCTTGTAATTGTAACCTATTCTCAGTTATCTAAATTTGCTAAGTTTCTCCTTAATTAATAGATTGGAACAAAGCTTTTGCCACGTTTCGAAAAAAAAAACGATGAGAATATTTTTACTCACATCCTTATTTTACATGTTTGAGATGATAGATTCTATAGCTGCAAACAACAGAAGTACTCTGGCTGAACAGATGATATGTACAGTACAGTACTAGACCAGTCAACTTTAAATTTTGAATATATGGAGCAAAATAGAAAGGACATCTCAACAGTTACAGACTACTTGCCTGCGCCATCTTCTGAGCAGTGAGCAGCAGGAAGGATGCACGGGAACCGTCAAGAGTGCCGCACGCTGCTCGTCTTTTTGATCCCTCCCTCCCGGCTGAGATTGAGTTGACTGGGCCCTTAGAGCATCTCCACTCGTCCCCCAGGAGCCCCCGGCTTTTCCATCCGGACGCCCGGCCCAGCCGCGCCCCGTTCTCGTTCCCGGATTTGGGCCTAAATTCATCCGGCGATCCCACCCCCGGCCCCCGGGAGCTCTGGGACTTGACGAGTGAAAAGCGGGGAAGGGCCCGATCGTGACTCGACGCACGAACCCCACCGCCACGTCGCTCAAAATCTCCCCCCCCTCGTATCTCTCTCGCCGCCGGCACCACCCCGCCGGCTTGTTGCCCGATTGCGCCGCCACTCCTTCCCCACCCGCCTATATTCCGCCGTGTTTGGACGACGGCCTATCTGGTGCTCTTCCGCCGCCTGTTTCCCCGCTCGTTGCTCGCTCGCGGCTCGGGTTGTTTCAGCAATTTTCGTCCTCTTGTTTGCCCAACTTGTTAAATTTTATGTTGAATTTGTTTGAAATATGTCAAATGGTCGAGGTTGGGGGTTCCTGCCGGGGGGACGGCTGGAACTTCGGCGCTCCCCACGCCAAATCTCCATCCAATCCGGACGAAAATTTCGCCGGATTTGGGCGTGGGGAGCGCCAACGAGTGGGGATGCTCTTACCGTTGGTGCAGGACACTGTTCATTTCCCCCCTGCCATTATTGTGGTTCTCGTTCCAAAACCCTACTCATGTACGTGCTGTCACAAGAACTTGGCTAGTTTGGCAGAGCATGAGCCGTGGAGCAAGAAAACTCGTTTTTAAAGGCAACTGTATGTACAGAAGTCTCATCTACCACAGATTATGCTTTCAGATTTGTGACAGTACTTGTCTCCTTTTTGACAAAACTAAAACATAATTGAAACAAATTTGAACAGTAGAAAATGTTTCACAAGTTTCATAAACACGTGAACAACATATGTGAAACATACTTTAAACAGTAAATATTTTTTCACAAGTTTTAGACATGTTTCACAAATTTCAGACATATTTCACAAATTTTTAGAAACTAAATCAATATATGGGTGACATCAGTGTGACGTCATCACTGCTGTACCTACCGGAGCCTGTAAAATCGTTGGTTCTCGTGGAGCATAGTTGCATATTTCACTAGAAATATAAACCACTAAATGTATTGATTTTTTTGCGAATATTAAATGTATTGATTTGACAATGAAAATGGTACTTCATATAAGGTCCTCCTTTGATTCACATTATAGAAAAGCATAGAAGGAGGTAAGACCTAAGGTTGAGAGGTCATGCTTACTTGTTAATTCTATTGAAAGATAAATTCTCTTTAACTGTAACAAAGAATTTTTTATGAGACATGACATAATGATTTTCCCTAAAAGACTTACACTACATGTTTTTAAAAAAGATTAGTTCCCTTGAGATATGTTCCTATAAATCTTTTTTTAATAGGGTCCAAAATCCTACACAATTTATATACAAATCCTATGAAACAAATAAGCACCGAGTATTGTGTTTTTAATTTAACATTAAACTAAACAAAAACCACGATACTTTTTTTTGACAAAGGAAGTTTTCTTACTTAAAAGTTTAAGCATTACACCCAACCGATTAACGTTCGATGACATAAAACAAGATACACACAACCGTTTAACGTTCGATGACATAAACCAAGAAAATAAAGTTCAAACGAAGGAGACATAAGTGGCGGTGACACGTCATCTAAGGCAACGGTGGTCCTATTCGAAGACTATGCTGCCATCCATGTTGGATAACAAACTCATTTGTCGTGTCATTCAACCGTGTTTAAATAGGTCTTTGTTCTCTGCCCGTTGCAGCGACGTCCATGAACGGAGCAAAGTGGTACACCGATAGATAACTTGCATGGGAGACATAATTTTATCATTAACAACCTTGTCATTCCTATATAGCCACAATGACCAAATTACGGCAACCGCTCCCACCCTAAACCTATGCTCCACCCCATTAAGCCAATTACCAAAAATATTTGTAACACTACGTGGCGGATATAAGGTTGAACATATTTGGATGATTGGCCATATAACTCGCGAAAATTGATATTGAAAGAAAAGATGCTTTATGATCTCATCATGATGACAAAAAACCTATTTCGTATATCCATGCCAACTATGCTTACCAATGTTATCCTTAGTGAGAATGACCCTCTACGAAGATACCACGCAAAACCTTTGTTTTAAGTGGTATTTTAATTCTCCAGGCCATCTTATTTTTTAAAACCGGTTCAACAGGATGAATCAATGCCCTGTACATGGAGTCCACCGAGAAAATATCATTCTCGTTTAGGTTCCAACGGAACTCATCGGGCCCCGCGTTAGATGGACGAAAACCAAATGTTGTAACAATTTATCCTAGGATACAAGTGGGGTCCAATAAGATCTCTTCTGAATGACACATCGGGTGGGGATGATCCCAAAACCATGGCCAAAGTATTACCCTTGTGTCGCACAAAATTGTATAGAGATGGATATTGTTCACGGAGTGTGGCATGCCTAGCCACTTATCCTTCCAGAAACGTATCTCAGATCCAACCTTTATAGAGAAAGTACCATAGGGGAAGAAATATTTCTTCGACACCATGAGGCCTGCCCAAAAATGGGAGTCCCCATGTTTCCAATACACGTGAGAAATTGCACTTGAGCCAACATACTTTCTTTTTAGTATTGTTTGCCAAACTCCTTCCTGATAAAGAAGCTTGTAAAGGCATTTACCAAGAAGCGCCTTGTTCGTAACCTCAAGGTCATGAACACCTAGCCCTCCTTGATCTTTGGGGCGCCAGACAACACTCCACTTAGTAGCCGATATTTCTTTTTCAAACAGCCTCCCTGCCAAAAGAATCGTGGAAGGAAGTAATCCAACCATTGCAAGACTCCTTTGAAACTCCGGAAGAAAAAAATCATACACAACACCATATTTGTGAGTACCGAATTTATGAGAACCACTATCCCCCAAGGGGGAGTAACTTTCCTTTCCAGCTACTCAATCGTTTTTGCAGTCTCTCATCAACGTATTTCCATTCAGCTATCGTCAGTCTCTAAAAATGAATCGGAATACCCAAATAGTTAATAGGAAATTGTCCCAATCCATAGCCAAAACTCTCGGCATATAGATGGGCGTCCTCCTGGGCCTCACCAAAACAAAACAATTTTCTCTTATGGAAATTAATCTTCAGATCTGATAATTGCTCGAAAGCTGATAATATCAATTTTAGATTCGTCGCTTTCTCCAGGTCATGTTCCATAAAAAGAATCGTATCGTCGGCATACTAAAGGACATATAGCCCACCATCGACAAGATGCGGAACCATCCCTTCAATTTGACCCACAACCTTCGCACGCTCAATAGTAATAGAAAGCATATCCGCTATAATCTTAAATAACGTTGGAAATAACGTCGGCATACTAAACATTTTTTTCGTTTGGAAGTACCTGCCAGCGTCGTCATTGACTTTCATGGCTATACTTCCTCCGAAAACAAAATTTGAAATCAATTTTAAGGATAACACCATTCATCTTTCATACAGAGTGTCTGCCGAAGAAAAGAGTACTTAAACTTATCATAAGCTTTTTTCAAAATCAATTTTAAGGATGACACCATTCATATTTTTCTATAAAGACCACGATATTTATTATGGTTCCAAGATAGAGTAGCTTAAATGATAATAACATAAGTTTGAAAAGGCTAAGACAACACATATCCAATGAAAAAAATAAGGGATTGGGACAATCTCCTACTCGGAATCCCCCCGCGCTCTCCTCGTTTTTATTTACCCTGTGTTTTGGCTCTAGTTCACATCAAAGTTTCTCTATAGGAAAAAAATATCAACACCTATAACTTCATATTTACATAATATAAAAATTCAATTCAAGATGATTCTAATGGTACTAATTTTGTATTCTATATATGAATATGTTTTCTATATTTGCAGTCAAACTTAACTCGTAAATTTGACTTTGACTAAACCTAGAACGGAGGGAGTATTGGTAGACTGGTAGTACATGCACATTTCTTGGATAAAGCTAGTACATGCACATAAACTTACCAAGAGAAAGATCCATGGCCACTGAACCGCGAGAGAAGGCCAAATCCAGCCCCAGCCGATCGAATCCTCCCGTTCCTGGGGAAAGCAAAATAGGTAATTTTGTTTAACCAAACCGAGAACAAAAGTAACAATCGAAAGAAGCGCCTAATAACCATCTAATCACAGCGCCATTATCGCGGCCATCAGGACAGGACAATTAGACAAATCGATCTTCGCGTCAAACATGGTCCTCTCTTTCGCCGAGACGTTTTGTTTTCTTTCAGACGCACGCCCTGCTAGCTGCAATGATGCAGCGGCGAACGGCAGCGACGGTGGCCCTCGCCATTGATACGAGAGAGAGAAGCTCGGCGCTGCTCCAAAAGCTACTCCTGCTCAGCTGGGCATCGTTTCGAGGATGCCGCTCGTCCTCTGTCGCGAGTCCACAGAAAGCTGCATCGGGCAAATCCATCGGGGATTACAGTAAAAAAGTAAAGCTTGGCATCTGGCTGGTGGATTCACAGGCTGTCCGCCATTTCGGGTCCAGAGCGTATTGACTCTGCTACGCAGCTCTGCACGGGGCGGCGTGATGGTTGTTTCTTCGTGGAATTCCAGGTGCGCGCAATTTGTTTTGGTCTTTTGGCTGGCTACCCAGCAACAATTCAAAAGTCCTTTTTTCCAGCAACTATTTTGAATGAATCTGTGAGAGCAAGCGGAGGTGGGAATTCATTGGCCGGCTGGCCGCCAAAATTTTGGCAACAACCAAACAAAGACCAAAATTTGATAGACATCCAATTTTTTTGCCTGGGCTAGTAGGAGCACCAAACCAAGCACAGTAGCACACCCTGGAAATGCTGATAAGAGCATGTCTGAAAATACCAAAGTGAGCCCGGTCTAGTTGAAATTGTGGCCTGGTTTTTTGAAGAAGAAAAAACGCTAATATTTTCAAAACTGTAAACTTGCACAATATAATAGGTAGGCTAGCATACGTGACATGCTGGAGGTCTCACAGGTAGCAAACATGGAGGCTTGTTAATGCACCGATCACAAACTGAACATGTGAGAAATTTTGGTAAAAGAGATCACCCTGCCCAATTTATTGACAAAAAAGACCACCTGTGAGTGCAATTGACAAAAGAGACCATCTCGGTTGTGGCGGCAGCGCCCCCAGACGACACGTGGCACATGCCGCCGGAGGCTGTGGCGGCACGTTAGACGCTGCGCCACGCCGCCGTCTACAGCTACGGACCATGCCGCCGGAGGCTCGGGCGGCAGGCGCCTGCCGCCGCAAGGACTGGCGGCCTGCCTGCCTCCACTAACCTGTGAATTCGCTGTCTTGTGCTGCGCCGTGGGTCGCCATGCCATCAGCATGCCCCGGCTTTATCATGCAGTTTCTGCTAGTTAATTTTCGCAAAAAAAAAAAAAAAGAAGATTTTCTGAGTACACATGTGACTCTTGTTCGGAATATTGAGTTACCCGGTAATACTTGGAGGTTCTTGGATGATCCGACTTGTCTTGTATTACCCCCTCGGCAGATAATATCTAGTCAAATTCTAAATTCGTAGAGTTTACCAATTACATAACGAAAAATGTCAAATTCTACAATACGAAGTCAATACTATTAGAATCACGCTGAAGTATTATTTCATATTGTAGATATTGATATTTTTGCTATATAGTCAGTTAAACTTTATAAAAAAAATTGAACCTAGCCAATGGCTTTTTCATTGATTAGGCCGAAAAAGAAGTTGAACAGTTTATAAGGGAAACCGTCCAAAAACCTGATACAACAGCCAACACAACACGCCGACCCCGAGGTCGCGCCCACAAATGAGTTGACGACCAAGCCGCCCGAACGACCAAGGTCGACACCCCAACACCTCAACGCGATAAGGCGGAGGCAAAAGACCGAAGCCGCCGCTCCGACATCCACGCCGGCCCCGAGGCCGCGCCCCCACGCGAGCCGACGACCAAGTCACCCAAGCAAGCAAAGCAGACACCCTGACGCCTCGACGCAACACGGTGGAGGCGATATCCCGGAGCCGCCGCTCCGGCATCCACGCCAGCCCCAGGGCCGCGCACCGCCCAGCCGAAGACGAGAAGCTCGCTGACACCAACCACCAAAGCGCTCCACTAGTCCATCCGACCGGCGGCACATCCAAAGCGAGGCCCCAACAGGAAAGTGACACAAGAGCGTCACTGTAATGTCCCAGGTTTAGAGACGATCGAGGGGTAGATTTTAGAAAGGGATGTGCATTGCATCGTAAATTCTGGGGAAATTCCGCGCTTTTAAAACAAAACTGCATCGAAGGGGGACAAGTTTCTCTTTCGACATCTTACAGGGTTAAGGTTTCGAGAGTGCGACAAACTTGTTCCTACTCAACTACATTAGGGTTTTGAGAAGAGAGAAGAGGTCTTGCATCACAAACTTAAGTTGCATGATTGAATTCAAACCAAAGTTGAATTTGAATTTCAAATTCAAACATTAAATGGATATCTCACAATTCAAACTTGAGACAATTCAATAAACAATTATAAGTAATCAAGAATATAAATAGTACAACAATTATATAAAGCTTATTAAGAAAAATGGGAGCTTTATTGATAATCACACATAATACATTGTCAATTACAATATCCAGAATAGTAATATGAAATATTACAACACATTACATAAATTGGCAAAATAGAAGAAAGAAAATAAAAGAAAAGTACAAGGTAATATACTATCCTAAATACTACAAAGTAATCTCCATTTGAACTTGGATTTGATGATCTTCATGCCCATTTGGATCATCAGATTGATCCCTGCATAAATCAAAGCAAAAACAAGTTATGCCAAGTGGCATAGCCACTTGGCAGGTTAGAAAGAAATGGAAATGGTGGATAATACCAAGTTCTGCCGAGCTGATCCACTCTCACAGCCAAGTGCAAAGTATCAGGATACACACACACACACACCTGCTCTGTGTGCATGGAGCACAACACACACACACAGCTAGTGAGTCACCAACACATGCCAGGCCTTGTTGTCGACCAGAGAAGAAGAAGAAGATCATATAAAAGCTTTTCACAGCCCAAAACCCTAGCCATTAGCTTCATCCATCGATAGGTAGCAGGGTAAGTCATCAGAAACCAAGCACAGCTCAAGAACACCAAGAACAGGTGAACAGCTAGAGCTGTTTCATCTATTCCCAAATTACCAGAAAATAAACCAAGCATCTCAAGCTTGCAAGGAGGAGCAGGGCAAGCCAAGAACTCAACCAGCAGCTGAACCTCTACATCAACAACCATTTCTAGGAGCTGGAGTGAGGTATACCACCAATCATGAGCAAGAAGGGTTTTGCTCATACAAATCCATCATTTGCACAAGTCACAGAAAGCAAAGTGGGTAGATACCCCATATGTGAGTCATCATCTGGCTACTAGCCAAATTGGTGCAAGAAAAACAAGAGGAAAACCAATAGGAAGGCACCCTGGGGAACATTGGCTATGCCAAACCAGTGACATAATCAAAGAAATCCAACAAGGGATGATCCTATCTAGCTACCAGATTTACTTAGCACCTATGGCCACTACACCATCAGACAGGATTAGACTATCATGTGTCTATCCAGGTTTGTCAACATCAAAAGCATCTGGCAACCAAACATGGTCAGGCCAGTGAGCAACAATTCACCACAGTAAGCCACAGATAAAGGGGGAGCTACCATGACAGCACCAAGTGGCTGTCAAGGCCACCTCAACCCACAACCAACATTTCCAGCCATCACATCATTACCCAAGAGGGTTCAGTATGAGCTAGGGTACCCAACAGATGTTGGCATCCCTCTAGCTACATCAAATTCATCCATATGATCATTACTGTTAAACAGTTCACATCATTTATCCATCTAGTAAAGCAAGGAATTACAGATAAATGAAACAGTCCAGTAACAAAAGCACCAACATCTTGCCAGTGACCCAATGGCTCACTGCAAGCATCAGATGATGCTTGAGCAAGCATCAACACACATCAGCACAAGCATGTGTGTCACACAGACACCAGAGGGAGCACCAGATAAGCACAGGCAGCTAGCAAGCATGCAATCAACAAGCAAGTGGTGATCAATTGATCACCAGAGCCTGCTAAAGCATACCAAAGCATGCTAGAATCAATCACTGGTATCACACAGAAATTTTATGAATTAAACAGCCACAGTTAATCAATAGATGCTTCACAGATAATCAAATAATAATTCATGAATGTATCCAGAGTACATCAAAGGCATGATGAGCCACTGGATCAAGATGCACAAGCAAGGCACACATCAACTTATTATTAAATAACATTGTTAAGCCACAGTAATGCTCAATTGAGCACAATCATAAATCTGAGCATCAGAATAAGCCACCATGGCTCTGGCACTTGCATAATTGCAAGAAATGGCACACTGTAATCAAGCCAGGGTATCACACATGAATACACTTGAACTCTGGCAAGAATAGCAACTAGAATAGAGGCACAGAACAGGAATTCAGGAAGAATAGCAAGCACTAGCATGGCCTGGGCAACACTGGTCAAGGCCAGTAAGGCTAATAGCAAGAATGGCAGCAGCACAGCTTAGGCCACAACAACAGAGCAAGAGCAGCACTAGCCAAGAGCAGAAGATCACACACGCATGCACAGCAAGCGCAAGCAGTGGGCACGGCACAACATCTCCATGGGAGAGGCAGGCCAATCAACTGGAGCAGCGCAGAAGGAAGAAGGAGGGAATAATGGAGGCGTGTACCGGAGCGGAGCACCCGGCGTGCCATGGCACGGCGGCACGGCCACCCACGGCAGCGCCAAGCCGCTGCCTGGCGTCGCCGAGCGAGAGCGCCCCAGCACCGCCCCGGCAACATCCACGGCGGCGTCACGGCACCAGAAGCGCCGGTGAGCAACGCATCGCCGTGCGGGCGAACGCGACGGGGGCAAACGAAGAAGGAGACGAAGAACAGATCGAGCCGGAGGATCTGGTGCGCCGTCGTGAGGCGGTCCAGATCCGCCGCATCTCGTCGCCGGAGTTGGCCGGAGACGGCCGGAGTATTTAAGGCGGCGACCACGCATCGCCAGAGAGTCGAGGGGGATTAGGGTTTCTGCGCGAGGAGAGAGGAGAGGACGAGTGGGCCGACCGAGCCGAAAGGGTGGCTCGGGTGCGACCTAACCCGCTGGGCCACCCTGACAGGTGGGCCCAGGGGCATTTTGGTCATTTCACAAAATCACTTAAATACAGAAACTTTGAAATTTCATAAGAAATGTTTAAAAGCTCTAAAAAATAATTAAAAATATGAAAATTGATCAGCATAAAATTCTCTATCATAATAAAATACAAAAGGGAATTTTTGAAGACAACTAAGAATAAGTCTTAATTTGATGATTTAAATAATCAATTAAATCACACATATTATTTTCAATAATAAAAATCAGTCCATTAATGCATTTGGACTTTAAAAACACCTTGACAACATTTCAAGGTTCTATTTACCCTAAATAGAGTATCTCCAAATCAATCTTAGTATTAACCTCTCACATGAAATAATAATGACATCGGAAGGGGGGAAACAAACCCTAAAAGCTGAATCATGCATAATTGCTTCTTTAACCATTGCCCTTATCGGACAATGATGCTATTTTTCAGAAACAGAGGACAAGGGTCAGTCCACACCATCCAACCGCAAAACTTGTGTTCAGGCAAGTTCATCGCTTGCTCATGTCATTTGAGTATCTTTATCAAATTACTTGCAAAGTACTATGATTACCACTATTGCATAAAAACCAAAACCACTATTTTCCTAACTATGAATATGACTATGTGGTTGGCAATGGAACCATGGATTGTGTTGATATGGTGGAGGTTCCATTGCAAGGGTTTATATCCATCTAGGATTAACAACAAATGTCGTCCAGTGATTCTTGTGCCGTAATACCCGTGTTAACCATAAGATCCGGAGTGGAGGAGTTTCAAAAGTGTTTCCATCTCGTACATAACGTGCAGAGAACGTAACTAGACGGGCAGAACAAGTAGAATTGTAGCCCGTAGTAAAACAAGAAAGCAGGCTGGTTAAGCCTTAAGTCCCCACGTATAATGCGGTCTATGATGGGTTGCGCTACGGCGAAGGAGTTTGGTTAACGAGTCCCAAACCGTTGTCGTGGTCGGGGTCCACCCGTGAGTGGGAATAATGGGACCGGCGAGGACCCAGGGTCGGGGTATGCAACAAAGGGTGGGTGTGCGAGTAGCGGAGGAACATGATTGGCTAGACCTTATACCGGGCCTCACCGAAGGAAGTGTGGACGGAAAGCTGCCGGTTGGCACCAAGGTTAAGATCTCTTATGGGTAAAGCAACACACCTCTCCAGTGTAAAGAACCGTGACCTGTCACTCCTGTTCGGGATATGGAAGCGAACGCGGCCGGAAAGGAGCTCCATGAAGTTCTAGTAAACCGGTGAAGGCCGACGCTCTTTGAAATAAAAGCAATCTCTTGAAGAAATGTTTATCAAAACCTGCATTGGTATTAGACTTTCTGGTCTAAGATCGTAGTTAGTGCATTAAACACCTCTTATCTATAATGAACTTGTTGAGTACGCTCGTACTCATCCTACTCTTAAATCCCTTGCTTAGATTGTCTGAATCGTCTGGAGGAGGACTACGACAACCCTGAAGGAGCCGAGATCATTGGCTATGAAGAACCAGACCTCTCTGGAGGTATTGAAGGCGTAGACTACCTCATAGTCGACGGAACCGGGGAGGCTTCCGGAGGAGATCAAGCCTAGAAGCACCGAGTAGTAGTAGTAGCCGAGCAGTGTGAACTCTTAGTATTTAGCTGCTCGAGGTAATAAATGTATAACCTAGTGAAACTTCTATATTGTAAGTTAAGTTGGGTTCGCCTCGAACCCAGGAGTATCCCTCTTAGGACCCAAGAGGAGCTCCGAGACGATATGTGTTTTATGCTTGTAATAATAAATGAATGAGTTATGGACCTGCTATGTTCTGTTGTACTACTCTGAGGGATGTAATATTTGCGAATGGTACTTCGTGAATGTTATATCAACGACGGCATACTACAACATGCAGTGGTATGCAGGGTCACCACAGTTGGTATCAGAGCAAAAGCTTTGACCTTAGGTTGGAACCTAGTAAATGGGACGAACGTTAGGAGTCAAATAGGACTAGTAAAGAATTCTCTAAAAATATGGTGTATATTCAATTGAGAATACAACAATCATATCTTTTAGTGCGATAATTCTTTATTATCTCTATTATGATGCATTATTACTAATCTTATATTCTTTCTATTTCTACAGCCAACAATGGCAAGTTCACGTCCGGGACGAAACGTGAAAGTAATGGATTCAACACTGAGTGAATATGAAGGAGGACTCGCAGATATTCTTCGTGCCATGTTACTTGAATTTGGGTGTGATCCCCAGATCCAAGTAAAGAAATACATGTACTACGATGGTACTGTATTGGCAAAGTGTAGGGTAGGACTACGACTTCCCGAATCTTTAGGAATGAGCGTAGTAATGCCAGCAGGTGAGGCTAGGACTATCAACACAGCCTACCACATAGCCGTTATGAGAGCCATAACCGATATTCGGGAGCATAAGACGAAAGAGCTTATGGGTTCCGAATTCACACACATTCCTCATATGGAAGAGGAAGATGATCCTATGCTTAACCACTTCAAATATGCAAAACGCAAACCAGCAGAAGCCGCAAAATACATGGACAATAGCCGCAACTTACTATCATTGTTCTTTCAGTTGAACCGTCATTTGACGGGAGCAATTGATACAATGCTAGAGGAGTTTACTGAGCCCAAGGAGGAGACTAAGGGGAAGGAACCTATGGAGAATGAGGTGCACACACCAGTTTACTCAGCTGGTGACTATATTAGTATTGACCACCCTGAACGAGAAACTACACCCGTTACACCTGGGAACTATCTTAGTAGTTCCTATAGAGGATATGAGGGTGGAGAGGAATCCGGAAACAATCAGCGTTCCGTGACTCCTATAGAGAACTCCACGGGTTGGCGTTGGGGGTCTGATACTGGAACCCATAGTACTTCAGTATATTATGACGGGGAGATGAATGAGGACGCCACGACCCAGAACCAGAGTTATCCGTGGAATGGGGAAGAAGATGGAGGGTATCCGACACAGGTTGAGTCGGATACGAATGTTGGAGATACCTATGGTGGAGTCACAGGGGAGTGCACCCGATGGGTGGACTATGATGCACTGAATGACCAGTTCGTGAACACTGATTTCTCCCTGGGATCATCATCTGATTCCGACTACCAGCCGACGGGAAGACCTTATGTTCCAGGTTTTGTCAGGAGGACGACACGTTCGACCGGATGGAAGCCTGGGATGTACCGGGAGTGAAGATCGACTAGAGACCACCAAGGGAGGCGAGACTATAATATACAAGTACCACATGTATTATAGTATGTAATATTTGTAGAAATTTGTACATATACTTCAATAAGTAAGTTTGCATACTCACAACGTCACTGAGTATTGTAATAAGACCACTTAAGTATGTATATACATGGTATATGTTTTGTATGTTTTGGATTTGCTTCTTGATTTCCATTGCGTGACTAGTTCTGTGCACAAGGTTGAGCTCGAAAACTTGCGCATGGAGTAATTATGAGTATCATCTTGTGTTGCAGAACTAGGGGGTTATGTCGGGACCGGTAGGTGAGGAGACAGAAGCGCAGCGCATGGAGCGCGAGGCAAAGCAAAAGGAAGAGGCTGATGAAGCAGCCATGAATCAGTTTCCACCACCACCACCACCCATGACGCAGCAGAACTTTGTCCAATACATGCAGATGATGGAAGAGAGACAACGTGTAACGTTGGAGCAGCAGAATAAATTCTTCCAGGAGCTGCTGCAACAGAACAGTGGAGAGACCCGAGAATCAGGGAGTCACCTTATCGACTTCGAACACAAAGCCTATATCTTTCGCATACGCGCCCGAGCCGATGGACGCGGAAGCTGGCTTATGGACACCGAGCGAAAGCTCAATACCGTTGGTTGCGACCTGGAGAAGGTCCGTTATGCTACACACTTGTTGTGTGGACCTGCCGCATCATGGTGGGACAACATCGTAGCCGTTTATCCGGCTGGAAAAGTATTCACCTGGGAGGAATTTGCAAGGAAGTTCAGGGAATCTAATGTCCCCGAAAGCATTGTGGAACTGTCGAGAATTTGAAAGTCTGCGAAGGATAAAGCTATCCCGACTTATGTCGGAGTTTTCAAAGTTGTCCCGGACGTGTTGAGGAGGTCAACACCGAGGACAAGAAAAGAAGAGGTTCTTGCGGGGTTAAGTCCCCCAAGGCACCGGATGATGAGAGCGACAGAATTCCAAGAGTTGGTGGATGCAGCCATCACTCTTGAAGATGATTTCAAGCAACTGCAGGATGAGAAAAGGAAGAAGGCTAAATTTGAGCCTAAGAGGTTTGTCAGCAACAAGCCAAATACCAGCTTGAGTTTCAAGCCAAGGTACTACTACTACTACTACAATAGCAGGAGGAACCAAGCGTTTCAGACTGCAAATCCAATGGTTTGCCGAAGCTGTGGACTTCCAGGGCATTTTGCCAAGGATTGCAAGAAGCCAAGGATAATATGCTTTGGTTGTCGCCAGGAGGGGCACATGCTGAAGGACTGCCCCAAGAGAAATACTGGAGGAGGTCAGGAGGAGGAGGAAGCCGAGGAGGGAACTGGAAGAACAAGAAACCCTTCGGCAAGTTGAACTGCACCAGCCTGGAGGAGGTGGTTAACTCCGATCGTGCAGTGATAGGTACGCTCCGATACTCACTCATCCTGGCAAAGTACTTTTTGATACTGGTGCAACTACATCATTCGTTTCTCAGCAATTCATCATTAAACATGGGATTAGTTGCACTAAGTTAGAAACACCCATGACCATACTTTCCGCGGGGGGGACGATAGTAGTAACCCATACCAAACAAAAACAAGTCATCATGATCAATAAATGCGCGTTTGACGCAGACCTGCTCATTTTACCGATGAAGGACATTGATGTCATTCTTGGTATGAACTGGTTAGAAGCTAACGGAGCATTGATCGACTGTGTGAACAAGACTGTGTCTTTGAAAAGCCCAGATGGAAGTAGAATGATCTACCAAGGAGACAAGCATACACGGATTGAAGTTGAGCTACAATTGAACAGCATGAAGGAGGTGAAGTTGGAAGATATACCTGTAGTAAATGAATTCCAGGATGTGTTTCCTAAGGAATTACCTGGAATGCCACCAGATAGGGAGATAGAATTCACTATCGACCTAATTCCAGGAACAGCTCCGATTGCTAAAGCACCATATAAGATGGGGCCTAAGGAGTTGAAAGAACTTAAGGAGCAATTGGATGACTTGGAACAAAAAGGATTCATACAAGAAAGTGTTTCACCATGGGGATCACCTGTGATCTTCGTAGATAAAAGAGATGGAGGTAGAAGGATGTGCGGAGACTACAGGAATTTGAACAATGTCACAATCAAGAACAAGTACCCACTTCCAAGAATACAAGATCTATTTGATCAAGTTAGAGGCGCGGGAGTCTTTTCCAAAATTGATCTAAGATCCGGTTATCACCAGATAAAGATCAAGAAGGAAGACGTTCCAAAAACAGCCTTTGTCTCAAGGTATGGACATTATGAATACCTTGTAGTGCCTTTTGGATTAACCAATGCCCCAGCAATTTTCATGAATCTCATGAATAAGATTTTCATGCCATATCTAGACAAATTTGTCATCGTATTCATTGATGATATCTTGATCTATTCCAAAGACAAAGCAGAACATGCTGAACATCTGAGGTTAGTATTGCAAACACTAAGAGAACATCAACTCTATGCCAAGTTCAGCAAGTGTGAATTTTGGCTAGATCAAGTGGAATTTCTTGGTCATGTCATTAGCAAAGATGGAATAGCTGTTAACCCGAGCAAGGTAGCAGCAGTTTTAGAATGGGAAGCACCCAAGACTGTCAAGGAAATCCGAGGATTCCTAGGAATGGTAGGATACTATCGGAGATTCATTGAAGGATTCTCCAAGATAGCAGGACCAATGACAAAGTTGTTAAGAAAGAACACACCATTCGTGTGGTCAGATGAGTGTGAGAAGAGTTTTCAAACTCTGAAAGAGAAACTCACCACGGCACCGGTGTTGGCAGTTCCTGAAGTTGGCAAGGATTACACCGTGTACTGTGACGCATCCAAGCATGGATTGGGTTGCGTACTCATGCAGGATCGGAAGGTAATATCTTATGGATCAAGGCAACTCAGACCTCATGAAGTGAATTATCCAACACACGACTTAGAATTAGCAGCAGTTGTATTTGCACTCAAAACTTGGAGGCATTTTCTCTATGGAGCCAAGTGTGAGCTCTATACGGATCACAAGAGTCTCAAGTATTTCTTCACTCAGAAGGAACTCAATATGAGGCAGAAAAGATGGCTTGAACTGATAAAGGATTATGATTTGACCATCAATTATACTCCAGGAAAGGCTAATGTTGTAGCAGATGCCTTGAGTAGGAAGAGCACTGGAGGAGTGGAACAAGAGTTATCACCGGAGTTGAGGAAGGAAATAAGCCAAGCCCAAATACAACTTTGGGAGAAGGAAGCTCATGAAGGACTATCGGCTTTACAAGTAGCCGATGAGCTAAATGTTAACCTAAAGAATGAGATAATGATGGGTCAATTGGACGATCCATTCATCATGGAGGAAATGAGAAGAATAGATGAAGGAAGACCATCAGAATTTCACCGCGGAGAATCGGAATCATTATGGTTTCAGAAGAGGATTTGCGTTCCGGATATTGCTGAAATCAAGGAAGTAATACTCCGGGAAGCCCATCAAACACCATACTCCATTCATCCGGGAAGTACGAAGATGTACATGGATCTAAAGGAGCTATTCTGGTGGAACAACATGAAGAGAGAGATAGCACAATATGTGGCGGAATGCCATACTGCCAAAGGGTGAAGGCTGAACACCAGAGTCCGGCAGGAAAGTTACAACCTTTACCCATTCCGAATGGAAATGGGAGGAGATAGGAATGGATTTCATCACCGGACTACCCATGACCAATAAAAAGAAGGATATGATATGGGTAATCGTGGACCGGTTGACGAAAAGTGCACACTTCTTAGCGGTAAACCAGCAAGATAAAGGAGAGAAACTCATCGATCTTTACATCAAAGAGATCGTGAGTAAACATGGAGTGCCCAAGAAGATCGTGTCGGATCGAGGATCCGTGTTCACGTCAGCATTCTGGAAGCAATTACATGAAGCTTTAGGATCCAAGTTGGACTATAGTACCGCCTATCATCCTCAGACAGGTGGACAAACGGAGAGAACTAATCAGATCCTAGAGGATATGCTTAGGGCTTGTGCCCTAGACTTCGGAGGGTCATGGGAAGAGCACTTGCCACTAGCAGAGTTTTCATACAATAATAGCTATCAAAGCAGCATCAAGATGGCACCATTCGAAGCTCTGTACGGAAGAAAGTGCAGATCACCCATATGCTGGTATGAAGGTGGAGCAAGCAAAGAGTTCAATCCTGATTATGTCAAGGAAAAACAACAAATTATTGACATTATAAGAGATAGGCTCAAGATCGCCCAAAGCCGACAGAAAAGTTATGCTGATCAGAAGAGAAGAACATGGGAGCCACAAGTTGGAGACATGGTATACCTCAAGGTGAGCCCGATGAAAGGTCTTCAGAGATTTGGAGTAAAGGGAAAGTTAAGCCCTAGATACATCGGACCTTTCAAGATTCTGAGTCAAAACCGAGGGTTAGCCTTTGAATTAGAACTACCGGGAAGGTTATCCCAAGTTCACAACGTATTCCATGTGTCACAACTCAGAAAGTGTTTGAAGACCCCAGATGAGCCAGTATCACATGAAGAGCTTGAGACAACCAGATTTAACATACATCGAGAAGCCAGCGAAGATTCTCGAGGAGAACTGGAAACAACTCAGGAATCGAGCCATAAAATACTGCAAGATACAATGGAAGCATCACCCCGAGAGGGAAGCCACCTGGGAAAAGGAGGAAGACCTGAGGAAAACATACCCCGAACTCTTCAGGTATCACAACCACAACTTCGGGACGAAGTTTTCTTTAAGGGGGAAAGGCTGTAATGTCCCAGGTTTAGAGATGATCGAGGGGTAGATTTTAGAAAGGGATGTGCATTGTAAATTTCGGGAAATTTCGCGCTTTTAAACAAAATCGCATCGAAGGGGGACAAGTTTCTCTCTCGACATCTTACAGGGTTAAGGTTTCGAGAGTGCGACAAACTTGTTCCTACTCAACTACATTAGGGTTTTGAGAAGAGAGAAGAGGTCTTGCATCACAAACTTAAGTTGCATGATTGAATTCAAACCAAAGTTGAATTTGAATTTCAAATTCAAACATTAAATGGATATCTCACAATTCAAACTTGAGATAATTCAATAAACAATTATAAGTAATCAAGAATATAAATATTACAACAATTATATAAAGCTCATTAAGAAAAATGGGAGCTTTATTGATAATCACACATAATACATTGTCAATTACAATATCCAGAATAGTAATATGAAATATTACAACACATTACATAAATTGGCAAAATAGAAGAAAGAAAATAAAAGAAAAGTACAAGGTAATATACTATCCTAAATACTACAAAGTAATCTCCATTTGAACTTGGATTTGATGATCTTCATGCCCATTTGGATCATCAGATTGATCCCTGCATAAATCAAAGCAAAAACAAGTTATGCCAAGTGGCATAGCCACTTGGCAGGTTAGAAAGAAATGGAAATGGTGGATAATGCCAAGTTCTGCCGAGCTGATCCACTCTCACAGCCAAGTGCAAAGTATCAGGATACACACACACACATCCTGCTCACAAGACTGTGTGCATGGAGCACAGCACACACACACAGCTAGTGAGTCACCAACACATGCCAGGCCTTGTTGTCGACCAGAGAAGAAGAAGAAGATCATATAAAAGCTTTTCACAGCCCAAAACCCTAGCCATTAGCTTCATCCATCGACAGGCAGCAGGGTAAGTCATCAGAAACCAAGCACAGCTCAAGAACACCAAGAACAGGTGAACATCTAGAGCTGTTTCATCTATTCCCAAATTACCAGAAAATAAACCAAGCATCTCAAGCTTGCAAGGAGGAGCAGGGCAAGCCAAGAATTCAACCAGCAGCTGAACCTCTACATCAACAACCATTTCTAGGAGCTGGAGTGAGGTATACCACCAATCATGAGCAAGAAGGGTTTTGCTCATACAAATCCATCATTTGCACAAGTCACAGAAAGCAAAGTGGGTAGATACCCCATATGTGAGTCATCATCTGGCTACTAGCCAAATTGGTGCAAGAAACAAGAGGAAAACCAATAGGAAAGCACCCTGGGAACATTGGCTATGCCAAACCAGTGACATAATCAAAGAAATCCAACAAGGGATGATCCTATCTAGCTACCAGATTTACTTAGCACCTATGGCCACTACACCATCAGACAGGATTAGACTATCATGTGTCTATCCAGGTTTGTCAACATCAAAAGCATCTGGCAACCAAACATGGTCAGGCCAGTGAGCAACAATTCACCACAGTAAGCCACAGATAAAGGGGGAGCTACCATGACAGCACCAAGTGGCTGTCAAGGCCACCTCAACCCACAGCCAACATTTCCAGCCATCACATCATTACCCAAGAGGGTTCAGTATGAGCTAGGGTACCCAACAGATGTTGGCATTGTTGGAGATATGCCCAAGAGGCAATAATAAAAGTGGTTATTATATATCTTTATGTTTATGATAAATGTTTATATACCATGCTAAAATTGTATTAACGGAAACATTGATACATGTGTGATATGTAAACAACAAAGAGTCCCTAGTATGCCTCTTAACTAGCTTGTTGATTAATGGATGATTAGTTTCATAATCATAAACATTGGATGTTATTAATAACAAGGTTATATCATTGTATGAATGATGTAATGGACACACCCAATTAAGCATAGCATAAGATCTCGTCATTAAGTTATTTGCTATAAGCTTTCGATACATAGTTACCTAGTCCTTATGACCATGAGATCATGTAAATCACTTATAAAAAGGTACTTTGATTACACCAAACGCCACCGCGTAAATGGGTGGTTATAAAGGTGGGATTAAGTATCCGGAAAGTATGAGTTGAGGCATATGGATCAACAGTGGGATTTGTCCATCCCGATGACGGATAGATATACTCTGGGCCCTCTCGGTGGAATGTCGTCTAATGTCTTGCAAGCATATGAATAAGTTCATAAGAGACCACATACCACGGTACGAGTAAAGAGTACTTGTCAGAGACGAGGTTGAACAAGGTATAGAGTGATACCGATGATCGAACCTCAGACAAGTAAAATATCGCGTGACAAAGGGAATTGGTATCGTATGTGAATGGTTCATTCGATCACTAAAGTCATCGTTGAATATGTGGGAGCTATTATGGATCTCCAGATCCCGCTATTAGTTATTGGTCGGAGTGAGTACTCAACCATGTCCGCATAGTTCGCGAACCGTAGGGTGACACACTTAAAGTTGGATGTTGAAATGGTAGAACTTGAATATGGAATGGAGTTCGAATATTTGTTCGGAGTCCCGGATGAATCCCGGACATCACGAGGAGTTCCGGAATGGTCCGGAGAATAAGATTCATATATAGGATGTCATTTTATGTGATTTAAAATGATACGGAAGGTTCTATGGAAGGTTCTAGAAGGTTCTAGAAAAGTCCTGAAGAAACCACAAGGAAGGTGGAGTCCAGGAGGGACTCCACCTCCATGGCCGGCCAACCCTAGAAGGGGAGGAGTCCCAAGTGGACTCCCCCAAAGGGGGCCGGCCACCCCCACATGGAAGGGGGAATCCCACCCCAAGTGGGATTCCCACCTTGGGTAGGTTTCCCTATCACATGGAAGGTTTTTGGTTCGGGTCTTATTCGGAGACTTGTAGTCCAACACTTGGGGCTTCCACCTATATAATGAGGGGCCAAGGGGAGGGGGCCGACACCCCAAGACCACAAGCTGGCCGCACCCCTAAGTGGCCGGCCACCCCTCCCAAACCCTAGCCGCCCCTCTCCTCCATAGCTCCCGTGCTTTAGCGAAGCTCCGCCGGAGTTCTCCACCGCCACCGACGCCACGCCGTCGTGCTGCCGGATTCAAGAGGAGCTACTACTTCCGCTGAACGGGAGATGGACGTCGTCTTCATCAACAACCGAACGTGTGACCGAGTACGGAGGTGCTGCCTGTTCGTGGCGCCGGTGATCAAGATCTTCTACGCGCTTGCAAGCGGCAAGTGAACGTCTACCGCAGCAACAAGAGCCTCATCTTGTAGGCTTTGGAATCTCTTCAAGGGTGAGACTCGATAATCCCCTCGTTGCTACCGTCTTCTAGATTGCATCTTGGCTTGGATTGCGTGTTCGCGGTAGGAAATTTTTTGTTTTCTATGCAACGTTATCCAACAGTGGTATCAGAGCCGTGTCTATACATAGATGGTTGCACGAGTAGAACACAATGGTTTTGTGGGCGTTGATGCTCTTGTTATCTTTAGTTGAGTACTTTGCATCTTTATGGCATAGTGGGATGAAGCGGCTCGGACTAACTTTACATGACCGCGTTCATGAGACTTGTTCCTCGTTCGACATGCAACTTGTATTGCATAAGAGGCTTTGCGGGTGTCTGTCTCTCCTACTATAGTAAAGATTCAATTTACTCTTCTATTGACAACATTAGTATCAACGTTGTGGTTCATGTTCGTAGGTAGATTAGATCTCTCTCGAAAACCCTAAACCACGTAAAATATGCAAACCAAATTAGAGACGTCTAACTTGTTTTTGCAGGGTTTGGTGATGTGATATGGCCATAATGTGATGATGAATATGCATGAGATGATCATTATTGTATTGTGGCAACCGGCAGGAGCCTTATGGTTGTCTTTAAATTTCATGTTGAGTAGTATTTCAAAGTAGTTGTAATAGTTGCTACATGGAGGACAATCATGAAGACGGCGCCATTGACCTTGACGCTACGCCGACGATGATGGAGATCATGCCCGAAGATGATGGAGATCATGTCCGTGCTTTGGAGATGAAGATCAAAGGCGCAAAGACAAAAGGGCCATATCATATCACATATGAACTGCATGTGATGTTAATCCTTTTATGCATCTTATTTTGCTTAGATCGCGACGGTAGCATTATAAGATGATCCCTCACTAAAATCTCAAGATAATAAAGTGTTCATCCTTAGTAGCACCGTTGCCAAGACTTGTCGTTTCGAAGCATCTCGTGATGATCGGGTGTGATAGAATCAACAAGTGCATACAACGGGTGCAAGCCAGTTTTGCACATGCGGATACTAAGGTGGCCTTGACGAGCCTAGCATGTACAGACATGGTCTCGGAACACGTGATACCGAAAGGTAGAGCATGAATCATATGATTGATATGATGAACACTTTGAGTGTTCGCCATTGAAATTACACCTTGTCTCGTGATGATCGGACTTAGGTGTGGTGGATTTGGTTCGTGTGATCACTAAGACAATGCGAGGGATATTGTTTTGAGTGGGAGTTCACCTAGATTTTTAATTATGTTGAATTAAAATTTGAACTCAATTTGTCATAAACTTAGTCTAAACTATTGCAAATATATGTTGTAGAGATGGCGTCCCCAATCAATTTTAACCAGTTCCTAGAGAAAGAAAAGCTTAAGAGCAACAGTAGCAACTTCACCGACTGGTTCCGTCATGTGAGGATCTTCCTCTGGCGGAAATCTGCAATATGTGCTTGATGCACCGCTAGGTGACCCTCCTGCAGAAACTGAAACCGATGAAGTAAAAGCTGTTTACGAGACTCGGAAAACTCGGTACTCTCAAGTTCAGTGTGCCATCCTGTGCAGTCTGGAATCCGATCTTCAAAAACGTTTTGAGCACCACGATCCTCATGAGTTGATGAATGAGCTGAAAGCTATATTTGAGACTCATGCGGCCGTGGAATGCTATGAAGCATCGAAACATTTCTTCAGCTGTATGATGGAAGAAGGCAGCTCCATTAGTGAGCACATGCTCGCCATGACCGGGCATGCGAAGAAACTCAGTGACTTGGGAATAGTGATTCCTAATAGACTGGGATTAATCGTGTCCTTCAATCACTGTCACCAAGTTACAAGAACTTTGTGATGAACTACAATATGCGAACATGAACAAGGAGTTACCTGAACTTTTTGGCATGCTAAAAGCTGCTGAGATTGAGATCAAGAAAGAGCACCAAGTGTTGATGGTCAACAAGACCACCACCAGTTTCAAGAAACAGGCAAGTCTAAGGGAAAATTCAAGAAGGGTGGCAAGAAAGCTGCCACGCCTCCTATTAAACCTAAGAACGGCCCTAAGCCCGATGCTGAGTGCTATTACCGCAAGGAGAAGGGACACTGGAAGCGTAATTGCTCCAAGTATTTGGCGGATCTGAAGAGCGGCCTTGTCAAGAAGAAGAAAGAAGGTATATCTGATATACATGTTATAGATGTTTATCTCACTGGTTCTCGTTCTAGTACCTGGGTATTTGATACCGGTTCGGTTGCTCATATTTGTAACTCGAAACAGGAACTAAAGAATAAACGAAGACTACTGAAAGATGAAGTGACGATGCGCGTTGGAAATGGATCCAAAGTCGATGTGATCGCTGTCGGCACACTTCCTCTACATCTACCTTCGGGATTAGTTTTAAGCCTAAATAATTGTTATTTTGTACCGCGTTGAGCATGAACATTATATCTGGATCTTGTTTAATGCAAGACGGTTATTCATTCAAGTCTGAGAATAATGGTTGTTCTATTTTTATGAATAATATCTTTTATGGTCGAGCACCTGAAAAGAATGGCTTATTTCTGTTAGATCTCGATAGTAGTGATACGCATATACATAACATTGATGCTAAGCGAATTAAATTGAATGATAATTCTACTTATATGTGGCACTGTCGTCTTGGTCATATTGGAGTGAAACGCATGAAGAAACTCCATACCGATGGATTACTTGAATCACTTGACTTTGAGTCACTTGATAGATGCGAAGCATGTCTAATGGGAAAAATGACTAAGACTCCATTTTCTGGTATGATGGAGCGAGCTACCGACTTATTGGAAATCATACATACCGATGTGTGTGCACCAATGAGCGTAGCATCGCGGTGGTCGTTATGTTCTAACCTTCACAGATGATCTAAGTAGATATGGGTATATCTATTTCATGAAACATAAATCCGAAACTTTTGAGAAGTTTAAGGAATTCCAAAGTGAAGTAGAAAATCAACGTAACAAGAAGATTAAATTTCTACGATCTGATCGCGGAGGTGAATATCTGAGTTATGAGTTTGGCATGCATTTAAAGAAATGCGGAATACTTTCACAATTGACACCGCCGGAACACCACAACGAAACGGTGTGTCGAACGTCGTAATCGAACTCTCTTAGATATGGTTCGTTCTATGATGTCTCTTACCGATTTGCCGTTATCATTTTGGAGTTATGCATTAGAGACACGCATTCACTTTAAATAGAGCACCATCAAAATCCGTAGAAACGACACCGTATGAATTATGGTTTAATAAGAAACCTAAGCTGTCGTTCCTTAAAGTTTGGGGTTGCGAAGCCTATGTAAAAAAGTTACAACCGGACAAGCTAGAACCCAAAGCGGAGAAATGCGTCTTCATAGGATACCCTAAGGAAACTATAGGGTACACTTTCTATCACAGATCCGAAGGCAAAATCTTTGTTGCTAAGAACGGAACCTTTCTTGAGAAAGAATTTCTCACTAAAGAAGTGACTGGAAGAAAAGTAGAACTCGATGAGATTGATGAATCTATACTCGTTGATCGAGTAGCGCAGTACCGGAAGTTGTACTGTACCGCCTACACCGGCAACAGAGGAAGCTAATGATAATGATCATGAAACTTCGAACGAGGAAACTATGAACCTCGCAGATCGACAAGGGAACGTGCCACTCCTGATTGGTATGATCCTTGTCTAAATGTCATGATTGTGGATAACAATGATGAGGACCCTGCGACGTATGAAGAAGCGATGATGAGCCCAGATTCCAACAAATGGCAAGAAGCCATGAAATCCGAAATGGGATCCATGTATGATAACAAAGTATGGACTTTGGTAGACTTACCTGATAGCCGCAAGGCTGTCGAGAATAAATGGATCTTCAAGAGAAAAACAGATGCTGATGGTAATATTACTGTCTATAAAGCTCGACTTGTCGCAAAGGGTTTCCAACAAATTCAAGGTGTTGACTACGATGAGACTTTCTCACCTGTAGCGAAGCTAAAATCTGTAAGGATTTTGTTAGCAATAGCTGCATTTTTCGATTATGAGATTTGGCAGATGGATGTCAAAACGGCGTTCCTTAATGGAGACATTGAGGAAGAGTTGTATATGGTACAACCCAAAGGTTTTGTCGATCCTAAAAATGCTGACAAAGTATGCAAACTTCAGCGTTCAATTTATGGACTGAAGCAAGCATCGAGAAGTTGGAACCGACTTTGATAAGGTGATCAAAGACTTCGGGTTTATACAGTGTCATGGAGAGGCCTGTATTTACAAGAAAGTGAGTGGGAGCTCGTAGCATTCCTGATATTATATGTAGATGACATATTATTGATTGGGAATGATATAGAACTATGTAAAAGGTTATTTGAATAATAGTTTTTCAATGAAAGACCTTGGTGAAGCATCGTATATATTAGGCATCAAGATTTATAGAGATAGATCAAGACGCCTAATAGGGCTATCACAGAGTACCTGGACAAGATTCTAAAGAAGTTTAGAATGGACGAAAGTAAGAAAGGGTTTTTACCTATGTTACCAGGCAAGGTTTTGAGTAAGACTCAAGGACCGGCTACGGCAGAAGAAAGAGAAAGGATGAGTCAGATCCCCTATGCTTCGGCAGTAGGCTCTATTATGTATGCCATGCTATGTACAAGACCGGATATAGCGCATGCTGTTAGTTTGACTAGCAGATATCAAAGTGATCCAGGAATGGAACACTGGACAGCGGTCAAGAATATCCCGAAGTACTTGAAAAGAACTAAGGATATGTTTCTTTGTTATGGAGGTGACCAAGAGCTCGTTGTAACAAGTTACACCGATGCAAGTTGGAACACTGATCCCGATGACTCTAAGTCACATCACGTGTTTATATTGAATGGTGCTGCAGTAAGCTGGGCAAGCTCGAAGCAAGCACGGTGGAGAAGTCTTCAACAGAATCGGAGTACATAGCGGCTTCAGAGGCTTCATCGAAGCGGTATGGATGAAGAGGTTCATTGTAGAGCTCGGTGTGGTTCCTAGTGCATTGGACCCACTAGTCATATACTGTGACAACATGGGTGCCATCGCCAATGCACAAGAACCAAGGTCACACAAGAGGCTGAAGCATATCAAGCTGCGTTACCACTCGATTCGCGAATACATCGAAGATGGAGAAGTAAAGATTTGCAAAGTACACACTGATCTGAATGTAGCAGATCCGTTGACTAAAGCTCTCCCTAGGGCAAAGCATGACCAACACCAGAATGCCATGGGTGTTAGGTTCCTTACAATGTAATCTAGATTATTGACTCTAGTGCAAGTGGGAGATTGGAGATATGCCCAAGAGGCAATAATAAAAGTGGTTATTATATATCTTTATGTTTATGATAAATGTTTATATACCATGCTAAAATTGTATTAACGGAAACATTGATACATGTGTGATATGTAAACAACAAAGAGTCCCTAGTATGCCTCTTAACTAGCTTGTTGATTAATGGATGATTAGTTTCATAATCATAAACATTGGATGTTATTAATAACAAGGTTATATCATTGTATGAATGATGTAATGGACACACCCAATTAAGCATAGCATAAGATCTCGTCATTAAGTTATTTGCTATAAGCTTTCGATACATAGTTACCTAGTCCTTATGACCATGAGATCATGTAAATCACTTATACCGGAAAGGTACTTTGATTACACCAAACGCCACCGCGTAAATGGGTGGTTATAAAGGTGGGATTAAGTATCCGGAAAGTATGAGTTGAGGCATATGGATCAACAGTGGGATTTGTCCATCCCGATGACGGATAGATATACTCTGGGCCCTCTCGGTGGAATGTCGTCTAATGTCTTGCAAGCATATGAATAAGTTCATAAGAGACCACATACCACGGTACGAGTAAAGAGTACTTGTCAGGAGACGAGGTTGAACAAGGTATAGAGTGATACCGATGATCAAACCTCGACAAGTAAAATATCGCGTGACAAAGGGAATTGGTATCGTATGTGAATGGTTCATTCGATCACTAAAGTCATCGTTCAATATGTGGGAGCTATTATGGATCTCTAGATCCCGCTATTAGTTATTGGTCGGAGTGAGTACTCAACCATGTCCGCATAGTTCGCGAACCGTAGGGTGACACACTTAAAGTTGGATGTTGAAATGGTAGAACTTGAATATGGAATGGAGTTCGAATATTTGTTCGAGTCCCGGATGAGATCCCGGACATCACGAGGAGTTCCGAATGGTCCCGAGAATAAGATTCATATATAGGATGTCATTTTATGTGATTTAAAATGATACGGAAGGTTCTATGGAAGGTTCTAGAAGGTTCTAGAAAAGTCCGGAAGAAACCACCAAGGAAGGTGGAGTCCAGGAGGGACTCCACCTCCATGGCCGGCCAACCCTAGAAGGGGAGGAGTCCCAAGTGGACTCCCCCAAAGGGGGCACCCCCCCACATGGAAGGGGGAATCCCACCCCAAGTGGGATTCCCACCTTGGGTAGGTTTCCTATCACATGGAAGGTTTTGGTTCGGTCTTATTCGAGACTTGTAGTCCAACACTTGGGGCTTCCACCTATATAATGAGGGGCCAAGGGGGCCGGCCACCCCAAGACCACAAGCTGGCCGCACCCTAAGTGGCCGGCCACCCCTCCCAAACCCTAGCCGCCCCTCTCCTCCATAGCTCCCGCGTGCTTTAGCGAAGCTCCGCCGGAGTTCTCCACCGCCACCGACACCACGCCGTCGTGCTGTCGGATTCAAGAGGAGCTACTACTTCCGCTGCCCGCTGGAACGGGAGGTGGACGTCATCTTCATCAACAATCGAACGTGTGACCGAGTACGGAGGTGCTGCCCGTTCGTGGCGCCGTGATCAAGATCTTCTACGCGCTTTTGCAAGCGGCAAGTGAACGTCTACCGCAGCAACAAGAGCCTCATCTTGTAGGCTTTGGAATCTCTTCAATGGTGAGACTCGATAATCCCCTCGTTGCTACCGTCTTCTAGATTGCATCTTGGCTTGGATTGCGTGTTCGCGGTAGGAAATTTTTTGTTTTCTATGCAACGTTATCCAACAGGCATCCCTCTAGCTACATCAAATTCATCCATATGATCATTACTGTTAAACAGTTCACATCATTTATCCATCTAGTAAAGCAAGGAATTACAGATAAATGAAACAGTCCAGTAACAAAAGCACCAACATCTTGCCAGTGACCCAATGGCTCACTGCAAGCATCAGATGATGCTTGAGCAACATCAACACACATCAGCACAAGCATGTGTGTCACACAGACACCAGAGGGAGCACCAGATAGCACAGGCAGCTAGCAAGCATGCAATCAACAAGCAAGTGGTGATCAATTGATCACCAGAGCCTGCTAAAGCATACCAAAGCATGCTAGAATCAATCACTGGTATCACACAGAAATTTTATGAATTAAACAGCCACAGTTAATCAATAGATGCTTCACAGATAATCAAATAATAATTCATGAATGTATCCAGAGTACATCAAAGGCATGATGAGCCACTGGATCAAGATGCACAAGCAAGGCACACATCAACTTATTATTAAATAACATTGTTAAGCCACAATAATGCTCAATTGAGCACAATCATAAATCTGAGCATCAGAATAAGCCACTATGGCTCTGGCACTTGCATAATTGCAAGAAATGGCACACTGTAATCAAGCCAGGGTATCACACATGAATACACTTGAACTCTGGCAAGAATAGCAACTAGAATAGAGGCACAGAACAGGAATTCAGGAAGAATAGCAAGCACTAGCATGGCCTGGGCAACACTGGTCAAGGCCAGTAAGGCTAATAGCAAGAATGGCAGCAGCACAGCTTAGGCCACAACAACAGAGCAAGAGCAGCAGCTAGCCAGAAGAGCAGCAGCACACACACGCATGCACAACAAGCGCAAGCAGTGGGCACGGCACAGCATCTCCATGGGGAGAGGCAGGCCAATCACTGGAGCAGAGCGCAGAGAAGGAAGAAGGAGGGGAATAATGGAGGCGTGTACCTGGAGCGGAGCACCCGGCGTGCCATGGCGGCACGGCGGCACGGGCCACCCACGGCAGCGCCAAGCCGCGCCTGGCCTGGCGTCGCCGAGCGAGAGCGCCCCAGCACCGCCCCGGCAACATCCACGGCGGCGTCACGGCACCAGAAGCGCCGGTGAGCAACGCATCGTCGTGCGGGCGAACGCGACGGGGGCGAACGAAGAAGGAGACGAAGAACAGATCGAGCCGGAGGATCTGGTGCGCCGTCGTGAGGCGGTCCAGATCCGCCGCATCTCGTCGCCGGAGTTGGCCGGAGACGGCCGGAGTATTTCAGCGAAGGAGGCGGCGACCACGGCATCGCCAGAGAGTCGAGGGGGGATTAGGGTTTCTGCGCGAGGAGAGAGGAGAGGACGAGTGGGCCGACCAAGCCGAAAGAGTGGCTCGGGTGCGACCTAACCCACTGGGCCACCCTGACAGGTGGGGCCCAGGGGCATTTTGGTCATTTCACAAAATCACTTAAATACAGAAACTTTGAAATTTCATAAGAAATGTTTAAAAGCTCTAAAAAATAATTAAAAATATGAAAATTGATCAGCATAAAATTCTCTATCATAATAAAATACAAAAGGGAATTTTTGAAGACAACTAAGAATAAGTCTTAATTTGATGATTTAAATAATCAATTAAATCACACATATTATTTTCAATAATAAAAATCAGTCCATTAATGCATTTGGACTTTAAAAACACCTTGAAAACATTTCAAGGTTGTATTTACCCTAAATAGAGTATCTCCAAATCAATCTTAGTATTAACCTCTCACATGAAATAATAATGACATCGGAAGGGGGAAACAAACCCTAAAAGCTGAATCATGCATAATTGCTTCTTTAACCATTGCCCTTATCGGACAATGATGCTATTTTTCAGAAACAGAGGACAAGGGTCAGTCCACACCATCCAACCGCAAAACTTTGCGTGTTGTGCAAGTTCATCGCTTGCTCATGTCATTTGAGTATCTTTATCAAATTACTTGCAAAGTACTATGATTACCACTATTGCATAAAAACCAAAACCACTATTTTCATAACTATGAATATGACTATGTGGTTGGCAATGGAACCATGGATTGTGTTGATATGGTGGAGGTTCCATTGCAAGGGTTTATATCCATCTAGGATTAACAACAAATGTCGTCCAGTGATTCTTGTGCCGTAATACCCGTGTTAACCATAAGATCCTGAGGGAGTAGTCAAAAGTGTTTCCACCTCTCGTACATCAACGGATGCGCTCTACCGTAGACACTTGTATCTGTCGGGGGCGAGCGGTTGGGAAGCCTTAAGTCCCCACGGCATAGTCCGTAGACACTTGTCGCCCGAAGAACAAGCGGTTGGTGGGAAGCCTTAAGTCCCCACGTATGGCTCTATGATGGGTTGCACTACGGCGAAGGAGTTTGGTTAACGAGTCCCAAACTCGTTGTCGTGGTCGGGGTCCACCCGTGAGTGGGAATAATGGGACCGGCAAGGACCCAGGGTCGGGGTATGCAACAAAGGGTGTGCGAGGTAGCGGAGGAACATGATTGGCTAGACCTTATACCGGGCCTCACACCGAAGGAAGTGTGGACGGGAAGCTGCCCGGCTGGCACCAAGGTTAAGATCTCTTATGGGTAAAGCAACATACCTCTGCAGAGTGTAAAGAACCGTGACTCGTCACTCCTGTTCCGGGATATGGAACTGCGAACGCGGCCGGAAAGGAGCTCCATGAAGTTCTAGTAAACCGTGAAGGCTGACGGACATAGCTCTTTGAAATAAAAGCAATCTCTTGAAGAAATGTTTATCAAAACCTGCATTGGTATTAGACTTTCTGGTCTAAGATCGTAGTTAGTGCATTCAACACCTCTTATCTATAATGAACTTGTTGAGTACGCTCGTACTCATCCCACTCTTAAATCCCTTGCTTAGATTGTCTGAATCGTCTGGAGGAGGACTACGACAACTGAAGGAGCCGAGATCATCGGCTATGAAGAACCAGACCTCTCTGGAGGTATTGAAGGCGTAGACTACCTCATAGTCTACGGAACCGGGGAGGCTTCCGGAGGAGATCAAACCTAGAAGCACCGAGTAGTAGTAGTAGCCGAGCAGTGTGAACTCTTAGTATTTAGCTGCTCGAGGTAATAAATGTATAACCTAGTGAAACTTCTATATTTTAAGTTAAGTTGGGTTCGCCTCGAACCCAGGAGTATCCCTCTTAGGACCCAAGAGGAGCTCCGAGACGATATGTGTTTTATGTTAGTATTTAGCTGCTCGAGGTAATAAATGTATAACCTAGTGAAACTTCTATATTTTAAGTTAAGTTGGGTTCGCCTCGAACCCAGGAGTATCCCTCTTAGGACCCAAGAGGAGCTCCGAGACGATATGTGTTTTATGCTTGTAATAATAAATGGATGAGTTATGGACCCTGTTCTGTTGTACTACTCGAGGGATGTAATATTTGCGGAATGGTACTTCGTGAATGTTATATCAACGACTGGCATACTACAACATGCAGTGGTATGCAGGGTCACCACAGTCACCTCGCCCGATCCCATGCTGGATCTGGAGTTTCCTCTGGAGAATCCTGAGTGGAGGAGCAAGAACACTGCCACAATGACGCCTCCAAGAAAGACACGACACCCAAGGGCGTCGCCGTCATCGGACCCGACAGCAGCGGGGGAAGGACGGAGGAGGCCGGGGGACCGGTGGCGACGCGAGCTTTGTTTCCTCCGAGCCGCCCACCGCGGGCGACATGAGGGACTTTTTCCCTCTAGGGGGAATTGCTCGTTTTCAACTTTATAAATTTTGATTTTAATCAAGAATTATAGGCCACATATTTTAGAAACGAGGGAGTATAAAATTCATGCATTTCCTATCAAATATGGCCTAGACCTGTCCCTTTTCAGTATAGATGTTTCCTCCGTTCGCAATAAACGCATGTTGTGATTCTAGATATCACGAGGACATTTCTAACCCGCAAAGAAAAGAAAAAAAAATGAGTGTTCATAAATGATATTTGGATGAAAAATTACCAGAAAATCATCCAAATCTTGGGCTTTCGACGCTCTCCTCATCTCGGGTGTCTCAGACCTTCATAAGTGAAATTTTGGGTGGAGCAAGCAAACTGGATGCTACAAGTTTCGTCCACACGTACGTTTATGTCAATGCAGTACGGACTCGGGCGAGCAAAATAAATGGCCTCCTCCAATGGTAATATGGTATTCCCCGTACAGTATTAAAAAAAATGAATTAGTGCTAGGAGGAACTAGACACTAAATGATATAATAGAAGCGGGACCTCGGCGTGAGAATTCCAGAAATTCGTTCCTAACAGGATTCGAACTCTGGTCGTTGGGATGCGCCACTGCGACGATGTTTTCACTTGTAGTCAACGCTCTGCCAAAACAACCTTCGCTGTCCACCGCCTGAAATCTTGTTCGTTTGTGCTGTAAGTCTACCGTGGTGCACACATACAGAACAGAATAGAACAAAACAGCGACAAGGACCGGCGTGAGGTGGTCGGCTGGTGGAGGCAGGCAGGCCTGCCGCCAGTCCTTGCGGCGGCAGCCCCGAGCCTCCGGCGGCATGGCCCGCAGCTGACAGCGTGGCGCGGCGTCTAACGAGCCTCTGGCGGCATGTGCCACGAGTCGTCTGGGGGCGCTGCCGCCACAGCCGAAGTGGTCTCTTTTGTTAATTACACTCACATGTGGTCTTTTTTGTCAATGAATTGGGCAGGGTGGTCTCTTTTGCCAAAATTTCAACATCCGCTTGGGCCTCCCAAATTATCTCAACCACCGCTCTTCCTCATTCAATCCCCGTTCTATCCCAGCCAAGTTAGAGAACCTGAACAAGATGGTGCAGCGTAAGAAGCAGCTGAACCAGGGCAAGTTGCTGGTTAGCCGAGGGACCAAACGGGAGTCGGATGAAGAGGCACCATGAAGCTATCATCGAATCAGTGCATGTTGTAATTCTGGTCACTTACCGGAAATTTCTGGTGCCTCTTATTCCTACACTATCAACAAGTTCTTAATACACGGAGACAAAATAATGCACAAAATGAGATTGGATGAAACTAATATAGAAAGGCAAACGGAAAGGCGAGTCATATTTTCCTTAGGTGAAGCCTTTTCTCTTATATAAAAAGACTTGGGTGGTTGGTAAAGTCAATGCTCCTTCGCTAGATAATAACAATCCACCCGTTATCAGTTGTGTTTACGTAACTATGACTACTCACAGTGAAGAGTAACATAGGATAGTAACATGCACATGTTATCAATCTATGTTATTACCCTTCATAGTACTAGGTAGTAGTATTATAGATGTGGTAACATAGACAAAGACACATTTATTATTTTGTAGGTTCATTTTGCTTAAAAAGTGTGATGTGATGATAACAGAGCTAGTTATAGTATCCTATTTTCTACATTAATGACATGCTATTTCATCAAAATATTTAATTAATTGCATGTACTAACTATGTTACCTTTATCGGAAAAAAAAACTAACTATGTTACCAACACTTTTACTAGCCTCAGGGCTCCCCCGAGAGACAATCAGGAGTGGTCACAAAACACTTCTAGGGTTCCGTTTACCTGTTCGGTGATGCCTCCGGTGGCTTGGGGCCTTGGAGATGTGGTGGACCACGACCTCTCGCTGGTGGAGGGTTTCCGTTCTTTGTTTAGTTTGCTTCTCAGTGTCTTTTTTCAGGACGGTGAGGCGGCAACAATGTCCTGAAGTCAGAGTAAAGTCCTCCCCATCCTATGCACTGCGGTGGTACACCCAGCGCCAACGGAGGGCACGTGTAGTCGTGTGCCTGGCGGTCTCCTGGGACTCGGTTGGTTTTCGCATTCGTTGGTGTGGTTTCACATCAACCACTTTTGATCTACGGTTTTCATTATTTACGATGGTTGCTGCTCCGATGCATTGACTTCTTGTTTGTCTACTACGACAAGTTTTAGCCCGGTTCTGGTGACTGAGGGGCAAGGATGGCGACGGCTCTTCGGCTTGCGCTAGTGTTTGTAGTCGTCACTAGGTGGTTCAAGTATCTATTTGTAATTTTTAGTAGTTTTAGGGCTATTTGTATTACTGATAGTGCTTATTAATAGATCGGACGAATTTTTGCAACAAAAAATGTCTTTCGGCCAGCTATGAGTTTGATACTTTGGTAGGTTGAGGCCACATGAGCTGAGTTGATCATTTAGATAAGGGATATATATATGGCATGTGTATTTAGCATTTTATTTGTGAAAATAAATAAGTTGAACTGATCTCTAGACCTCCATATTATCCAACACATAATTTAATATTACAAAGTTCATTAAAAAAAAAGCACGACGTCTCACGTTCCATCCTCACTCCTCAGTGAAGTAGACCCTACTGTACGTAGGAGGCTGCATTGTGTCTTCTTAAACTTTCGTATAGTTAGTACTAGTAGTACTCCAGGCACCCTCCATAGTGGTGGCAAAGACTCATTTCGTACCACATTGATAGTTAAGTGAAAATGTTGCCCCAATTACGATGGTTTTGCGTCATTTAACATAGGGACAATAGCTAAGCCGGTGGAGCCAGAGGAAGAGGCACAATGATGGTACCATGAAACCGGTGCATGTCGTAATTCTGGCAGACTACCGGAAATTTCTGGTGCCTCCTATGCCTACACTATCAACAAATCCCTAAGGTGCACAGTCACGACTCACAACAAGCAATACACGAAATGAGATTGGATAAATCTAAACAATAGCAAAAGGAAAAGCAGGTTTTCATATTTTCCTTGGGCGAAGCATTTCTCTTATATAAGACTTAGGTGTGGTCGGCAGTGTCATCAAGTCATTGCTCCTGCGGTAGATAATCGTTTAACGGTCCACGCGGTATGAGTTTGGTACTTGGGTAGGTAGGGCGTGTTTGATTGCCTGGGTCGAAATCCTGCATGCCTGGCGTAGTGAGATGGATGCTCCTGTGCGTTGCGAATGGGCCGCGGGCTACTTTTAGTCCATCGTTTGGTAGCCTGTGCTGCACCGGTCCGAACAGAATTGCACATTGTTTGGATGCGTGGAGACATCGTTCCATCTCTGTTCAGCCACATCACATGTATTTGGTTGCCATTTTAGGCACACTGACAACAGCTTCTCCTCACCACATTCAAATATGGTGACCTTACCATCATATAACGGCACACAAACAGCTCAAACACGATCATAAGCACAGCAAACACTTATACATAACGAACAGAGTACTTCACAGTTCCTAATCTAGCATCAGAATGGTAAGACGCTTGCCTAAACCTGGGGGCAGACTACCCAGGTCCAAAAGCTTTGTTCAACAGCCTCGTAGAGGCCAGCACAACACTGAGATATGCACAAAAGAAGTGTTTATCAGCCTCCTAGAGGCCAGCACAACTACATGATCAGACATAAACAGAGGCAGCGATGGAGCAGCAGCACCTTAACGATGAGGATCAACAAAAGGGCCCTCGTGGTGCCTCTTGCAGCCGAAGACGCTGGAGCCAAAGACGCTGGAGCATGACGTCTCCTTCCTGAAGAGGTCGACCTTGAAGCCGTCGTCCTGAGGGGTGAAGACGAGCGTGTCGTTGACGTGCAGCAAAATCCTGGCGGCGAACTCGCTCCAGGACTTGATGAACCCGACGTGCTGGCATGTCCACTGCAGCTGCACCTTCCACTCGCAACGTTGGCCCAAGTACAAGCAGACCTTCACCGGGGGCATTGTTCTTGAGCTTGTACTTCGTGATCAGGGGCTGCTCCATGTATGACGGGACGGCGAGGGCACGGAGGTCGTGGATCTCCACCTGCACGAAGAACGCCGGCAGACGCTGCCTGGCAGCGTGCCCCAGGTCAGCAGGACGGCCGGTGTGAAGCCTCGTCGCTGTGATCTGGTGGTGGACTTCCATGAACGCTACGTTAGGATCACGCAGCTGCACACAGACGGCATAGTCGATAGCGTCCAGCATGGGCCCGTCCGAGAATAGTTCCAGGAAGGGCCAGTTCTGCAGAAGCACAAGCAAGCAATGGCATGGACAAACAGAAGCATGGACTTGCACAAGCACAAGCAAGCAATGCCAAGTTCAAGCAAGCAATGGCATGGACAAGCAAAAGCATGGAGTTGCACAAGCACAAGCAAGAGCACAAGCTAGCAATGCCAAGCTCAAGCACAAGAACAACCAAGCAATGCCATTGCCAAACAGAAGCAATGTCATGGACAAGCAATGTTATGGACTTGACATTGTGCCAATGCCAAGAACAAGCACTGTGAAGCCAATCATGGTGCTTGAGCTTGACATTGCCAAGCTTAAGCAATGTCATGGACAATGGCAATGCCAAGCTCAAGCAATGTCATGGACTTGACATTGTCAAGTCCATGATGGTGCTTGAGCTTGGCATGGCAAGCATAAGCACATTGCAATGAATCCTATCTACATTCACATCTAAAATGTCATCTAGTCTATGTAAACAAGCGACAAGGAGATTGAGTGAAGGTACTTACGATTGGGTGGAGCGACATCGGCCCACTCTGAGGACGAACAGGACGCGCGCAAGCGCCGGTTGGTCCTCGAGGAGGCCGCACTCCAAATCCGGGTGGAGGAGGAGGCGGAGCCAGAGCGTAGGTCCTCAGCAACGGCTGCACGTTGGGAAGCGGGGCGCCGATGGTTGTCGTCGTGGTGGAACGGCAGATACCATAGGATCTTAAGTTGGGACCGAATGTACGCTTGTGGATCCGGGGTGGGGGGAGATTTAAGGTGAAAGAGAGACAAACTCCGGATTGTATTGATGAACTTGGCCTAGGGCCAGAGGTTGAAGACGTACGGATTACAAGGTGGAAACCTCTACCCAGGTGTCGATCGTCCCGCACAGGGGTGATCCTCCTCTCCTTATATAGGGGAGAGGTGGCTTACAAGGGAACAAACCCTAATGGCATCATTGATGAGCTAAGCTACTTTATAAAGCTTCTTTGGCCCCAGTGACGCTGCTTCTGTCTTTAATCAGAGACTGATGACCTCGTTCGGTATCTTTAACGTCAACAAATCCTTTGGCGTCAGAGCTTCGTTTAAAGATGAAGTGCTTCGCTCATCTTGTCCGTTGGTCCTTGAAGGAATCTTTGACTGGAATGCCGACATGCTACAGTTGAGCCTATGCCGGTTTTCTGGTATCTTTACCTGTGAGCTTCGGCTTCTTTGCCTCCGTGGCTCAATCTCTCTTGTTTCCCATACTCCGGCATACCCCTCCTGGTATACCGGAATGTGCCAACCTAGCGGTGATACGCTTAACTCTCAGAATCCGGATTAACTTTTAATCCGGTATACAAACAATATATTATGGCATATTTGCCATAGTCTTGGCCTACCAGGGCCATCCCCCGACATTAGTCCCCGAAGCTGGTGTGGTCCGGCTGATATTTCCGACGGACCATGCCAGGTTCCTATCCCGAAAGTACCAGATTAATCATTCTGGTTTCAAGTTAAATCTTTTCGGTGCTTTATCGAACCCACTCCGGATGAGCGAACTCACCAGAGCTTTTCCGGCTTCTTTTCGCCGGTTTCTTCGCAATTAATCACTCCTTGGCGAAGTCGAGAATATCTCGATTACTGTGCTTGTCAGTGACATGCGCACTGTAACTGACGCTGTAGTGTCAGGGTGTCAAATCCCTCGTCTCCCGCGTGCATTCAATGCACCGCAATCGATCCTTGTGGCCCTCCATGTGGCAGCTTCCGAAACCGCATGTACCTCCATGCCACGTGGCGCGCATTAGCGGTTTCTGACCCACAAACCCCTTCGCATAAATAGGGGCGACGGTTCGACACCATATTCCACACACTCATTCCTCGCCATTTCCATCTCCTGCGCCCTCTGCATCCAGAGCTTCTGCGCCGCCGCTCATTGCCGTAGCAGTTCTCTCCGGCATCGCCCTTCTCTCATCCTCGCCAACTCGCAGTTTCGCCACCCTCTCCTTTCTCTGACGCGCACTGCCTCGCGAGGTCCCGTGCCGCCGCTGGCTGCCGACGCTCTTTTCTCCGGCGAACTCTTGATGCGACGCCGCGGGGATCTTCCGCCGCCCATCTAAGGTTAGCGAAACTTGACCTGTTGCCTTACTCTTCTTCTCTGTTCTTCGCGTTCATCACCGTCGCGGTAGATTGATTTACCTCTTTTTTTCTCTTGTGTCTAGATCTTCGCAAGCGCGTAGCGGTTTGTAATCCTGTTGTTAGGTAGCACCAGTAACTTAGAGGTATGGCTTCCGAAGAATCTAGTATGGAGCTTTCCGGTAGCACCCAATTTAGCGAAGAGCCCGAGATCTCTTTGGGCGAGGAAGGAGTCGTAGATCAAGAAGCCGACGGGCTGGAAGAGGATCTCAACAGGATAGAGGAAGAAGAGGCCGACAGACCGGATCAAGATGCCGGTCCAAACCTCGCGGCATACACGCGCGGCGCTTGGAGGGGCTCAGACGTTAGCCAAGCCGAGATCGACTGGCTGTACCGGTCTCAGAAGATACCGGAAGAGGTGTCCTGCCGGATTCCGGGTGGCGAGCTCGAGCCCGCGCCCCAGCCCGGCGAAGTCGTAGTTTTCACCGCCCATTTTGAGCACGGTTTTGGCCTCCCAGCGTTGGACTTCTTCCGGCGCTTCCTTGACTTTTACAAACTCCAACCTCATCATCTCCCTGGCAATGTCATCTTCTACCTCTCTTCCTTCGTTTCTTTCATGGAAGGATTCATCGGCCTCTGGCCTACGATTGAAACCTTCGCTCGCTTCTACAATCTTCGTATCAATTCGATCCAGGACCCAAATCTCCCTATCCCCAAGCCGGTAGTGCAGTGCGGGGCGTGGATACTCACGCCCCGCCAGGGGAGCCCCTACTACAGACCTTCCGGCTTAGTCCTACCGGAGATGGCAGCAGACTTTCTTTTACGTCTGGAACCATGGGCCGGTTGACTTCATCAACCTTCCGACATATCTTCCCGGTGCTCCGGCCATAACCAATTGGCAATTCAACCCCAGGAACAGCCACGTCGAGACCAACCAGATTGTTCGGTATATCGGGCTCCTGAAGAGGGACACTGAACTCTCTACGGATGATATAGTGCGCACCTTCCGCGCGTCGGTGAAAGGATCGTATGCCGCACCTAGAAGGGGGGTGAATAGGTGCTAACCAATTTTTAATTCTTTTTCAATTTAGGCTTGACACAAAGGTAAATTCTATAGATATGCAACTAAGTGAATTTACCTATATGACAAGGTTACCAACTAAACAAGATATAGCTATGCAATATATAGGAGATAGAATAGGATAGAGCTAACCGAGAGTGGAGCACGCGATGACACGGAGATGATTCCCGTAGTTCCCTTCCTTTGCAAGAAGGTACGTCTACGTTTGGAGGAGTGTGGTTGCTACGAAAGCCAAACCAACAGCCACAAAGGCTTCACTCAGATCTCCGGTGAGCAACGCCACGAAGGCCTAGCCCACTTCCACTAAGGGATTTCCTCGAGGCGGAAACCGGGCCTTTACAAAGTTCTTGGGGCACACATCCACAACCGAATTGGAGGCTCCCAAATCTGTAACAACACAACAATCAACAACAATACATCAACACAAATCAACTAGGGATCCAAAGAGGAACACTAGCAAGGGGGTCCTCAACAAAATGAGGGGGAAATGCAAATTGCTTCGGTGAAGATGTAGATCGGGGTCTTCTCCTTCGACTCTCCAAAGAACAAGGGATTTGGGTGGTTGAGGGAGGAGATCCGATGAATTTGGTGTTCTTGGTGGCTCAACAATGGTGTCTTGCTTTTTGGGGAAGGAGTGAGCAGCCAAACCACTTGGAGAAGACGGGTATGGAGAAAAACGGCCGTTGGAGGACCGAGCGGTAGTACCGGCCAGGTAGGGCCGGTACTACCGACCACGGTCGAGCTACGCAGGCCGGGAGAGGAGCGGCCACGTGGCCATGAGAGGGTCGGGCCGAAGTGGGAGGCCGGAGCCTCCGGTACCGCCCAAGCCTCCGGCCCTCCTTTTTCTTTCTCCTTTAAATCTTCTTCTCTTCTTCTTCTTCTGTTTTCTTCCTACCTTCTTTTCTTTCTTTTCTCTTCCATACTTTCTTCCAATAACCAGCCACAAACCAATGCCATTTGATATCTTTGTTATCACCAGAATTTGACCGAGTCAGAGGTGGGCCACGATTGAGATTGACTTGAAGATATACATGGAAGGAAGAACAAGAATTGGCCTTATACACGAAGTTGGGCTGAATTGCCCATGTATCTGTAATATAGTAGATCGCATCTTAGATTGAAAGTTAGAGTTTTACTCGTGCACGGTTAGGTGCACGTCCGAATTAGAAAGTCCCCTGGACTATAAATATGTATCTAGGGTTTATGGAATAAACAACAACTCACGTTCAACCCAAAACAAACCAATCTCGGCGCATCACCAACTCCTTCATCTCGAGGGTTTCAATCAGGGAATGCTGCCTAGATCGCATCTTGCGATCTAGGCAGCACAAGCTCCACGTTGTTCATGCGTTGCTCGTACTGAAGCGTCTTTGATGGCGAGCAACGTAGTTATCATAGATGTGTTAGGGTTAGCATAGCTCTTCGTATAACATGCGTACGTAGTGCAGCCCTTGCATGTCTAGCCGCCCTCACGCCTATCTCAGGTGTGGGGCGGCACCTGCTTGTTCATCATCTAGTAGATCTGATCCGTTACGATTGCTCCTTGTTCCAAGGATTAGTTTAATATCTGCAATAGTTAGGCCTACAAAGGGGGAGGATCCAGCGGCACGTAGGGTGGCGTTCGCAAGTCCTAAACAGGATGTTCCGAGGATCAACGCCATGTTGGTTTTTAGGCCTTGTTTAGGATCGGCTTATGAGCACCGTGCGTGGCCGCGAGGCCCAACCTGGAGTAGGATGATCCGATTATGCGGTGAAAACCCTAAATCGTCGAGATCTCATTAGCTATATCTTGATCAAGCAGATCACCAAGTATTCGTGCACCCCGCACGAATCATGGGTGGATCGGCTCTTGAGCCGATCCACAGGATAACCCGAGAGCCGATCGAGGCTCGTATTTAATGTTTTGTATGCCATGCAGAACTAAGCGAGGCATCCCCATCACCTTCCGACCAGGTATAGGTCGTGGCACGCCCTGCACTCGCATCGCGTGTGACCAAGAGCATTGCGGGCCGTCGCTCGGAGGGGTCTCACCAGCCGCAGCTCTAGGCTCTTCCGCTCTACACCGTGTTGACAGCCGCCCGCCGGTGGGTTTTGGCACAACACATTCTGGCACGCCCGGTGGGACAATCGTCTACATCAACCACATCGCCATCTACATCCGAGATGGCGGACGGCACGCCAGTCACCTACGAGGAGCTGCCCGACGAGCTCAAGAAGAGATACGACGAGATCAAGGTCACCCTCGAAGCCGACCTCATCGGCTCTTTCGAGAACCCGTTCCCATGGCATCGATGGAAGGGATTCTCACCGCAAGGTGCACTCGATGGGATAGATCTCTGCCCCGTCGGAGGAACGCACCAGGGGCCTACGGCAGGAGATCAACTACTTGGTGGCTCACTCACTACACCGCCACTCGAAACTTGGTCAACGTGTTGGAGCGTCTCGCTCCGCGCGTGATCCAGGAGATCATGAGCCACCAGCACTCGTCCAGCAGCTCTCGGACGCATCAAGGAGAGTTGCCGCTCCAGTCCCGTCCACCGCTGCCATATGCGTTGGCAGCACCAGGAAGTGCCGGCTACACCGGCATTCGTCGTCTACAAGATTGGTGGTGACCCTAGTGACTACCAGTTCTTGGCTGAGGCGCCCAAGGAGATCCCTCAAGGATACGCGTGCACGTATGTGCCGGATTGGCAACTGGGCACTCTCAAACCAGGCCACAACATCAGGGACTCTGGCGAAGACAGGAGGGACGTCAGCGACAGAGCTTGAGAAGCAGTACGTGGCTAACTAAGTACGCCACCCCGACGAAACTCCAGAGCCCTCCTGCAGTTGGCTCGTAGCTGGAAAAGCAAACATGGCTGGCTAAGCACGCCACCCCGGCGAATCTTCGAGTGCAACTCCTGCAGCCAGCCAGACAGCGGATCGATCAGCACCATACTCGAGAGACCAGTTCGGCATGGTGCCGAAAAGAAGGGCAATCGGCTATTCGAAGCCGACCCCGACGAGTACGAAATGATCCCGCTGCCACCTAAATATCGGCTCCCCGACTTCTCCAAATTCAGGATCAGATGGCTCCAGCTCCATCGAGCACGTCGGCCGATATTTGGCGCAACTAGGACCGGCTTCAGTGTCGGATCAGCTACGCGTGAGGCTCTTTTCACCCTCACAGATCGGCTTTTGGATGGTACACCTCTCTCGCCAGAAACTCCATCCAGTCTTGGAAGCAATTGAAGAACAATTCCATACGCAATACCATTCAGAAGCTTCCGAGTCTAGCATTGCCGATCTAGCACAACTACGTCGGAAGCGCGGAGAAACGGTGACAGAGTACACCCAGCGCTTCAGGAATCTTAGGAACCGATGTTATTCGGTTCGTATAATCGAAAAGGAAGCAATCGAGTTGGCGTAGCTGGCCTTGCAACACAGCTCAAGGACATGGCCTCCTGCTTATTCTCGTCGCGCATATGGTTCAGGAACTATCAATGATATGAACAGCGCCACCCGGACCTGCACCAAGACAAGTTCAGCGGCGTCCCGGTCGATGCAGAGGAAGACGGTTCTGCGGGAGACCAAGAAGTAGCAGTGGCTGAGTGGACTCGGGGAGGAACCCCGTGTCCCGCAAATGGGTAAAGCCACCAGGGCCGCCTGTGGGATTTGATTTTGACGTGACCAAGACTGAACAAATCTTCGACCTCCTGCTCAAGGAGAAACAGTTGACGAAGGTCTCAAGTTCCCCACGGCGCAAGAGCTAAACAGAAAGCCGTACCGCAAATTCCACAACTCGCTCTCCCATGCCACCAACGACCGCAGGGTGTGGCGTCGCACATCCAAGCGGCGATAGAGAGGGGCGCCAACCAAAGACGCCATGAAGGTCGACACCCAACCCTTCCCCGCCGTTAACATGGTGGAAGTCACCTACCCCGAGGGCTGCCAGCCAGGTCCCACGTTCAGCATCAACATGGTAGGACCTGGGAACCACTCGGCAAAGATGGAGATGAGGGCAGCTGCTCTCATAGCAAGGATACAGAGGAGGCCGCTCCACGCGATCGGCTCCATCATGATGGCAAGCGCTACGTCACAGAGGGAGAAGTGAAGAATATGAGATATCAACGACCTCTCTCTGATCACCTCCTCAACAAATATGTGAGTCAGTATGACCAACGCCGACGGTCCAACTATGATGATGAAGGAGATCATTTGGCTAGAGAAGCCAGAAGACATCGTCGGCGGGATCGCGATGAGGAGGAGCACGAGCGCCGTGCCACGGACACATCAAGGGAGCAAGATGACAACGCCAGACACTGGGACTGCCCTTTCTTCGTACACCTCGGGATTCAGAATGAGCCGATTGCCCACAATCGGCAATTGCCCAGAATGCAACCAAGAAGAAGGAGGCAGCCAATGTGTCCGTGTTCAAGCGCTTAGGGCCTCTCCCGCCACAGAGCAAACGTGCCGAGTCACCTCGTTGGGCAGATCTTGAGGATTCCGAAGACGAGGGACTAGAAGGAGAAGAAGACAGGTACCACCGTCCAAGGTGGTGCTCGACGGACTCAGCCGCTCACAAAAACGCAGGTTCGCGCTGCGCGGCCCGGAGGAAGCCGAAAGGTTATACTTGCACACGCTAAGGAAGGCACGACCTGATCTGGCCGCAAAGGTTCAGCGAGCCCCGGATGAAGAGGGTCGTCCACGGAGAATGGAGTGGCGTCTAAGCAAAAGAAAGCCGATGATGAAACATCGGCGGCACAAACATGGTGCTCGTCTTGCCGATAGAGCTTAGCGCTCCACGATTATACGATGCACTCAAGGTGGACGATAAAGAGCGCATCAAGTTGGGTTGGTTTTATCCAGCCTAACCGAGTAGCAAGATTAAACCAATGAGCAAACCGGGAGGCTGATCCTTGTGATCGGCCCCAAAAATTTATGGAGGGACATTACAAAACCTTCATCGAACAAGCAATGTGAAGGCCGATCCAAGAATCGGCCAAAGTTATCTTCTCGTACATATTCTGTTTGTGGTCGCAACGATCCATCGGGCAGCGGCCACGTCGGCGGATGAAAGTCGGCATGAATCTTTGCGAAGCCGATGTGCAAGTGCAGTGTGCCCCGACGAACCATGAAAGCCGATATCTCAGTCATTTAGCAGATTCGGTGGGGCATATAGTCAGATGGACATATGCAGATAAACATGTGCAGACATGCGTGCAGTGGAATTGGGGGCCGATTCATTCTAAAAATCGGCCAAATAAAAAAAACAAAAGGTTTAGCCGATGCAGATACGTGGCCATCGACTCAAGAGGAACAACTGTTATGAGAAGAAGGGTCAATGGAGCAGGAAGCGAGTCACGAAGAGAGATTCTAATGGAAGAGCTCCTCAGTTGAGTGGCTTGATGACTTCGGTTTTCTCTTCAAGAACCTCTGGTTTCTTTTTTACGAGTAATGTGATCAGGTTAAGGATGGGATGCATCAGATCCACCACAGGGAAGGAGCCGATCCGACTGCACGGCGAAAAAGTAGACTGAAGAAGCTCGGGGGCAGCTCACCCTGAAGGTTCTCTGCTCTGAAGAGCCGATTTTGCTGAAATCGGCTGGGTCCGCATCATGACTTGGGAACCGATAGCGACACATTTGGTTAGTCCACTAATATGCTCGCCTTGATAGAGGCTCGGGGGGCAACTGATGACGCAAAACTTCCGTTCTTAAGAAGCCGATTGAAATTTCATCGGGCTGAAAACCCAGTGGTATCGACTTCAGGAGCAAGTCGTGTCGGCAGTGGTTCTGGGGCTCTCGTGAGAACGTCGTCTGCCTAGTTGTCCGCCAGAGCTCAAAGGGATGGGACATTGAGATACCGGTGCGTTGTCATCGGCTCGTTGGGCATTGGCTAAGTAACGATCGGCGGGGTCAGCAGAAGAGGGAATCGGCTCAATTAAACTCCGAAGAAATCGGCGAAATCAAATTGGGGAAAAGTTCTTCATTGATAAACCAGATTTCTACATAGAAGAGCTGATTGCTCTCAAAAGGGAGTACTAAGGGGATACATTGCCCGTCTACTGTTGCTGATCTTATTCTAGAGGTCCTATTCTACGGCCGTCACTCCTTCGTTGTCACCGCTGCTGGCTGCCGGCGCTGCTCCCGCGGGCTCGCTGCCGCTGTCAGAGCGGCCGCAGGACCTTCGTTGTCCTCGCCCTCCACGTCGTCGTCGTTGCCGTCGCTATCGTAATCACCGAGATTCCCGGGCAGTGGGCAATGGCGCCCGGCGGCTCGTCGGCTCGTTGTCGTCATCCTCCTCCTCCTCTTCCTCCTCCTTCACCTCGGAGGAGGTAAAGTCATCCCAGGAGAAGCGATCGTCATCGCTCTCCTCCTCCGATTCCCCGTTGGCAAGGAAGCGGAGGTCGCCTCCCGTCCGTCGAGGACCGGTCGTCCTTCTTGATGGAGAAGTCATGGTCTGACTCCTCCCCGGCCTCAATGGCGCGGCGGATGTTGGCCGCATGGACCTCTGTGGGGTTCTGCTGGCATCGGCTCGGGAGAAGAGGACTCGAAGGAAAGTCCCGACGAGGCGCAGAGGAAGAAGAAGACATGGTGCGCAGAAGGGTTTTTTGGGGTGCCGATGGCTGGAACAGAGGAAGGGGATAAAGATAACTAACCAACACGGTTGAATAATGAGAAAACCTGGTGGGAATTACTGCCATTACAGTTTCCGAAGGGGTAATGTCAGAGCTGTCAAATTTTGCAGAGAAGCTGAGAGGACAGGGCATAATAATGACGGATGCTGCAAATGGCTCTGATCTGCCACGACATGACCCCTTGAAAGGAAAGCACAATGATTTTGGAAATGTTATTTCCAAAACCAGGGGGCATGTGTTATCACCAGAATTTGACCGAGTAGAGGTGGGCCACGATTGAGATTGACTTGAAGATATACATGGAAGGAAGAACAAGAATTGGCCTTATACACGGTTGGGCTGAATTGCCCATGTATCCGTAATATAGTAGATCGCATCTTAGATTGAAAGTTAGAGTTTTACTCGTGCACGGTTAGGTGCACGTCCGAATTAGAAAGTCCCCTGGACTATAAATATGTATCTAGGGTTTATGGAATAAACAACAACTCACGTTCAACCCAAACAAACCAATCTCGGCGCATCGCCAACTCCTTCATCTCGAGGGTTTCAATCGTAGGCGATGTCGCCTAGATCGCATCTTGCGATCTAGGCAGCACAAGCTCCACGTTGTTCATGCGTTGCTCGTACTGAAGCGTTTTGATGGCGAGCAACGTAGTTATCATAGATGTGTTAGGGTTAGCATAGCTCTTCGTATAACATGCGTACGTAGTGCAGCCCTTGCATGTCTACACCTATCTCAGGTGTGGGGCGGCACCCTGCTTGTTCATCATCTAGTAGATCCGATCCGTTACGATTGCTCCTTGTTCTCGCAAGGATTAGTTTAATATCTGCAATAGTTAGCCTTACAAAGGGGTGGAGGATCCAGCGGCACGTAGGGTGGCGTTCGCAAGTCCTAAACAGATGTTCCGAGGATCAACGCCATGTTGGTTTTTAGGCCTTGTTTAGGATCGGCTATGAGCACCGTGTGCGTGGCCGCGAGGCCCAACCTGGAGTAGGATGATCCGATTATGCGGTGAAAACCCTAAATCGTCGGAGATCTCATTAGCTATATCTTGATCAAGCAGGATCACCAAGTATTCGTGCACCCCGTACGAATCATGGGTGGATCGGTTCTTTGAGCCGATCCACAGATAACCCGAGAGCCGATCGAGGCTCGTATTTAATGTTTACGTGTATGCCATGTGAACTAAGCGAGGCATCCCCATCACCTTCCCGACCAGGTATATCGTGGCACGCCCTGCACTTCGCGTCGCCAGACCAAGAGCATTGCGGGCCGTCGTCGGAGGGGTCTCAGCCAGCCGCAGCTCTAGGCTCTTCCCGGCTCTACACTGTGTTGACAGGCCGCTGCCCGCCGGTGGGTTTTGGCAGTCAACAATCTTGCACGCTCTTCACTTTTTGGGCATCTAGAGAATGCAACAACCTATAAAACTTATATACCGAAATGTTCATATATCATCATTGTCATCAACACCAAAACCACATATAAAATGAGATATGTTCTTTCAATCTCCCCCTTTTTGGTTTCTTGATGACAACATAAGATTTGCATTAGATGTGAGTATTTGAGCAAAGATAATATAAGACGATATAAGAAGCTCCCCCTAGACATGTGCATCCAATAGAATTAACATTTGAATAAGAAGCACATAATCTAGGATCATAAGACGATATAAGAAGCTCCCCCTAGACATGTGCATCCAATAGAATTAACATTTGAATAAGAGGCACATAATCTAGGATCAAAATACTCAAGTAAATACGATTCACCAACAAGTGCAAAGATACAGAGTAAGCAAATAAATTCATCACTTGCATTTGTGAATAGACAAGCATATGTTAGTAAAGATAAGTGTTGAGTTTAGAGATCATACCACATGAAGTTCACTTAGTATTTACCATAGATAGATAGATAGGTAATGTCTCATACATAAATAGATAGCCCCTATGTCTCACACACATAGATAAGGTTCATAAAGCATAATAAGTAGTTCTCAACAATAGATAACCATAAGTCACAAGCATAAAGAGTCAAAGAAAACGCAAGCTTGTGACTTCCCATGCAAATCCCGAACCTAATAGAACTCTTCTCCCCCTTTGACATCAAGATGCCAAAAAGGTTGAAGAGCGATGCTATCGTCCCTAGGCATCAAGGAAGTCCCCGGCAACATCGGAGTCGACATCGTAGGAGGGTCCGTCCTCACCATCAGACCACTGGCTATGAGCAGAAATCCACTGAGGCTTCGGAAGGATATTCTCTTCAGATCCTGGAGGAGACACTTCCACACCAAGCTTTCCCATGATGCTCTTCTGACGGCGTCGAGCTTTCTTCTCTGCCACATAGGAGTCATACATACGCTCCTGAATATCTAGCTGGAGGCAGAAGGTCTTCTTTACCTTGATCTTGAGCTTGGTGTACCAAGAGGGCTCGAGCATGGGATCATATGCGGAGTGAGCCGGAGGTTCCCCAAGAGCCATATGAGCAATGAAGCCATCAAACCGGCGAGCAGGAGCAGTGGAAGGATCTGCAGGACCTGCTGAAGGAGCTGCTGAGGCAGAAGGAGCTGCAGAGGCTGAGGTAGAAGCTAGGAGCTCATGATCTTTGATAAGAAGGTTCTTGCGTTTATGAGCAGTGAGGGATGAAAATGGTTCCAGAATGGCACCCTCAAATTTCTGACGCCACACCTCAGAAATAAGCTTCATGATGAAGGGACCAAAGGCAGGAGACCTCTTCTCCACCATACGCATGAAAATCTGGTTCCACAGGCAATCCATGACATCCATCTTCACACCCTTGCCCTTCCGGAGATGAGTTTGAAGCATCAAGTCAATGACAAAAGAATGGATCTCATCAACGTTACCTACTTTGACGGCAACTGTCTCACGGTAGATGCGAAGCATAATATCATATACGGGTTGGAGACCGGAAGTGAATCCAAGCTTGCATCGACCGGGCATATAGAGCGGCTCAAGAACATCTTTGGTGCTTGCATTAGAATTCTCGTGAAACCTCCAACCACTAGTACGATCATCTTCACAATTTTCCGGAAGAGGATAGCCAAGAATCTGTCCAAAGGTGCTCCAAGTGGTAGTGAGTACCTCATCACGAGTCATCCAAGTAATGGAGCGAGCTTCGTCCTCATGAAAATAGACTGTGGCAAAGAACTGAGTCACAAGGTAAGGATCATAGTTGCATTGGAAAGTCATAATGGGAAGCAAACCAAACTCCTCGCAAATCCCAAGTGCTTCATGGAAATAGGCATCCTTCTTAAAATGTTCAATGTTGATATACCGTTGATCAACCACCTTCACCTTGGGAGGATAGACTTCATTGAATATGCGCTCTTGAACCTCGGTGTAGAAGTGGCGGTTGCGGGTGCGAGAAGACCGAGGCCCCAAATAGGGGTTAGAGGTGCGAATAGCCGTGTATGCATGAAGGCGGACACCGCCATAAGACACAATAGCCTTTTCCCCTCTCTTTTTATTTGCCAAAGAAGCGCCACAAGCAGTAGTGGCACGGGGTAACACTTCATCTTGTTCAACAATCTCATCCTCAAGAATTGGAACCCCTCGCCTCTTCCGTGATTTCGCCGAACCAGAACCACCTGTGAAGTAGACGAACAGAGCCGAGGGACATATGGGATAAGTGCACAAGCTCATCTCTATTGAACAAATCTTTGACCCAAAATACACATGCATGATAAAAAATTTGGCCACACACTAGGTAAAAAGTGCTACATAGTAGAGGTTAACGGTGCTACATACTAGAGGACATAGATCAGCAATAGATACAACCTCTTAGTGTAAGATTTATCCAAAAATCTAAGCATGTAGAACCGAAAAACAACATATATGCAAGCCAAAAATACGACCAAAATACACGGAGATAGGAGCTAATACCGGGAGCCATGGAGGAGGAGAGGTGGGGGAAGGCTCCCACGGAGCCGATCCGGCCGGAGGTGGCCGGAGGACGGCCGGGGACCCGGTGGCGACGCGAGGGCCGAGCGGCGGCTGAGCGTGGAGGATGCTGGGAGGGGAAAGAGTGGGGTGTGCGTGGGGGTAGCATGGGGGTCGACCCCTCCTGTGTGGAGGTACCGGCCCGAGGTCGGCGGGAGTACCGGCCAGGCCCCGGTGGTACTACCGGCCTGGTTAGGCCCGGGTCGGCCAGCCTCCCTCCCTTTTTTTTGAAAGACACCCTCTTTTACTATCAATCCAATTTGGTCAAGGATAAACATGAGTTTTGGTATGCAATTTTTTTTTTTGAAACGAGCTTGTGCAAGAGATAGAATGTTTTTAGAGGTGAGAGAATGGCTTAGGATGGACACAAAGAGAGGTATGGTAATATGGACTCAAGTTTGCAAGGATCAAATCAAGAGAAAGCCAAACATTGAGCCAATTCCCATAAAAACATGAAAGACCATAAAGGAGCAACGCGTTAAGATCCAATAAGAACAATACTTCACAAAAAGAAGATCGGTGGCCTAGGCCACCATATATGAGTGATAAGGTATGGCACCGCGAAGATATATCTTGGGTCCAAAACCAATACTCATCATTGAAGCTCACATATCATTAATTGATATAAAGAGAATGATTTTTCTTAATGTTGGCATTATGGGGGAGGGATAGCTCAATAATTTAAACCGCACTCCCCTATTTCCATGCCCACATCTAAACCAAATAAAGTTTTGAGACAAAGGTGTGTTTGCAAGATGGCCAAGCTATACTCCTTGAATCAATGATATTTAGCTCATTCCTCAAATAGCAAAACCTTGCTTCATCAAGAGGCTTCGTGAATATATCGGCAAGTTGATCTTTGGTAGGAACATAGATAAGCTCATATCACCACGGGCAACATGATCCCTAATGAAATGATTCCGGATCTCAATATGCTTCGTTCTTGAATGTTGCACCGGATTATAGGCAATCGTGATGGCACTTTCATTGTCACATAATAGAGGCACTTTGTCACAAATGACACCGTATTCCTTTAAAGTTTGCCTCATCCATAACAATTGAGTGCATCCACTTGCGGCGGCAACATATTCGGCTTCGGCGGTGGAGAGAGATATACAATTTTGCTTTTTAGAAGACCAACACACCAAGGACCTACCAAGGAATTGGCAAGACCCGGAAGTTGATTTCCTATCATCTTTGTCTCCCGCCCAATCCGCATCGGTGTATCCATTGAGAATAAAACTTGAGCCTTTGGGGTACCAAATACCATATCTTGGGGTATCAACCAAATATCGGAAGATTCTTTTGAGAGCCATCATGTGGCTCTCCTTAGGAGAAGCTTGATACCTTGCACACACACCAACACTCAACACTATGTCCGGTCTAGATGCACAAAGGTAAAGCAAGGATCCAATCATGGAGCGATATACCTTTTGATCCACCTCTTTACCATTGATCTAGTGCAAGATGGCATTTGGTAACCATAGGAGTGGCCACACCCTTCATCTCGGTCATCTTGAACCTCTTGAGCATGTCTTGGAGATATTTTGCTTGATTGATGAAGGTTCCTTCTCTCAATTGCTTGATCTCAAAACCAAGGAAGAACTTCATCTCTCCCATCATAGACATCTCAAACCTATCGGTCATAAGCTTTGAAAATTCATCATTGAAAGCTTTGTTAGTAGAGCCAAAGATAATATCATCAACATATAATTGGCAAAGCTCCCCATTGACCCTCTTAGTAAAAAGAGTGGGATCGATTAGCCCAACATCAAACCCACGGTCTACCAACAATTCTTTAAGGTGCTCGTACCAAGCTCTAGGAGCTTGTTTGAGACCATAAAGTGCTTTATCAAGCTTGTAGACATGGTTAGGAAAGTTGAGATCCTCGAACCCCGGGGTTGCTTAACATAAACCTCTTCATGCAAAGGACCATTAAGAAAATAACTTTTCACATCCATTTGTTGTAACTTAAAGTTATGATGCGATGCATAGGCAAGAAGGATACGGATGGACTCAAGGCGAGCCACGGGAGCATAGGTTTCTCCAAAGTCAATTCCCTCAACTTGAGAGAACCCTTGAGCAACCAATCTTGCCTTGTTCCTTACAACATTTCCAAACTCATCTTGCTTGTTCTTGAAAATCCATTTAGTGCCTATAACATTGCGGCATCCCTTTGGCTTTTCTACTAAGGTCCATACTTTATTGCGCTTGAAGTTGTTGAGTTCATCGTGCATAGCTTCCAACCAATCCGAATCTTCAAGGGCTTCAAATACTTTCTTGGGTTCCACTAAGGAGATATAAGCACGATGATTGCTAAAATTAGCCAATTGCCTTCTTGTGGTAACACTTGCCCTTAAATCACCAAGGACCTTGTCATGAGTGTGTTCGCGAATTTCAAGGTTCCTTTCTCTTCTTGCTAGACGATGGGCCTCGATCTCCTCCTTGGTTCTTCTAGGCCTTGGAGGTTTCACTTGATCAACTTGATCATTTGGGTCCCCGTCTTGACCTTCAATTTGAGCTTCCTCAATTTCTTGAGAATGCGCATCCTCATGTGCTTGACCTTGGACATTGTTTGGTGAAGCGCAAATATCAAATGGATACTGATGCGTCTCAAACGTATCTATAATTTCTTATGTTCCATGCTAGTTTTATGACAATACCTACATGTTTTGTTCACACTTTATGATGTTGTTGCGGTCAGAAACCCACCGGCGAGCAGCGACGGGCAACACAGTAGAGCCGGGAGGCTCCCAGGATCGGCTGCCCTGGTCCCTCCGAGCGACGGCCCGCAAAGATTCGGCACGCACGTCCGATGCTGGTGCAGGGCGTGCCACCTGACCTACACCGGTCGAAGGTGATGGAGATGCCTCGCTTAGTTTCCTGCATGGCATACACGTAAACATTAAATACGAGCCTCGATCGGCTCTTGTTGTCCTGTGAATCGGCTCAAAGAGCCGATCCACCCATGATTCGCACGAGGTGTACGAATATATGGTGGTCCCGCTTGATCAAAATAAAGCTAAAACGACCTACTACGATTTAGGTTTTCACCGCATAATCGGAACATCCTACTCGTGATTGAGCCTGGCGCCACGCACGGTGATCGTAAACCGACCCTAGACAAGGCCTAAAAACCAACACGAGGTTGATCCCCTGAACATCCTGCCTAGGGCTAGCAAACTACACCCTACGCCACCGGATCCTTCAACCCGTTTGTAAGGCCTAACTATGCAGATATTAAACTAATCCTTGAAGAACAAGGAGCAACCATAACGGATCGGATCTACTAAATAATGATCAGCGGTGCCGCCCTTACACCTAAGATAGGCGTAAGGGCTGCTAGATGTCTAAGGGTTGCACGACGATAGCATATGATACGATGAACAATGCTAACCCTAACACATCTAAGATAACTACGTTGCTCGCCATCAAAAAGGCTTCAATACGAGCAACACCGGATAGCGAATAAATCGCCTAGATCGCAAGATGCGATCTAGGCAACATGATGCTTACCCGGAAGAACCCTCGAGACAAGGGAGTTGGCGATGCGCCTAGATTGGTTTGTGGTGAACGTGATTGTTGTTTATTTCATAAACCCTAGATACATATTTATAGTCTGTAGACTTTCTAACGTGGGAATAATCCCAACCGCGCACGAGCCAAACTCTATCTAATCGATGCGTATCCTACTATATTACAGATACACGGGCCAACTAGCCCAAACTTTGCATATAAGGCCGATTCACGTATATTCTTCCATGTATATTCTTCAAGCCCATCTTGATCGTGGCCCACCTCTGACTCGGTCAAATTCTGGTGATAACACATGCCCCCCTGGTTTTGGAATTTATAATTCCAAATCACCGCTTTTCGTCTGGGACATGTCGTAAGTAACCGTCGCAGATCCTTCATCATGATGCCTTGCCTTCTCAACTTCTCCGCGTGACTTGGCAGTCCCCTTTTTTTTTTGTTGGGCACCATCTCCTCGGAAACTGCTGCGGCATTGAATCTCCACTATATCCCCTTTATTTAACCGCTCCAAACAGTTCGCTTTTTTATCCCATTCGCATTAGCACTCCAAAAGCCCTCCAGCGCCACCATGTCTTCTTCCTCCTCTGCCTCATCGGATCTTTCCACCCAATCCTCTCCTCCGCGAGCCGACGCCGGAGTGGAACCCGGAGGAGGCCCACGCGGCCAACATCCGCCGCGCCATGGAAGCCGGGGAAGAGTCTAGTCACGACTTCTCCGTCTGGTCTGAGGACGACAAGTCCTCGACCGACGGGGAAAGTGACCTCCGCTTCCTTGCCGACGGGGAAACGGAGGAGGAGAGCGATGACAATAGCTTCTCCTGCGATGACTTCACCTCCCCCGAGGAGGAGGAGGAGGAGAAGGAGGAGGAGGACGACACCTCCTCCGACGAACCGCGGCCAAGCGCTTCGTCCCCGGCCGGAACCTCAGCGACTTCGACAGCGATGACGACGACGCTGACGAGGAGGATGAGGACAACGAGGGTCCTGTCGGCGGCCGCTACAGCAGCGACGATGAGCCCGCCGGGAGTAGCGCCGACAGCGGCGACGACGGCGACGAAGAGGGCAGCGACGGCCCGTAGATAGGACCGTTAGCATAGGATCGGTAGTAGTAGATGGGCAATGTATCCCCTAGTACTTCCTTTTGAGAGCAATCAGCTCTTCATGTAAGAAATCTTGTTTATCAATGAAGAATTTCCCCCAATTTGATTTTGCCGATTTCCTTTAAGCTAATTTAGCCGATTCCTCCTCATACTGACTTTGCCGATTGTTCACTTAGCCAATGCTCAATGAGCCGATAGCAACGCATCGGTTCTGCCCAATCTATCCTTCAATTCTTCAACTGATGACTTTGAGATCTGGTGGATAATGTGGAGTCTTCAAGAGAGCCCTTAAATTCCTCCCACCAGGTCCAGTGATCCTCGTCTGCAAGAACTCACCATTTTTGAAGAAGGTTGCGACGAAAGATCAGCCGATGACACCCCAATCGGCTTCTAAAACAGAGCATCTACCAGGCCAGCTGCCCCCCGAGCCTCAGTCAAGCCGAGCATATCGGTGAGGAAAATCGGCTCATTGCGGCTGAGGAGGCTCTCATTGTTCACCCCCTCAAGGAAGCAGAAGGCCTTGAAGCTGAACTGAAGACCGTCTTGGTGAAAATCTGCGTCTTGAACACGCAGCTGGTAGATCTTGTGTAATTTGTACTAGAGTCGATGGCTGTGCATCGGCTATATATCATGAGAAAATTTGTTTTTTTTTACTGGCCGATTTTTCTATCGGCCCCCAATATTTCACTGCACATGTATCGCACATGTTCATCCGATTAGGTGCCCCGAGCCGAATCTCAGGTATGTAGTTAGCCAAGGCACTGTATTTGCACGTCGGCTCCGGTAAGACCAATGTTGATTTTTTCCAGCTCATCAGCCGACGTAAAACCGCTGCCCATTAGATCGACGTTGAACACAGGCAGAACGTGTGGTGAGGATAATTTTGGCCGATTGCTGGAATCGGCCTCCACGTTGATCGAATCGCTCAATGAAGGTTTTGCAATGTTCCTCCATAGATCTTTGGGGCCGATCCTAAGGATCGGCCTTGCCACGCTTGTCCATAGGTTTGTTTTTGCTAGACGGTCAGGCCGGTGGATAAGACCAGCCTAACCCCGTCCTTTGTCACGTCAATGCGCTCGCAGTCGTCCAAATTGATGCCTGAAAGTGGCTCTTGGCCTCCCAAGCTCATGCCACCGCTGAAATCTCTGAGTCATCTCGCATGGACGACCTCTACCTCATCTCCATCCTACAGTACGCATTGGTGCATCGTGGATGGAATGCAACAACGTGGATCCAATCTCTTCCTAGCAGACAACATAGGTGCTCTTGCTATCGACAATAAAGAACGTCATGGTTTTCCTTCCTACGGTCGATCCACGTTCAACACCTTGTGCCGACGCTTGTTGAAATCGCTCAATGTCACGTTGGTCTTGATCAGATCCGAGCTAGAGCGTCCCAACCGACGTAGCATGGAGTATGGCATAATGTTGATGCCGCTCCGGTGTCCACCGACATCTTGTTGACCGGCTGCCCATTGATATAACCTCGCAGGGCCTTCAGATGTCCGTAGCTCCTTTTCGTGGCTTCTCAAAGATAACCGGCCGTGGCCGTAGTGCCACACAGCCTAATCCTGGAGCACTAAACTCCGTCGGAAGGATGAACACCATGTTTGTGCCACCGATGTTTCATCTTTGCTTGGGGCGCCACTCCATTTTTGTGGTCGACCTCTTCATCCAGGGTTCGTTGAATTTTCGGCCAGATCAGGCCGCGCCTTCCTTAGCGTGTGGAGGTATAACCTCTCGGCCTCCAAGCCACGTAGTCGCCGAACCCTACGCTTTTGGGAACGGCTGAGTCCATCAGGGCACCACCTTGGCCGGTGGTACCTTCTTCTTCTTCTTCATCATCGTCTTCCAAATCCTCGAGATCTTCCACCCGAGGGACTCAGCGTGCTTGTTCCGAGGCGGAGAGGCCCTAGACGTTTGAACACGGACACATTAGCTGCATCCTTCCTCTTCTGTCTACATTGGGCAGTTGCGATTGTAGGCAATCGGCTCATTCCCGAATCCCAGCAATGTCTGAAGAAGGTACAGTCCCAGTGCCTATCCTCGTCGTCTTGCTCCCTTGACTTTTCCTTGGCACGGCGCTCGTACTCCTCCTCATCGCGATCATGCCGACGATGTCTCCTGGCGTCCCTAGCCAGACGATCTCTTTCACCATCATCGTTGGGTCGTCGCCGTTGGTCATATTGACTCACATACTTGTTGAGGAGGTGATCAGAGAGAGGTCGCTGATATCTCACGTTCCTCACTTCTCCCTCTGTGATGTAGCGCTTACCATCGTGATGGAGCCGATCGCGTGGAGCGGCTTCCTCTGTGTCCTTGCTACGAGAGCAGCTGCCCTCGTCTCCGTCCTTGCCAGAGTGGTGTCCAGGTCCTACCATGTTGATGCTGAATGAGAATCCTGGCTGGCACCCTCCAGGGTAAGTGCACTCCACCATGTTAACGGCGAGGAGACTTTCATGGCGTACTGGTTGAAAATTAGACGTCCTTGTTCTATCGCCATTTGGATCGCGACGCCACACCCGCGTTGGTGGTATGGGAGAACGAGTTATGCCATTTGCATGGCTTTCCATTCAGCTCCTGTACCGTGGGGATTTTGAGGCCTTCGGTAACTTCAACGCTTCTCCTTAAGTAAGAGGTCAAAAATTTGCTCGTTTTAGTTACGTCGAAATCAAACCCTCGCGGACCCGGTGGCTTAACCCATTTGCAGATATGGGGGTTGCCCCCGAGTCCATTCAGCCACTGCTACCTCTTGATCTCCCGCAGACCCTTCATCTTCATCTGCTTCAACCAAGACTACCGCACGCTTGAATTTGTCCTGGTACAACTCGGGTGGCGCTGTTCATATAACGCGCTGAACCATGTGCGCTAGTGAAGGGTAGTCTGCTTGGGAGGCGATATCCTTGATTGCTGATGCAAGGCCCACCACCGCCAACTCGACCGCTTCTTTTTCAGTCACACGAGCCGAATAACATCGGTCCCTGGTCCAAGCGCTGGACGTATTCCCGCCACGCTTCTCCACGCTTCGACGTACTTGTGCTAGATCGGCAATGCCGGCCTCGGAAGCCTGAGTGATACCGCATGTGGAACTGCTCTTCCAACTGCTCCACGTCCGGATTGAGTCTGGTGGCAGTGATGTGTACCACCGAAAGCCGATCCCGTGAGGGACTGTGCGAAGAACCTCACACGCAGTTCATCTGGCTGAGATCGTGCCCAAGTGCCAAATATCGGCTCACATGCTCGATGGATCTGGAACCATCTGATCCATTAAACTTGGAGAAATCAGGGAGCCGATATTTGGGTGGTAGCGGGATCAACTCGTACTTGGGGTACGGCTTGGAATAGCCGATTGTCCTCCTTTTTCGGCACCATGCCGAACGGTCTCTCAGATTGTACTGATTTGATCCGCGGTGTCGCAGGAGTCGAACTCTGAAGATTCGCCGGAATGGCATACTTAGCCGCCATGCTTGCTTTTCCAGCTCTGAGCCAACTGCAGGAGCTGAGCTCGAGGTTTGTCCAGGCATACTTAGCTAGCCACGCCTGCTTCTCAAGATCTGTTCCGAAGTTCCCTGTTGTTCCGAGGTCCTCGTCTGTGTGTCAGAGTGCCGCCACGGCCCACGATGTGCACGTGTATCCGTGAGGGATCTCCTTAGGCGCTCATGCAAGAACTGGTAGTCACTAGGGTCACCACCGATCTTGTAGATGACGTATGCCGGTGAATTCGGCACTTCCGGTGCTGCCAACGCGAATGGCAGCGGTGGACGGGACTGGAGTGGCATCTCTCCTTGGTAAGTCCCGAGAGCTGGTCCGGACGGAGAGTACTGATGCCTCATGATTTCCTGGATCACCCGAAGAGCGACACGCTCCAAAGTGTTCACCAGGCTCTCGAATGGCGGTGTAGCGAATGAGCTACCATGAAGTTAACCTCCTGACGCAGGGACCTGGTGCGTTCTTCCGACGGGAGCGACAGGTCTACTCCATCGAGCGCCTTCGAGAACCTTTCCACCTGATGCCATGTGAGCGGGTTCGTGAAAAGAGCCGATGAGGTCGGCTTCGAGGATTGCTTTGACCTCGTCATACTTCTTCTTGAGCTCCTCGCTCAGATCCTCGTACGTGACTGGGGTGCCGTCCGCCATCTCAGATGTAGATGGCGATGCGGTTGATGTCGCAGATGGTCCCACGGGCGTGCCAGAATGTGTTGCGGTCGAAACCCACCGGCGAGCAGCGACGGGCAACACAGAGAGCCGGGAGGCTCCCAGACTGCGGCTGGCCCTGGTCCCTCCGAGCGACGCCCGCAAAGATTCGGCACGCACGTCCGATGCCGGTGCAGATGCCACCTGACCTATACCGGTGAAGGTGATGGAGATGCCTCGCTAGTTCCCGCATGGCATACACGTACATTAAATACGAGCCTCGATCGGCTCTCAGTTGTCCTGTGAATCGGCTCAAAGAGCCGATCCACCCATGATTCGCACGAGGTGTACGAATATATGGTGGTCCTGCTTGATCAAAATAAAGCTAAAACGACCTACTACGATTTAGGGTTTTCACCGCATAATCGGAACATCCTACTCGTGATTGAGCTCGGCGGCCACGCACGGTGATCGTAAACCGACCCTAGACAAGGCCTAAAACCAACACGAGGTTGATCCCGGAACATCCTGTCTAGGGCTAGCAAACTACACCCTACGCGCCACCTGGATCCTTCAACCCGTTTGTAAGGCCTAACTATGCAGATATTAAACTAATCCTTGAAGAACAAGGAGCAACCATAACGGATCGGATCTACTAAATAATGATCAAGCGGGGTGCCGCCCTTACACCTAAGATAGGCGTAAGGGCGGCTAGATGTCTAAGGATTGCACGACGATAGCATATGATACGATGAACAATGCTAACCCTAACACATCTAAGATAACTACGTTGCTCGCCATCAAAAGGCTTCAGACGAGCAACGCATGGATAGCGAATAATTGCCGCCTAGATCGCAAGATGCGATCTAGGCAGCATGATGCTTACCCGAAAGAAACCCTCGAGACAAGGGAGTTGGCGATGCGCCTAGATTGGTTTGTGGTGAACGTGATTGTTGTTTATTTCATAAACCCTAGATACATATTTATAGTCCGTAGACTTTCTAACGTGGGAATAATCCCAACCATGCACGAGCCAAACTCTATCTAATCGATGCGTATCCTACTATATTACAGATACACGGGCCAACTAGCCCAAACTTTGCATATAAGGCCGATTCACGTATATTCTTCCATGTATATTCTTCAAGCCCATCTTGATCGCGGCCCACCTCTGACTCGGTCAAATTCTGGTGATAACAGATGTTTTGATGCGTTTTTCGGAACTAACCTATTGACGAGATGCCGAAGTGCCTGTTTTCTGTTTGGTTTCGAAATCCTAGTAAGGAAATATTCTCGGAATTGGACGAAATCAATGCCCAGCATCCTATTTTTCCACGAAGCTTCCAGAACACCCGAGAGCCACCAGAGGAGGGCCCTGGGGGGCCCACACAACAAGGCGGCGCGGCCAAGGAGCCAGGCGCGCCGCCCTACTGTGTGGTGGCCCCGTCAGCCTTTCGACTCCGCCTCTTCGCCTATTTAAAGGTCCCTGACCTAAATCTTCGATACGGAAAAGCCACGATACGAGAAAAGTTCCGAGCCGCCGCCATCGCGGCCAAGATCGGGGACAGGAGTCTCTGTTCCGGCACACGCCGGACGGGGAAGTGCCCCGGAAGCATCTCCATCGACACCACCACCATCTTCATCACCGCTGCTGTCTCCCATGAGGAGGGAGTAGTTCTCCATCGAGGCTAAGGGCTGTACCGGTAGCTATGTGGTTAATCTCTCTCTGTACCCCAATACAATGATCTCATGAATATCTTTGCATGATTGAGATCCATATGATGAGCTTTGTATCGCTATTAGTCTATGTGCTACTCTTGTGATGTTATTAAAGTAGTCTATTCCTCCTTCACGGTGTAATGGTGACAGTGTGTGCATCGTGTAGTTCTTGGCGTAGGTTATGATCATAATCTCTTGTAGGTTATGGAGTTAATTATTACTATGATAGTATTGATGTGATTTATTCCCCTTCATAGTGTAAAGGTGACTGTGTATGCTATGTTAGTACTCGGTTTAAGTTGCAAAGATCTATTATGCTCTAAAGGTTACTTAAATATGAATGCCAAATGTTGTGGAGCTTGTTAACTCCGGCATTGAGGTGCTCTAGTAGCCCTACGCAACGAATGGTGTTCATTATCAAACAAGAGTATATGTAGCACAAAGGAAGAGAACTTATTTATTTATGTGATCAATGTTGAGAGTGTCCACTAGTGAAAGTATGATCCCTAGGTCCTGTTTCCAAATACTGCAATCATCGCTTGTTTACTGTTCTACTGCATGTTTACTTCCTGCAATATTACTACCATCAACGCACGCCAGCAAGCATTTTTCTGGCGCGTTACTACTGCTCATATTCATTCATACTACTTGTATTTCACCATCTCTTCACCGAACTAGTGCACCTATACATCCGACAAGTGTATTAGGTGTGTTGGGACACAAGAGACTTCTTGTATCGTGATTGCGGGTTGCTTGAGAGGGATATCTTTGACCTCTTCCTCCCGAGTTCGATAAACCTTGGGTGATCCACTTAAGGGAAACTTGCTGCTGTTCTACAAACCTCTGCTCTTGGAGGCCCAACACTGTCTACAAGAATAGAAGCACCCGTAGACATCAGATACTCATCGGAGCCATCATGAATTCTTGGTTGATCTTGTCCTTGATCTTGTTCATGAGAGGGAGGGTTTTGTTCTTGTTCTTGGATTGGTGCATCATTAGCTTCAAGAGATGGGGTTTGTTGATGTTGAGAAGATGAGGGCTCCACCGTGGTAGAGCATAGTCCTTCCCGAGACGCCACACCGTGTCCCTCAATGGGGCGGAAAATCCCACACCCATTCTTACTATGGCATCTTGAGGTATTTCATCACCTGCACATACATCAACTTGCCCCACTTGGGAGCCATCATTTTCTTCGAACTTCACACTACAAGATTCAATGATAATCCCGGAGGATACATCAAAGACTCTATAAGTGTGAGATTCGGCACCATAACCAACAAATATACCCTCCAAAGCTTTAGGAGCAAATTTAGACAAACGAACTCCTTTGATTTTGTAGAAACACTTACAACCGAACACCTTGAAATATGAGATATTAGGCTTGTTGCCGGTGAGTATTTCATATGGAGTCTTGTTCAAGCCCTTGCGGAGATAGAGCCGGTTAGAAGAATGACAAGCGGTGGAGATAGCTTCGGCCCAAAAGTTATAGCGGGATTTGTATTCCGCCATCATAGATCTTGCCATATCCATAAGAGTCCGGTTCTTCCTCTCCGCAACACCATTTTGTTGAGGGGTGTAAGCAGCGGAATATTGATGACGAATCCCCTCATCACTAAGAAAATCATTGAGTGTATAGTTCTTGAACTCGGAGCCGTTGTCACTTCTTATTGCCATAATGAGGAGGTTGTGTTGGCGTTGCACCTCGGTAGCAAAGTCAATGAATATTTGTTGAGTCTCATCTTTCGTCTTGAGAAAGTAGACCCAAGTGTATCTTGAGTAGTCATCAACAATCACCAAGCAATGTTTCTTCGCACCAAGGCTTGCATGAGTAACGGGACCAAAGAGATCCACATGAAGGAGCTCCAAGATCCTCTTGGAAGAGATGATAGTCTTGCTTGGGTGCGGAGAGTCATGCATTTTGCCTTCAACACAAGCCCTACAAACACGATCTTTGGCAAAAGACACATTTTCCATTAGTCCCACAATATGGTTCCCCTTGTGAAGACTTTGCAAAGTTCTCATGTTGACATGGGCCAAGCGGCGATGCCACAACCAACCCACATCCGCCTTCCGAATAGGCACATCACACTTGAAGTGGTGGTCCCCGAAAAGTCCACCACATACAAGTTATGTTCGCGATACCCAACGAAAGCAACTTTTAGAGTCTTGCTCCACAAGAGGAGCACAATATCATTATCAATAAAGACGGCGAAACCCATCTTGCCAAGGGCGGAAACGGAAAGCAAATTGTAACCAAGGGTTTTGACAAGCATGACATCCACAAGAGTAATGTTGTGTGCAACCACAACCTTGCCAAAACCCAATACCTCGGATGTAGAATTATCGCCAAAGGAGACGGTGATATTATTTATATTGGGCCTCAACTCCTTGACGAGGTTCTTGCCGCCGGTCATATGACTTGTACATCCACTATCAAGTACCCATTTTGAACCTCCGGCGGCATAGTCCTACATGAGATCAATTCTTGGATTTAGGTACCCATTTCTCAATGAGTCCTCTTTTGTTAGCAACAAGGGTCTTTGGGACCCAAATAGACCAAGCAACATAACCATCATATGAGCCAACATATTTAGCATAAACATCACCATAATAATCTTTAAATAGAACATAGTGAGGGTTAGCATTTCCCGCATCATCATCATTAATGGTTTTGCCCTTAGGAGCTTCACCATTAGTGATATCTTTCTTCTTCTCTTGTGCGGGCTTGGCCTTTTGCTTGTTTGCCTTCTTTGCCTTGGCCTTATAACCAAGGCCCTCCTTCCCATTGTTTGATCTTTGCTTACTCAAAAGATCATCCAAAGAAAGTTTACTTTGGGGAGAGGAGGCCTTAGCAAGTTCATCCTTCAACCTAGCATTTTCCTCAATAATATTTGCATGATCACATGAAGGGGTAGAGGGACTAGGCACATCATATGAAGCAAGCCTAATTTGAAGTTGCTCATTTGACTTGGATAGGAGAGTGTATTCACTCTTCAAAGCTTTGTGAGCTTTGTCTAGTTCATCTAGATCCTTCACAAGTTTCTCATGATCAACACCAAATTGGGCCTTTTCCTTTTTAAGCACTTTAGTCTTAGCCCTAGCAAGATCTCTAGCTTTAGTGAGCTTGTTAATTTTATCTTGAGGCTCTTCAATAGTTTCTAGCCTCTCTTCAAGAGAAGCTATGGTTTCTTGACTTTCCTCAAGAGCATTTTTAAGAGCATGTATTTCAAGAGAGTCTCTCTCTATTTGACATTTTTTCTCAAGAGTATCACTTAGTTGAGCTATACGAACCATGAGATTTGAAACATGCTTTTTAGTGTTACCTTGTAAGTTAAGAATGAATTCATCAAACTCTAGCATTTCTTGTTTCACCTTTAGACTAGCATGATCAACTCCTAGATCACTTGATATGTTAGGCATAGAGGGGCTAGAAGATGATACCTCGGAGGATTTAGCCATGAGGCAACTTTCTTCCTCCACATGAATGACCTCATTGGGGGATTCACTTGGTGATGAAGATTTAGTGGAGAGGGAGTCAAGAGCGACCAATCCATTAGAGGTTGCATCTTCTTCATCATCAACTTCATCATCTCCGGAGGTATATTCTTCTTGAGTTGATAGCACAATAGATGTGTCCAAGGTGGACCTTGCCATGAAGCAATGTGCATTCTTGATATGAGGATTCTCATTGGGGGATTCAAAGAGAGATGAAGAGGTAATGTTGGTAGTGACAATGGCGGCCACTTCCTTTGAGCTTTCTTCTTCATCATCACTAGAACTTTCAACTTCATCGGAAGAATATTCTTCCCTAGTCACTAGCACAACTCTTGAGGGCCTCTTGCCCTTCTTGGTCTTGTTGTTGTAGAATTTCTTGTTGGGGGCTTTTGAATATTTGCCCTTTGAGTCTTTGCTCTTGTCCTTGGGAATGAGCCTTCCATTATGAATCTCCCTATTCTCATAGGGGCATTCGGCGATGAAATGGCGCTTGTCATCACAGTTGTAGCACGATCTTGTTTTTGGACCAAAGCTAGTGAACCCACTTTTGTTGTTTCTCTTGATGTTGTCTTCCTTGGCCTTGGAAGGATCAACCCAAAAGGACTTTGCATGGAAGGCCATGTGATCATGGTAGTGGCATTCCAAATCTTCCGGATAGGACATACTCCAAGATGCCCTATATTGTTCTTGAGGGTGCACTTCTTCTACGGAGTTGACCGTCAAGGCAAGATTGTTCCCTTTTGACATTCCAATGGCACGATTGCGAGAATCACGGGAGTTTTGCTCGAGCACCTTGAGGGCTTGCATCTCATGCACGGCTTGTTGAGAAGTGAGAGAGGAATAGCATTCTCTCCCAACAAGAGTCTTGACATCAATGGGTTCAAACGGCATCATGCACTCGATGTACTTCTCCTTGGTCCAAGAGTCATTGATGTAGGTGGCACCCACATTCCGGAACGCATCGGCAACGGTGAGAAGCCTTCCATACATGGCTTCATGATCTTCATCCGGTAGCCTCATGAATCCTTCGGCTTGATTCCGAAGATACTGGTACTTGTTCCTTCTCATGCTATCACTTCCAATGCAACTAGCGGCCAACCCATCCCAAGCTTCCTTGGCGGTGGTGAAATTCCGAACACGAGACAATTCTTGTGTCCCCACACTAGTTTGGATCATGTGCAAGGCGGTGTTATTGAGTTGACTATCAACCGCTTCTCTTCTAGTCAACTTGTCGGGGTTGTATGGCTTGAAGCCTTCCACGATGATTCTCCAAAGTTCATTGGAGGCACTGCAAACATGAGAGCGAAACTCAAATTGCCATGTATCGTAATCTTTAACATTAAACTTAGGTGGGTCGCCCCGAATGTTTACATGAGGATGGGGAACCGGGATATAGGGAGATAGGAAAGGCGGAACCACTCGATTGTAGCTCTCACCTCCCTACTAGGAGATGCAATGGGAGATTTGATAGTAGTTGAGTTATCACCATCCACGGGTTTGGTAGAGGAGGGTAATGCCGAAGCACCTCCCTCTTCTAACACACCCGTGTCCTTTACCTCTACGGCGGGAGCCATGGGAGGGACCGGAGTCAAAAGCTCGAAAATCATTTTTCTCATGCTTTCCATTTGAGCTTCCATGGAGGACCTCAACGAATTGAAGTAATGGAGACCATCTTAGCGGCCCCTTCCGCAGGCCCATCATCCGGCATACTCTTAGGCGGTTAAGCCCGAAATAAGAGTCGAGGCTCTGATACCAATTGAAAGGATCGTATGCCGCACCTAGAGGGGGGGTGAATAGGTGCTAACCAATTTTTAGTTCTTTTTCAATTTAGGCTTGACACAAAGGTAAATTCTCTAGATATGCAACTAAGTGAATTTACCTATATGACAAGGTTACCAACTAAGCAAGATATAGCTATGCAATATATAGGAGATAGAATAGGATAGAGGTAACCGAGAGTGGAGCACGCGATGACACGGAGATGATTCCCGTAGTTCCCTTCCTTTGCAAGAAGGTACGTCTACGTTTGGAGGAGTGTGGTTGCTACGAAAGCCAAACCAACAGCCACGAAGGCTTCACTCAGATCTCCCGTGAGCAACGCCACGAAGGCCTAGCCCACTTCCACTAAGGGATTTCCTCGAGGCGGAAACCGCCTTTACAAAGTTCTTGGGGCACACATCCACAACCAAATTGGAGGCTCCCAAATCTGTAACAACACAACAATCAACAACAATACATCAATACAAATCAACTAGGGATCCAAAGAGGAACACTAGCAAGGGGGCCCTCAACAAAATGAGGGGGAAATGCAAATTGCTTCGGTGAAGATGTAGATCGGGGTCTTCTCCTTCGATTCTCCAAAGCACAAGGGATTTGGGTGGTTGAGGGAGGAGATCCGATGAATTTGGTGTTCTTGGTGGCTCAATAATGGTGTCTTGCTTTTTTGGGAAGGAGTGAGCAGCCAAACCACTTGGAGAAGACGAGTATTTATAACCCTGGAGAAAAACGGCCGTTGGAGGACCGAGCGGTAGTACCGGCCAGGTAGGGCCGGTACTACCGGCCACGGTCGAGCTGCGCAGGCCGGGAGAGGAGCGGCCACGTGGCCATGAGAGGGCCGAGCCGAAGGGGGAGGCCGGAGCCTCCGGCCGGGGTACCGGCCGTGGTACCGCCGGGGCTCCAACTCCCCTGGCCACCTTACTGAGGCGCGGGCGCTCAACCGGTACCTTGGGCGGTACCAAGGCCGGAGCCTCCGGCCGTGGCCAGGCCGGCGGTACCGCCCAAGCCTCCGGCCCTCCTTTTTCTTTCTCCTTTAAATCTTCTTCTCTTCTTCTTCTGTTTTCTTCCTACCTTCTTTTCTTTCTTTTCTCTTCCATACTTTCTTCCAATAACCAGCCACAAACCAATGCCATTTGATATCTTGCACGCTCTTCACTTTTTGGGCATCTAGAGAATGCAACAACCTACAAAACTTATATACCGAAATGTTCATATATCATCATTGTCATCAACACCAAAACCACATATAAAATGAGATATGTTCTTTCAGTCGGGTTCTCCCGCTGCAACGTCACGCTCACAAGATCTGCCAGATGAGGGGTTGGCTTGATCCTACCCGGATCACCACCTTCCGGCTCTACAGAGCCGACGTGGCTGCCAAGGCCAAGCAAATCTCCAAGACCAAGATGCCGGCGGAATGGAAATGGGGCCTGGAGCCTTACAGTCGTTAAAATCCGCCACTGTCGTCCCGAGTAAGATCTCTGGGACTCCGGAATGCTGAAAACTGCTTTCTGATTGTTTGTGTCTTGTGTTTGCAGAACTTTGCCCGCATCACCGCCGAGGAGCCGGAGTCATACGCTCCTCGACGCACCTACGAGGACGACGAGGACCCGGATCCTTTTAGGATCGGAAACGTGCACGAGATGGGCGCCACCCACACTTCACGTTCGGGTAACACCTCCGCATCTCGCCCTTCAAGAACTCGGGCCGGTGATTCCGGTAGCGATGATGATTGCGTAATACTTGAGGTATATGATCTGCTTCTCTCATCTTATGCTCTCTCGGCTATGTCGGTTTCAGCTGACCGGGACCCCCAGGTGCTGGAGCACGTCACACCGCTCGACTGTAACAGTACCTCAATTACATTAGCTCTTGCCACTTTGCCAGGGGTGGTGCTAAACCTTCAAGGAGCACAACAGAAATCCGAGCATCCCTCTCTGAATGTTCCAAGAAAAAACACCTTTGTTGGGCAAGTGGCAAACGCTGAACAGGGAAACTTATTTGATTGTTGTTTGGACGAACTACTTTCAGGATCTATCACTGATACAGCTAGGTGAAGGTAGTGGAGAAGAAATCAGTCCAGCAACTGATACGCCACAGAACACGGCCAGCTAGAGCTAGCCAGGTAATCTTTACTAAACTGTCTGAAACTACTTCCTTAACAAGGCCTCTCTGCTTGGACAAGAAACAACAAACTTCTGCCTTCTTGTTGAATGATACACTCGGCGCATTGTAGCGAAAATCGCTTCATGGGATGAACTCCCGTCCAAATATTTCAAGATAATAGCCATCTATAACAGTATCTCACTTACATTAGCTCTTGCCAGAAAGACCGCTGGTGCCTTCACGGAGGACAACCACTACAGATAAAGTGATAAGGGCGTCTGTAATAGTATCTCACTTACATTAGCTCTTGCCAGAAAGACCGCTGGTGCTATAGCTTCACGAAGGGCAACCACTACAGATAAAGTGAATATTGTATATGATGCAAAATCAGAGCATCCATCCCTGAATGTTCCAAAAAAGAACATGTTTGCTGCGCAAGATGAAAACGCTGAACAGGAGAACTTATTTGATTGCTGTTTGGACAAACTATTTGTACACAGTCCTTTATTCAGGATCTATCACTGATACAGCTAGGTGAAGGTAGTGGAGAAGTAATCAGTCCAGCAACTGATACACCACAGAACACGGCCAGCTAGCCACGTAATCTTTGTTAAACTGTCTAAAACTACTTCCCAACAGGGCCTCTCTGAAAGTGTCGACCAAACCTGTCCAATTATGCCTCTATAAAATCCAAAGAAGCATTACTGGCAATTTTGGAGAAGGAACTGGAACTTGAGGGATCAAGCGGCTGCGCTCTGTTGTTCTACTCCCTGTGTCCACTCAACCGGCCACCAGTCTGGTTTAATCGCCCTCACCCTTACATCCCTATTTTCGCTGATGGCAAGGGATGAATTTTGCTTCAGTGCTTCATCTAGGCGCAACAGGCCCATTCCACGGCTGCCGAGAGCGGTGCTTACTGTACCGACTTTCTTACCAGAAACCTCGTCCACGACATCAGAGCCTGGAGCAACAGCCTGCTCGACTTCTGGTGACACAAGTTGGAGAATCAGCATCCGCAACAGATAGACTGGATACTTGCATTATTATAGCACAGAGTTAATACCTTTGTCGTTTTCATCTACAAACTTCAAGGGTATCAGGCGCTTTCTAATGACACCACGGTGGTGCGTCCGTGCAATAAGCTCCTGGCCAATATAGCAGCCCTTTTCGAATGAAATAGCATTCAGGCCTGCGAAGTTGTACTCGAGTGGAATTGCTTCGCCTGATTCAAAGAAGATCATTTCAGCAAAAGCAGTAGTGATATAATTAGGTCAGCAAGCAGGGATAAGAAAAAGGACGTTAGTCGTAAGATAAGCGTATAGGGCAATTATATTAGTTCCCATACCGACTTGTATCCTGTATCCTGCATGGTGCTCTATGCTTCTAAGTTCTAAGCCAAGCCCCTCCAAGAAACCATACTAGACCATTTTATAAAAGATTAACCAGAACTATCATGTTATGAGAAATGTTATCGCCCATATGACTTACTGTACAGTAGGATTCTAAGCTCTTCTCTGTAGATACTAGATACCATGGTAAATCATCCACAAGTAACCAACCAGAATGGCCTGACAAACATTTAGTGTAGGCAATCCAGTTTCCTTAAAATTGTTTTAGTACATAGGGATACTATCAGTAACAGCTTTACCATTGTTAACAGGATTACAATTTTTCTGGCACTAGTCGGTGTGTGTTGAGTTGTTAACTAGCATTGCGTAATACCAGTTTCAGTGTCATTTAAGTTTTTACAACGGACTATTGGACATAACACCGAATCAATCATTCCAGTATCGAAGCGATGAATTCAACTAGAGACACAAAAATAGCTATGCAAACCTCGTAAGTATATCAATGTTTCAGCGTCTAAACAAACCTTTCGGTATCTCAGTTGAGCCCTCTGCAACCCCATTCTCTATGCGCCAGAGTAAATAATGGCGCTCATCTGCTTCTTTGTCAGCCTCAACAAGTGGTGCTGCGATCAAACCCAAAGAGTAACGTGTTCAAACGAACATCGTTAGATATTGATCACCATATCAGAATGTAAGCTACTAGAAAGCATCAAGAACTTACGTATTGTATCAGCTGGAAAGATTCCTCTATATCCAAGAATATCGAGCCGGGGATCTTTGAGCCACTGCCAACCATGACCGTTCCCCTGTGCAGATGACTCGGCAGCATGGTCAGTACCTTGTCCCCAGCCAATGGATTGAGCCTCAGGTTCCTGAGTGGAAGGCTCAGCATGTGCCACGTCGGTTCCAAATCTTTGCCAGCACAAGAACTCCTCACTCACATTATCTATCTCAACCTTGCTCCTAAGCCGATATCTACAAAAAAATGTTGCAACGGCATAAGACATTTGAAGGGGCAAAGGATCGAACATGACTAGGCCCTGGTCCTCCGGGAAGCTATAACAAAATGCTACGAGTTACACCAAGCATTAAAATTCCCATGGACTCCTACTAGAGCTCGTGACAGCCTTACTGCCACAGTTAGTTCAAGGGGAGCTACCCTACTTCATAGTCCATAAGAGAGCCTACAGAAATTGCGAAACACGATTTCCTAATTGAGACCAAAACGCGCCAAGGTAGGAGTGTACTGCATTCCCGATTGTGGCTTCGTAAATAAGCCCATAAGGTCTGTTCAGTCTGAAACGTCCAATGCCCAACAGTAACGGAAGACTCCCAACAACTGTGCACTAAAATGTCCAACCGAATTGGACATGGAAACATGTGCACATCAGCCAAAATTGTAACAGCAGCTAGCAAGGATCACCTGGCCAACAGCCTATTGTTGGAAATATCAGCAATTTGCCCCATGATTTAATCCATGAAATAACATATAAAGAACCACGACAGTATTTGAGATGAAACTAGTCATGCAAACTAACAGCTTAGTAGATAAAAATCATGTGGAAATTAACCGAATTGGACATGTAAACTCCATTTCTCAGAGCAATTGTCCCCGGTGAATCAATTAGCTAGTAAAATAAAATTCTCCGTTGCCCCCAAATTAACTTTACTTTTCTGGCCACAATTCGATCACGCAGAGTCACGCGCGACTGCAAGCATCGTGCCAGCACGGAATAAATAAATAAACGAGGTCCGCGAAGTTCCTCACCTCTTGAAGCAGGCGAGCAGCTCCTCAACCTCGGCGGCGTCGACGTCGGCGAGCACCTCCCGCTCCTCCTCGTCGGCCCCACCGGGCCTCTCCCCGGTCTCGGGCGCGGAGCCGGTGCGGTCGAGCATCTGGGACCGCGGGGCGGGGCGGTAGAGGACGAGGTCGTAGAGGAACCGGCCCTGGGGCGTGAGCAGCGCGGCGTAGACGGGGCGCGGCGCGCGCGGGGGCACGTTGGGCGTGGGCGCGTACCGCGCGGGCTCGGAGGAGGGCGCGCGGGCTCGGAGGTCGTTGGTGAGGAGCGAGTTGAGGAAGCGCGCCGCCTCCGGGCCCCGGAAGCGGACCACGGCGCGGGAGGCCAGGCGGCAGGCGAGGGTGCCCGGGTCCGTCGGCGGGCTCGTGTGGAGGAGCCGGCGGCGGGGTGGAGCGCGTAGCAGCAGGCGGCGGGCGAGCGGCAGCAGCATGGCTTGCGACGGAAGAAGAGCTGGCGTGTGGTTTGGGTGGGGTTCTGGGGCAAAAACTGGGGTGTTTCGCAGGGGATTTGGGGCCAAATCTGAGTTCGGAGAATGGTGGAAGCGGCGGCGGCGGCGGCGGTGGAGGGACGCGTGGGGAGAGACGTGGCCGGTGCGTGTGCACACGACTCGCCTAGACGTGTGTAGGCGACGGAGCTGGAACAAAAGGTGTCGTGCAGTGCATTCTTCGGGCGATTCGGGATCCGATGCAGCCAGGTGCCTAGGGGTGTAAATTGTATGGATAATTTTCACTTCTAAACCGCTGTCTATATCTTTTTGAGGATATAGTATGTATTTTCAAAAAAATAGTATGTATTTTCAGAAATCCGCTAGATATAAATGTGGATGCGGATAGTAGTCAAGTAGATATTCAACGGATATGGTATTGATATTATCCAATAGATACGGTCCTTGATGAGAATAATCCGAGAAAATTAGTCTAATCCTAAATATTTAGACAATATAGTTAGTTCACGCAATTTACTTTGTTGTACGAACAAGTGTGTACACTTAGCTATAGTCTATAATTACAAACACATTTTACAGAAAAAAGGATACTTATATTTTTATGTCAATATTTGCTTAATGGTCCACTTCCGATCTGGGTCCGATCTGAATCCGCTGCATATCCGTAATCCGATATAACACGTATCTGACCATCATCCGCTTCGACCCGTCAAGAAAATAAGGTAAATGATATGGTAATAGCAATATCCGATCCGATTCTTTTGCATCCCTACGCGAGCGGCTGGCGCGGTTGTGAACTTGGCGAAACACTCGGGGAAGTTGAGGTCGTTCGCACCCTAAAACGATGAGATCCTATCAATTTGGGGCATTTGAGGAATTTCTGCCACTAGCTTGCTTGTCAACAACATTTTCTCTGCATGAAATCAAGACTTACTCGTTTGGTTTCTAAAATGTAAATTTTAGGTAATTACCAATCGTTTGGTTGGTGAACTTACCTAGGATAGAGAACAATGCAAGTTCATTAAACGCGAGATTAGTATATACTACGTATCACCTCGTAAAATATACAGATTTGTTATCAGTTTTTATCACGGTCTGCTTCCAACTATACATCATCATCAACATCGTAACCACAAGCACTACAACCAAAACCAGCACCACTTGTGAGTTTGCTCCTCACTGATAGCACTTCCTCGAAAAGGTTGGAAACCAGTGAATCATGCACTCAGAGCTCATCGCAAGATACCTAGTGACATATGCTTTAACTTCGTGAGGTAATTGAGAGCGCGGTGTGTCGCAGTCGTATAGATGGACGTTGTGGGAATACAACCCAGCGTATATGATATTCTTTAGGTTATCCTAAGTCAGAATATAATTAGTTAGTTCTTGGTCATATGAGCTGAGGACGAAGTGAATGTACCGAAAGAAGTGCAAATTAATCTAATCTTGATGTGGGAAAAATACACACCGTCTTCCATCATGATTGTTCATGTCCCCTCCGTTTGAGCTTGAGGACCTAAACCCACCATGTTCTTCAATGCCTCATATGGTAGTAGAAGCTGGAAACTTCCTTTGCAACAGCTTCAAGGTCCTTCGATCATCTGAATCATTTATCCATTGGGACCTCATTCTTGATGAACTGGCAGACTCTATTTGAGGCCGAAGGTGGAAAAAATAGGTGGTCATGTCATAATGTTCTTCTTTTGAATTGGGTAGTACACTAGTACCTATCAAGTACCGGCAGATATTGAAACGGCAACACTGAGATTACCAACAGATCAGGCGATATTTTCTTCTCCTAGAACACAAATTAAACCTTCTTAGTAAAAAAATAATGGTAAGCATTTAACTTACAATCATCACTCACGATAAGCAACAAGTCGCTAATTATAACATACTAAGAAACTACTAACAAAGCCAGCACATCTAACATACTAACAAGCTTTGTGACGAAAAAATATGCAACATTGTCAAGTTTATTAACTACTCTTGGTGTCTGCTATCATGTATAAACAACAAGCAACAAGTTGGCAATTATAATATACTAACAAACTGCTAACAAAGTTATCTAACATACTAACAAGCTTTGTGACGAAGAAATATGCAACATTGTCAAGTTTGTTAACTACTCTTTGTGTCTGCTGCCATGTATAAGAGGATTGCTTGTATATGGAGAAGAACTATGCATTTCAGAATCATCATCATACCAACTATCATGCTTATACATGGATTACATAGTAATGAAGGTTTTTTTTTAGAAGAGTAATGAAGGTTAGGCAACACAACTAACTCTACCACAAAACGGTTGATTCGTGCATTTTTCCTCATACGGGCTCTAACTTAACAAGCGTGCTTTTGTCCGTTAGAGCCACGATGACTGGTCCTGAATCTGACTTAACAAGCGTGTTCTTGTCCTTAGAGCCGCGATGACAGAGGCCCTGAAGGCCTGAACGAAGGAGCACGCCCTGTTTCAGGAAGTTTTCAGGAACGGAACAGCAGCGTGAGGAGGGTCGGTCGCTCACCAAGGACGCGTACAGCTCTCTACCGTGTGACAGACAGACAGTATACAAACCAGAATAGGTGCTACTACTGAAGAGCCATGGACATTCAGGAATTCAAACAATACTAGACAGTGAATCTAATACAGGTATAGAGACCAGACTGTAATACATAGACTCGATAATGTATTCACGGTCCAGGCCACAAACAAAGGATAGCACCTAGTAGATCACACTCGGACCACCAGGCCTCCACGACCTTGTGTTTAGTAGTTCTATACTCTGAACTGCTTGCGCCAATCGGCAGTACTTTATTCATCTACTCAGTGGATACTGGGCATCATTTCTTCAAGATATTGGGCGATGAACGTAATTTTGGCCCGCACATCAGGCGTCGTTGGCTCTCTCTTCAGGAGATTGGAATGATTCGTGATGACTTCGGCCTCCCGTTGTCCCTCCTCCTAGGATCCTGGAGTTGCTGCATTCCCGGGAGCGCCCAACTCTGTGCAGGCTGCCTGCCACCATCGACATGTCGGCTACCTGTGGTCAATCCACAAGTATACATACTGAGGGTTAGAGAACGTTGTGGTAGATAATGTTGTTGCCATTAGAATGATACATATCCATCTCAGAAAGTACAAGACTATTCAAGTCCACATATTAATTCACAAAAATAGTTTACACAATTTAATACCCCCTCCATCCCACGAATCACACAACCTTCGTGGGACGAGGGAGTACATGAGTGAGCCTTTTTGACACTTGATTTAATCCTTGGTGTCAGTTATAAGACCAAGTTAACCAAAGCCAAAGTTAACAGGACATATCAGAACTGAACCTAATATTTGCACCTCCTCACGACATACATCATAAAACCAAACAATCATTCATGTAAAAGATGAACCAGCTTACAGGGGATCAGAGATATTTCATATTCCGTTTCTCAGTCCTACTTAACAATTGATCGATCGATATAGCTACCCCTTGTTTTTAAGGACTGAGATTGTAGAAGATGTTCCACTAACAATGTGAAATAGACTATCAGGTCCTTCTTACTAGAGACGGTCAAGGGCTGAAAACATTTTTAATAAAAGATCATTTCGTACAATGAGGGCTCCATATATTTAAACTAATCTGCTTCTATCAGCTTTCTTAATCTCTTTTTGAAGCCATTTTAACAGGCAAACAGCAGAATTCCTCACACAAGAAGAAATGCTGAAATATTTATGTTTAGTTTCTATCATTTCTCATTGAGCAGGTAAGTGACTCACAGATACATAATATTTGAAGTCCAGACTTATGAAATATTGCTTACCAGAGTTATCACCATTGGATATCCCAGCATTTTGGTTCCATCCTGGTAACTGATGTCCAGCATTTCCCCTCCATGATTCCTCAAACCCTGGTAACTCATCTGCATAGAAAAATACGATGACAAATATATAAGAACTGCACTGTAGGGGGGCTAGGGGCACATCCCAGCAGAGCAAAGTAGAAATATAAGACATACCTTCATTTAGATTGTGCAATATCTGTGTACTGTCCACCTTCCCGTCTGATTTCAGTTTCTTTGTTACCGAGTGTCCCTAAAATAAAGTAATGCGAGGAGAATTAGCTGCATAGTCAAATTCACATGATATAACCTTAGCTTTACAGACAAGAAGTATTACATGTCAGTGCGTTCCTTTCAACTGATCAATACAAGAAAAATTAGCTGAAACTCATATTCACTGGATAGTCTTTTAGCTTTGGATAGTAGAAATCATATATCTCATTTTTTTTTTCTGGTTTAGTTCTTTATCTGATAATCTAACACTGTATCATATACAGACACTGCTCTAAGATCCAGCGTGCATAAAAGATTTTCAATGACTTCCGAGTTTTTAGTTGGTCAATGAACATAACGAAGGGTAAGATGTCTACCTTATCATGAATTCCTCTGGAGATCCTATGAGTAGCCTCTTTAGTTGTTGTGTCTGCTTCCTTGCTTTCTTCCACAGTGATCTGCATGAAATAGTCACTAATTCATTAGTAGTTCTGAATATAACAAAACAACTATGAATAATCGCCGATCAGGAATTATGCTTACTCCATCACGGCCGCTCCTCCGGGTCTTGGAAGCAGTGTAGTAGGCTCCATTAATACCGCCGTAGGTCACCGAGGAGCTCTGGTACGTGAACGTGCGGGACTGCGGCTGGCCGCCGCCACCATTCGCCCTGTTGGGGTCTCGCCGCAGCTGAACCTGGCCCCCTTGCATCCCTAAAATACACAAACGAAGGATATATATAATCTCATATGAGAATCAGTCAGACGGCATCCCAGGAGACAACACAGATAGATAAACAGAACAAATCCCCGCCCAACCCTACCATCAATCCCATCATCCGGCTCCTGAACATAGGAGTCATGGCGGGCGCCATGTTCCCCGTCCTCCTCCTCGTCATCATCAATCTCCGTTATGACAGGCCTTCCGGGATTGCTGCTCCTCGGAGGAGGAGCTTGCTCGAGGAACCCGTCCCCGGCCCCGAACGCGCCGAACATGCCAGGGCCGCCCATCGGCCCGAACATCCCGGGGCCGCCCATCCTGCCCCCGAACGGCTGGGTGAAGAACGGGTCGTCGAACGGGTCCCTGCCCCCGAACAGGCTGGGCATCGGTCCACCGAGAGGCCCGAAACCCCCGGCGCCAAATCCGGCGAACTGGCCGCCCGCGCCGAAGGGGTCGTTCCTTCCGTCCCGCCCTCGCTCCATTTCCCGGTGATCTACACGCACGCGGCCTCTTCTTGTGGACACAGCGAGAACAATTAGCGCGCAATCAGGGACGGTGGTTGCGAGCGAGAAATCGCGACGGCGCGAGCGTCTTACCTGAGTATCTCGCAAGCGCGCCGAGGAAGAGATGGTTGCGGCGGCGGCGGTGTGCGAAGGCTGGGATGGCCGGAGATGGTCGGGAACGGGAACGGCCTTTTCAATTCTGAGTTGGTGGTGAGGTTGGAATTTGGGGGCGGGCGACGGCGACGTGGAAGGCTGCGGGCGGGTGCGACGTCTCGGGAACTCGCGTTTCCTGAAGGTTCGGGCGGCGGAGGTCCGAGAACCCTCCAGACTGGGCTACTCGTGGCTCAGGGGCCACCGTCAGAAAAAACTCCCCCTCCGGCCCAAACGCGAAATAGCAAGATATTTATGCCGCCTCCAGCTAAATGTTTAGACTGCTCATAGTGGGAGTAACTTAGGTAGTAATATCACATATTTCAAGGTGTTTTGGTGACATGGCATAGCAATAAATGAAAAAAAAGAGGGAGGTGGTTACAATGAATGTGTGTAAAATGATCATTACACTGCGGTTTAACTTTAAGTCCTCGTGGTGTGTTTCAAATAAATTTATTATTCATGTTTTGAAGAATTACCTATTGACATAACAAGTTCTAGTTTGGCTTTTGATTTTGAGATCATAAGAAGTTAAAGGGAATAATAGCGTATACGAAGGGAGATCATTCTCACTAGTTAGAATAGGCACAATAAGTAAGTTGGATCCAAATGATCTCTTGTTACTCCTTGTAGCCATATCATTTTGTCTTGATCTTATGAAGGAAGTAGTATCAACAAAAAATGGTCAATTCAAAACATAAAAAGTAAAGGAAAAGGAAAAAACAAATATGTATATTTAACTCCACGATTCTTAGAAACTCCAAATCTATTAAATGTTTCATGTTTATTCTAAATATTGGCTAATTTTGTGTTAAATTTGGTAGAAAAATGATTGAGCAATGTTTAATAAAACGTAAAGTCTTATGGTCGGTAGAAATATAGGCTAAGTGACATGAAGGTAACGAGGTCTTTGTACTATCACCATTATGCTAAGGGATGTTGTTGTAATTAGAGAAACGGTCCTGAGTAATGTAATGTCTAGTGAGATGTAGATTCATATCGACGAGCGCATTACCTAAGAAGAGTGGTAGGATCCACACCTAGCTATGGTGCCGCGAGCCAATTTTGATTTGATCACACGTGAATAAATGAGTGAATATCTTAGTTGCTCGGCACCTGGCTGTGACAGATCGTAGGATGGCGGAAATTTACTTTATATCTCTCGCAATGCGACGAAAGGGGTTTCTATAGTGGGTATATTTATATACTAGAATAAACCACAATGTATGTGGTGGTCTAAGGCGGATGCAGTAATGCTACGTTACCTTTTGCCTGTGTAGGGAGCCAAAAAAATATCTCGACCAGTGCGAGAGAGCTAATTCTTACTTTTCCTTTACCTTCTTGATAAATGCAGAAGAGCCAATTGGTGGTAAGTTTTTTTTTTTGCAATTACTAGCAATCTAAACGAGGAGAGGAAACCTTCTACCACGATACTTCCAAACAAACACCCTTGCCTTCCGAGTCTAGGAGAGTTGGTATCTCAAGGAGGCAAGAGGGCTAAGGGGATCAGATGGGGGTTGGTCTCTCTATATTTGTTTACGTGAAAGCTTTGGGGAGCCGACCCGGTGAGGTTCATGCTCCAAATCGAGATTGTGTTGAATGTACATCACATCTACCGTCATCCACATGTTCGAGGTGGCAGAACATTGAATGGTGGATTACTAGATTCGGTGGTGGTCAGAGTTTCCAACACATTGAACTATGCTACCAACAGTAACCTTTGGCCTTTCGCAAAAAAAGGGTAACCTTTGGCCGCCTGTGCTCCCACCTTATATAGGAGTTCGTTTGGACCCACGAGACTTGGTTTCCGACCAACAAATAAAACAAGTAATGCACATGCCTTTGAATTGTCATATATTTCATTGACATCTTGGACGATTTCTACGGTGGAATCGCTGAACTAGGCCGAGCAAGTTGAAGGCATGTTAAGCATGTGCAGGTGCAAGGGTGAGTTGAGCAATTTGTTTTCTAGTACGGTGGATTGTGGTTAGACATGTTCCATAACCTTTGTCGGTGAGTCCGGCCTAAAGGCATGTTGCGAGAATGTAGTTAAAGTAGTCGCATACATCGAGAAATCATAGATATGTAAAGTAAATGAGACACAAGAAAGTAGAGAAACTGATCTTTATTAATTATTAATTGGTGTATGTGGGTCCAACACACTCCCCTTAGCCCAACATCCCGTAGTGTCTATGTCTCAAAAACTCCAAAAAGTCAATGAAAAAGTATGCAGAAAGAACGCATAACATACGTCTCCTCATGTTACACGAATTACCTCATCAAAAACCTTAAGGTGAGAAACATCTAGAAAACTCACCTAAGGGAAACAATGCAATACACTCAACACTAGGTCAAGTATTTGATCATATGGATCAAAATTCACAGATGGGAGTGTGAAGAATCTCCCCCTTAGTCTGGCATCTCTTCAAGTCTCATCATACATATACCACAACGCACCTTGCCATAATACATTCAATTAGCGAGCGCATCCAAGTGTCTCTCGCATTGCATACATGGCACAAATGATCTTGACTCATGTTACAAACGATGGCGCATGTCATTAGGCAGAGACTTCTTTGGCAACCTCCAGAAAAAACATATGGATTTTTTATGCTACATATGTTTTTCACGGTCATATACACTATTTTTGCTGACTCCCACTGTCTGAGCTAGATCTCAAACCCTCTAGCCAAGCCTCTCTTTGACCCCGTGTGTCCACTAGTATTTTGTTAGCTGGTCAGACTATGAACAATCCACGCCAATCCATCTTCCAGGCCTAGAAATGCTCTGGTCTCCTGGCGCTTAATGAAATGTTGTGGATGGTGGCTACATCCATCGTCAAAAAGAAGGCATTAATAAGTTTCTCTATGGTCCACATCAACGTTGATAGATCAATGACTTCTCCACCTAGTGTCGTAGCATCGTGTTTTGGAGTTGTAATTGGTCTCATTGTTCTCACTCTTGGGATCCAATTTTCATTCCATCCATTAGTGGACTGACCTGTACCAATTCTTCGGATAAACCATTGATTTAGGACTCATAGTCCCTGATACGTCTCCAACGTATCTATAATTTCTTATGTTCCATGCTAGTTTTATGACAATACCTACATGTTTTATTCACACTTTATAATGTTTTTATGCATTTTCTGGGACTAACCTATTAACAAGATGCCCAGTTCCTGTTTTCTGATGTTTTTGATTTCAGAAAAGTTGTTTTACAAATATTCTCGGAATTGGACGAAACAAAAGCCCATGGCCCTATTTTCTACGGAGTGTTCCAGAAAACCGAAGAGGATTCGAGGAAGGCCAGCAGGGGGCCCTCCCTATATGGCGGCGCGGGAGGCCCCACACGCGCCGTGACGTGGGGAGGAGCCCCCGGCTCTCCCGACGCTGCCCCTTCGCCTATTTATTCCTTCGTCCCGAAAGCCCTAGTACCGGGAGCCAAAATACCCAGCCGCCGACGCCGTCAACCCTAACTCGAGGGTTGAAGATCTCCTCCGGCACCCTGGGAGAGGGGAATCATCACCGAGGGCTCTACATCACCATGCCCGCCTCCGACCGATGCGTGAGTAGTTCATCCTTGGACTACGGGTCCATAGCAGCTAGATGGTTGTCTTCTCCTATTGTGCCATCATGTTTAGATCTTGTGAGCTGCCTATCATGATCAAGATCATCTATTTGTAATGCTACATGTTGTGTTTGTTGGGATCCGATGAATATGGAATACTATGTCAAGTTGATTATTGATCTATCATATATGTGTTGTTTATGATCTTGCATGCTCTCCGTTGCTAGTAGAGGCTCGGCCAAGTTGATACTTGTAACTCCAAGAGGGGGTATTAATAGATAGTGGGTTCATGTCTCCATTGAATCTGGGGAGTGACAGCAACCCCTAAGGTTGTGGATGTCTGTTGCCACTAGGGATAAAACATCAATGCTTTGTCTAAGGATATTTGTATTGTTTACATTACGCACATTACTTAATGCAATTGTCTCTGTTGCTTGCAACTTAATACTGTGCGGATGCTAATCCGAAGGTGGACTTTTTAGGCATAGATGCTTTGGATGGCGGTCTATGTTTTTTGTCGTAATGCCCTAAGTAAATCTCATAGTAGTCATCATGATATGTATGTGCATTGTTATGCCTCTCTATTTGTCAATTGTCCAACTGTAATTTGTTTACCCAACATGTTATTTATCTTATTGGAGAGACACCACTAGTGAACTGTGGATCCCGGTCCATTATTTTACATCTGAAATACAACCTACCGCAATCATTGTTCTTTGTTTTCTGCAAGCAAACATCATTTTCCACACTATACGTTTAATCCTTTGTTGCAGCCGGTGAGATTGACAACCTCACCGTTAAGTTGGGGAAAAGTAGTTTGATTGTGTTGTGCAGGTTCCACGTTGGCACCGGAATCCCTGGTGTTGCGCCGCACTACACTCCTTCACCAGCAACCTTCACGTGATCTTCATCTCCTACTGGTTCAATAACCTTGGATTCTTACTGAGGGAAAACTCGCTGTTGTACTCATCATACCTACCTCTTGGGGTTCCCAACGGACGTGTGCTTTACCGTCACAAGCAGTCCCCCATAAATTGATCTCCCTAGGAAAGTACCATGCCTTGAGAATTCTAGCACTCAACAATGGTAGGTTTTATAACAATTTCCGTCCTAGTCTAGCAACATTTTTTTTCAGAAATACGACATCATTTTGCAACATTTTTCTGAAAATCTGTAAAATCTTGTGACGCGTAGTGAGAAACTTTCTCAGATTTTCAAGCATGCCCATGTAGCAACAAAACATTGTATGTAACAAATCCCCATTGGGGGGGGCTAAAAATCATGTGGTCTCCAACAAAAAAACCAGTGCATCCAACATGTTTGCCTAATTCATCCAACATTAAAGGAACAAGTATGCAATACTAGAACAATCTCTATGTAGCATATACACAAAGTACTTTTCACATACCTACACAACAAAAATGAATCAAACGGAGGAGTAACAAATCACGCAATATACAAAGATAATCGACTGAGATTTAATGAGATCTTAGTTGACGGAAGAATTAGAATTGGAGGTGGATTTGCTAGAAATCAGACGGCTGATTTGTATTATGTCTCAATTGACTCTTTAGCAATTGGATTTGCCTCATAATTTGTGTTGATATGATAAGTGCAAGCGGGTTTGCAACTGAGATTTTCATAATTACAAGTAGGTTGTAACTGAATTTTTTTTCCTCATTTCAAGTAGGTTGTAACAGAGATTTTCCTAGTTATAGGTGGGTTGCAACTATACCTGAGCATTTCTCGGGCCGGGCCGGGCCGACCAAGGCCCGACGCGGAAAATCTCGGCCCAGGCCCGGCCCGGCCCGACCGTCGGGCCGGAAATCTTGGCCCAAGCCCGGCCCATCGTAAGGAAAGCCCATCGGGCCTCGGGTCGGGCCGCTTCCTTAAATCGCGCAAAATGATGGCCCAGGCCCGGCCCATGCTGACCATCGGGCCAAAAAAATCCGGCCCAGGCCCGGCCCACAGGCAGGTCGGGTCGGGCTTGGCCCGGGAATTTCGGGCCGAGCCGACCGGGCCGGGCTGCCCATGGCCAGGTATAGTTGCAACTGAGAAAAAATATCTAATTCAAAATTTATGCTGGTCTATAAGTTTTACACACAAGTTGCAACGGGTTGTAACTGATACTCCTCCGTTTAAAAATACATGTTGAGACAACTTTTTTTTAGACGGGGGAGAGATTTAGTTAAGTGGCTTGAGATCTATACTTGCCCCATAAATAATGGACTCGACCTAACATATCGCAATCATACCGCGTACGTCTAAGAAAGGACAGTGTGCTCGTCATCATCACAAACAGCGAGCATATGGAAGCGAGCTCGGCTGACACCGTCCGGATCGTGTCCCGGCACATGGTCCGGCCGTCGTATGGTGCCACACCGATGCCGCCGTCGGAGGACATTCACCTCACGCCGTGGGACCTCTACGGCATCAGCGTGACGTACATCCAGAGAGGGATCCTCCTGCCCAAGCCTCCCGCCGGCGCCGGGGACGAGACCACCAGCCTATTCAACAGCCTGGCTTTCTCCCTTGCGCGCGCCCTGGGCCGGTACTACCACTTCGCCGGCCGACTCGCCGTCGAAGAGCACGGCGACGGCACAGTCGCCATCCTGCTGCGCTGTACAGGGGAAGGCGCCGAGCTCGTCCACGCGGTGGCGCCGGGCGTGGCCGTGGCAGACGTCGTCGGCTCGGTGTACACCCCGTCGTCGGTGGTCCGGGCGTTTTTCCCGTTGAACGGGCCGAACGTGGTGCGTGGCTTGGACGCAGCCATGGACTCGTCGCTCCCCGTGGTGTGGGCGCAGGTCACCGAGCTCGCGGACGGCGTGTTCATCGGCATGTCCATGAACCACACCGTCGGCGACGGCACCTCCTTCTGGGACTTGTTCAACGCGTGGTCGGCGATCAGCCGAGGCGAGGAGCTCCCGCGTGCGCCGGCCCCGGTGCACGCGAGGTGGTTCGTCGACACGAGCCCCGTGCCAATCCTGTAGGAATTTGTGGCTTTAATATTTTACATGTTAACTACATTGTTATACTCCCGGAATCAAAACCTCAATGTGGAAGTATATTCATGGAAACAACAGGGAACAATTGATGTGGAATTGTACTTAAGGAAATATACTTAAGGAAGCCGGTACATCTATAATGGAACACAGTGTATAAGAATATGCTGGAATTATACCCGGAAACATTAGGAATGCCAGGTTGTCTATAGGATTGGCTCTATAGATTGTTAAAGCCTGCGAGTTTGAATCTGAATTCAAACTCGGCGCACGACTCACACGTGCGTGTTTGGGACCTAATTGATTAACAGTATTAGGCTCGGTAACTGGCTGTTAATGATAGTGGTTGGTTTAACATGTCACGAGTCCTAACTGGAAACAGATTGTAATATCTGGAATTTGGAGTCTATATAAAGGTCCCACCCTCTAGCCTCAAGATGCATTGTGAGCGGATAGAGGGTAGACCGAATAGCTCCTAGCCCTAATTTCTTACATTGGTATCAGAGCCGAAGGTTGCTCCACCGCCGGCAATGGTCTACCGCCGAAGCAAAGATCCTGCGCACTCTTGCCTTATCCGATCCGCTGCTACATCCTACCGCACACGTACGTTCGATGAGTCAGACCGCATCGTCGCCGCCGACGGAATCATGGTCGGCGCCGTATTTTTTCGCCGTCCATGTACAAGTCCGCTGCAACATCACGTCGCCGTCGCTGTGTGGATCTGATCCAGCTTAGCAACTCTGCCGGTTTTTCGTTCTGCGATCTTTCGCCGTCGTATTGATTTCGCCCCATCACAGATCGATCTGCGGCCGGTCGAGCTATGGGCTGCGAGTCTCACACGAACGTCGCAACATCACGCTTGCGCCTAGTCGCTGAAGGCATCGCTCGATCTGGAAAGCAGGATAGGTTCTCATGCTGCTGCACGCACGGAGCAAAGAAGTTTCGATTCCATGTGGATTGAGGAAAGAGGCAGACCATCGCTGCCGACTCTGGCTTGTGCATAGTACGATCCATGGAAGGTAGCTAACGCAGCTGTTGTTCCCCACTATCTCGCCTCCCGCTGTTCATGTGGATCATTGCCTCGCCAGTGGCTGATCCCGCCGGACTCGTCACGTCTGCACCCTGAACCTGATGAACTCGTCTCCTGCCGCGCCGGGTCGAGAAAGCTGACCCAAAGGGCTCGCCTGCTGCCGCGCCGAGTACATCGCCCTGCAACCTGCATCTACCATCCACCAGGGACCTTGGCCTCGTCAACCGCCACCTGCTCGCCATCGCCATGTTCCGCACCACAGGGAAGCACTGTGCTTCAACGGGTCAAGGTCGCTGATGCTATAATTGAATATTTCAATGGAGTCTGTACTCTCTTCAAGTATATAACAAACAACACTGGGAAATTGTCCACGAGAAAGAGGCATCAATGCCCAGAAAATCTTCGCACTGATCGCCACCGGCTGTTCGGAATTTGCAAGCTCACTTGTGAAGTTCTGTTTTCTACATCGATACTGTTTTCTGCACTTTAATGAAAATAAAGGAACTTGAAATATATTCTTGCAAGAGGAACCAGCCGCTCCTTTGCAGCAACAACGAGCTCCTCCAGCCCACGGCAGCAGGCTGCCCGGAACTTGCTCGGAACTTCAAGGCTGCTTCACTGCTATTTTATGGTTCTGTTTGTTTATGAGTTCACCTGCTGATGCTGTTATTCAGTCAAAGTTTTTCCCTGCTGCAGCAACCGATTACTGCAGACTGCTGGTATCAGAAACTTCAAAATTTCTGCCGCTGATCAACATCAGGAAATTGCTGCACTGAATGGCATCTATTAATGCATGCATATCACTTATTGTTGGAGGAATACGGAAATAACTCTAAGGAAAGGGAACAAAGTTTTGCCCAGCTGGGAATACAAATTGCTTTATTTATTGAAGATAACTCCATACGGAGGAATACTGAGACACATGCTTGGAATTTCATTATTGAGGATATCTACGACTTGGTTGCATACCAAGGAAAATAATTATGTGGCTATTTAATTACGGAATTCCATACTTAATTAAGTGGGAGGACTATCAATTATGGATTTTATTCTTTCATTGCGACATTTGTGGTATGTTGTTTCCGCACTCCCACTAGAGGTTTAATCATTTATCTTACGACTTGGTCACATATCAAGGAACGGAATTAAGTGGCATATTAGTTCTGGAATTCTAAACTTTACTGGGAGGGTTATGGTACTTCATCAACATTCTTATCTTATTTTTGGATACTTCCACTAAAGGTCAAATTATTTATTTCATTTCATTACTTCATGATTGCACTTGATATGGTTATTTACATCTTTTACAATACAAGTCGGAATGTCTTTGCTTTACTATGAACATCTTATACTGAAGTGGAAAATCAGTCCATCAAAGGATTTAAATGTTTGTGCACTGATTGGTGGGGAAGTACACTTCAGGAATATTTATAATAATATTATTTATATAATATGCTATATTACTACAAATCACATTTTTGGAATCTAGTGGATACAGTGGTATCATTTTTAGTCTAGAAAAGAAATGCGGTGGAAAGTAGGAATACACTATCCTTTTATGAAGGTTGGAATTACTAGCAATCATGCCGCACTGGAATCTCATGTGGAACACTATTAAAACCCCAAAGGAAAACACAAGTTAAACTCCCAACACTAACATGCTTAGGAAAAGTGGGAGGAATTAACATGGTCCATCTTGTCTATTGTTGTATGTTCTTTGTGGAATTCACTCACTCTATGTTTTAGAGGAACAATTATACTCATATAAAGGACTCAAATCCGTTACTAATGTCAACTATGGTGAAAGCATTGCGGGAAGGAATAAACTTTATGAGGAATAATAAAAGTTTGGAGACTTGTTATATTACCAAACAACCGCAAGCCTATGTGTAGTAAATGGATTTATTTACACGGAAGTTTAATGCAACATGCTTAGTGGAAATCACAATTCTAGACTTGTTGCTAAATGCTTCACACAAAGGAAATATTTATACTTTGTGGAAACTCTTTTCTCCTATGGAATATTTTTGCTTCTCTGGAATTTAGAGAAAGTGGGAAGAAAGACAGGGTTTGCTAGCTATTATTATTACATGTTCTTGGAACAAGCTTCACGTCAATGGTATTTCAGATCATATGGTTTTCTGAATGATGGTAGATGATCATATGCAAAGGTTAGTGTGAATTATTTTTGTTATTACTATATGTGCTAACAATGTTCTCATTTTTTATAAATATCACATTGATGGAAGTGAAAGCTTGGTTTGGTTCTAACTTCCGTATGAAAGGTATGTCGAATCTTCCATTATTGTGGGAGTGGAAATACATAGAGAATGTTTTGAAATATTTTTTTTCTATGGAAAATTGTAAACCTGTCAAGTACCTTTGATAAAGGGAATGATACTCTGTGAGGAATTAAGTTTGAACTCTCGAGGAAAAGGGACGAGTATCGTGCGACCTAATCTTAGCCATGCTGCTGGAATTATTGCTATTTTGGTTAGCATGTTAACTCACACTTGTTGGAATTGTTAGCAAGTGGAAGGTGAATCCTGAAAGGATCCTGGAATAAAAGGAAATTCTTATGGTGTAATTTCAAGAAATCATGGATTATTTATCATTGGCTGATTGTCACAACCTACATTACATGGATATATTGATGTTATTATTTGGCAAGACAATCGCCATACAAGGTAATATTATTTTTATGTTATGTTTTAATATTTATGGTTGTAGGTATTTATGGTGAATAAAGAAAATAAGATTTGAATGTTCTTTCATTATAAATGATGAAAACTTTGATATGCTTAAAGCATCAAAGGAAGGCGTGTAGCTAAGGAATTATTTTATATAACTATGGTTACTTTGTGATAATATGACTCCAAAAGTCACAGAGTTTATATGCAACATGAATGCATTGAGCGAATTTGTTTACCATGTTAATAGCATGGGAATTCATCTTGTTGGATAAAATATTTTCAGCCAAGTGGGAGATGTAGGAATTTGTGGCTTTAATATTTTACATGTTAACTACATTGTTATACTCCCGGAATCAAAACCTCAATGTGGAAGTATATTCATGGAAACAACAGGGAACAATTGATGTGGAATTGTACTTAAGGAAATATACTTAAGGAAGCCGGTACATCTATAATGGAACACAGTGTATAAGAATATGCTGGAATTATACCCGGGAACATTATAGAGTGGAATGCCAGGTTGTCTATAGGATTGGCTCTATAGATTGTTAAAGCCTGCGAGTTTGAATCTGAATTCAAACTCGGCGCACGACTCACACGTGCGTGTTTGGGACCTAATTGATTAACAGTATTAGGCTCGGTAACTGGCTGTTAATGATAGTGATTGGTTTAACATGTCACGAGTCCTAACTGGAAACAGATTGTAATATCTGGAATTTGGAGTCTATAGTCCCACCCTCTAGCCTCAAGATGCATTGTGAGCGGCACCACCGATAAGGCAGAGGAATAGAGGGTAGACCGAATAGCTCCTAGCCCTAATTTCTTACAAATCCCCCTGCCTTTCGGCGCGCTACAGCACGCGGTCCGGCGGCTCGAGCTCCCGCCGGTGCGAGAGGGCTTCTTCACCTTCTCCGACGCGAGCGTCCAGAAGCTCAAGGCGAGGGCGAACGACGAGATGGCCGGCGTCGTGGTCGCAGCCATCTCCTCGCTCCAGGCGCTGCTCGCTCACCTGTGGCGGGCAGTGTCCAGAGCCCGACGCCTCCCGCCGGAGCAGGAGGCGCCGTACGCGCTGCTCATCGGGTGCCGGGGTCGCATGCCCAGCATTCCGCCGGGTTACGTTGGAAACGCCATAGTGTTCCGCATGATAAAGGGCTGCACCGTCGGCGAGATCCTGGACAAGGGGCTGGGCTGGACGGCGTGGCAGCTGAACCGCGCCGTGGCGTCGTTCGACGAGGCGGCCACGCGGGAGTGGCTGGATCGCTGGGCACGGGAGCCGACGTTCTTGCCCCCGGTGTCTCCCGACGGCGGCGGGGCGCGGATGGTGGGGAGCTCGTCGCGGTTCGACGTGTTCGGTAACGACTTCGGGTGGGGGAAGCGGAACTGGCTCCTCTAACGGCTTGAAGACAAGTCAGACTCTGACTTTGCTTCTTCCTCCCGGCTGATTTTTTTTTTTGAGTGTTCCTCCCGGCTGATTCTCTCCAAAAGAAAAGGAAAAAAGAAAAGTAAAACTCCCACTCCACTCCACTCTCCAGCCCACCTACTTTTTGGAGGGAAAAAGCTCCCGTCTGGGCACATGTGCGCGCCAAAATAGACTGCTCTTCTCTCCACTTTTTCTCTTCTGCTCGGCTGTGTACTTCCTCTGTTCTTTCCAAGAAGAATATGGGAGATCAATGGCAGCTTGTGTGGATAAACTACCTGTAGATAATGAGTACAGTTCCCAAATTTCAGAACAGGTGGGAGGTGCGGAGCGGTGGTGCTAATGCTACCTGTCAGCGACGAGCTCGACGAAGGGGCGCTGGACGGCGCGGATGGCAGCTGGGCAGCGGCCTGGGAAATTTTCCGTCGCCGCCGCCGACGACGGCGCGGACGCCAGCGCGGCGAGTCAACGGCGAGCCTGTGGAGGACGACCGGCGGCACTAACAAGCGGCGGCGGACGACAGCGAGCCGGGCGGCACTGACAAGCGGCGGCGGACGACAGCGAGCCGGGCGGCACTGACAACCGGCGGCGCACGACAGCGAGCCAGGCGGAGGCGTTCATGGGGATTCCGCGTTGATGGAGTCACAGGCGCTGAGGAAGTCACGGGCGGTTTCCTTTTCTTTTTTCGTTTTTTTTTTGGAAAGAATCAGCTGGGAGGAAGAAGCCAAGTCAGAGTCTGACTTGTCTTCAAGCCGTTAGAGGAGCCAGTTCCGGGGGAAGCCGGTGGGCGTGCGGAGCGGCTACGGGGACAAGAGCGACGGCAAGGTGACTGTGTTCGAGGGGCCAGAGCAGGGAAGGAGCATGTCGCTGGAGGTGTGGCTGGCGCCTCAGGTGCTGCAGAGGCTCGTCGCCGACCACGAGTTCATGGACGCCGTCACCTCGCCGCCGGCGTGACTCCCAGAATTTGTACTCGCCCCATGTTCCGAGCTGGCAAGCACACTTTTTTTTACTTAATCAGACGTACGTCGCATTAAGTTTGGAACTTTCTACCATCGCCCCATCTGCACCCGATGCGTATCGAAATAATCGAATCATACACTTAACCTGATGCGTGGAGTCTAAAACATAAATGTTGGATTAAGCACTTAGTGTCGAACATAACGAAATCATAATTGATGTCACTTGCAAAAAGTTACTCCCTTCGATTCGTAATAAGTGGTTTGGTTTAAGTTTCTTTTTATCAAATTTGAACTAAAACCACAAAACATATTGACATTAGTACATAAAAAGACAGACACAGGTGAAACAAATATGGACATGACGAGCAAGAGAGAACAATTCTTAATCCATGATATTGCCACATTGCAAAGTAAGCAACAGAAGAATGTCCTTCCCAAACTCATTTTAGGATAGCATCTCAGTTCTACATAGGCTGACTCGGAAGAAGGCACACACGAGCTTAAGCTTACGACACCATATTGCCAAAATATCACCTCCTAATCTAGGGGTGCAACGCCCAGCCACCAATTACCTAGGGGAACAAACGGGGTGGCATCGTTTGATTCAGGCAGGGCTCAGCTGGCAAGCGCCGAGAGCATGCCACCACCGCTCTTCGAGGCAAGCACGACCTCCCACCCAGGACCTTTCAGGGGAACAAGAGGGGCAGCATCGACGGTGGGAGGAGGGCCAGTGAGGTCGCTCCGGTCCATCACCTTCAAGAGGTCGTCGTCACTGATATCCGTCTGGATCATCCTGTCTTCCTCGCCCTGCTCGTCCCTCAGTAGCGCCAGCAGCTCCCCCTCCTGCATTCTCAACCAAGAACAGTAACATGTCAGTGATCATTCCCCGGTGTTTGATGATCACTGAAGAAACAATTTACAGGCAGACTAGACACAGTGTGTAGACAGGGCAGAATTTGTTACATCTAAGGTGTTAGGCTTGGCAGCATCTTGTTGGAACTGTCCCTTCCCAATCACGACATGCTCTAGCTTCAGCTTTCCAAAAGCTCTCTTGATAATCCGTCCCTGCGACAATCAAGACATGAGCACCGATGCCACAAACTATAGACAAGCAAAGAGTCCCAAGGTCAACCCCCAACCACACCTCGACTGAATTCGATGTTGCCAACCGATAAACATGAACCGGGTGTGTTTGACCAATGCGGTGGCACCGGTCCATAGCCTGCAGATCCATCTGAGGGTTCTGCAGAACAAAGCAAAAAATTCATATATCACAGCTATGGAAGCTAAAATGAAGGAAAGCATTGTTCCAGGGGCACAGCCATCTGTAGTAAAGAAGAAATATAGGGGAGTGCACATCTTGATGGACTTTGCTTTCTGATCATACAATTATTTAGTCTGGACTATTACAGATAGAGAGAAAATTACCCAGTCACTGTCATACAGGATACAAGTATCAGCAGAAGTAAGGTTGATACCAAGACCACCAGCACGCGTGCTTAGAATGAAGACATTCATATTGCTGTTCAAGTCATTAAACTCCGCTATCTGCAGCACGAAAATAGGAGCAAATATATACTGTGAGACAGCAACACCCATAGACAGCCATCAATTAATTATTATCTAAAGGATAAATATTACTAGCATGTAACAAAAAAGCAATATAATAAAAGAACATTATATGGTTTAGAACACTGTTTGCACAATAACAATCAGTCAGGCGCACTCAAACCCAGGTTTCATAAAACCACTCCCCTCCAATAGGTCTTCCCTTTCAACGAGATACCTAATCCAGGTTTTAAACAAGTTTTCTCCAGAATTAGCTGACTTTCTCTGTTTGCAGTTCTCCACATGAATTAAGACACCACACAGGTGAAATGGCAGTACCTGGAAACTACGAAGCACTGATACGGCATTTTTTGCCGTTATCCTGTCCTAGTACGTGAAGACACACGAGATGCCAGGATATGGACGGATAGGCATATCCTGGAGTCTTCTCCAAGTTAAAAAGAAGGAAAAAATAGGGATACGGGGGAGCTCACTAAAGGCCCAATAGCAACCCTAGACCGTAGGCACGTGGCACGGGAGGGACTTCACAGCCACACACAGGAGAGACAAGCTGCTCCACTTCAACTAGAGCCTGGATCCCGATCGAAAGTGAAAATAAAGATATGATTGGTTAGTTTATGTATTGTTAGATATGTTTTTCCCACCTACAAAAAGGGTCTGCATGGCTATTGGAATCATACCATCAATCAATCTAAGTTACTTTAGTCTTCTTTCTGAGCTTAGTTAGTAGTAGTTACCTCAAGTATGTACGATCATATCTACGATAGATGTTATCTAGCAAACTAATAATAAATTGGAAGGCTACTACATTACCTGCTTCCTCCTCTCTTCCAACTTAACACTGCCATCAATTCGGCAAACCTTCAGGCCTTTCACATCCAAATAATAGTCAAGGAGATCCAAAACTTTTGTCCATTGTGAAAATATTAGGACCTACAAACATATCAATTCAACTATATTAAGGTTTACAAAATAGAAGCCATGAAACATGTGCTGGAACATGCATGGATACATATAAAGACTACAAAAAGAAGAGAACATCAACCTTGTGCTTTCGTTTGAGGAGCGCATCCAGTAACCTATCCAACAGCTGAAATTTGCCGCATTGTTCTAGAAGCTTATCAACGGGTGGATAGAAACCTGCAAACAGAAGAAATAAATAACAATACAGATAAAAGTCAAAGAAAACAAATAGAGCAACAAATAGCATATGTCCAATGAGCAATGGGACACACTGTTTGAGTCATATGCAGCATCCAAAAGATCAGGGTGAGCACAATTTTTTCTCAGCTGAACGAGTAGGTTATTTAGCTTCGTCTTGATGCCGGGTCTCCGCAAAACTACAATATAGAAAAAAAACTTGTCATGTTTGAATTTTATTTGCGTATGCACAGATTGGATAATAAACATGCAGGAAGACATGCATACTAATATCTGTATTCTCATGCAAGTAGTTGTCGAATGTCTTCCCAATCAAGTGATTCTGGATTTGTTTCTGATGTTCAGTCATGTTAGCATAAATGATTATCTCTTTCTTTCGCGGAAGCATGTGTTCCACATCTTCTTTCATTCGCCTTAAAAGGAATGGACGCAAAATGGCATGAAGCTTTGAGACAACATGGACTCTTTTGTTCTCATCAGTTTCTTCCTGCTGTTTGTCATCTCCCTTCCCAGAAAAATCAAACCTGTAAGAAGATTGCCATCAGGCCGATGGAGGAAAAATGATACAAATATAAATGATGTATTCAACTAATAAGTTTGGTATCTTTGTAACAAAAACATCCCACGTCAAGGTATCAAAATCCGCCAGTATGTCCGTATAACTTCATTTATCTGTATTACACCTTAGCACAAATAACATGTTGACATACAACATGAATAAGAAAAAAGAGATAAAGTTCTACTAATGTTTAATAGACAAATCAGCAGACATGACATATCAGTATCTGGCATTACAACATAAATCAGGAAGAAATGTCATAACATGTGTTTGCTACATGTCCCACTCTTACAATAAGAACATTTGTATACAAACCATATGCCCACAAGCGGCTGATACACATGAGGTGGCTGCTCCAGCACATGAGCACATCGCCCAGAGGGCCCTGGTAGCGGGCAGTGCTAACCCTCATTTTTCAGGAGTTATCTGTGTGGAACTGCGGATTGCAATTGTTCTGTCCTGTACCATTGGAAACAGGGCCCTAGCTATTTCTCTAGCCTTCTTAATGAAGGGGCAGTGCCACAGTCAGGTTAATCGAAAAATCCTTATATTTCAAGAGTTGCATGTGTTCCAGCACAATAAGAACTCGTCTCGATTAATTTAACTTAATAAATTCAATTGCATTTCTTTAACCATAATATGCACTCTTAAGGACCAAACATTGATAAATTTTACGAATCCTGACAAATGTCATAACTCCTGATCAGAAAAACAGACATTTCTGTGCAATTAGTTTCATACACAAATTGACTTCAATACAACATCTAGCCAATGCAGAGCAAAACTATTTGAAAGCTAGAAAATGGGGCAGGTGGTAGTTCAGCAGATCATACCATGACTCAAATTCCTGATGGGATGAGAATATATCAGGCAAAATGAAATTCAGTAGTGACCACAGCTCTGCTAGGTTATTCTGAAGAGGTGTCCCAGTCAAAAGGAGCTTATTCTCCATCGGAATGCGCCTTAACTCCCTTAATAGTTTACAATTCGTATTTTTCAACCGATGCCCCTGGAAAAAGAAGTATCAAACTGACACGTCAATACATAGGAAAGGGGAGAAACAAAGAAGGACAATAATACATAACATGCTATTCCATCACCTCATCGACAACAACATACTTCCACTCATAATTAGCAAGATATTTTGCATCATACATGGCCATCTCAAATGAAGTGATTATTATTGGAAAATCAGGACCAATTTTTTTGGGCATGAATTTTCTCCGTAGCTCTGCTCGAGCAACTTTATCTCCATGATAAATCAGACCATTCAGAGATGGAACAAACCTGAAATCAGGTCCACATAACTCATTTAATCAAGCAAACAAAGCACATTGAAAGACAATTTTGGATACTTTACCTTGATAACTCATTTAACCAGTTTGACAGAGTGGAAAGGGGAGCAATAACCATGTATGGACCCTCCAGACCATTCCCTTTGAGATGGGCAAGAAATCCAATTGTCTGGATTGTTTTCCCAAGGCCCATTTGATCAGCTAGTATCCCATTTAAACCATTTTGCCACAGAGATATTAGCCACTTTACACCCTTTATCTGGTAAGGTTTCAACTTTCCACCAGTCAATAACGGAACAAGGTTGGCTTGCTCTTTTTCCCACTTTTCTTCTTCTGTGAGAGTGCCATCATCAGCAGAATGATCTTCACGCGATCTTGTAAGCATGGCTGCGACTGCTGTCTTTGCTTTCTTCTGAAAAACATTCATATTCACCATAGTCAGAAGCAACAAAAAGGTGAACATAAGGTCTAAACAATGAACAAGAATAATTTCTCATAATTTTCTTATATATTCTAATCAGTACTGACAAATCAAGTTACCACTTAGAATGACGACCCATCTCCAGGAAAAAAATCACAATCACTGAACTATTAAGACTCAATACATCAACAAGTCCAGAAAGTCGACCTTAGAGTACTATTACTCCAATGTGTTGATAGCTGTAGCTATGGTGTTGAGCAGGTAATACAGACTAGAGAACGAACTGCAGTGCATCAATAGTATATAACAAACAAGACATTTGAATAATCTGGAAGACGGCTAATAGATATTACCTCCATTCCGAAAATTAGCTTTCCAAAACATACTACATTTTGGCACAGAGGTAGTACAAAGTAGCATAATTATGAAGCAGGGGATAGTATATGAAATCTGAACTCACATCATTGTACTGTGGCTTAGCCTTTGTTTTCCTTTTTCTACCACGCCCTTTCTTCTGCTCTTCCATAGGTTCCTCTTCATCTTTGATTTCAACAACTTTCTGCTTAACAACAAATAGGCAGCACCACCAATGTCAACAAAGAAGGGAAATAAAATAACCAACTAGCTGGAAACGAAATGGTGGTCAGCACACAGTGAGAGACATAACCAACATACATCTGTGATCTGCTCCATCTTTTCAAGTAGAAATTCCGAATAAAGCTGCGTCTTTGTCAGCAGCTCGTCCAGCTTGCTGAAGCGTGCCTTTGGATCGAGAGCCTGCTGTCTTGCAGCTTCTCTCCTTTGGGCCTCCTCTTCTTCCTCCACCTTAAGCCGGGCCTGATGCAACTGCTCTTCCTCCTTTGTCATCGCCTCTGTGATGAAGCACGCATCGCCGTTCTTGGCCTCGAGGTCAATAGGCAGGGATGAACTTGTATCCAGAAACCCATCAGCCGTGTCTTCTCTGATGGAGTTCAGTAGCTGCTCTTCACCCTCCTCTATCTTCAAATCAACAGCTTTTTTCTCATCCTTGGCATCGGGCATTTTCTAATTTTGCACAATATAATCAGTAACAGGGGATAGGATCCATTTCTTTTGGAGGAAACAAGGATTGAAATAGTTCGACAACCTACGAAATGCGATCTTTTTTTTCGAGGAATAAAAGGAAATGGTGTCCGCCTAGAGATTTCGAAACGGAAGTTTAAAAGAGTAAATCACCTCGTCCTCCAGAACGGATTTGGGAGAATCGGCGTCGGCATCGGGGTCAGTGGTGGCGTCGGCGGTGGCGGCGGCGGTGGCGGTGGCGGCGGCGGCTCCCATCGTAATCCCATTCACCACGGCGACCACCATCTTGGCTTCGACGTCGACACGGTGAAGTCGGCGATGGTCGACGGAGTCGAGGCGGCAGGGGAAGGGGCGCCTATGGTGGTGGCGAGGGCGAGGGGTGGCGGCGGCCAATTGCTCTTGGGGACGAACCGGAGGCGTAGGTTATTTAAGAAGACCGGCAGTGTGTGCATTTCAAAAAAATTGATAATCGACCTACCAAAAAATTGATAATCAGTTGTTTTCTTTCCATATGTGTCATATTATTTTAGGAAGATCAAGGTGTTTTTATTTTGTTCATAAAATAAACCTATGGGCATGCTCCCAGGGGATCAAATCCCCAAACCAAGGGTCGGGTAAGCGCTCCTTGTTGGGGTTTGATTCTCGGTCGCAAATTTGTATGTAGGTGGGGAATTTGTAACCACGATTCGATGGGTAACAAACTCGGGCACATAAGAGATATACATATTCAGGCCACATGAATAGATTGCCGATAACAACCCTACTTCCTGGTGGTGGTGATGGGACTGATAGGGTGGTACCGGCAGAGGTATGTTCTCCCAATAGGCCAAGAAATAGGGGTGGTGCCAGCTTCCGGTGGGAAGCCGGCGAGGTCTGTTTCCCGGCATGGCAAGAACAGGCTTTGATCGATGGGAAAGTGGAAAGGATCTTGTCGTCTCGTTATCTCAATGTACGAGAGAAGGTGTCGCTAGTTGACTATTGGCAAGGCACACTACCGGCGTCAGCAATAACATGGAACCTGCACACAACACAACCAAAATAATTTGCCTCAACTTACAGAGGTTGTCAATCTCATCGGTTTTGCTGAACACAAAGGATTAAATGTATAGTGTGGAAAGAGATGTTTGTTTACAGTAGAATTAAATAGAATAGTGTTTGTAATAAGTAAACAGAACATGATGATTGTATCAGTGTAAAAGAAAGGACAGAGGTTCACAGTTCACTAGAGGTATCTCTCCGTGAAGATAAATAACATGCTGGGTGAATAAATTACAGCTGGCAATTGACAGAATAAAGACATACATGACAAGATGATTACTATTGAGCATTAATACTCACTCTTGAAGTCGCAAGCATTTACTTGGCCAGAGCAACTACTAGCAACGGAGAGCATGCAAGATCACAAATAACATATGACAAGTATATATAATCGGTCTCAACATAGTATTCAATATTCATCGGATCCCAGCAAACACAACATGTAGCATTACATAAAGATGATCTTGATCATGATAGGCAGCTCACAAGATCTAAACATGAGGCACAAATTGGAGAAGACAACAATCTAGCTACTGCTACGGACCCATAGTCCAGGGATGAACTACTCACACATCACTTCGAAGGCGGGCATGGCGATGTAGAGGCCTCCGGTGATGAGGTCCCCCTCCGGCAGGGTGCCGGGAAGAGCTTCAGAACCCTCCCAAGCTAGGGCCTGCGATGGCAGCCGCGACGGAACTTTTCGTGGATGGAGGCTCGGGTGTTTAGGTTTTTCCCGAGATCGTGAATAAGTAGGCGGAAGGGCGAGGTCGGTGGCCGCCTGGGGGGGCCACACCACCCTTGGCGCGGGCCCACCCTTGGCCGCGCCATGGGGTGGTCTGGCCGCCCTGTGGCGCCTCTTCGACCCCCTCTGGACTCTGTCTTCGTTACGGTAACATATTAACTTCGGCTTTTGTTTCATCCAATTCCAAGAATATTTCCTGTATAACATTTCTGAAATACAAAACAACAGAAAACAGGAAACTGGCACTGTGGCATCTTGTTAATAGGTTAGTGCCGAAAAATGTATAAAAGTGCAACAAAGTGTGAGCAAAACATATATATAAATTGGTGTAAAACAAGCATGGAGCATCAAAAATTATAGATACGTTTGCAACGTATCAGTCTCGCACCTCCCATATTCTTCGGTTAATCCTTCTAGTCATTTATGATTTCCACCTTCGCTTCACTCACAAGGACAACTCGGAGGTACCAAACCTGATGGTGGAGGTGATGCCCTGTCGAATCTGGTGCCAGGGGAACTTTTGCCATCTTCTCTGCTTCCTCTATAACTGAATCCATCCTCGTGGTTGCCGCCTCATCCTCCTGTTGGCGGCTCTTTCGTCCAACCATCGGGAACATACTTCTTAGGCAATTCCGTTGTTTCGTTGGCGCCAGAGGATAAGTGTAACATCGCGTGAGTTGAAGCTAGAAAAAGATAGGAAACATATGTGTGCATTGCATTTATGCATAGAAAATCTAGAGAATTTTCGCGCTTTTAAATAAATCTTGTCAAAGTGATTGAAGTTTCACTAGTGTTTATGGAACTGAAGTAAATCATCAGGTTGAGCGCTATAAAGTTCAATGCGGTCTTTGCTAGAAACCATGTTTTGGGGGTAAATGTGATTTGATCTATGTGTTACATCAAATGGAACTAGAATTAAAATAACAACAAAATATAGGACGATCAAATACCAAATCTTCCAAAGATCATAATATGATACTCTTTGCAGCAACTTATTGCTACAAATCAAGTGCTAAACAAATGACAAGACATAGAATGACCACATCCTTATCCATTTATTTTCCATATCTATTCTTACAATGTTCCTCATGATATTTCTTAAGCTAAATTCTTGAACTCATGACAAAGAGTTCAACATTAGTCTTGTCATCAAGTCTTCACTTATTCTATTCTTCTCAATCAAAATACATTCGCACCACAAATCGAGAGGGAGATATCTATCCATATGTTCAGATCATCAGATCATAACATCACCTTCTTTTGAGTTAGAACCTTCGGATATAATCCATTTAAACTTAAAAGTGGGGAGGTAACTCTATCTTAAAGGAAATATATAGAACCATATTGTTAACTTTAAGTTTTAAATAAGAAAACATTTAAAACCAAAGAAGTCGATGAGAGCCTTAGGCTATAATCAAGTTAAACTAGAATTTATGAGGTTAAATCAACCCTAAATTAACTAGAAAAATTGAACTTAAGAGATACACATGAAAACATACAAGATATCTTACAATATACATAGCACTCACAATATACAGGGTCCTTTTATACAGGAAAAATTCGGCAGGAAAAACTAATTATTCATGACCCATCAGGTCATCTATGTTGACCCTTTCATTGTCAGCAGCAGCACTCAGGTGATCAGCATAATTACCCTTCACGAAGAACTCAGCGTCCATCCGAAGTAAATCATCCATCATTTCCTCGGCTACGGGTGTGACAACTTCGTTGATTTTGTCGATATTCCTCCTTCGTTTCTTCAGCTTGGCATGGCAGAGTTCAACAATTTTGGTTAGATCCACTTTCGGGTAGACGACTTGCAACATGATCATAGCAAACCGAGCCCCTGCAGTCAATTGGGCCTTCACAAAGTCATGTATTCGAGGAGCATCTCTGAATTTATTCATCAAATCAGGAAGGGTCTTCGGCTGAGCGTTTCGAGGAAACATGGTGTTGTAAACCAGGGCCAATGTCCTCGTACAAAAATCAAGGTACTCACGAACTTTACCTGCGCGATCTTGAAATCTGACGATTCCTCGGGTACGATCTGGCGTAGCCCAAAAGCTGGAACCATGATCCAGAGCAAGCTTAACAAGAAGATTTGATCTCGCCTCCACCCGTTGGTCTTCGGCAGCAGTATCCAAAAAGGAACCTATTCGACGGAAGTACAATGGTAAGAAATAGAAAGCAAGTAAAGGAGAGGAACTTCAAAGACAGGAAGCGTACCCGCCATATCCAGACTGGCGTCAGTCATCAACTCAAGCATGTAATTTTCTTGGGAAGCAGCTTGTGCAGCTTCGGCGACTGCGGCCTCCTTTAAAGCTAAGGCTTCTTGGGCCTGTTGAAGCGCAAGTTTCTCTTTCTTGGATGACTTCCGAGATTGCTCCATCACTATAAGTGTTTTCTTCTTCATCGTCTGGAGTTGCTGTCGCAGTTCATTCAAATCCTGTACTGGACCAGCGCTCGAAAAATCTTCGTTGAGATTATCAGCGGAAGTTTTCCTCGAGAAGGAAGAAGCAGGCAAGGCATCCGAGGAGCGAGGAGCCGCGGTATAGTTGTCAAGAACCAACTGGAAAAGAAAATCTCGACATCAATAACTTGGCAAAATAGCATTCCATTAATTCATTTGGATATTTACATGAGCATTACAAGAGGGTTCCTAGTGAACCAATGATAGGCTGTCGCAAAGGCTACTACCGCGATAGCAACAAAAGAGGAAGAAAAAAGAAAAGCAGGGACAAGATGGTCTACTTGACCTCCGGCTTCGTAGAACTAGGGGAAGCACCTGGTTTGTATCCGAGGAAGGAGAGGATTTTCTTCGAGTGCGGCTTGGCAGCCCTAATCAAGGATTGCCACCTCTTTGTCTCCATCTTCTTCACTTCACCAACCTTCGCCCAGTCGACGCTTTGCTGGCTTTCGGCAACCAAAACTATGGTGCCTTCAACGCCAATCTTCAGATTCTCTTGCCGAAGGGCTAGCCCAAGATCCTCTTTGGGAATGAAGTGCTTGGTAAGAGTGGCAAAGGTGTTGGGCTGTTCCATCTTCGGGAAGAAGTAGGGAAAAAGGCGCGAAAATGCCGCTTTAGCGTCAGAGATACTGCGGCGCACTTCATCCCCATAAATCTCAAGGAGAGAAAGAGCATCGAGGAGACGGTCATTGATAACGCGTGAAGCACACGTCCGTTGGGAACCCCAAGAGGAAGGTGTGATGCGTACAGCAGCAAGTTTTCCCTCAGTAAGAAACCAAGGTTATCGAACCAGTAGGAGATGAAGGCCACGTGAAGGTTGTTGGTGAAGGAGTGTACGCGCAACACCAGGGATTCCGCGCCAACGTGGAACCTGCACAAGACAATCAAAATACTTTGCCCCAACTTAACAAGGAGGTTGTCAATCTCACCGGCTTGCTGTAAACAAAGGATTAAACGTATGGTGTGGACAATGATGTTTGCTTGTGAAGAACAACAGAGAACAGAGTTTGAAGTAGATTGTATTCAGATGTAAAAGAATGGACCGGGGTCCACAGTTCACTAGTGGTGTCCCTCCCATAAGATAAATAGCATGTTGGGTGAACAAATTACGCTTGGGCAATTGACAAATAGAGATGCATATACATATCATGATGACTACTATGAGATTTAATCAGCATTACGACAAAATACATAGACCGCTATCCAGCATGCATCTATGCCTAAAAGTCCACCTTCGGGTTAGCATCCGCACCCCTTCCAGTATTAAGTTGCAAACAACAGACAATTGCATTAAGTATGGTGCGTAATGTAATCAACACAAATATCCTTAGACAAAGCATTGATGTTTTATCCCTAGTGGCAACAACACATCCACAACCTTAGAACTTTCTGTCACTGTCCCAGATTCAATGGAGGCATGAACCCACTATCGAGCATAAATACTCCCTCTTGGAGTCACAAGTATCAACTTGGCCAGAGCCTCTACTAGCAACGGAGAGCATGCAAGAACATAAACAACACATATATGATAGATTGATAATCAACTTGACATAGTATTCCATATTCATCGGATCCCAACAAACACAACATGTAGCATTACAAATAGATGATCTTGATCATGATAGGCAGCTCACAAGATCTAAACATGATAGCACAATGAGGAGAAGACAACCATCTAGCTACGCTATGGACCCATAGTCCAAGGATGAACTACTCACGCATCAATCCGGAGGCGGGCATGATGATGTAGAGCCCTCCGGTGATGATTCCCTCTCCGGCAGGGTGCCGGAGGTGATCTCCCGAATCCCCCGAGATGGGATTGGCGGCGGCGGCGTCTCCGGAACTTTTTCCGTATTGTGGCTCTCTGTAGGGTTTCGCGACGAGGGTTTAAGCAGGCGGAAGGGCAGAGTCGGGAGGCACGAGGGGTCCACACCGGCGGCGCGGGCCCCTCCTTGGCGCCGCCTTGTGGTGTCGCCACCTCGTGGCCCCACTTCGTATCTCCTTCGGTCTTCTGGAAGCTCCGTGGAAAAATAAGACCCTGGGCGTTAATTTCGTCCAATTCCGAGAATATTTCCTGTGTAAGATTTCTGAAACCAAAAATAGCACAAAACAGGAACTGGCTCTTCGGCATCTCGTTAATAGGTTAGTGCCGGAAAATGCGTATAAATGATGTAAAGTGTATATAAAACATGTGAGTATTGTCATTAAACTACCATGGAACATAAGAAATTATAGATACGTTTGAGACGTATCAGTCATCTTCGGGTTTTTCAAGTACAAACTCCTGGCTCATCTTCCCTGCTGAAACAAATTTCGGGTTATCAAAAAGTATACGTAAAAGCTAATGTTGGAGGCAACTCGATCAAGGTGATTGGTGAACTTACTCACAAAGCGCCGATTTTGCGACTCCAAGCGGGCGATGATATCCCCCTGACGAGCGAATTGCTGGGTTCCAACTCGAGAGCAAGATCATCGGCACGCTTATTAGCTATGGCGAGAGCTTCTAGCAAAAGAAAGAATGATAGTGTTACAAGAAAAGTAGCAAAGGAAAATTTGCTCGACAGGAAGAGATAAGAGAGGTATACCTTTTAAATTATCAGCATAATCATGTTACCCAATAAATTTAGTACCAAGACGAATAAATTCTTTCATCAAAGGCTGAAAAAAGAAAAGGGATGAGAAGGTCAAAAAAGAGAAAAGTTCGACAGTAAGAAAAATGAGTGGTAAGGGTTCTTACATCGTCCATAGAAGGAGTCGCCGAACTCCCAGTCAGGAATCTTGGTTCTTTGCCAAGTTCAACCCTCGCTCTCTTCGGCGAAGGGGCACGGGGGCTGCCGACAGGAGTCAGGTTCCCTAGGCCCCGCTGAGGAGGTGAGGTTTCTTCTGTAGCAGGGCGAGTCTCGGAGAGAACCAAAGTATGAGACGTGCTCGTGGGAGCAGTCACATTAACAGTGGGTTCTTCTTCTTCGTCGCCACTATGCATCAAAAATAGTATAAGAATACTCAAAAAGCAATATAGCAAACGAAAAAGACGACAGAGACTTACGAGCTAACGAGGGAATCATCGTAAGGGTTGAAGGCTTTCCCCTCTTCGGGGGAAGTTTCTTCGGCAGGCGATTCGTCGGCTTTGGAGGTTCCGGAGTCTGCAATCTCACCCCTTTTCCTTTTGTTCTTCGGGGAAGCAGCGGAAGGGAGAGAGTGTACAGACTCGGAAGCCTCGGAATCAGCATCTCTTTCAGAGGAAGCTGCGGATCTGTGAGAACCCGAAATTTCACTCTCAGGGCGAGAAGTACCCTGTGCATCGTCGGCAACGATGTCTCGATCGTCGACCTCCCCACCTTCAGGTAAGGGAGGCAAAGAGGAAGTGACTTGGTGGTCTTGCATAAGGAAAAAACAATAGCAAGGGAAAAGTTGAAGACGGAGATCAACAACAAAATAACAAGATAGCAGTCGAAGTCTAAATTCAAATCGAGAAAGCAAGATAAGCGATGTAGGAAATACAAAACTCGAGAGGCAAAAAACTTACTTTGGGAAGAGCGTGGGCACCACTATATGGTTCCACGCGGCAGGAAGTTGGCACTGAATCCTTTTTGCTCAGCGATGAAACACGCCGGACAAGCTTTTCCAAGTCCTTCACAGAGAGATCTTTGGAGAGGCGGTCGACATCTTTATCGCCGGCGTACAGCCACATAGGGTTTTTGCGAGCCTGGAGAGGCTGCACCCTAATCCTAAGGAAATAGGCGGTAATTTGGATACCCAACAATTATTTGCCTCGGGTATTCTGCAGTTCATGAATACGCCTCATCAGCGCCTCTCTCGCCGTTTTTTCTTCTTCGGTGGCCTCTGCATCCCAGGATCGGCGGCGAAGGATTTTTTCGTTACCGTCAAAGGGGGCGATGTTGTATTCCAGCGAGTCGAGACACTCCTCGCGGACGTATAGCCATCTTTTGCGCCATCCTTGTACGGAGTCGGGGAATTTGACGTCAAAATACTCGACGTCAGGACGGACGCAGATAACAACACCACCTATGTTGTAGGAAATGTTGTGGGGGCCGTTGCGGCGAAGGCAGAAAATGCGCTTCCACAGAGCCCAGTTAGGTTGGGTCCCGAGGAAGCACTCGCAAAGGGTGATAAAGATAGAAACGTGGAGGATGGAGTTGGGAGTCAGCTGATGAAGCTGCTACCCATACACGAAAAGCAATCCACGAAGAAAATCATGGATAGGAGCAGAGAGGCCGTGAATGAGGTGGTCAACGAAGCTAACCCGATATTCGATAGGGGGCGACGGGTAGCTCTCCTCGCTGGGGAAGATCATCGCTTCCTTCTTCTTCGTCAGGCCGAGCTTCTTCATCAGATTGATGTCCTGATTTGAGATCTTAGATCTCTCCCACTCGGAAGCTCCCAGATCTTGGGCCGCCATGCTCGCTTCAGGGGTGCTGTGCCTTGTGAGTCTTGACCGCGGTGGCATCAACAATGGCGCTGGAGAAAGTAGGGACGTGCGTGAGCGCAGGAACTTTTTGTGGTTGCAGTGGAGGTTTTGACAGAGAAGATATGAATGCGGCGCGGCGAAGGGGATTAAAGGAAGAAGAAGATGAGTACTTGTAGCAAGCTAGGTGAAACGCCGCACCGTTGGATGGTGTGAGAATGAACTTGATGCTTTACACGTGGCTCAAGGGGTAAAAATGTATTTTCACTGTGAAGGAACTGGACAGGCGCTACAGCGCGCGTGCCAGAAAAAGAGGAGTCCCCCACTTGCGTAACGTGTCAAAGTGCCGCAGATTTTGGGTCCACAGGTCAGTGACAGGACAGAACTCGCGTTTTCCCGATACAGTGGTCGTAGCTATCGTCAACACTGATGTCACTTTAAAAAAGAAAAATCTCAACTGCGGTGTTATGAAGATTGGCGACAGTGAAGGAGTAATGATAATTTCGAGAGCTTTTGATCAAATACAAGTTTTTGTTCAAATGCTCGGGGCTACTTTTTAAAGAGTTTCATCAAGAGTATCGACAGGAAAACTTCGGGCAGCACAATAAGGAAAAGATGAGAGCCTATGATCAAATACAAGCATTTGTTCATATGCTCGGGGGCTACTCTTATCAGAAGTATTGTTTATACTTCTGATAAGAGGTAAACGCGGATGATAAAATATAGAGTTCTTCATCAGTAAAGCAAGTTGAGCCTACAGCTAAGTATAAATACTCGACTGTAGCCTCGGGGGCTACTCCCATCGGGAGCGCTGGTCGCGCACCCGATAAAGATGGAAGAATTCAAAAAATTGACAATATAGCGACAAAGATGTAAAAACGGTGAGCCTACAACCAAGTACAAGCACTTGGCTGTAGCCTCGGGGGCTACTCCCATCGGAACGCTGTTCGCGTGCCCGATGAATTTAAAAAAGGCATGGTGAGCATATTTCGAGTTATACAAATAACTCTTCATATACTCCCATCGGGAGGACAAGATAAAAATATACAAGTCATCCGGTGACTCGAATAAATGTGCTATTCCAGCAGCCGAAAAAGGCACTCGACAATATATTCTCAGAGCGCCCTCAATTAATCTCTGAATGCCGCAAAACTTTGCGAAGGTAAGTCCCCAGATCCGTCCCGTGAGGCGTGGCACCGCCTCGGCGCTTGTTACTTTTCCGTATCAGCAGATACGAAGAAAAATCCTAACGGACGCGTTAGGTACCCGATAAAACATGACTGAATTCGGCATTGTAAGACCTAAGCGGCACATGTCGAATTACGCCGATCCGAGATCGTGTCCAGGGACGTAATTTTGAAGTAGGTTTTTGTGGATTGCCACAAGAGCAGTTAACTGGTACCTGATCCGTCAGATGAACCAGCCCCAATTACCGTGATCCCTGTACAACATACAGTTGCTTATAAAGGTTATTTATTAACTCGAAGAAGTCATTTGGTAATTGTAAAGATGGAAATTTTCCTTGATTTTTCGATTCAAGCAAAATCTCGGGGGCTACTGACATAGGCATCCCCAATGGGCCTGCCGAAGATGGTACCATGGTTTATCAAGGCCCATGACCCGAAGTTTATGAAGCCCAGCCAAGAGATAGTTTGGAAAGATAGAGTTGTATTAGGAATATCGACTTGTAACTATTACGGGACAGACTCAGATAGTCTCCCGGACTTTGTAACTTGTACATCACGAAACTCTCGGCTCCGCCTCCTATATAAGAGGGAGTCGAGAGACAAAGAAAGCATCGATTTCATTGTCAACACAACCCTAGTTTTCATAGTCGTCGAGTACTTTTCCGGCTGAACCTTCGAGATCTACTTGCCCTTTACTTCCCTAAAAACCCTAGTCTACAATCTGTATGCATTGACAAGTCGATACCTTGTAAATGAGACTAGAACCATTTCTAGCAAAGGTTTCAAATGATAAGTCTTGTGGAATAAAGTAGTAAGTACAAAATCTCCAAGCTAAATGAAGTTCTAAGAGAACATGGTAGCACAAGGTAATCATAGACTTTGACTAGCCAAGTGAAACCTAAGCCTATATGACTAAAGATACCTTGTGAGTTCATTTTAAAGCATATCATTAACAATGCCAAGTGGAACCTAAGCCTATATGACTAAAGAGTCCACTTGGCTATATATGACTAAATAATTCTTCCACAATTTTTTAGGGAAGCAGCAGGACATTGCTGCGAGGCTTTACCAATTACCAACTAAGATTACATCGTTTATGAATTTGCTCAAAATAAAACTAGGGGCTTCATCTAGCCAATTACAAGAATCCTCATTGGTAAAACTAAATCTAGCAATGTCATGAGCAACATGGTTTGCTTCCCTTGAAAAAAAAACTCAAAGAGATAGTACCGATTAAAGACACAAAGTCAACGTAATCAGCGTATACAGCCGCAAATTCATGCCACCACACTTCCTCTTCCATACAGGCTTTGATAGTTTTCGTAGAGTCCGGTTCAAGTTGGATAGAACTGTATCCCATACTGCTTGCCACAGACAGTCCTTCCCGCATTGCCAAGGCCTTCACCATCATAACTGATGTAACATGGGACAGGTAGACGCACTTGGCTCCAAGAAAATTACCTTGATGATCTCGTATCACTGCTCCTACTGAACCTGCAGAGATTTCATCATGAAAAAGAGGCATCCACGTTAAGTTTAACATGTCTTGGATAAGGCCTACACCATTTGGCACTTGTAGGGATACTTTGCCGAAGTGAAGCTTTGAGCGAGTTGGTTCTTACCCAAGAACAAACATCTTGCATTTGAAAAGAGGGGGACAGTTCCATCATGAGTTCGCCGTCGTCTCATCCACCATAAGTACTAGCTTGCAATGCTAATGACCTCTTTTAGTCCCATATCAGCGAAACCTGGGAAATTATTATCATGGGAAGTAAGCAAAAGTTCCAGGATTATTGCAGAACCTGATCGGTCAATAACTAAAGCCTACTCATACAATCACTAATTCCCAGTTCAGTCCATATGTTTTGGGCCGTTGTACAAGTAAATAGGAGGTGTAGAATATCCTCAGCTCCTTGATGACAAATAGGATACTCATCTAAAGTCTGTATATGTCTATTCGCAAGAATGCATTTTAGAGGGATAATCCCATGTAGAGCACGCCACTGGAAAACCTTGCTCGGAATCTTCAATCCCCACACTGTCTTCCACATAGGTTTAATCGCAGAGCCCCTAGGTATGGCAAGTTGAGAAGCATTAGCTCCAAATTGGTGTTTCCATTGCATATGGTAATCTGACCTAACTGTGTACCGGCCATGTTTTGTGTGGTTTCAGGCGATAAAATCTTCAAAACCTTAGTTGTTAATGGTAATTTGTAACATTCATTTGACATCAACCGTTTGACATCAACCGCGAGAAAGAGTTCACCCACAATTCTACTTCTTCAATCGGCACTAAACCTGAGTATACACTTGAAGGTAGCATTAGTCCCCTAATTTATTGTCATTTTAAGGAAACTATCAATAGGACAAAACGCCTCTACAATGATACTTTGCAATGTGAAGGTAGGTAATTAAATTAGTACTACCTCCATTCCAAAGCTTAAGTTTTTTTTTTTTGAAAAGTTAAACCAAGTAAAGTTTGACCAAACTTTTAGAACAATATATCAATAAATGTATATTTAATAGTATTAATTTTGTATTTTGCATGTCAACAATTTTTGGTAAACTTAGTCAAATTTAACATAGTTTGACTTTAAAAAAATAATATAAGCATTAAACTTTGGGATGGAGGTAGTATCATGCACTATGATGTTGTGCGATGTGATAGCCGTAATACCATATGAATATTTGAACTAGATGAGTTTGGTAATATCCCCTTTTTTGCATAGCAAGAAAATATCTTTTCTGCATGAATATGAAGATACGCACAAGGAGAATCTACACAACATTCTTTACTTTGTTTTTTCTGTTTTAAAATCACGTGATGTCGATCTATATGTGGAACAAACATCACATACTTCTCCACAAATTTGAATTTCCTTTTTAATGCCTTCTCCTTGTTACTCTTTTTTTACATCATGCTAATATCGATCAACATTTTTTTGGAACCTATTTTGATGGCAAAGGACATTCAAATCTGCATGCATGCTCTTTTGAGGAATTCTTTTGTTACAAATTTCTGAAAAAAGTGTATGCGGACCAGAAGAAGCGGTCCGTACTAAGGTTACTCAGGTCGTGGACGGAACAAGCTTTCCTGGCAGAGCGTCGGAGAGAACTCCATATGTTGTAGGTGTTCTCCAAGATGGTAAATGGTCTCCAATGCCCTTGTCTCAGGGTCATAGTATCCTAACGCTTTTCCTGTGCTGAGAAGTATCCTCCCGTCCTCCGGATCAACAGCCAAGAGTGTAGTCTCGTCCGAAGAGTACATCTGTTGAGACTCTCGGAGGTCGATGCGGTACCCCATTGTCCACAAGCAACCTTCCAACGTCCAAACATCGATCGCATTTGCGCCCCTGTCGGAGCACAAGATGCAGATGTTACCTTGTAACTCGACCATCGACGTGATCCTGTCCCGGCGGCACGGAGGACCTCGAAGTACCTCGAATTCTCGTGTGCCAACATCAAGCGCCAATAGCTCCGATGACTTTGTCCCAAGTTCAGAATGTACCATCCAGTAGAGTTTCCTTCGGCGTAGGCCGGCCGCATGTCATTCACTGGCCTTGGTGGAGGGCTGATTGAGATCCATGATGTGGTGGTGTCAGTGAGCTTGATGTAACACTCCAGCTGGTAATCTCTAGACCCCTTGTCGTAGCAGACAAGATGCACCAGTACGTGCTTGTTCGTCCGTGGATCGTACCCCAGCTCTAGGCTGCCAATGGCTAGGGAAGAGTCGTGTGCATCGACTTGATCTGGATATATACGGCTGGAATACTCCCTGCTAGGGTTGCAAAGGAAGTGGAGGCAAGAGCCCTCCGTGTCGGAGGTGTACCTGATGTAGCTGACGAGGATGAGACCGTTGCAAGGTTTGGAACAAACTACGCTAGAAATCGCGCGGTCAAACAAGAATGGCATCATCTCGTCCTCTACCCTCTCGCAAAATTCCAGGGGGTAGAAGGGCACGTCGAACAAGGGATGGGCATCGACTAGCTCGATCCTATGGCTCTTGCCCAGGTTTGCGTAGAGCGCGTGCGTCTCCGCGAATCGGGCGCTGTTGATCACCGCACGCCATTCTTTGCACACGCGAATCAAAGCAACGACTGACCTCGTCGGCATCCACTTGAGGACGTCTGACCATGCCTTCATCCGCGGAGAGGAGTAGACGATCTCCTCGCTCGTGCGGCCTACCGGCACGAGGCTCTCCTCAAGCAAGCCCACGGCACGGCAGGAGATTGTAGCTCCGTCGGAGCTATCGCCCGTGGCTTCCACCGGCGAGACCAGCATCTCCGGAGCGCCACCGCCAACATCCTCCAGGTCGAACGCCAGCACACCCTCTTCCGTGGCGAACACGATCTTCTTCCGCCCGTTGCCCGCGCGATAAACTTCAAGCGGAGAGATCCAATGTAGCCGCAGCAAGTCAGCTTTGGGCCAGGCAACTCGCGGCTCCAGGACGCGGTAGAGCTTCTCCCAACGCCCCGCCTCGCGGCACGCTAGCCGCCAGATGCAGTAAGGGTCGACGTCGCTACGAGATCGGCAGCAGTCGCCAAAAACGCAGAGGCACAAGCATCCGTCCAGTACCGTCAGCTCGGCCTGACCGACCGTGTCCTGTGCGACAGCCGGGGGCACCGTCAGCGAACCGAAGGTCTCGTCGCCGATGTCCAAGGTGGCGATGCTGGTGCCAATGCCGCCTCCTTTCCTGATGAGAAAGTGCAGGTATCCATCGCAGAACACGGCAGGTGATCGCGCGGCGGACGCGGACCAGGGAGGCTTTTGAGCGACCGCGCTCCAGTGCGCCGACACGTCGAGCGTGAAGACCTCGCAGCGGGGGGTGGAGTTGCCGTAGATGAAGAGCCGCACCACCTTGTATTCCATGGTGGCCGGGCAGTAGCCGAGGCCGTAGGACACGCCCGTGCGCTTCTCGCGCTCGGGGAGAGGCAGGAGCTCGCCGGTGCTGGGGTTGTAGACACAGTGGCCGTGGGGCGGGCGGTGGAGCAGAACGAGGCCGTGGCAGGGCTTGGTGAGGACCTCGACAGACCAATTTTTCGCCGAGAGGTGTGCCGTTGTGGCGAAGACTTTGGGAATCGGCCGATGGTTGGCCTGGTGGAGGTGGAGGTCGACGAAGGGGCCGGACGTGAGTGTGGCGGCCCAGGAGCGCGACAGGCAGCGGAAGCGGCGCACCGACTTGGCCGGCAGCCGGGAGAAGATCTCGACGAGCATCTCCTCCGGTAGCATGTTCGTGGAGGCGTCATGGCTGTTGCTGTTCCGCACGCGTTTGGCAGTCGTCGTGGTCGTTGGTGTCTGCGACATGGTGTGCTTCGTGTCGCTGTAGTCGAACACAAGACACGGCATCGAACACGTCGTCGACATGGATGCGTAAATCCCAGTTTATATTATTTCTTAGTTTCGCGCGTCACCGGATCCGCCTGGAGTGTTTATATTGGGTATTGGCTCGTGGCCGGTGCATATATACAGTACATCGGTCGATGGAGAGCAGATCGAGTCGGCCCCGTTTTCGTTCGCTGATTCAAATTCAAATCCCTCCCGGACCGTCTCGGGCTGTTCTCCCTCTCTTGTAGAAAACAAAGTTATCCGACCTGCAGACTAATTCACCGAGTATAAGATTTGGATTCAAACATGCGTTTATGTACCGGTGAAAGCTCACAGTTTTTTTTTTTAAACTACTCCATCTGATTCATTTTACTTGCCACTAGTATGGATATACCTAGAACTAAAACATATCTAGACATATTTATATTAGTGACAACTAATATGGATTAGAAGGTGTAGTAAAACGGTATACATCCTGAGGTGAGAATGAGTGGAAGATGCAAAGCACGAGATTATTTCAACTTTCCGTGGTTTTGAATGGCGGAACACACCGTCTACAACTAGGGGAGTGCTGGGTGCCCCCGGGGGATCAAATCCTGGATCCCCAGGTCCCCAGCCATCCGATCGGCGATTTTCAGCCCGTTGATCAAGTTATCAACACATTATTCCGTTTTTTGCTTCCATGATATACAATGCAGTAAAAGATTGGTTCGTTTGTAGAAAAAATTATTCCCACAAAATATCTCACAAACTTTTGCTTGCATAGATGCACCAGTGTAGCGAAAATAACACTGGTCGGAGCAACAAATGGTTCACCCACAGAACACACACATATTGTCGAAGACATCGTCGAAACCTGGCAGCAAACAAAGATCGTGCTATTCGAGCAAAAAACAACCTCGCCGGAAACAACACCGGAGAACTCCCCGAAAAAAAAAACTATGGTATTCTAGCAAAACTGACTTCGTCGAAGACTCTAGTCGAAGTAGCAATAGGTTTGTACCATTGTAGCAAACCTAAATAACAATTGTATCAGAAATGGATTTCGCGGGAAACATCGTAGCAATAATCTTGTTGTACTGTAGCAAAAACACGGATTAACTACAAAAACACGAGATCAAAAAAAAAGGAAGTAGCCAGAAATCAGGGGGTCAAAAAATCCAAGAAAAGAGAATTTTCATTCATAGAGGATGACATGCGGAACCCATGATCCTGCATCGTGAACGGCTCGATCGGAGAACATTGAACGAGATCGCGCGATCGAGAAAAAAACAATGCTAGACAGGCTGCCATCTGGGCCCTACATCCCTAGATGGTGCGGATTTGCGTTGACTCGGCCGGCGCACCCGAGAATTCATCATGCACCACGTCCCGCCGCCATACGCAGCGTTTTCCACGTTTGCGTCGGGCTAGATGGCCTCAAAAGCGAGAAAAAAGTTTTGATATGCACCACGGAGACAACAAAAATCGTTGGGGATGGTGCATCAGCAACCACGATGCGACTTTCAATTCATTGGTCATGGCAATTTTTCTTGTAGTGCTCCCAGCCATGGGGTCAGGATGACCCACAAGTATAGGTGTCGTTGCCTATTCGACGGTACCCCGGAGGAGGGATCCTCACGAGGAGGAGAAGAAGTAGGAGCCATAGGGCGGAGAGCACTCGGGACGGTGGTACGCGATTTACCCAGCTTCGGAACACTTGCACGACGGCAAGGCCTACTGCTGCTTGTCTAGAATTATCTGGGCGCTGTTGTTACAATGAGTTGTGGTTGTGCTCTAAGGCTCCCGGGATCCGGCTTATAAAGGCGCATGGATCTAGGGTTTACATGGAGAGTCCTAGCCGGAATACAAGTTGCCTAACTACGGTACAATATCTTGCCGTGTACGTCAAGGATCCGCTTCCTTCCGTGCCGTCCGGATACTTCATGGGCCTTCACGGATCCGGCCTCCTTCGTAGGTCGTTTGGGATCCGGCTTCCTGTTCCTGGGCTAGACTTCATCCTTCAGGATCTACAGCAACTGGGCCGCCCGATGGGCCACATGCCACATCACCATCTGTGGGCCACCCGGGCTTGCCGGATCTAGGCCACGCCGTTGATATACCCATAAAGTATACCCACAACAATATGGGATCGCAACAGTCTTCGAGGGAAGTAAAACCCAAATTTATTGATTTGACACAAGGGGAGGTAAAGAATACTTATAAGCCTTAACAGCTCAACTGCACCTGGAAAAGCACTAGTAATAGGGGTGATGTGAAAGCAGCAGTAATATGAGAGCAATGGCAACAGTAACACATGGCAGTAACACAGAGGAGATGGCACCGGAAAATAATCTAGTGCGGAGTTGGCTGTAGAGCAATGATGATGACAGAAGGACCGGGGTTCCCATCTATCTACACTAGTGGTAACTCTCCAAATAACATGTATTGGGTGCAGTTTGATAATTTATAATTGTGAGTGCATGACAATGCATTCTATGATAAGATAAAGGTTACTGTAGTATTTAATTGGGCATTATAAAATAATACATAGACTGTAATCCAGCTGCGTCTATGACTAATAATCCACCTTCAGGTTATCATCCGACCCATTCCAGTATTAAGTTGCAAGCAACAAATTATCGCATTAAGCAATGTGTATAAAGTAAACAATAGAATTATCCTTAGACAAAACATTGTTGTTTTCTCCCTAGTAGGAACAACACATCTACAATCTTAGAAGTTATTGTCACTCTTCCAGAAAACTAGAGGCATGAACCTACTATCGAGTATAAATACTCCCTCTTGGAGATACATGCAACTACTTGATCAAGGTAACTACAAGTACCAGAGAACATGCAATATCTTAAATAATAGTAGCATGATAATATGATGAACAATCTGATCATAATTTCATAATTTATCGGATCCCAACAAACACAACACCAATTACATCATATGGATCTCAATCATGTAAGGCAGCTCATGAGATCATCGTATTGAAGTATATGGGAGATAGAGTACCAACTAGTTACAACCGAGAACCCGTAGTCCAAGGGGGAACTACTCACGAATCATCATGGAGTCGAAGTGGAGGCGGTGAAGTCGATGGAGATGGCTCCGGGGGTAAATCCCCGTCCCTGGAAGGGTGCCGGAACAAGAACTTTTGACCCCCGAAACTTGTCTGGATGATGGTGACGGCGACGGAACTTTTCATGGACGGAGGCTGTATGTTTTAGGGTTTTTGTCTCGAAGGGAATTTATAGGCGGAAGGGTGAGGTCGATGGCCGCCTGGGTGGCCCACACCATGCCATGGCGTGGGCCCACCCTTGGCCGCACCATGGGGTGGTGTGGCCGCCCTGAGGCGCCCCTCCGTCTCTCCTCCGGACTTCGTCTTTGTTACGGAAAAATAAGATCTTCGGCTTTCATTTCGTCCAATTCCGAGAATATTTCTTGTACAAATTTTCTGAAATACAAAAATAGCAAAAAACAGGAACTGACACCGTGGCATCTTGTCAATAGGTTAGTTCCGGAAAATGCATAAAAGTGTCACGAAGTGTAGACAAAACATATAGAAATTGGTGTAAAATAAGCATGTAGCATCAAACATTATAGATACGTTTGCAACATATCAGCATCCCCAAGCTTAACTTCTGCTTGTCCTCGAGTAGGTAAGTGATAACAAAGATAATTTTTGAGGTGACATGCAGCCAACATAATCTTGATCAAGTTATTGTAAAAAAATTATGACCTGGGATCAAAGTACTCTAAACATAGACATGATAGATATGATTCAATATAACTTAGCAACTATTTTATAACATGAGAAGTAACTCAAACAAAAGATCATGAATAATAATGCATTGAAAGCAACTGTTTGTTTATGGGCATAGCAAAAACATAGCAAAATGGTATCCAGCTTGTCCTTTATGAAGTAGCAAAACATAAATGCAAAGACACCTTTAAAGTTTAGAGGGTGACTAGATACAAATAATTTTAGAACAAGCAATAGTCATAATCATGAATCAATCAATAATAAATTTTGGGACTATGCACATTATACTCAGAATGACAACTATGCTCTCTTAGTGGTGCATAAAGTAAGAAGATGAAGACCCAGCATAAAAGTGAAAGAAAGGTCCTGTACAGAGGGAAGCAAGATTACTCATGTGCTAGAGATTTTTATTTTGAATGCATTAGGAGTGTTGAAAATATATATTTTGAGAGGTATGCATGTCTATGTCAACGAATGGCATCAAATGATCTATTATCCTTTCATATAGTGACCTCAAGAGCGGCTCCCATGTAGTTCTCCAATGCACACCATTATTTAGGATCTCTCCAGTACATAATGTGCGGAGCATTATTTGTTTATTTTTTTGTTTTATATTTTATTTGGGATGGGCACCCGGTTTCCTTGCACTTTTTGCAATATTAAGGACTTTAACACATTATTCATGCTTAGTCAAGGTGTGAAGTCATGAAAAGACAATAAACCATTCAATACTTTCTCATGAGCTAAAACAAAACACAAAACAGGTAGTAATTTTGAAGGTTTAAAGGTAGCACACAAGCAATTCACTTTGGAGTGGCGGTGAAATACCACATATATGTAGGTAAGGTGGACACAATTGGCACTTTGGTTTTTGGTAGTTGGATGCACGAGTAGAGCTCATACTCAGTACATGCAAAGTCTAGCAAAAGACTGGGAGCGACCAACTAAGAGAGCAATAATGGCCATAATCATGCATAGCGATAAAACATTATTAATCAAAACATAATGTGATATTACAAGTAAAAAATTAAATAATCATAGAGGCTTTAGGTGACTAATTTTTAATCATAACATGGTGTAAGCATGTGCCAAATCGACCCAATAATAGCATTAAAGGAGAATACAACAATATTATGCTTTTGTATGATGGAAACAACACATGATTCTTTCAATGGCGCATTAAGGACTCTCGGATATTTGAGACAAGTAATGCTACAACAATAATTAATAAGAATATGATTAAAATAACATCTAACATTACATGCCAAAGTCTATGCCACAGTCTAAACAAGCTCCCTTTTACACCACTTGAAGCATGAAACACTTTACTCATCTCCAACACCAATCTACTTATTTGAAATAACTCTCATAGATAATAGTCAATAAAGACCAAAGAGCTAATCATACCCAACTAAAGAAAACCAAAAATCTTTGAACAAAATATGAGTGGCAAAACCAGAGCTAAACGCAGTACTAGCAAAAGAGAACACTCGCAGGACACAATAAGAGTGTAAACTAGAGTGTTCTATGCAATGAAAACAGAGCGTGTCTCTCTACAAAACAAATATGTTGGGTTCAAACCATATGCTACAGCAAACAAAACAAAAGAAAACTAAAAACACAAATAAAGATGCTCCAAGAACAACAATAACATATGAAGCAATAAAAATATAGTGTCTTGAAAGATCATCTGAGATTTTTGTTCATGAAGAGGCATCCCCAAGATTTTACGCTTGTACCTCTTGGATATTTATTGGGGTGACATGGGCATCCCAAAGATTGAGCTTTTGTCCATCCTTCATCTCATCACATCATTCTCCTCTCCCTACACTTGAAAACTTCCTTCATACAAAACTTCATACAATTTTCATTAGCAGCATTAGTGCAATCAAAATAACAAATCCAGTTGGTTCAGTTATAACATAAGTCAAACATCAAGTAAAACATTTATCTACTGTAGCAACTTATTTGGAAAGCTCTTTCTCTCAAAGAACTCAAAAAAAAGATCAAGTGGCAAATGCAAATGGTGATAGAAATCTGTCAAAGAAGAACTGCAGGTAAAGATCGATTTTTTCGAAAATCTTCTGTTGCTCAGCTCGAAAAGTGTTCAACTAAATAAAGTTAGATAATAACCTGGGGCATATGCAAAAAAATTGGAAGCTCAAAATTCCGCTCTGGCTATTCATACGAATATTTATGGTGACAACACAAAATCTGTTTTCAGAATAGCAACTTCCCCAAATCTTACTTTCTTCCTATTAGAGGCTATTCTTGGCACAAAAACGGAATAAAAATGATAAGGAGAGGTTATTACAGAGGTAAAAAACTTCCAAGACTCAACATAAAATAAAAGTTACAGAAATAAAACATGGATTGTCTCCCATAAACGTTTTTCTTTAATGCCTTTTAGCTAGGCTTGATAGTTTGAGAAGATGCTCACATAAGAAATATGAATTGAAGTAAAAGAGAGCATCAAGAAGCAAATTCAAAACACATTTAAGTCTAATCCACTTCCTATGCATAGGAATATTGTACACAAATAAATTCACAAAGAACAAAGTGACAATCATAGGAAGATAAAACAAGAGTAACTTTAAAACTTTCAGCATATAGAGATGTGTTTTAATACCATGAAAACTTCTTGGAAGGACACATATGTCGCCTAGAGGGGGGGTGAATAGGCGATTTAAACTTTTACGAGATGGGCTTAACAAATGCGGAATAAAACTAGCGTTTACTTTGTCAAGCCCAAAGCCTATATACTATGGTTCACCTATGTGCACCAACAACTTATTCTAAGCAAAGGTTCACCAATGTGCACCAACAACTTATGCTAAGCAATACAAGCAACTTATGTGATAGCAAGATATATAACTTCAAGCACGAAGGCTATCACAAAGTAAAGTGGATAAGTAAGGAGCTCGGGTATAGAGATAACCGAGGCACGCGGGACGACGATGTAAGTTCACACTCTTGCGAGTGCTACTCTCCGTTGGAGCGGTGTGGAGGACAAGTCACTCCAAATGCACGAGGGCCACCATATTCTCCTCGAGAATTCCCACCAAAAGGGATGTCCTCGAACCACTATGTAACCTTAGGGAGGTTACCGAACCCGCACAAAGCTTGGGGCTATCTCCACAACTTAATTGGAGGCTCCCAACAAATTGCCACAAAGGCCTTGCCCTTGAAGAATCTCCACAACTTAATTGGAGTCCCCAAGAACACCACTAAGATGCCACAAAGGCCTTGCCCTTGGAGATTCTCCACAACTTAATTGGAGTCCCCAAGAACACCACAAAGATGCCACAAAGGCCTTGCCCTTGAAGATTCTCCACAACTTAATTGGAGTCCCCAAGAACACCACAAAGATGCCACAAAGGCCACTAAGCCGTATAGGGTCTAAAGACCCAAGAGAAACAACCTTCTTGCTTTCACTCCACGAATCACCGTGGAGAACTCAAACCGATGCACCAAATGCAATGGCAAGAACACCACAAAGATGCTCAAGTCCTTCTCTCTCAAATTCCAACAAAGCTATAAAAGCTATTGGGGGAATAAGAGAGGAAGACCAAAGGAATTCACAAAGAACACAAAGATCAAGATCTAGAGAGTTCCACTCACAGAGACATGGATTTGATTGGCAGAATTGTAGATCTAGATCTCCTCTTCCTTTTCCCTCAAATGGATTCAAGAATCATTGGAGGAGTAGAGGGATGTGGCAAGCTCTTAATGTCAACAATGGTGGAGAGCAAAAGAAGGAAGAAGAAGTGGGGAGAAAGAGGAGGAAGAAGGCCTTAAATAGGGGTCTCAGATTTCTTCCTGCGCTGGGGAAACACAGCCGGCAGTGCCGGCCTAGTTTCACCGGCAAGGCTGGGCGGCAAACAGCGGCCTTGTGACACCGCAGGCCGGGGTGCTCCCAGCGCCTGCGGCAGCTCCGGCCCCCCGTTTTTTCCTAAACACCCGATATGAAAACCTCAAGAACTTTTGCATCCCGACTCCGATTTTGATGATCTTGGGCTCGTTTTGAAGCTAGTAACAAGCTCTACAAGATCATGCAGGGAACCATCATAGTCTAGTAAGGTAGGATAGAAATAAAAGACGAAAGGTTTGACCTATCTAAAAAGGACATACCGGTAAAACCTCCAACCTCGAAAATGCGACAAGTTGAGTTAGGAAACTCGGATTTAGGTGAAACCAATTTTGTTGTAAAGGGGATGACAAGAGCTACCCCACAAAGAGTGAAAAGCTTAAGAACAAGTGGGGTAGGTTTTTCTATGTATTTTAGAGTGAAACCTCTTGATACGTCCAATTTGCATCACTATTTTATATCATAATTTGCTGTTATTCATTGATATATTTCATATTGGGACACAATACTTATGTTATTTCATCTATTTTGCATGTTTCATCATTATTGGAGGATCAAGCACTGGAGCCAGGATTCTGCTGGAAAAATCACCGTCGAATGCAATATTTCGAAGATCAACCGTGGGAGGAAATTATACCAAAAATCCTATTTTTCAAGATAACTAGAGCCGAGGAGAGGCCAGGAGGACCAGGGTGGCTCATTTTAGGCGGCGCGGCCCATGCCCCGGCCGCGCCGCCATGTGGTCCTGGGGCCCACGACCCTTTCGCCTCCTTTTCTTCGCGAAACCCTTCGCCTCGAAGACCTAAGCCACGAGGTTCCTCACGAAGAGTTACAGCCGCCTCGCGGGCGGAGAACACCAGAGAGAAAAGAGCTCTCCGGCGGCAGGAATCCGCCGGGGAAATTCCCTCCCGGAGGGGGAAATCGACGCCATCGTCATCGTCATCGAGCTGGACATCATCGCCATCACCATCATCATCATCTCCACCATCATCACCGCCATCTCCTCCGCAGCACCTCGTCACCGCCGTAGCAATTTGGGTTTGATCTTGATTGTTTGATAGGGGAAACTCTCCCGGTATCGATTTCTACTTGTTGTTGATGCTATTGAGTGAAACCATTGAACCAAGTTTATGTTCAGATTGTTATTCATCATCATATCATCTCTGATCATGTTCCGTATGATGTCTCGTGAGTAGTTCGTTTAGTTCTTGAGGACATGGGTGAAGTCTAAATGTTAGTAGTGAACTATGGATGAGTAATATTCAATGGTGTGATATTTAAGTTGTGGTGTTATTCTTCTAGTGGTGTTATGTGAACGTCGACTACATGACACTTCACCATTTATGGGCCTAGGGGAATGCATCTTGTATTCGTTACTAATTGCGGGGTCGGGAGTGACAGAAACCTGAACCCCGTTGGTATATCGATGCAGGAGGGACGCAGATCTCGTAGTTTAAGGCTGTGGTTAGATTTATTCTTAATTACTTTCTTGTAGTTATGGATGCTTGCAAGGGGTATAATCACAAGTATGTATTAGTCCTAGGAAGGGCGGTACATTAGCATAGGTTCACCCACACAACATATCATAACAATGAAGATTATTTAGCCGTATGTAGCGAAAGCACTAGACTAAAATCCCGTGTGTCCTCGAGAACGCTTGGTCATTATAAGTAAACAAACCGGCTTGTCCTTTGTGCTAAAAAGGATTGGGCCACTCGCTGCAATTATTACTCTCGCACTTTACTTACTCGTACTTTATTCAACTTACATCAAACCCTCAATACTTGTCTGTGAGCATTTACAGTGAATCCTTCATCAAACCGTTTGTCAACACCTTCGCTCCTCGTTGGGATCGACATTCTTACTTATCGAAGATACTACGATACACCCCCTATACTTGTGGGTCATCAAGACTATTTTCTGGCGCCGTGGGGAGTGAAGCGCTATTGGTAAGTGGAATTGGTAAGGAAAACCTTTACTGTTGTGCTGATTTTATTTCTGCCTGCTGCTATAAATCATTATGGAGAGATCTTCTCTTCAATTTTTATTTGGGAAATCTACTACTACTGCAACGGTAGTGGATGAGGCGCCAGGTGAGGAAGTGATACCATATAAAATACCTACGAAAATTATTGAACGTGTTATGGATAACCGCTATGAAGGGGATGGAACTGTCCATCCCGGTGATCATTTACTGTTTTTGCATGAATTATGCGGGTTATTCAAATGTGCAGGTATTGCTATGGATGAAGTGAGGAAGAAGCTATTCTCTTTATCGCTGTCCGGTAAGGCGGTATAAATTACTGGATAATGGGGATTCTCTTGAATGGAATGATATTGTGCCCCGGTTTTATTCTAAGTTCTATCCTCCAAGTGAAATTCACAAGGATCGGAATCACATATATAATTTTTGGCCTCATGATGGAGAGAGTATTGCCCAAGCTTGGGGGAGATTGAAGTCTTTAATGCTCAAATGCCCCATTCATGAGCTTCAATGTTATTATTGATAATTTCTATGCAAGACTTTTTTCAAGACAAGACCTTGCTGATACTTCTTGTTCTGGATCATTTACACGCAACAAAGAAGAGTTTAAAAAGACCTTCTTGATCGGATCCAAGAAAATACTGAAGGATGGGAACGACAAGGATAGAGAATCATAATTTATGATTATAAATGCATTGAAGCTTTATGGATACATAAATTTCATGATATGAGTGCTACATATGGTCTTGATTCTCAAGTTGTAAATCTTTATAAAGCTTTTGCCTCTCATTATGAATTGCCAAAGAAGAATTTTGATAAGTATCATGAACCGTATAAAGATAAAATTGATTCATCTATTAATAAATGTGTTGTAGTTGAAACTGTTGATCATGTTATTCCTGAAGCTTATATTGAAAAAACCTTTCCTGCTAAAATGAAGGAGTACTCTGCTATAAATAGTGCGGTTCATAAAAGTGAAAAGAAACTATAGAACCTCGAAGAACAAATAAAAGTTGAACCTGCTGTTGCAATAATTAAAGATCTTGTGACTGGAAATGTGGAGGATGGTCATATTATTTTCTGTGAAGATTCTAATATTGTTTCACATCCTAATAAACCCAAACAAGCTAGTGTTCCTATGCTATCTGTTAGAATTGGTGATCATTGCTATTATGGATTATGTGATATTGGTGCAAGTGTTAGTGCTATTCCGTATGAGCTTTACACGGAGATTATGCACGAAATTGATTCTTGTGAACTTGAAGATATTGATGTGGTTATTCATTGGCTAATAGAGAAACTATTTCTCCAATTGGTATTGTTCGAGATGTGGAAGTTCTATGTGGTAAGATTAAATATCCTGCTGACTTTTTGGTACTTGGTTCTGCTGCTAGTGATTATTGTCCTATTATTTTCGGTAGACCTTTTCTAAATACTTGTGGAGCTATTATAGATTGCAAGAAAGAGAAAATTTTGACTAAATTTGCTGGTGAATCTTATGAGTTTAACTTCTCTAAATTTACTAAAACTCCTTATAAAGCTGACTTGCCTAGTAATGATCTTAAAATGGAGCAATGTGCATCTATTGTTCTTGTTCCTAATAAACCTTTGGAGGATAGCGAGAGTGAAGTTTTTAGGAAAGAAAGAGATGAGCTTGAGGAAATTTTTCTTCGCCAACCCATTCTCAAGCATGATTTACCGGTGGAAGATTTGGGTACAACACCTCCACCAAAGGAAGATCCTGTTTTTGATTTAAAGCCTTTACCCGATAATCTTAAATATGCTCATATTGATGATAAGAAAATATATCCTGTTATTATTAGTTCTAAGCTTTGAGATTGAAGAAGAAAGGTTATTGGAAATATTGAAGAAGCACCGAGGAGCTATTGGCTACACTCTTGATGATTTGAAGGGATTTCTCCTTCTATTTACCAACATGCTATTAATATGGAAGATGATGCAAAGCCGTTGTTGAACATCAGCGTCGTCTAATTCCGAAATGAAGGAAGTGGTAAGAATGAGGTATTACGACTTCTGAAGCCGGTATTATATATCCTATTGCTGATAGTAGATGGGTCCTGTACATTGCGTTCCCAAGAAAGGAGGAATGATCACAGTGCCTAATGATAATGATGAGCTCATCCCTCAAAGAGTAGTTGTAGGGTATAGAATGTGCATTGATTTTCGAAAAGTCAATAAAGTTACTAAGAAAGATCATTACCCTTTACCATTTATTGATCAAATGTTAGAAAGATTGTCTAAAATACTCATTTTTGTTTTCTTGATGGTTATTCTGGGTTTTCACAAATTGCTGTTAAAGCTAAAGATCAAGAGAAAACCACTTTTACTTGTCCCTATGGAACTTATGCTTATAGACGCATGCCTTTGGTTTATGTAATGCTCCCGCTACTTTTCAAAGATGCATGTCTGCTATTTTTCATGGTTTTTGTGAAAGTATTGTAGAGGTATTCATGGATGATTTTTCCGTCTATGGGAATTCTTTTGATAGTTGTTTGCGAAACCTTGATAAAGTTTTGCAGAGATGTGAAGAAACTAACCTTGTTCTTAATTGGGAGAAATGCCACTTTATGGTTAATGAAGGAATTGTATTGGGACATAAAATTTCCGAGAGAGGTATTGAAGTTGATAGAGCTAAAGTTGAAGCAATTGAGAAGATGCCCTATCCGAGGGATGTTAAAGGTATTCGTAGTGTTCTTGGTCATGTTGGTTTATAGAGATTTATTAAAGATTTCTCCAAGATTTCAAAGCCTCTTACTAATCTTCTTCAAAAAGATGTACCATTTGTTTTTGATGATGATTGTAAGGAAGCTTTTGAGACTCTTAAGAAAGCCTTAACAACTGCTCCTATAGTTGAACCTCCTGATTGGAACTTACCCTTTGAGATTATGTGCTATGCTAGTGATTTTGCTGTAGGCGCTGTTCTTGGACAGCGAGTAGATAAAAAGCTGAATGTTATTCATTATGCTAGTAAAACTCTTGATGCTGCTCAAAGAAATTATAAAAAAAAAAAAAAAGAATTATTAGCTGTAGTCTTTGCTTGTGATAAATTTAGATCTTATATTGTTGATTCAAAAGTTACTATTCATACTGATCATGCTGCAATTAGATACCTAATGACAAAGAAAGATGCTAAGCCAAGGCTTATTAGATGGGTACTTCTTTTGCAAGAATTTGATTTACATATTGTAGATAGGAAGGTGCTGATAATCCTGTTGCTGATAATTTGTCTAGATTGGAAAATATTGCTTATGATCCTGCTGTTAATGATAGTTTTCCAAATGAACAATTGGCTGTAATAAAGGTGAGCTCGAGACAGTCCTTGGTATGTTGATTATGCTAACTTTATTGTTTCCAAGTACTTGCCTCCAACCTTTTCAAAGGAGGAAGTTCTTTTATGACTTGAGGCATTATTTCCTGGATGACCCACACTTATATAAAGAAGGAGTGGATGGTATTATGCGAAGATGTGTTCCCGAATATGAACAACAGGAGATATTGAGTAAATGTCATGGTAGTGCTTATGGAGGACATCACGGAGAAAGAACCTGCGCAAAAGGTTCTACAATCAGGTTTTTATTGGCCAACTCTCTTCAAAGATGCGAGGAAGTTTATTTTATCTTGTGATGAATGCCAAAGGGTTAGTAATATCTCCAGACGTAATGAAATGCCTATGAATTATACTCTTGTTATTGAACCGTTTGATTGTTGGGGATTTGACTTCATGGGACCTTTTCCGTCTTCGGAAGGTAACACTCATATACTTGTTGCTGTTGATTATGTTACTAAATGGGTGGAAGCTATACCTACAAAAAGTGCTGATGGTGAGACTTCTCTAAGAATGCTTTTAGATATTATTTTTCCTAGATTTGGAGTACCTAGATATATTATGACTGATGGAGGTTCTCATTTTATTCATGGAGGTTTCGAAAAACTCTTGCTAAGTATGGTATTAATCATAGAATTGCTTCCGCTTATCATCCTCAAACTAGTGGTCAAGTAGAATTATCAAATAGAGAGATTAAATCTATTTTGGGGAAGACCGTTAATAAAACTAGAAAGAATTGGGCTAGTAAATTGAAGGATGCATTATGGGCTTATAGAACTGCTTATAAAAATCCCATGGGAATGTCACCTTATAAAATGGTTTATGGGAAAGCTTGTCATTTACCTTTAGAACTAGAGCACAAAGCTTATTGGGCTGTTAGAGAATTAAATAAAGATCCTAAACTTGCCGTGATAAGAGGTTGTTGCAATTAAGTTCTCTAGATGAATGGAGAAGTGAAGCTTATGAAAATGCTAAACTCTTTTAAAGAGAAAGTTAAAAAATGGCATGATAGAAGGATTATCAAAAGAGAATTTAATATTGGGGATAAAGTCCTATTGTATCGGTCTCGTCTCAGTCTTTGCAGGGAAATTACTCTCGAAATGGGAAGGACCATATGTCGAGTGTGTATCGTTCAGGAGCAATCAAAATTAGCTCTCTCCAAGGCAATGCCACGCAAGTGGTGAATGGACAAAGACTCAAGCATTATATCTCGTGTGATTCTTATAATGTTGATGTTGATATTATTCAAGTGGAAACACCGAAGCTTTCATCAAAGGGCAAATTGACAGTCCGCCAGAACTCAACTTTGAATAGGTAAAAGTCTGGTAATGAAAAGTACGCAATTTACTTTCTGAACAATATCTTTGCTGTTTTTGGAAAATATGAAAAATTACGACGAAACGGAGTGGAAAGGACGCACGAGGGGGCGCCACCATAGGCCGGCGCGGCCAAGCCTCGGGCCCGCGCGACCTATGGTTTGGCCGCCTCGTCGCCCCTTTTCCGACTCGTTCGACCTGGTACTTTCCGTCTGTCGTGAAAATTTATTCTATATAATCCCCCGGACCCCTGGAGGTCCGTATATCGTGTTCTCGACGTGTTTTGTTTTGAGCTGTTTCTGCCAGGTTTTACTCCGGAGCTAGATCCATCATGTCTTCGTCGGAAACTCGGAAGGGCAGCTCCTGCAAGGACGCTGACAACTTGTACATGGAGGAGCTGAGGATGCACCCAAAGGAGTTGACGCTCGTCGAGGGAAAACTGCAAATCAAGGATGTTCGGGGTCCTAAAGGAGAAGGAAGCTTGGAAGGATGGAGAAGCTAGAACAAGAGGTCTTCAAATACAAGAAGATGGCTGAGCGTGAGGTGGATATCTTCCACAAGATTGTGTCTGAACTCATTGCTGAGCACGAGAAGGAAACTGCAAAGCTTTGGGGCGACATCCTTTCACTTCATGACACCACCAACCAACTCCAAGCTCAACTCTATGACGTTCAGAATCAAAACTGTGAGTATGAAAACAGGTTTAAACGCATAAGCCATGCTGCTAGTTTCAGGATCCCCGAGACCAAGATGTCGTTTCTTGATGGAGAGCCTCTTCCCTGGAAGTTTGATGGCGGAAGTTCATCACCACCATCGCCAAAGGAGTAATTCATCATCGGTATTGGCATCCCCTTGGTTTGTTCCAAGCTTGGGGGAGTGCCGCGGTATCACATTATCATTACCTTTTACTTTTAATTGTCAAGTAGTGTCATATCATGAGTAGGGAAGTTATCATATAAGATGGTTGCAGTTTGGAAGTATCTCTCTTTAGTTGTGTATCCCTTGGTGTGAGTTATCGTTATGGAATATTAATGAGAAGTTTTATCATTTACATATTGCACATCTTATTCTAGTTTGCAATCTCTATTATATGATTTACCTTGTTGTTAGTATTGGTATCACTTTGGGAGCATTGAATAAATCTATTTGGTTTTGGCAAACTTAGCATTGGTCAATAGCAACAACACTTTGAGGTTTAAATAGAAAAGAGAAATACATGTAGTTGTTTCATTGTCTTTCTTTCTTGTTAGCTCATAGCTTATTATTCTGAAGTTAAAATTGTTTGTGCTTACAAGGAAGATGCATGATTGTTTCTATCACATGTATATTTGTTTGTTCCCCTCGACTCTTATGCTTGCTAATTAACCTTGCTAGCCAAAGACCTGTACTGAGAGGGACTACTTCTCGTGCATCCAAACCTTAACCCAAACCTATGTCATTTGTGTCCACCATACCTACCTACTACATGGTATTTTCTACCATTCCAAGTAAATACTTCATGTGCTATCTTTAAATAATTCAAAACTTAGTATCTCTTATTTGTGTCAATGTTTCATAGCTCATGAGGAAGTATGTGGTGTTTTATCTTTCAATCTTGTTGGGCAACTTTCACCCATGAACTAGTGGCTTCATCCGCTTATCCAATAATTTTGCAAAAAGAGCTGGCAATGGGATTCCCAGTCCCAAGTTAATTAAACTAATTAGACACTCCTCCATGGTATGTGATTGATGGACGGCACCCGAAGGATTCGGTTAGCCATGGCTTGTGTAAGCAAAGGTTGGGAGTGTCATCATCATCATAAAGCTAAAATAAAAGGCACTCCTTCATGGTATATGAGATAGCCATGGTTTGTGAAAGAAAGCAAGGAGTGCCCACACTGGATGGGGGGCCGGTCAAATGAAAATATATATGAAGCCGCTCTTTGGGGGCGGGGGGCCGTGACAACAACAACAAACTACCCCTGTTACCTTTTTCTCTACTGATTGCATGAATCCGAAAAGCTCTAGCACATGATTTAATCCCCTCTTCCCTGCGAAGGGCCTTTTTACTTTATGTTGAGAGTCCTCCATTTCCTTCCATCCTTGAGCAAGCATTTGAGTTGTTGTGATCAAACCATTATATTGTGATTCACTTCATCATGTCTTTTATTCTTCCTTAATTAGTACAAGTTTTATCTGAATGAATATAGCTTTGCAAGTTATCAATGATCATGAAAGGACCATTATGATTGAGTATGCAAGTTGTGCCTTATAAATTTTAACATGAGAGCGCTGCTCAATGAGATAAATATAATCTGTTAATTGTTCAAGTTTGCCATCACCAATTATGATTTCTTATGCACCTTTACTTGTGATTACCTTATACTTGTTTCAAGTTGAGTTATGAGAGGTTGTTTACTATAATGTTTTGTGTGAATGAATATGATGTTTCTTGTCCGTGTTTTATTTATCGACTCTTCACTCCATAAACATGTGGTCCTGTCTATCGAGCTCAGTTTCGCTTGGTCTAAGCTTGGGGGGAGTTGATACGTCCAATTTGCATCACTATTTTATATCATAATTTCTGTTATTCATTGATATATTTCATATTGGGACACAATACTTATGTTATTTCATCTATTTTGCATGTTTCATCATTATTGGAGGATGAGCCAGGATTCTGGAAAAAGCACCGTCAGAATGCAATATTTCGGAAGATCAACGTGGAGGAAATTATACCAAAAATCCTATTTTTCAAGATAACGGAGGAAGCGAAGGAGAGGCCAGGACCTGTGGGCCCACATTAGGCGGCGCGCCCATGCCCTGCCGCGCCCGTGGTCTGGGGGCCCACGACCCTTTCGCCTCCTTTCGCGAAACCCTTCGTCTCGAAGACCTAAGCCACGAGGGTTCCTCACGAAGAGTTACAACCCGCCTCGCGGGCGGAGAACACCGAGAGAAAAGAGCCTCCGGCAGCAGGAACTGGGAAATTCCGGGAGGGGGAAATCGACGCCATCGCCACCGTCATCGAGCTGGACACATCATCATCATCTCCACTCATCATCACCGCCATCTCCTCCGCAGCACCCGTCACCGCCGTAGCAATTTGGGTTTGATCTTGATTGTTTGATAGGGGAAACTCTCCCGGTATCGATTTCTACTTGTTGTTGATGCTATTGAGTGAAACCATTGAACCAAGTTTATGTTCAGATTGTTATTCATCATCATATCATCTCTGATCATGTTCCGTATGATGTCTCGTGAGTAGTTCGTTTAGTTCTTGAGGACATGGGTGAAGTCTAAATGTTAGTAGTGAACTATGGATGAGTAATATTCAATGGTGTGATATTTAAGTTGTGGTGTTATTCTTCTAGTGGTGTTATGTGAACGTCGACTACATGACACTTCACCATTTATGGGCCTAGGGGAATGCATCTTGTATTCGTTTGCTAATTGCGGGGTTGCCGGAGTGACAGAAACCTGAACCCCCGTTGGTATATCGATGCAGGAGGGATCGCAGGATCTCGAGTTTAAGGCTGTGGTTAGATTTATTCTTAATTACTTTCTTGTAGTTGCGGATGCTTGCAAGGGGTATAATCACAAGTATGTATTAGTCCTAGGAAGGGCGGTACATTAGCATAGGTTCACCCACACAACACTTATCATAACAATGAAGATTATTTAGCCGTATGTAGCGAAAGCACTAGACTAAAATCCCGTGTGTCCTCGAGAACGTTTAAGTAAACAAACCGGCTTCCTTTGTGCTAAAAAGGATTGGGCCACTCGCTGCAATTATTACTCTCGCACTTTACTTACTCGTACTTTATTCAATCTGTTACATCAAAAACCCCGAATACTTGTCTCGTGAGCATTTACGTGAATCCTTCATCGAAACTGCTTGTCAACACCTTCTGCTCCTCGTTGGGATCGACATTCTTACTTATCGAAGATAATACGATACACCCCCTATACTTGTGGGTCATCACCTCTCAATACGAGAAACCGAGAAAAACTCCAATATCGAAAACGCAACAAGTGATTCATGCGGAATCCGTTTTCGATGAACTAGAGCTTGTCATGAGAATAAGCACAAGCTCTAAAACACCATATGGATAAGATACAAATAACAACCAAGAAAGATGATGCAAGGATGCAAAGATTTGAGCTCTCTCCGAACGATCCGATCGAGTTACTCACTCGAGAGCCCTCTTGATAGTACGGAAACTAAACTATAAACCGGTCTCCAACTACACTATGAGACTGGTGAGAAAGAAACCCTATCAAGAGAAAACCTTATACTTGCGCATTCCACTTGAGCTCGATGACGACGATCTTGACCTCAACAAGATGGAACGCCTTTCTTGATTGTGCTTGCATGATGAAGTCTTGTGGATTGCTCCCCCATAATCCACCATGGGAGAGCTTCTTCTTCGGTGCAACTTCATATATCCATGAAAACCATAGGATCATTGCTCCCCCATAATCCACCATGGGAGAGCTTCTTGCACTTCATTTCGTTGATGTCTTGAAGTTAACCTTGAGAGCTCACTTCATCTTCATCTTCAAGACATACTTGACACTTGATCTTCTTCATTTGGATGGCAAGACTCAAGCAAAGGATATCTTCGAGATGGCTCATCTTGAACTTGCACTTCATTTCTTCATTCTTCATCATGTTGATGTCTTGAAGTAACTTGAGGGCTCACTTCATCTTCATCTTCAAGACATACTTGACACTTGATATCCTTCATCAATTTCTCTTCTTGCAACCTTGAAGCCAACATATGGTTCAAGCATTGCCTATGGACAACTCCTACAAATATAACTTAATGCAAACATTAGTCCATAGGGATTGTCATTAATTACCAAAACCACACATGGGGGCTCCATGCACTTTCAATCTCCCCCATTTTGGTAATTGATGACAATCTCTTTGAGAGGGTTTATATAAGGAATTTAAGTAACAAACAAGTTGAATATATAGATTAAACTCCCCCATAATATATGCATGTGTGAATGATCTTGACTTTCATTGCATATATTGGCATTCAAAGCCTAGTGGAGTTTCCTCTAAATTTTCAACTATGCAAAGCAATACAGATGCAATAAAGGCACATGCTTAAGCACAAAGCAAAGACATAACCAAATTCCCTTAAACCCTCCAAACTTATCCCCCATTGGCACCAATTGCCGAAATGGGTGAAAAATTTAGAAGGCCAATATAGTGAGAGTTCCTCCATAGTGTGTGCATTTCTCATAATTTGAGTGGAATCAAATGCACGTATCCAATGACGAATATTCGGAAGGAATCACACTATAGATATGATCAAAGATTGCAAAAAGATAACAAAGTCTAGAAGCTTCAACAAATGAAGCAAGCAACCAAATGAACCACAAAGAAGATACCAAAAGAAAGATAGATATTATGATAAGATCAAGAAGATTGCTCTAAATAATATGAGGAAGCTCCCCAAGGTTTGTGCACAAAACTAGACAATTTGCATTGGAGTATAAAGTGCACAAACATGGAATCATCACTCCCATAATATCATTCAAAACAAAAGATACCAAGTGAATCAAACTCTAATGATCACCACAAAATAGTGCCTTAAATAAAATGAGGAAGCTCCCCAAGGTACATGTATAAATTAAAATGTTGCATTTGGATACAATATGCATAACATGGAATCCTCACTTCCTCATTACCATTTAAAACACAAACATTTGCAATAGATCATAGATAGAAAATTAAGCTTAACACTTGCAACAAACAAATGGTTGAGCAACAAGTAAGAGGCACCATAATAAAAGGCTCAACCAAGAGGATATGTGAAAGGCATGGTAAAGAATATTATAAGACTATTATATGGATGAGAAAAAACATCATCATAGTCTTCAAAGAATTATATTGCTTAGCATGAGCAATCAACATGCAACAAATAAATAAGATATCAAATGGAGATGTATCATCTCTTATGTGTATAAGTTTCTCTAAGTGGACAAAATCACTAAGATATTTATCCACAAAGAAACATGCACACACAAAATAGACACACAAGACATATAGCATGATATCCAAGATGAAGTCATGCAATATACCAATAAGAATTTTTGCTTAATAGCATGGCCAAAGGCTCAATTTTATCTTATTGTACATTCATGAACTTCAACCACAAACATCTAAAATACATCACAAATATCAACAAGGGATAGAAGATAGTTGGGATGCATTTGAGAAAGGCAACAAGTATCACAAACGAGGATACCAAAAGAAATAACTAAATTTGCACTTTCATCTATATTGCACATGTGAGAACCTTGAGGAATTGATATGCAATAAAATTGCTAGATAGGCATAGTTGGGATGGATGAATCATGAGCATGATTTAAAATACTTCCCAACAAATGCACTCATCTCAAATTACTCACATTCACAATAAAGAGGTTCAACCATAAGGTTGGGTACAAGAAAAGTATGCATGAGAAGATACTTGTTACCAAGATAGCATTGGTGTGGATGTAGTAGATATGTGTTCGTTGACCATCCTAGTTTTGCCTCAAGTTACCATTGAGTCACTACTTCTTTCCAAGAGTGAGACAAGCATCCAATGCATATCCATTGTACCTAACACAAAGGTAAGTACAAAATGGTCCCCAAACTAATTGGGTCCGAAGTAGTTAGACACACTACAACATATAGGACAAACTCCACAATTCTATGTGCATATAGATATGAAATTGAATTTCATGCACATCTTAGCCAAATTAGGATTTGATGGAGTTTACCCTATATATTGGATCAAAGAAAGTAACACATGCCATAAGATATACATATATTAAATATGCAAGCACAATACTTTCAAGAACCAAAGGAGATACAATTTGGACAGAACACAAAATAAATCAAGAGACAATGGTTGCCCAAATTATATCAAAGAATCAAATCAACAAAAGATTGACTCCAAATACTTATCTCATTATAAGAAGATAATTAAACCTAAACACAAGGAATGAGATAACCTACTCCCGAGAGAGCAAGGTTCCAACAAATAAACCAAACCCTCAACACTTTTTATGATGGCACAAAGTACCAAAAAGAAAATTTTATGTCTCCCAAAACCAAATTTTTGATAATGATCAAGAGATGTTAAGCATTCTAACAAATATAGAAGAGCTCCCCCAAGATTAGTGCATTATCTAGGATTTTTCATATGAATACAAAATGCACAAAAACTAGGATCATCACACTACCTATATCTATTAAAATGCTAAGAAAGTTTGAATAGACAAATTAGATCCATAAGATGCAAGGAAGACACATGGGAGTCAAAGCAAAACAAATTCATGGCAATAAATAAGGCAATTTTAACACAAAAGCCAATGTAAATATGATCAATAAAAATCTACCTCATAATAGATTACCAATTGTCCTTGGACAAGAGGTATTAGGAAATATTTCCCGGTGGTAGTTTGTAAGTATACGAAAGATCATATTTACAACAAATAAAGCATATGGTAAAAGATAAGAGTTAACCATCATGCAAAGAGAGTTTCTTTATAGCTTCAATTAGTCATACCAACATGCAAAGCAATTAATGGCATGACTTGAAGCACATGGTTTCCCAAAAGTGTATTGAGGTACATGTTGTGAAAAACCATGCCAAGAAAAGCTTTCACAAATAGGATACACAAAGATATTAGCAATGAAGCCTATTTAAGCAAATTGGAACTTGTTTGAGCAAACATGCCACATAGGAGAGACATAAATTATGGTATCAATTCTATGTGACACAACCTCAAATGTTCACATTTTCTAGGCTTGTAATATGCACAAAGCTTATTACTCCCCCATAATGTGATAAGGAATTTATTTTCACAAGAGGCAAATAAGATCCAAGTAGAGATATTAATGGACATTAGAATTTGAATTTCTCATGAAGATGACATACCACATAGAGACTAGATAATATTTCAATATCAATTCTAAGTGATATTCCTCATGTACACACATTGTTTAGGATCATGAAATTCCCAAAGGAATATCACTCCCCCAAAATGGGATAGTCCATTAATCGCTCATAAGAGCCATATAAGATACAACAAGATGCAAAGTGGCTCCAACACAAACACAAATACATGGTGTGCAACCCAATATTCATAGACTTGATTTCTCAAGAAAAGCAAGTAGGAAGCACAACATATACAAACACATGTTAGGAACAAAACTAACACATGCAAAGGGGCGAGTAACTTTCAATATAAATGAGTTGAGCACATGTTACCGCAAGGAGGAACATTGAATATATGATAGAAGCAAGATAACCAAAAGACTTGGCTTGAGATAATATAAATGATGAAGATCCCTTAATTCTTCATGATGTAGCCAAGTCTCCAATGTCTTCCAAACAATCACCTACTGATCAAGTTTTGGATTGTTGGTCCCCAACAAAGTTGGGTCCTAAGAGGTTAGTCACAATAGGCTTGGCAACCCAAATGGTTCTTTTCTTGACTCCACTTTGAGCACCAACATATTTGGCAAACACATTGCCACCCTCATCCTTACGAAGAGAATAAACATAATCAATGGTGATAGAGTTGGATGAGGTACCAATAGTGCAAAAGGAGGAGATGTGGCCCTTCTCACGGCATATGTAGCAAGTTCTTTTCTTCTCCTTCTTCTCACTAGATTTATCCACAAAGGGAGCATTGGATTGATTCTTCTTGGGAAGTGGCATTTCTTCAACTTGAGGTTGAATATGAGTTTGAGCTTGAGGCCGCTTCCCTTTTTGCTTCTTCTTCAAAGGGCAAGATCTAACATGATGCCCTTCAATTTTGCACTTGAAGCAAACAATCTTGGTCGGGTCTTTGACTTGTAATTGGCCCTTCTTAATCAAGTTGTTCTTGGACTTGTTCTTGATGTTGGAGTTGAATCCAAGTCCACTCTTGTCATTGGGGGATTGTTGCACACTCAACATCTTGTTAAGTTTGCATTTCCCTTCATGACTCTTTACCAAGCCGTTCTTCAAAGAAGAGACTTGGGCCTTGAGCTCTTTGATTTCCTCTACATGGTTAGTAACAACACAAGTACTAGAGGAAGTAGAACCTTCATCGTTAGAGCAACAAGGAATACTATGAGTGGATGAATTACTAGGACTAGCACATGGCAATATAGCATTTTGAGTAGTAGTGCTAGTATCCACATGAGGCTCACAAGGTGTTGCCTTTGATATGATAGCCTCATGAGCTAACTTTAGCCAATCATGAGAAGCTAGAAGATCCTTATGGGAGCTAGAAAGCTTTCCATGATTTTCTTCCAATTTCCCATAATTGCTAATTAGCAATTCAAGTTGAGCCCTTAGCTCAACATTCTACTTCAAGATAGATGCTTCACAAGAAGTAGAGTTAGTAGCACAAGCATCATTATTAATAGCAATGGGAGAAGGCAAGTTGGCATTCTCTTTTAGATAAGAAGCTTTAAGTTGCTCATGCGACTCGGTGAGTTTGGTGAGCGCACTCTCAATGACCCTTGAGCCCTTTTTGAGTTGCTCAAAATCCTCAAGGAGTTTAGCATTAACAAACACAAGCTTATCATTTTTTATCTTTAGTTCATTTGCCACCCCAAGAGCTCTATCATGGTTTTCCTTTTCTCTAGACAATTCTAGAGCAAAGGTTTCCTCAATAGCTTCCTTGGTGGTTTGTTCTTCTTCAAGTTCATCCTTTAGGGATGCCACATCATTGGCATACTCACGTTCAAGAGCACCCTTTTTATCAATGGTGTTCTCATGCATCCAAATAAGTTTATGGCTCTCAATAGCGGTAGTCAAGATTTCAAAGAAGTGAGAGCAAGCAATTTTATCTTTGCAAATAACCTTGAAAACACTCTTACCCTTATCGCGTAGAGAGACAACCCAATCATCTTCTTCATATTCATCCTCATCCTTATCCCCACGAGAAATATTAGGTTCCATGGTAGGAGGTGCCGTGGAACCCTTGGCCATAAGGCATATATGAGAACCATGAGATAAAGATGAGGAGTTACTTGAGGCTCCTTTCAAGATATTGTATTGACCAATAGAATCTTTGGTTTCCTCTACATTGTTAGCCACACAACAACTAGAGGAAATAGAAGCATTTTTATCATGGACACAAGACAAATCAAGCATATCATCATGAGATTTATTCAAGCAACTTACACATGATATGCAAGGACTATCAACACAAGCATGTAAATCATTTCTAGTGCTAGATGTGTTTAAGTCCGAAGATGAAGCATTGCAATGAGATAGAGATGAGGAATCATCAATAGTAAGCTCAATATCAATATTGCAATTTTCATCACCACTCACCATATCATTACCTTGTGTCTTACCACACTTTGGTGAAGTGGATGAAGATGAGAACTCATCACGGCCGGAAGTGGAAGCAATACAATCATCCTCAATAATATTGGACACATCATATTTGTCTTTAAGCTTTGTCCATAATTCATGAGCGCTCCCAAAGGGCATGATTGATGAAGTAACTACATTGCTCACAACAATGGAAAACACATGAGAAGCAAGAGCATCGAGGCAAGAGTTTTTCTCCTCCTCAAGAGATAAATTTTGAGGATCCTTAGGAGAAGAAAAACCCATGTCAAGAAATCGCTCCATGTCCGGGGACATACCCCGTAAAATATTAAGCACATAAATTTTCCATAGATCATAATTTGTGCCATCAAATATAAACAAGTTATTGTGCCCTAATCCCCTAACCGACATCTTTACTCTCAAGGCGATGAAGCCTAAGAATGAGAGACCTTGCTCTGATACCAATTGAAAGGACACGGATGTCGCCTAGAGGGGGGGGTGAATAGGCGATTTAAACTTTTCGAGATGGGCTTAACAAATGCGGAATAAAACTAGCGTTTACTTTGTCAAGCCCAAAGCCTATATACTATGGTTCACCTATGTGCACCAACAACTTATTCTAAGCAAAGGTTCACCAATGTGCACCAACAACTTATGCTAAGCAATACAAGCAACTTATGTGATAGCAAGATATATAACTTCAAGCACGAAGGCTATCACAAAGTAAAGTGGATAAGTAAGGAGCTCGGGTATAGAGATAACCGAGGCACGCGGGAGACGACGATGTAGCCCGAAGTTCACACTCTTGCGAGTGCTACTCTCCGTTGGAGCGGTGTGGAGGACAAGTCACTCCAAATGCACGAGGGCCACCGTATTCTCCTCGAGAATTCCCACCAAAAGGGATGTCCTCGAACCACTATGTAACCTTACCGAACCCGCACAAAGCTTGGGGCTATCTCCACAACTTAATTGGAGGCTCCCAACAAATTGCCACAAAGTGCTTGCCCTGAAGAATCTCCACAACTTAATTGGAGTCCCCAAGAACACCACTAAGATGCCACAAAGGCCTTGCCCTTGGAGATTCTCTACAACTTAATTGGAGTCCCCAAGAACACCACAAAGATGCCACAAAGGCCTTGCCCTTGAAGATTCTCCACAACTTAATTGGAGTCCCCAAGAACACCACAAAGATGCCACAAAGGCCACTAAGCCGTCTAGGGTCCAAAGACCCAAGAGAAACAAACTTCTTGCTTTCACTTCCACGAATCACCGTGGAGAACTCAAACCGATGCACCAAATGCAATGGCAAGAACACCACAAAGATGCTCAAGTCATTCTCTCTCAAATTCCAACAAAGTTACAAAAGCTATTGGGGGAATAAGAGAGGAAGACCAAAGGAATTCACAAAGAACACCAAGATCAAGATCTAGAGAGTTCCACTCACAAAGAGATGGATTTGATTGGTAGAATTGTAGATCTAGATCTCCTCTTCCTTTTCCCTCAAATGGATTCAAGAATCATTGGAGGAGTAGAGGGATGTGGCAAGCTCTCAATGTCAACAATAGTGGAGAGCAAAAGAAGGAAGAAGAAGTGGGGAGAAAGAGGAGGAAGAAGGCCTTAAATAGGGGTCTCAGATTTCTCCCGTTGGGGCCAAACAGGCCACAGGTCCGGCTAGTTTCACCGGCAGTGCCGGGTCTTGCCGGGGTGTCCGGCAGGCGGCCTTGTGACACCGGCAGTGACGGGGTGCTCCCGGCGGCAGTTCCGGCGCCTCCTCCCGTTTTTCCCAAACACCCGATATGAAAACCTCAAGAACTTTTGCATCCGGACTCGATTTTGATGATCTTGGGCTCGTTCGAAGCTAGTAACAAGCTCTACAAGATCATGGAACCATCATAGTACAGTAAGGTAGAAATAAAAGACGAAAGGTTTGACCTATCTAAAAAGGACATACCGGTAAAACCTCCAACCTCGAAAATGCGACAAGTTGAGTTAGGAAACTCGGATTTAGGTGAAACCAATTTTGTTGTAAAGGGGATGACAAGAGCTACCCCACAAAGAGTGAAAAGCTTAAGAACAAGTGGGGTAGGTTTTTCTATGTATTTTAGAGTGAAACCTCTCAATACGAGAAACCGAGAAAAACTCCAATATCGAAAACGCAACAAGTGATTCATGCGGAATCCGTTTTCGATGAACTAGAGCTTGTCATGAGAATAAGCACAAGCTCTAAAACACCATATGGATAAGATACAAATAACAACCAAGAAAGATGATGCAAGGATGCAAAGATTTGAGCTCTCTCCGAACGATACGATCGAGTTACTCACTCGAGAGCCCTCTTGATAGTACGGCAACTAAACTATAAACCGGTCTCCAACTACACTATGAGACCGGTGAGAAAGAAACCCTATCAAGAGAAAATCTTATACTTGCGCATTCCACTTGAGCTCGATGACGACGATCTTGACCTCAACAAGATGGAACGCCTTTCTTGATTGTGCTTGCATGATGAAGTCTTGTGGATTGCTCCCCCATAATCCACCATGGGAGAGCTTCTTCTTCGGTGCAACTTCATATATCCATGAAAACCATAAGGATCATTGCTCCCCCATAATCCACCATGGGAGAGCTTCTTCTTCGACGCATACTTCATTTCGTTGATGTCTTGAAGTTAACCTTGAGAGCTCACTTCATCTTCATCTTCAAGACATACTTGACACTTGATCTTCTTCATTTGGATGGCAAGACTCAAGCAAAGGATATCTTCGAGATGGCTCATCTTGAACTTGCACTTCATTTCTTCATTCTTCATCATGTTGATGTCTTGAAGTAACTTGATGGCTCACTGCATCTTCATCTTCAAGACATACTTGACACTTTATATCCTTCATCAATTTCTTCTTCTTGCAACCTTGAAGCCAACATATGGTTCAAGCATTGCCTATGGACAACTCCTATAAATATAACTTAATGCAAACATTAGTCCATAGGGATTATCATTAATTACCAAAACCACACATGGGGGCTCCATGCACTTTCACTTGTACAACCATATTTTCCTCTCTCATAATAATTTTCAGTAGCCTCATGAATAAACTCAACAATATAACTATCACATAAAGCATGCTTTTCATGATCTACAAACAAATAATTTTTATCAAACTCAAAAATAGTGGAATTAAAACATTCAACCCCACTTTTAACAATTTTATAACAAGATGAGATCATTCTCAAGAGGTATGGGGCTCCACGATAAAGTCAAGACCCCTCCAATCTCATTTTCAATAGTAGTACAATTAATATTATCAACTAATATAGGACCATCATCTAGAGGTTTATCATAAATATTTTATAAGCAAAACTCTTTAGTACCATGCATTTCAAAGTTAGGCACAAATAAAGGATTATCATAAGATCTATCAAAATAGCATGGATTATCATAGATAACAGGAGCATAATTATTATCACAAGTTTTACTCATAATAAACATTTCTAGAGAATCCATAGGAACATAACATTCATCCTCCTTTGGTAAGCATGGGGGACAATCAAATAATGTAAGTGATAAAGAGTTACTCTCATTAGAAGGTAGGCATGGGTAGCTAATCCATTCTTCCTCCTTTTATTCATCACTCTCCTCCTCTTTTTCATCTAATTTTTTTTGTTATATATTATTATATTTGGTCAAATTTTATAGAGTTTGAATCTAACAAAAACGAATCAAAATGCGGCGTAAACAAGGAGGGAGTAATGTCTTGATACATTTGCCATATCACAACTAGGAAAACCCTCATCTGTGGCGCACATTTTTTACTTTTTGTGGCGCATATTCCGTGTGCCACAGAAGACACGCGGCAAATATTTATTTTTGCGGCGCATATCTACATGCGTCACCGAATTTAGGCAAACTTGTATGGCGCACCAAGCAAACATGCGTCACAGAAAACATTTGTGGCGCGCCCAGCGGTGGTGCGCCACAGAATTTTTTTTATTAAAAAAATGGCAGCCAAATCTAGATCTGGGGCCGCCGGATTTTTTTTCGGAATTTTCCGGAGGTCGCCGGAGGTGGGTGGGGTGGAGGAGGCCGAGGAGGAGGAGGAGGAGGAGGAGGAGGAGGTGGTGGTGGTCGTCATCGGAGGAAGAGGAGGAGGTCACCGGAGGAGGAGGAGGAGGGGGAGGTGGTCGTGGTCGTTGGAGGAGGAAGCCGGAGGAGGAGGAGGAGGAGGTGGTGGAGGAGGCCAGGTGTGGAGGAGAGAGAAGAAGGGAGGAGAAGGAGGAGAAGTGGAGGGGAGGAGGAAAAGTGGAGGGAGAAGAAGGGAGGAGGAGGAAAAGTGGAGGAGAGGAAGAGAAGGACGCCGCTGAAATTCAAATCTCACCCGAAGACTTCTGCGGCGTATGTGCATTTGGTGCGCCACATAATTTGTTTTCGATTTTTTTTTGCAGGAAAAAATCTTGGCTTTATCATAACTTTTTACTCTTTTGGAATTTGCCGATTCTAAAAGTTGGCTAACCGGGTAAATCCGGGTGAATTTAGATGTAGAATTTTCTCCCGACCATTTTGATATATTATGTTTTTTTTTCTAGTTCATACAACCAGAAATCCAATTTGAAGATTTCGTCACCTTTTTTTGCAGAATACATCAAAATTTATGTTTGTTAATTCTCAGTGGTACTAGATGACATACTATATGGGCACCTTGAAGGATTTTATTTTTAAAATTTTCATCTATTTTTTATATTTTACAAAGCTAAAAAACGATCCACTTGGGGTAAGAAGACATTCCTAAGGGTTTCCTAGTAGAGTATACAAAACCTTTGCCAATAACTCAACACAAAGTACTCCCTCCGTTCTCCGTTAATGTACAGTCCATGCATTTAACACCAACTAGTAAGTTATTTAATAGTTCTACTTAAATACGTAAATAACCAATCTAAAGTACATTAAAAATAATGACATCCAACAACTACTAGAATAGCTTCGAATTCTATGTTATTGTCGATTACAAAGCTAAAATGTAGTTTTAACATGAAACAAAATATTCCACTAAGACGGATACTAGATAAGAACTAAACAGTATATCGAAATCAATCATGTTTTGTTAAAGAGTGCACTCGACTAAAAACTAACTTCGTTCTCCGTCACATGATGTTATCAAATTTTAGTTGCAACTCACGACTAACATGAATTATGAAGTAAATCTAACGGTCTCAGTTGCAACTCCACTTCGAGCATCTCTAAGAGAGCCCGTAAAAAGCCGAACCGAAAACTTGTAGTTCAGTCTCCCAAAATCGTGTTTTCGGTTTGGAAAAGGATTGGCGCAGAATAGAGCCCGTAAACGAAAAATGTAAAACAAAATATTCCATGCCATACCTTGGGATAATTTTTCCATGTCCAATGCATACAATCAACACTACCAAGCATACTAGGCCAACCATTTTTCTCATTTGCCTCCATCAATCTTTTTGTGTCATCTTCAATGGGAGGCTCGAAGATACGTTGGACAAAACAACTTGATAATCATCCGAGCGAACCTACGCATGGACTCAGTGGTTGTATCTTCACCAATTCAAAGATACTCATCGGTTTAATCCGCAGGGATGCCATACGCAATCACTCTCATGACAGCCGATATTTTTTTGATAGGCGCTAAAACTCATCTCGCCGGTAGCATTTCTACGTTGCTTGAGATAATTTGACTTTGCTTCGCAAGTCTTGATGATTGTGATGAACAAACTGTGACGCATGCGATACCTCCTACAGAATAGATGCAATGGATAGGTAGGTACCTCGACGAAGTAGTCATCCCATAATTATGTGTGGCCGAGGAGGCGATTTCGTTGGATGTAGTTGCGGCCCATCACCGAGCCGCGCCTCTGATTCAGCAGCCTCGCGTGGTCTTCCATCTCCTTGACAGCGAGGAGGAGGATGGCGGTCTCGGTGTCGTCGTCCTAGAGCAGATCATCGAGGTCCGAATCGTCCGAGAAGGATGAATCTGATAGATCAACATCGGAGAAATCATCGGTTTAGCTCATCCTCGATTCGGCCAGCGCGTCAGCGGGCGAGCGGCGGAGGTGAAGGAGGAGACGCATGCGAAATATAGGGCAACCAACCAGAGCTCTGCGTCGGCGGATTCGCTCGAATCGGGAGGTGCGGCGGCGGTGGCGGAATCTAGTGGCGGCGCGGATAAGTGGGATGAGAGCGAGCGGTTGGGCGGGCTGAACCTTCCACGCGCCCTCACGTTCGGTTCGGTCTTCCGACCCCTACAAGTAGGGGTCGAGTTGCGTTTTCGGGGTGGGACTGTAAATCTTTTTTCGGGCTGGCCTCGTTTACGGTTACTGATATGCACTCTTTCGCGAACTGAACCCGTACGGTTATTTTACAGTTTTCGGCATTTTACGAGCTCTGTTAGAGATACTCTTACAACTAAAAAGGTCAGTTGCAACTTAACTTGCAGCTCATATGCTTGAATCACGTTGCTATCAAATTGGTATGAACCAATGTAGCAAACCAACTTAACAATATAGATATTAATACGAATAAACAACAAATTGAATAAACACAAAAAACTTTAGGGCCCGACTATGTACAAAGCGCCCCTCCTGACCAGCACATGTGCATCTAAAGGTATAATTGTTGCACCCCCATGGGGCTCTCACAGCGATTTGAGATTCTGGACCGTCGGATCTTCTCATCTGGTGTATCTGGTCCGTTGGATGTTGGCCCTCCTCTCACTAGCTATCCCCATACAATGGGCAGTTGTTACCCGCCTCCGGCTGCATTTGGACCCCACCTTTGCCGGCCCCACAAGTCAGCCACTGCGGCTGGGATCTCTGTCGGTTCGCAGTGGCAAGAGGGATGTGGATCTCAACCCGCAGGGGTATTTTAGGTATTTCAGCGCGGGCTGGTATAAAAGCGAGCCCCGGGCAAAAAACCCTAGCCGCCGCCGCCCACCCCCCAACCCCGCCCCGCTTCCGCCCCTCGCGCCGCCCCTTCCCGTTCTCGTCGCCGGCCGTCGCCGCCGCGCGGCGAGCGTGCGGCGACGACGCGGCGGCAGCGAAGGCACTCTGGCGACGGCGATGGCCGCGCGCTCGGCGACGAGGGCGCGAGCGTGTGCTGGCGACGGCCGATCGGCTGCGGCGAGCCTTGCGACGGCGAGCGTGCGGCGAGGCGGCGGCGGGGCGCGCCTGGTGATGCGGCAACGCCGGCGCGCGAGCACGCCCACGGCGGCGGCGGCGAGCACGCTCTGGGCGATGTTGGAGGGTTTCCTCTCCCACCTCCTCCCCATCAAATTTTATTGCTTGATCTAATTTGCCTCTGCAAAGGGATGTGGCCTTGGGCTTTATACGTGAGTTTGATTGATCTGATCTATCTTGTATATGCTTTCTCTGGCTTCATGATGTTTTTTCCTTGCCAGGTGTTTGACCAATTGTCTACATGGGATATTCTGTGGTTATGGTGTTGCAGGCTGTGAGTTCCATCTAGATAAGATTTATGTATCTAATATTTATCCTCCATCCTCCCATTTGCAATCTTGCAATTAAGGTATGATCATGTTAAGGAGAGAGATTTCATATGAGCTTATATACTTGTATCCAACTGTACATGTTTTTTTGTTGCTGGGTGCTTCAATCTTCTGTACAGTTGTACCAAATAGGATGGCAGAAGAGAAGCCATGTATTTTTTATTTTAAGTGGAAATGATTCATCTCTTGTGTATATATCAGATGATGCAAGGCGTGTCAGTGTTATTTCTAGATAATATTTCTATTTTAGATTTGTGCAGAAACATCAATTATGTGTTGCCATTGGCAGAAATGAACCAAGAAAATACATTTGGTATGGTTTGAGTACATTTTACTCGTATTAAAATATTATCATTGTTTGCTCTCTCATGTGATTTGGTCTTATGGTCATGTCTGACAATCGGGTGGTGCAGCTTTGTCCTTTATAAACATGTGTGACAACTTATTCATGCAGGTTTTTGTGTTTATTACACACCAGTTTCCATCAAAGTGCAACAAAGACTAAATATTATACCCAGCCGGCCTTCATAGCCATACAGGAATATGTTGTTTCAGAGGTACCTAAGCTTGTTTCATTAATGGGCAATGGAGATTTGATCTTCGGTACACTCTCTGGCCACACATTCGTTTGTAAATTTTTGTGCATTTAGTATAATTTTACATCTAGGTTCTTATTGTTTTTCTCTAGGAAAACCTTCGACAAGAATAATATTTCAGCTTGACCAAAGATAATTATTAGGAGATCAATATATCTGGTTGTTTCTTCTCAGCTGCAGCCCACTATATTGTAAATATTTGCACTGATACTTATGTGTCTCCTTTCAATCCCTAGAGCCCTATTATGCTTTTGAATTTCTTCCGAGCTTACTTTGGATATCACAGATCAGGAAATATAGCTACTTTATTCTGTAGTAGTCTCCACAACGGGATGCTTTGGTTCAGATGTGTATCATTTGCTATTCTCCTGCTAGCTAATCGATTGTTTGGTTCCGATTTATGTTTATCTGTGCAAGGTAGATGTTTTAGATGACTTTCCTTCTCTGCATAGGGAGCATGTGCTACTGAATTTTGGTTAGGATTTGGCTCGAGTTAGCAATTGCATAAAAGTTGAATTAGCTTCGAGTTACTTATTTTTTGGTCTATGCTCTGTAGGTCAATATACATGCTTTGTGCTATAATCATGTTATAAATAATGAACCTATATAATTTTGTGCTTCCAACATCTTGATGGATAACCATTAAATGTTTCTTATGGGGAGCATATAATTGCAAGAGCAGAGGTTAGTGTTGATTCGGATCAAAACTTAGTGTTGACGTCAAACATTGTGTGGTCAGGTTAAATTGTGCTCATCCAACCATATTGACATTCACAATGTTGGCACCTGGTGTTTCTCTTTAGCTGATCACACTTACTAATATTGTATCCACCGGAGAGTAGCATGTGGTGCTACTGCAATCAAACTATCTAAACTTGCTTATTTGTATCATTTACTATTGCTGCGTTTATCTGCACAAGGTAGATGTTTTAGATGTCTTTCCTTCTCTGCATAGTGAGCATATGTTACTGAATTTTTGTGATCTCGGGAGTTTGGTTTCTTCTGTTTTCGCTATGGTGATCCCAGTTTAGCTAATTTGTCTTCTACTAAATCTTCCAGTTTTAGGATGGACGCCAAAACAACTCACCTTGGGTTGCTAGGTTCTATTTTATGTCCATTCTATTTTCTCCTGATGCTTTATTGGATTAGACATGGATTATTTGTCCCTTTTAATTTACAAGCTATAATAATGACACTTCAAGTATTGCCTCTTATTGCCCAATATTTTCTTCCCTCTTATTGCTTCACAAGTAATTTTGTTTTGTAATGTTTAAGGTTGGTGGCCTACTAATTAATTTGTTTTTCCTGATATTTAGCTGCATTTCCAGATGCTTTGCTTTTTAGGTCAATATACAAATTAGTGAGGAACTGCTTAAAAGTTAAATTAGTTTTGAGTTATTTATTAATTATCCTATGCTTTGTAGGTCAATATACAAACGCTACGGAGGATGCAGTGGCATCAGCGACGGCATGGGGAGAGCGTACTTTGCTCTACCGCTTCGCCCGACCGCTTCACCCGCACCGGGAAGACATAGTGGCATCAATGGGAGAGCGCCGTGGCCATGTACAACTAGAGTGCAGGCCCTGTTCAGCTAGGACGTGGTGGGAGGTTACCGAGTGCCACATCCGCTAGGATTTAGTCCAACAGACCTTACTGCTTAGACATGTCATTAATTACAAAAAATGCTTTATTATTTAGTTTCGTTTAAATGGGCATAACTATCATGTGTCTGATACATATTCCTATTTCAGCTGTTAGACCTGCACATGTAGTTAATGCAAATGGGAAAAGAGGTTTTCACTAAATGTCAAAAGATAACTCTTTGATATATATATATTGCTCTGGAATATAAAGCGGGTCCTGCTGGGAAGAAGATACAGACTGTAATTATATGCTCTCGCACAGCGCAAGAAACCACAGGTGTGCATTTTTAATCCCTATGAATCAATTAAATGGGGTCCTGAATTGTGTTTGTCAGACCTGGCATGTTTTAGTTCATAGCAAAGCTGATATGACATGTAATCTCGACTTGGTATACGGGGTCATACATAGCATCGCAATTTTCATTACACCAGAATCAGTAAGGGCACATAAAGATTTCCAGGCTTTGTTTTTGTTCAATGCATCAAGTTTCGCGTCCCTTTTTCATTATTATTTCAGGTGCCAGGGGAATTTAGATGGTTGACCTTATCCACTAATTCTCTTGCATTTTAGGTATGTGTATAACTAGCTAACATTTTGTATAATTCTTTTTTTAGGATCCACTCTCTGCTCGGAGATTAGATTTTCTGTTCCTTCTTATGTTCAAGTTTTTGTGCCTTGATTGTTTGGATGGCTGGCTCTGAAGTGCAAGTATTCTCGGTAGTATTTGCTCGAAATCTTAGTAATTATGTGTTTTATTTGTATAAATACTATGGAGTTCCTTTTGTAATATCTTGGTTGGAATATGTTAGTTTTGCTCAATAGGGACATTAGCTACCAACTTAGATTTTAGCTTATAAATTACATCGATGATCTAACCATAATCTTATGTATATATTCACTAGGTGATAATATCTAATAGTACTGCTATAGGGCTCTTCCAAGCATCGATATCATCACTATATCTGCAATGGAGCTTGCGAAGTTGATGTAATGGCCAGTTGACATCACTTCGAAAAGAAGGTAAGATTATGAGGCCTTAAAACAGACCTTTGGAGCTGGAGATAAGTTTTGGTTTATCAATTTGCCTTTGTCGAGAATAAACCGGTTCCGTTCTCTTGCAGCAACAACAAAGTTTATTGAATGGTTGATAATTAACCTTCTAATTGAAGCAATCCAATGCTACTACTTTGTTATCTATATATTAATACCAGATGTAGCATTCTGTAGTTTTTAGTTTCCATCGCTAGATTGGTAAACACACTCTGCCTGGCAGGGTTTAGAATCTACTTATGACGTATAAAATGATGACTGGATCATTTAATGCATGATCATGTTTTTACTCTTTATACTTTTGCTTCTTTACTTTTAGCTTATAGTCAGAAAAATTATAACTAGGTATACTAGAAATAAAAAATATTATGGGCTAATCTACAAGCAAACTTATAGTGAATCAGGAAAGAAGATCATACCTCTTGGTAGCACATCAGCTCGATTCATCTCCCATGGCTCCCTGTCTGTCCGGAACCACCTACTACCGACCAGGTTGATATAGCTTGTGTGCCTCTTTATCCATTGCAGATGCTTGCCACTGAACATGCCTCCTAAATAGCCTATCGCCATGTCTGCCAGCAGGATAGAGCTTCAGTTCGTTTAAGAAAAAATCAAGAACATGTTTCGGTGCACTTGCAGAAGTAGGCATGAAATTTAGGTTCACTAGGACGCACTCTGTAATTGAAGGATTGAACATGGAACACAATTTAGCATGTTGTTCCTTCTTAAATTAACATGGAGAGATTTAGAGTTAGCTAGACCAGGAAGTTAAAACATCGAGACAATGACCAAGGAAAGGGGATCTTACCTATCAGTCACACTCACCTCTCTCAGCTCCCCTCTTGCTTCAATCATCGATGCCCACTCTCTCTTTCCCATCCCCTTCGACCACCTGCAGCTTACAGTGGCCAGGCCACGGACTCTGTCGCCAGGTAGTTGCTGCTTCCCCGAAGCAAGAAGAACATCGGTTTAATCCCTAACCCCGTTAAAACAGACATACAAAATAACTGTTCAAGGTATGCAACTTAATATGTTTGTTATATAATTATGGTCCATTGCAGCTCAAAATTTTTGTTGGACACATGTGTGGGTGCTTTATCTTGATTTGATCTCAGTTTTTTTTCAACGATTTATATTTTAGTTGATATTTTTAAGAACCTGTTCAAGGTCAATTATTTAAAAACTTGGGTTGCCTTATTGGTTAAACCTTACTATTGCATCTTTCGTTATCATGACACAGATGAACTATATTACTTCAATAGCTGGGTAGTGTGGATGACATCGTTCGGCCTCTTTTTCTGTTGCAGCGGAGCTCTTAATAAGTACTCGTATTTTTATGTCCCAGGGATTAACTGAGCAAAGTAGTGAAGATGATGTTTTTTCCTACAACCTTTATTGTTTCCTGAAGTTCCTTGCTGTAGTAGTTGTGGTATCCTTCTATGTAGTTGTGGCCTCATGCCATGTGCTTGCTTTGAAATTTGTTTTCGAATTATCTTTTCAGTTTTGTGCATGTTTTCCTTCTTACTAAAAACTAAACAATAATCATGATAATTTGGTTATATGGTTGACCAAAATTTTGGGAGGAATGGAGATTGCATCTTCTCTTTATGATTCGTGTGCCCTAATTCCATATATAGACTGTTCTCACATGAACATTGATATTACCACAGTTGTATTCTTGATACACTCTTATGTTGAATATACTGTTGAATAATGCTTTTGTTAGTATTGTTGCAGAGCTCGCAACCGATGTGTTTGACATGTATAATAGATACATTGCCTACTTTTATGTTAAATTCCAGCCTACCAAAGATTATCTTGAACTCTGAACTCATGAAATCCTGCTTGGCCAGGTTTCCGTTCGATTTGAATGGGGAGAGACACTCCATATTACCTCTACATGTCATTGATTTTCTGTTGAAGATATCAGCCTTGGACTCTGCTCTGAGATTGCCTCTGCAATGCTGAGCCACGACTGGAGACTTGCAGTGGTGATGTGGTCACTGGTCTGACCCTGGCAGGGTGTCTAACACTGGCGATCTCGCCATCTCTATACAAGCCTGAGGTAAACAAGGTCTCCCTGCCCTCAGGCTGACTTAGGATGTACACCTGCAACCTCAGGTTGAAGGCGTATCACCAAGGTGCAGCATAGTGGCTGCGTGTAGTGAGCAGCCTTTGAGGAAACTCAAGCACACTTGCCCCTTCTATTGCAGACCTAGAGAAGTGTTCTATTTGCAGCATATAAATTTCTTCTTGTATTAATTTATTGACGAACAGTAGGTGTACATCAGCATGCAATGTTGTTTTCAGTAACCAGACTTCCATACTCTGCATTTATAAGCGTTTCCATTGATCTGGCTTTCCCATCTACACTTCTTCCTCTTAGTTAATATTGGTTCTCTCTCTGCAATTGAAATGTACTGCTATATATGTTGTAGGACTGCAAACCTGGAATAATTTAGCTTTCTCTTAATGTTTCCTTTAGATTTACTTCCATTCTCTGTTATATTACAAACCCTACCTAAGCTTGATCCCAGTTACTCATTTTCTTGCATTTAGCTTTCTTTTAATGTCTCCATTAGATTAACTTCCATGATATTCCTTTTTAAGAAGCTATTCCTTCCCAGAATTTCATAGTTGCCCTGTGAGATACTCTGGGCGATATCACTGGACAAAATAGTTGCTTCACCTCTTTTTTTTCGTAGATGAACATATTCCTTTTCCCTAAAGATATATCTTCCCTTTGTATTCTCTGTTTGTGTGATGGTTGGTTTATTATTGGTTGTACCTTGATGTTTCTTTAGACGCAACATAAGAAAGATGTTGGTGCATGTACAGAACCGAGAATTTGACAATTAACCACTTCCCCATGTTTGTTTATTTATTATCATCTTCCAGGAAATAACCTAATTAATATTTTCTAGCTGAGTGGTATTGAACATGATAGCTGGTGGCGCCAGATTTTAAAATCTCATACGAGAAATAATTGGTAATCTTTATTATCTTTTGGAATTCGTAAACATATGATTCCGACAAATGCTACAATATACGCGAACCGTTTGAACTGTTAGAGAATTTTGCAACTTCCGAATCTATATCAGGCCTTTTGTTTGGTCAATAAATCTATAGATGACCTTTTGTTTGGACCAAAAATAGTAATCAGTGGCATGTCTTGTGAAAGTACCAACGGGTATCTTCCTCTTTTCTATGAGTTTTTTTTTCTCTTTCAGCCAACAATATTGTTGATGCATTATTAGGTTTGCACATGAGTAAAAAAGGTGAACACCAATCTAATGATGGTAAGGACGGTATAAGTTGGTTCCTAAGTTCAAAAGAAGCAGGGTTTAGTACCTTTATTGCAAAAAAATAGTTAAATATGTTATCTTTCGTAAGCATGGCTAAGTTAAAAGTTAGTCAAAACGCTATAAGGCACTAAGTCCCGCTCCTTCGAAAGTTAGTCTCTTATGTGTACATGTTTCTGAACGAGAAATATAAGAAACCCTGATCCTTGTGAAGTTAGTTAAACATTCTGGTCCAGCATTTTTATATAAGCGTTCGCTACACTGCTTGTGATTTCGTGTGCTTTATCCTAATTTCATTCCACTGATTTTGTTGTGTAAAACTTGAGAAATATATTATCTTTATACACCTTATTTATATCGTTGTTATTTAAAATGTAAATTTGTGCGATTTTTACGGGGTCGTGCGCCAAGGAAATATGTGGTATGGAAATATTGTTTTCTTCTCTTTCAAATGAAATTATGGTTCTAGCCGCTCCTTCGAAAGTTAGTCTCTTATGTGGTATGGAAATATTGTTTTCTTCTCTTTCAAATGAAATTATGGTTCTACAAGCCAACACATTTTTCTTCCTTTAAAAAGTCAGGGATAAACTAACGGTATTTTATATGGTTGGCTTAAATCCCAAGCTGAAAAGCTTTTTTTCATCTCTTTCTGATTTTACTGAAATTTTCTTTCAGAAGTCTTATACCATGTTGTGCTCTGATGGTTGGACATGCGAAAAAGAAAAAAAGAAACCTATTGTCTTTGTTGGTTGTTTCCTGTTTTACCTGATTAATTAAGTTTTAAAATATTGTGACCCTGCAGCCTCGAGTCTCTACAAGTGCTTTATATGTCTTTTGCTTCAGGGATCATGTGCATCCTATCGACGTTGAGCTCCTCTGCCTCCATGATGTCTCTCTTCGTCACGTGTGGTGGCCAGAAGGCTCGCTTTACCGTCAGTGATACATACAAAGAGGCAAAGCCACTTGCACGACATGCAAAGAAAATGGATGAGGAGGTACCCCTCCTCACTATTAACTTTTTTTGCATCATTACATGTAGTGCCTGTGTATAACTAAAAATAAATAATGGTCTTCCAATCACGAACCACTTCAAATAACCTATATAGGGACTAAAACATAATCATATTTTCACTGTTTCTCAATTTTCCAAAAGTTTGTCGGAGAAGCATCAAGAATGGTGATTCAACTTACATTTCTATGCAGTATAATATCATTTTAATGATTGCGCTTTGTTTTACCAGAGTATTAGTGCGAATAATCCTAATAACTTACCATTCTGTTATATTACAAGAATTGCTTTTCTGGAGTCATTTGTATTATACGGGTTACTTGTTTTATCATACTAATCTTGATTGATTTCAATTGGATTATGTGCATTGATTATACCATGACTGCGTATATGTGTACCTGTTGTAATATATTTCCTGTTTTTGCCTCTTGTATGTAGCATGTGCATTCAACAAACAGAGATTTGTAAATTCCTGGTTAAATCATGCCGCTCCCTCAAGAATTGTCTCTGTGTTCTTTACCTATTACATTCTCCCTCCATTCATTAAAAGATGTCTCAACTTTGTTAAAATTTTGGTGTACCCTTTGATACATTTAAATTTTGACGAGGTTGAGACATTCTTTTATTAATGGAGTAGTAGACTTTCATATGTGGTTAACATAATGTTGATAGAATGATTTACTTTCTCAGGCGATTAGCAACACACCCACCAAGGCTGAAGTGGTGGTGACATTCCCCCCATGTACATGTCATATACATAGTTCCGTTGGATAAGTCTCGGTGCAGTTGTTAGTCAAGCAAGGAACCATTGGATAGCTTTTTTCCATCTATGTTTTATTACCATTTATTTGTAGAGATGCTTGATATAGCGTTTTACAATCTGTTCACCGAGACGGCGAGCCAATGAGAGCCTCAAAATACTGCTCTATTTTTCGATTGTATATAAGGTTTTCTACTTCGTTCGTGATTTTGCAATGATGGTATATGAGGAATAAGCATCGACTAACTCTGTGCCAGCAATTGCGGTGTGATAGAGGATGTTTGACAGAGGATGTTATCTGGAATAATTGAGCGTAAAGCGTCTATAGGTGGCTTTTCAAGTCTGTCGTCAAATCCCATGTGTTTTATCCTAATTTCATCTTTCAAATTCGTTTTATAAAACCATATTTCCATCATTTGTATACAAAGTGTAAATATGTACGAATTCTACGGGGTCGTGCGCCAAGGCGCACATCAAAATCTAGTTGAGAGAATAAGGGAAAACTTGCTTATGTCTTTCGTATTGAATGCAAAAAAAAAATGGTTTGTAGCTTAAATCGTTCCGTTTGCATCCCTATTGTAACATGCTTGATTATTATTAATAAACAACAACATCCACATGCACATTACATTTAAAAATGTATTTGTTCAAGAAATGATACACTTATCAGACGGTTGCCGATTATAATGTATCCGAAAGAGGTATAGTAAGCAACCAATATGCATGTTTACAAGGACAATATAAAATACAAAACATAGCCTAAATTCGTGTAAGCAAAGTTTTAATATACATGTTTAGATACGAAATAAAATATGTATTACCTAGCTAAGCTACACTTTGATAAATATCATTTGTATTTGCTACGTTTGGACGCCAATGAGGTAAATGTGAACACAAAATGGGATTTTCTAATAAGGGATTGCTAATTTCCGGTTAGCTAGGAACTAAGTTACAGCCCAATCATTTTTTTTTATTGTTTAGCTTGGTAGCGACAGTTTGCTATTGCATTTTTCTTGTTGGGTTGGCCCATTTGGTGTTGGTGTTTTTAACTTGTATACACTTTAGGTTTAGGTTGAAACATACAAATCCATACAACTTGAATGATTTTCTCTAGTTGTTATTATACTACCTAGGTATGCAATTGCAGAGGCATGCATTACACGTGTATGTGCGATTGCAGACGTATATGAGTAATTGCACACGGACATGTAATTACATGTATGTGTACATGATTGCTGACGTATATGTACAATTGCACATGGAGGTGTAATTCCGTAATTACACATAACTATGTGTCTAATTACTCACGGATCTGTAATCTCACGCAACTTTATATATATATATATATATATATAATATTTTTTATTTTATTTTTCCATAAATATGATTTATAATTTTTATGTGTAATTACATGTAGATGCGCAATTGCACATATTTATGTAACTGAAAATTGTTGACATTTTTTATGCGATCAGATGTAGACGTAGATGTGTATTTGCACATGTGCAACTACGTATGTGCACGCAATTATATATGAATATGTAATTGCATATATATTTGTAATTTCAAACTTGGTATACTCTTTTTTTAGATTTTATCTTTTTAATTTTATGGTAACTTGTAACTAGGCTTGAAGTTATTTTTATTTTTAACTTTGTTATTGGACTTCTAATTACCCATTGAAAAAAGGGCTAAGAAGGAGAAAAGGCTCAAGGATCTCTCATAGATCGCTGTTGAGGTAATTGACCGAGAATTAACATAATTCCTGGCCGATCGGGAGGTAGGCGTGTCCTTGCTAATATGTATACTTACGCCCTTTACTGAATATATATGGATGGGCGAGTAGTAGAAGAAATTATGCCATAAATTGTTGCACTGTACACTTCTCTGTGAAGACAAAATCGATCGTCACCTATACTCTAAGATGGATCCAAATACTTAGACATCACAATCCGTAGTGACTGCTGGAGAGAGAAATTGAAGACACACATCTTCTTCGGTACTATTCTCCCTGCAACTAAATCAAAATCGAAAATAAAAAGGAGTATCCACTAAGCAAGTAGCAGTAACTAGAACGGATAACAAATTGCCTAATTTATGATGGCAATTGTAAGAAAAAAATCATTATAGGAAGGACGGAGATGCTTAATTATACTATGCTGCCCTTGAATCAAAATGAAAAGTAAGGAGAAAATATGAATAAAGAAAAGACTGTGATTCATTTACATCGTCATCTGAGGTAGGAGATAAAAACAATATAGGATTGAATGAATCATGAGAAACTTGCAGTTAACAAATGAAATACAGTGAGATGTACCTTTCATTACCAGAGTGGCACATTAATAGTTCGTGCTGAATCATATCGACGGACTGCATGACTTTTCATGTGTAAGCTACTTCCATAATGTTTGTAGAATATCTCGTGGCTATTTTTTTATACACGTAATTTTCGTAGTAACATATGGGCATTTAATTAACTAGTACAAAATAAATCATGATCATGACATATACAAATTACATGTCCTGACGGCCTACGCCATTGACAGCTACACGGGCGTCACCATTCTCCTACTCCCGGTCACATCTGCTCAATTTTAAGTACAAATTGGCACGAACGAACTCCCGCAGGTATTCAGGCCATCGTCACGCAAAATGTTAAAAATCAGCCCAACCCAACAATTAGCAAAACAAACATTTTTCTCTCCAAAAAAAAAAGCCACCACAACATTTAGTGTTCATATTACAGAATCCAACAAAAAAAAAATCAAATTGTACATTGGACGAAACTGAGCAGAAGCTTGACTTACATGCACAAAGAAGTAATAGCATATCCATATTCCAAAAGACTATGGACTTCTCAGGTCTCACATACGGCCGGTCTACGCCATCGACGGCTGCACTTTGGGCTCGCGTGCCTCGTCCTCGTTGTCCTCGGCCTCGCCGGACATCTCCTCGAGCGACTTCCCGTTGGCCTCGGGCACGAGGAATGTGAAGGCGAACCCGAGTATGTTGATCCCGGCGAGGACGAAGAGCGAGTTCCGGATGCCGATCCCGGGCTTGTACCCGGCGTCAGGCTTGTGTGGGTCCTGCGCGGCGTACAGGAACCCGAAGGCCCCGATCATGGCTCCGGCCTTACCGGCAGCGGCTGATATCCCGTGGCACGTTGACCGAAGCCTCGCCGGGAAGATCTCCGCCGGCACGACGAATGTGGTTGCGTTGGGCCCGAAGTTGGCGAAGAAGAAGGTGAAGCCATACATGATGACGAAGCCGACCTGGTTGCCGGGCGTCGTCCAGTGGTGGTACGGGATGGCGAGGCCGAGCATGAAGACGGTCATCATGAAGAAGCCCATGAGCTGGATGGCGAAGCGGCCGATGACGTCGATGAGGAAGACGGTGAACCAGTAGCCAGGCACGGTGCCGCAGAGCGCGAGGAGCGTCTGCGCGCGGGAGATGCGGAACACCTCGTCGAGCGCGCTCATGGTTTTGGCCTTGTGGATCCAGTTGATGGCCGTGAAGATGTCCTTTTGGAACAGGTTCTGGCTGTAGAAGGCGATGTCGAGGAGGAACCACGTGGTGGCCGTGCCGACGAGGTGGAGGCCGTGGCGTCGCGCGAACTGCGGGGAGAAGAGGCCGAACTCGTTGTTGCCACGGCTGACCATCTCCTCCATCTTCTTCGATTCATCCTCGAGCTGCACGTTCAGCACCTTGGACATGTCGGCCGCCGCTAGCTTGGCGTCCTTGGCGACGAGGGCGGTGTAGCGCGCCGTCTCCGGCATCTTCATGCGCCAGTAGTAGGTGAGCAGAGCCGGCACGGCGCCGAGCATGAGGATGATGCGCCAGACGAAGTCTGCCTCCGACCCTATGGACCCGGTGGCGTTGTCCTGGTACGCTGGTTTCGGGTATGCGGCCCGGAAGGCAGCGGAGATTATGAGTGTCACGATACCGCCGGCGAGGATGCCAAAGCCCTGCATGGCGAAGACGGCGGCGATGAAGGCGCCGCGGGTCTTCTTGTTGGCATACTCGGACATGATGGTGGCGGACAGCGGGTAGTCGCCGCCGATGCCGAAGCCGAGCCAGAAGCGGAAGAAGCAGAGCGTGGCCATGACGCTCTTGGGGGTGTGGGCCAAGGAGAGGCCGGACCCGAGGGAGCAGATGACCATGAGTATCAGCGTCATCCCGTAGACGCTCTTGCGGCCGAGCTTGTCGCCGAGCCACCCGAAGAAGAGCTGGCCGGAGAGCGTGCCACAGAAGGCCACGCCGTTGACGGCCGCGGCCACGCCGGGCGGCAGGGTGCCGGGGTTGGGCAGGGACGGGTCGGTGTAGTATATCCGGCCGAGCAGCTTGGTGACGAGGGAGATGCAGAAGAGGTCGTAGGCGTCGGTGAAGAAGCCCATGCCGGCGACGACGATGGCCGTGAAATGGTACCACTGTGTCTTGGCCGCGTCAAGCGCGCTGAGCACCTGCAGCCCTTGCTGCTCCGACCGCGCCATGCTTGCCACACCGAGGACGGAGACCTGCCTGTTGGGTAATGTGTTTGTTTCTGCTCAAATGCCGCGGCTGCTGCGGGTATAAATACAGTACTAGCTATCTCATCTCTGAACTAAGTTCCAGCTGTTCCACTCCTTGTAAGTTGTAACCATTGCTGATCGGGATTGCGGCGGACAAGGACATGATGGTGGACTTTGGGGATCGCAGTGTTCGTTGAACTTGCTTCTTCATCATGGAGCTCCAGCCATCAAAACGATGCTCTAAATTAAGTATTGATATCTCCATTCAGATGAGCCCCAAAGTCCACGGGTTTCACGGTGTCTAATTTCTCGGATCCGTCCTATCCTTATACTCCACTTCTACTACGACATTGACAATAGTACTTGTGATCTCTTCCTGTCGTAGAATCGCGTCTTTAACGCGAACTTACAGTTTATTTTTCAAGCCTGAGGACAGTCGAGTATGAAAGGTTTCATTGACGAGCCCATTTAAATGATTTATAAATGATTTGGAATGGAATATGTTTCTTGGTTTGCGAGAAGATCTTTTGCAGAAAAAAAAAACATCATGATTCCGAAAACAAACAATATGCCGGCAGGACGTTCGAGCGGGAGTGGCCTAGCGCTGGCGGGACGACCGGACGCGGATCCCGTGTTGGTAGGGTTTTTCTTGTGTGAGGCCCGGCAATTTCTATTTTTTCCTTTTTTTTCTTTTGGAAAAAGGTTAGGCTGTTCAGATTCAAATAGATGAACCAGATCCCGTCACACCGAGATAACCAAATTTGGACATGCGAGATCATGGACTCCGGGTAGGCCACCAGGCAAAAAGGGGGGAGGCTAGTCAATATCATGTTATCAACGGTCGGCCTAGACCCGCCCGGCCGAGGTCGGTGGAGTAGGAACCAGGCCAAGATCGAGGTAGAATAAAGTCTGATCTGCAATATTATGATACGTACAATCTACTTACAGACATTGCAGCCAACTCGCCACTTGTAACCTGAGGTCCTCCTCTACTCGGGAGCAAACATTACAACTCCTCTACTCATTCACAAAACTTGCTTAGGAGCACGTGTTAGAGCTAGCTCTTGCATAAGAGCCCACTTACATTCTCTCTCCTCTTCTATCTTCTCCAACTAAACAAAAATATATTATTTTAATCCTTATAGTTAGTTGATTAGGACTTATTGTGCTTGCTCTTAGTTACTCCCACTATAAGTGTCTTAATATGAGAACTCACTTGAGATCCACCATAGAATCGCGTCTTCAACGCGAAGAAACAATTTATTTTTCGAAACTAAAATACTCCCTTCGGATCAGTTTAACGGAGTGCACACAGTGTAAGACAAACTCTGACCATAAATTAATCAAATAAAAGTTTTACCATTAAATCCATATTAAAATAATAATAATATAATTTGTGTGACATATAATTTATATTTTATTTATCAAAATGATAGTCATGTCTGCTAGTCAGAAGGAAGTAGTGAAAGATCGAGATGTCGCCTAGAGGGGGGGTGAATAGGCAATTACAAACTCTTGCGGATTTGTCTTGTATGAATGCGGAATTAAACTATCGTTTAGTTTACAAGCACAAACCCTAAATATGCTAAGCTCAACTAAGTGTAACAATAGCAACTAGAGCTAAGCAAGATAGGCACAAGATATATGTAGCACAAGTGATAGCAAGATATATGTACTTCAAGCACGATGGCTATCACAAGGAGAGAGCTCGGGTATAGAAATAACCGAGGCATGCGGAGACGAGGATGTATTCCCGTGTTCCCTTGCTTTGCAACAAGGTACGTCACGTTTGGAGGAGTGGAGGTCCCACGAAGGATTCCCGCGCCACGAAGGCTCACCCTATTCTCCGAACCACACCCACGAAGGATAATGGCCCTTTCCTTATGGTTAGCTTTTCCTCCGCTCCGGAGATGGCAAGCTCCACAACCACTTCACAAGCTCCACGAAGGAGAAGCCGGGCCTCTTCACAATCTTCTTGAAGAGATCACCGGAGCACCAATCACCAAGCCAACTAGGAGGTTACCCTCCAAGAGTAACAAGCTCACGGTCTCTCACTCGAACAAATCGTGGTGGAGAGCTCAACACTATGCAATGATGCAAAGCAAGAACACCGGAGGTGTTCAAGTCCACACTCAAATCCCACCAAAGCAACGAATGCTAGGATGAGATTGGAGAGGAAGAACAAGGGGAAAGTCAACCAAAGACTCCAAGATCTAGATCCCAAGAGATTCCCTCACTTAGAGAAGAAATGGTTTGGTGGAAGTGTAGATCTAGATCTCCTCTCTCAAATCCTCAAATATGAGCAAGAAAGGTTGGAGGAATCAAGGGGAGAGCAAGTTCTTCAAATAGCAACAATGGAGGTGAGAGAATAGGAAGAACTAGTTGCTCAAGGTGGAAGAAGAGCTATTTATAGCATGGGAGCAAATAAAACTGTTGGGGGGAAAAAGACAAGAAAAACGGGCAAAAACAGCTCTAAGTGGCCAAACAGCCGGCGGCGGATTGCGCTGAGGCGGCCGGTCCCGTCCGGCCCAACCGGCCCAGCAAACTGAGCGCGCGGGCGGCGGATAAGGTAAGTGGCGCGCGGTCCGGTTCAAATCCTGGGCCGGGGTGGTGGCCGGCCGGCCGAGACCGGCCTGGGCCGGGGAGGCCAGCCCATGGCCCGCCGGATGGCACCAGCCACCGGTTGGGCCGGATGGGCCCGCCCGGCCGGGCGGCCGGCCGGCTGCCACGCCTCCTTTTTTTTTCTTTTCTTTTCTTTTCTTTTTATCTTTTTCTCTTTTTCCCTAATAACAATTGCTCCCGAACTCCGAATCGCATGAAACCAATTTTATTTGGAAGATAACAACGAATGCTATCTAATAGAAAGTGAAAACCCAAGAATCTATAGGAGGGGATTTTATCATGAATATAAAAGGTAGAACCTTATATCATGAATAACCGGTAAAATCGCCCAACCACGAAAACGCAATAGAAGATGCATGTGAACTCCGTTTTCGATGAACTTGGGCTTGTTGTAAAGCTAGCAACAAGCTCAAGAACTTCACACCGAGAAATACCAAGAAGCAATAAGAATGTGCAAAGTATGCAAAGGATTGAGCTCCCTAAGACGATGTGATCAAGTTACCCAACCGAAAGCCCCTCTTGATAGTGCGGCTATCTATCCTATAATCCGGTCTCCCATCAACCACCTCGAGACCGGTAAAAGGAAAACCTATCAAGGTCATACCTTTGCCTTGCGCATCCCATCACTTGATCATTGTCGCTTCGTGTATACTCACAAATGCTCCCCCATACACAATGATGGGAAAGCTTCATTGATGCACATCTTCACATGTCCACTATCACCAAATGGACGGCAAGCTTCAAGCATGTGATCCACTCAAGATGCACATCTTGAACTTGCCCCAACCTTGTATCTTCTCATACTCACTTAAGATAGAGCATGGCTAATATTGAGTTCCACATAAGAACTCCATCTTCATTTCTTCTTCTTGATCATATCACATATATATCTTCATACCGATGATCTTGATGCCAATACACAAGGTATATCTTTATCTTCATGGCATCCATACTTGAATCCAACACATGGAGAGCAAGTAGTACCTATGGAATATTCCTTCATATAAACTCAATGAAAACATTAGTCCATAGGGGTTGTCATTGATTACCAAAACCACACATAGGGGCAATATACCCTTACAATCTCCCCATTTTGGTAATTGATGACAACCACAATAAGAGGGTTTATATAATGAATATTAGTGACAAGTACGCAACTTATCCGAGAATAAGTTGTATACAAGAGGTTGTATTTGATATGGTCAAGTAACACAAAGCTATTAGCCCATATCAAAACCGGCTCTACTCACACAACTACAACAAATGCAATGGATGTGAGTAGAACCAATATATATAGAGAAAACTCCCCCACAATGTATGCACGTGTGATGAATCATGAATTCATTGCATATATTGTCAAGATTAACCTTTGGGATAGTTTCCACTATATATATACAACCATGCAAGACATATAGATATGGAATGCATGAGAGGCAAAACACTTAAGCACAAACCAAACTTAAGTATAAAACCATTCCCTTAAACCCTCTAAACTTCTCCCCATTGGCATCGATTGTCAAAATGGGTGAAAAATTTAGAAGGCCAATATAATGTGAGTTCCTCCCCAAAGTGTGCACTTCTCATAATTTGAGTGGAATCAAGTGCACATATCCAATGATGAATACTTGAAGGAAGTCAAACTATATTGAGGATCAAAGATTGCATAAAGATAACATGGTGAAGTGAGCTTCAACAAATAAAGCAAGCAATCAAAGATCCAATTGGACAAACAAAGATATCATGATAAGAGAGATATAGTGCTTCTAAAAATAAGAAAGCTCCCCAAGGTTCGTGCACAATTTATAATGTTTGCATTTGAATACAATATGCACAAACATGGAATCCTCACTCCCTATATATCATTTAGAACACAACTAAGATAAAGAGAGTATGCTTATCAAGAACAACTTTAGTCCAACAATTACGAGATATGAGTGCATGAAGAAAATAAATAAACCAAGCACTCATAAATTTTCTTTACCAACCCACTAAAAACAAGAGGGGTAAAAGATGGTCGGCAAAGAACAAGGATATCAAGATGATGGATTAACGCTCTTATGTATATGAGTTTCTAAAGTGGACAAAGTGATCCATAAAGAAACATGCACACACAAGAGGTTAACAAAATAGATAAGACAAGATATCCAAGATGAAGTCATAAAATATACCAAAGGATGTTTGCTTAAGAAGCATATATAGCCTATGGCTCCAATTTCACTTATGGTATATGAATGAGCTTCAACCAAGTTAAACCTCAAAAACATCACAACTAACAATAAGGGAAATAAAGCTAGTTGGAGTGTTTTGAGAAAGGCAACAAGTATCATAAATATGGATTTATTTCGCAATTTCATCAATATTGCACATAAGAGCTCTTTGAGGAATTGATATGCAATAAATTGCTAGAGGGCATATTTGGGTAGGTGAATCATAAACATGATGTATATATATTCCCAACATATGCATCTTCTCAAATTACTCAAATGTACAATAAAAAGTTTTACTTTAAAAATGAGTTTTCAAGAACCGCAATATTTTTGAAATAAATAATTTCATGCCAAGATACAACCTACAAGAGGTTGGATGCTATATGAGAATGCATGAATAAGATACTTGTTACCGAGATAGCAATGGCTTGATGTAGTAGATAAGAGTTCATCGATCATCCTAGCTTGACTCCAACTCTCATATGGTGACAACACCTTCCTTATAGATGAGACAAGCCTCCATTGCATCTCCAATGTACCTAAAACATTATTCAAGTACATCTTGGTCCCCAAATTTATTGGGTCCAACATGGTTAGACTAACCACAATATATAGGACACACTCCATATAAACATGTGCATATTTAGATGAAGTTTGAATTTCATGCACATCTTAGCCATTTAGGATTTGATGGAGTATATCCTACATAATGGATCAAAAGAAAGCAAGCATGCTACAAGTATAAACAAATTACATATAAGCATGCACAAAACCTTTAAAGATCCAAGAAAGATATACTTTGGACAAAACACCAAAAGAATTAAATAAGGCATAGAGGTGCCACAAAACAAATTTGTTTTCCAAGTTATATCTAAGAAGCAAATCTCAAAAGATTTGTTCAACAAAGTTCAACAAATGAACTAAGAAGAAACCATTGAGCATAGAGGATGAAATAAAGCAAACATGCTCAAAGATTTATCTCATTCAAGCTAATAAAATATGTAAGAAGGAATGAGATAGCAAACTCCCCAAAAGAGCAAGGTTCGAACAAATAAACCAAACCCTCACTTTTCACAATGGCACAATGTACCGTAAAGAAAAGGTATGTATTCCAAAACAAACACTTGATATGATTCAAGAGGATTTATCAAAAGATTTTTCAAAGGGACAAGGAAGACATATGGGAGCTATAAAGATTTCTTGGAAATAAAATAAGGAAGTAAGAAACAATCCAAGGTGAAGATGATCCAAAAATTCAACCACATACAAGGTTATCAATTGTCAAAGACAATGAGTATATTGGAAATAATAATTGACAATTAGTAAGGATCAACTTCACAATAAAAGGCATAGGATAAGTATATAGAATTATGCACTATGCACGGATGAAGATTCTTGATAACTTCAACTAGTCACACAATCACGCACGGCAATGATTAGAATAACTTGAAGCAAACGGTGTCCCAAATAAGATATAGAGATATGTATTTGAGGAAAAACCGCACCAAGAATTTCATATTCAAACAAGGACCCATAAGATGAACAATAAAAGATTTTTAATAAGAATGGAGCTTGTTTGAGCAAACGTGCCACTTAGGTACAAGATAATTAAGAGTATCAACTATAAGTGGCAAAACCTCATATGTTTACATTTCCTAGGTTTGTGATATGTACAAAACATATTACTCCCCCATAATGTGATAAAACATTTCTTCTTATTCAAGAGGCAATTGAAATTCGACTAGAGATGATTAATGGACATTTAGAATTTGAATTTCTCATGAGTATGGCACACCACATAGTGACTAGATAATCTTGCAATATCAATACTAAGTGGTGATACCCATATACACACATTTTATAGAAGGAGAAATGCACAAAGCATAACACTCCCCCAAAATGGGATGTTCCATTAATCACTCAAAGAGAGCCAAATAAAATATCATCAAGATGCATTAGGCTCAAAATAATACACAAGTATATGATGAGTCAAACAAACATACTTGAATACACAAGATAGGTAAGTAAGACACAACACATACACACAAATATTTGGTACAAAACCAAACATGCAAAGGGGCAAGTAACTTACAATATACATGAAGATTTGAAATATAAGTTACCGCAAGGAGGAATATTGGATATAAGATATAGATGATGATCCATATGACTTGGCTTGGTCAAAGTTTAATATATGAAGATCCCTTAATTCTTCATGAAGTAGCCAAATCTCCAATGCCCTCCACACGTACCTATTGATCAAGTTTGAGATTGTTGGTCCCCAACCAAGTTGGGTCCTAAGAGGTTAGTCACAATAGGCTTGGCAACCCAAATGGTTCTTTTCTTGAAACCACTTTGAGTTCCAACAAACTTGGCAAACACATTGCCATCCTTATCCTTCCCTAGAGAATAATCATCATCAACAATTATAGGGTTAGATAAGGTACCACCTAAGCAAGAAGAAGCAAAGTGCCCCTTCTCACGGCATAAGTAGCAAGTGTTCCCCTTTCTCTTCTTTATTGATTTCTTCTCTTGGGGAACAATATCTTGATTCTTCTTGGGAAGTGGCCTATCTTCAACTTGAGGTCGAGCATGAGCTTGACCTTTACCTTGTGGCCGTTCCCTTGTTGTTTCTCACTCAAGTGCTTCTTCTTTTTCTTCAATGGGCATGATCTAACATGATGCCCTTCAACCTTGCACTTGAAGCAAACCAACTTGGCCGGATCCTTGACTTTGTCTTGGCCCTTCTTCTTGTTGCTCTTGCTCTTGGACTTGTTCTTGTTATTGGAGTTGAATCCAAGCCCACTCTTGTCATTGGGGGATTGTTACACACTTAGCATCTTGTCAAGTGCGGATTTCCCTTCATGACGTTTTTCCAAGTCTTTCTTCAAAGAAAGGACTTGGGCCTTGAGCTCTTTGATTTCCTCTACATGGTTAGTAGAAATACAAGTACTAGAGGAAGTAGAAGCTTCATTGTTAGAGCAACAAGGCAAAGTGAGTAATCCAACACAAGGTGTATCACTAGTTTGACTAGATGGATTACAAGGACTAGCACATGGCAATATAGCATTTGTAGTAGAGATTGTGCTAATGTCCATATGAGGCTCACAAGATGTTACCTTAGTGATACTTGCCTCATGAGCTAATTTTAGCCCATCATAGGAAATTAGAAGATCATCATGAGAGCTTGAGAGCTTTTTATGACTTTCTTCTAATTCCCTATAATTGCTAGTTAGCAACTCAAGTTGAGCCCTTAGCTCAACATTCTCCTCTAAGGTAGATGCTTCACAAGAATTAGAGTTAGTAGCACAAGCATCAACAATAGTTTTCTCATTTTCATGCATATAGGATTCAATTTTTTGTGTAAGCATGAAATTAGCATGCTTCTCATCTTTTAGCTCATGCTTGAGGAGAGTGAATCTCATTTCCCCATTTTCAACATGGGACTCCAACTCCACTATGGCTTCCCTATATTTATTCAAGGTATCCATAGAGTGTTCGAGATAAGCACGAGCTTCTTTATTACCACGAAGAGAAGCATATACCATTGCCATATCATGCACCAAGATATTATGTTCTTCATCATTATCATCATCATCACTCTCATCATTAGAGGATGTGTTAGGAGTCAAAGTAGGAGATACCTTTGGTCCATTTGCCATAAGGCACATGTGCATACCGGAGGATGAAGATGAAGATATTCTTGAATCCTCATTTGAAATCATGTCTTGATCCATAGAGTGTTCGGTTTCCTCTACAATGTTAGTCAACAAGCAACTAGAGGAAATAGAAACATTTTGATTATGGGAGCAAGACAAGGCAAGCATATCCTCATGAGATCTATGTAAGCAATTTACACATGATATGCAAGGACTATCAACACAAGCATGGAGATTATTTTCAATGCAAGATGTGTTTAAGTCCAAAGAGGAAACATTGCAATGAGATAGAGATGAAGAGTCATCACTATTGAGCACAATATCAACATTGCAATTTCCCTCACCACTCACCATATCATTACCTTGTGTCTTGCAACACGTTGGTGAAGTGGAAGAAGATGATGACTCATCACGGCCAGAGGTGGAACAACTTGGAACTCTTCATGATGTGAAGGGGAAGAGAGCTACTTGGAGTCACCACCGACCAAATGAGAAGTGGATCCACCAAACATTTCCTTAAGCTTGATCCACATCTCATGAGACGACTTTCACTTTATATATATCAAGAACCTACGAAAATCGGGTCTCAAGGAGAATAAAAGCTCATTAGATACTTGAGCTTCAAGATGTAAGTTTTTCTCATCCTCTAAAGATAGATTTTGAGAATCCATCGGAGGAGAAAAACCGACATCAAGAAATTGCTCTATATGTCCGAAGATTACAAAGCAAGCAATTACGCCACAAAAGATAATTTGTGCCATTAAAGACAATTGTGTCATTGTGCACTATACTAGCCGACATCTTTACTCTCAAGGCGGTGAAGCCTAAAACAAGGAGAGACCTTGCTCGATACCAATTGAAAGATCGAGATGTCGCCTAGAGGGGTGAATAGGCAATTACAAACTCTTGCGGATTTGTCTTGTAAATGCGGAATTAAACTATCGTTTAGTTTACAAGCACAAACCCTAAATATGCTAAGCTCAACTAAGTGTAACAATAGCAACTAGAGCTAAGCAAGATAGGCACAAGATATATGTAGCACAAGTGATAGCAAGATATATGTACTTCAAGCACGATGGCTATCACAAGGAAAGAGAGCTCGGGTATAGAAATAACCGAGGCACGCGGAGACGAGGATGTATTCCCGTGTTCCCTTGCTTTGCAACAAGGTACGTCACGTTTGGAGGAGTGGAGGTCCCACGAAGGATTCCCCACCACGAAGGCTCACCCTATTCTCCGAACCACACCCACGAAGGATAATGGCCCTTTCCTTATGGTTAGCTTTTCCTCCGCTCCGGAGATGGCAAGCTCCACAACCACTTCACAAGCTCCACGAAGGAGAAGCCCGGGCCTCTTCACAATCTTCTTGAAGAGATCACCGGAGCACCAATCACCAAGCCAACTAGGAGGTTACCCTCCAAGAGTAACAAGCCCACTCTCACTGTGGTGGAGAGCTCAACACTATGCAATGATGCAAAGCAAGAACACCGGAGGTGTTCAAGTCCTTTACACTCAAATCCCACCAAAGCAACGAATGCTAGGATGAGATTGGAGAGGAAGAACAAGGGGAAAGTCAACCAAAGACTCCAAGATCTAGATCCCAAGAGATTCCCTAGAGAAGAAATGGTTTGGTGGAAGTGTAGATCTAGATCTCCTCTCTCAAATCCTCAAATATGAGCAAGAAAGGTTGGAGGAATCAAGGGGGAGAGCAAATTCTTCAAATAGCAACAATGGAGGTGAGAGAATAGGAAGAACTAGTTGCTCAAGGTGGAAGAAGAGCTATTTATAGCATGGGAGCAAATAAAACTGTTGGGGGGAAAAAGACAAGAAAAACGGGCAAAAAAACAGCTCTAAAAGTGGCCAAGCCCGGCCGATTGGGAAGGCGGCCCGGTCTGTCCGGCGGAGGCCCAGAGCCGAGCGCAGCAGCGCGCGGGGCGCGGATAAGGTAAGTGGCGCGCGGTCCGGTTCATCCCGGCCGGGGGTGGCCGGCCCCGGGGAGACCGGCCTGGGCCGGGGAGGCTGCCAGGCCCACTGCCTCCGGATGGCACCAGCCACCAGGCCGGTTGTGGCCGGAGCGCGGCCCGGCAGGCCGGGCGGCCGCCGGCTGCCACGCCTCCTTTTTTTTTTTCTTTCTTTTCTTTTCTTTTATCTTTTCTCTTTTCCCTAATAACAATTGCTCCCGAACTCCGAATCGCATGAAACCAATTTTGTTTGGAAGATAACAACGAATGCTATCTAATAGAAAGTGAAAACCCAAGAATCTATAGGAGGGATTTTATCATGAATATAAAAGGTAGAACCTTATATCATGAATAACCGGTAAAATCGCCCAACCTCGAAAACGCAATAGAAGATGCATGTGAACTCCGTTTCGATGAACTTGGGCTTGTTGTAAAGCTAGCAACAAGCTCAAGAACCTCACACCGAGAAATACCAAGAAGCAATAAGAATGTGCAAAGTATGCAAAGGATTGAGCTCCCTAAGACGATGTGATCAAGTTACCCAACCGAAAGCCCCTCTTGATAGTGCGGCTATCTATCCTATAATCCGGTCTCCCATCAACCACCTCGAGACCGGTAAAAGGAAAACCTATCAAGGTCATACCTTTGCCTTGCGCATCCCATCACTTGATCATTGTCGTCGTGTATACTCACAAATGCTCCCCCATACACAATGATGGGAAAGCTTCATTGATGCACATCTTCACATGTCCACTATCACCAAATGGACGGCAAGCTTCAAGCATGTGATCCACTCAAGATGCACATCTTGAACTTGCCCAACTGAACCTTGTATCTTCTCATACTCACTTAAGATAGAGCATGGCTAATATTGAGTTCCACATAAGAACTCCATCTTCATTTCTTCTTCTTGATCATATCACATATATATCTTCATACCGATGATCTTGATGCCAATACACAAGGTATATCTTTATCTTCATGGCATCCACACTTGAATCCAACACATGGAGAGCAAGTAGTACATATGGAATATTCCTTCATATAAACTCAATGAAAACATTAGTCCATAGGGGTTGTCATTGATTACCAAAACCACACATAGGGGCAATATACCCTTACAAGTAGTACAATCAATTTTGAAAGGTTTCATTGAGGAGCCCATTTAATGGTTTGGAATGAAACATGTTCCTTGGTTTGCGAGAAGATTTTTTGCTTTCACCAGAACATAAGATCTTGCGGGTATACGGTGTACTGCTTACATTCATTGAGTTAGTTTTGTACAATAGTAAGGTTGATCATAATGTATAGTACTCCCTACGTTCCTTTCTATAGTGCCTATAGATTTTTGACATTTATTTCAGAATATAAGATTGTACCTTAGCTTTTTTTCAATTACCCACTCCCCGTTCAGCTCCCAAATCGTTCAGCTCCCAAATTTGTTATGGTAAGTTAGGAAGATATGGATCTCCCAAATTTTACGTTGATCTCAAATTGTTCAACTAGGGGTCTTGTGTAAAAAATACTCTTGCGCTAATTTCCGTGCCAAAAAACTATAGGCACTATAGAATACTTCCTCTGTTCCATTCTATAGTATATGATACTTGTATGATATTATTTCTATAAGGTAGTATTATATAGTAGTATCATAATCTCATAAATTTATTGTTTTGTAGAATCTTAATGAAAATATGTGTATAAGATCTACTACGTATTTGCTATTATTTTTTCTCGTAATATACGCTATGATATATTATCTAACTATGTTACTCTAATTCTATCTCTCCTCCTTAATTAGATGCTACACTAGCATTCTTGTGAGCCTACGCGATACTAGTATCTAACATACTAGCACTATAGCCCGTCTAAGAGGCGGAACCAGCAGTTTTTTTTCCTTTTGCAAAACGCAACGTTCGTAGATACTACGCCTATCTTTGTATATGAAGTGCCTCTCTATAAACGCAAACACTAACACGTCCTATCTTCATGAGCATCTACTTCACCACAGATATCTCACTACTGACGCCACCTCCAACTAAAAAAATGGTCTTTCTTCTCGGTAATAACTGGTGCCGTCTCACACCTTCGTGGAGTTCATAACGCGTTGCTGGGATCCACGAGAATATGCTGCGTGTGACGCACATTAAGGAAACTTAAACAATCTTCCTTTAACATAAGTTTGATGACTAATTTGGCCAGTTCGAATTGCCTGTCTATCAACTAAAAAAAGGCGTGCCCAGGCAAGCCGTGCTCGATAATAACAAACACAAAATCAAACAGCCCTTGTTTGATCGTCTGTCCTCCCTGTCGTGTGGCGTCAATCCAACCGGATACCTTGTGGTCGGCCGGCACACGGCAATGCAGGAGAAAGTACCCGGTGTATGTCTCGTTCCCGTCGCAGTCGAGACGACGAGCTCGGGACGTTTCCACGAGAAAAATAAGTGGCAAAATATGCACTGTCAATATTAATATTTATAATCATTCCAGCGAGAACGCAGAAAGGATACTTCAAATGTGCTTGGGTATATCCCTTAAGCCGTTGACTAACGGCGTCCAAGTAGCATTAAATAAGAGAACGGAACGGATATGGAATGATCCCAGGTATATCCGTTATGCAGTTGACCAGCATCATTGCATTGGGATAAAATATATACATATACACATTGTATATTCTCACATGATTGGTGCAAATTCAAACCATCTAATTATAGCCGCTCCTTTTTGTAATCCTCGTCCGATGCTTCAGACTGATTCAATCCAACGATAGGAAAGTGGTCCGATGGGAAGCTGGGGTCGGCATCCGATCGACATTTTTCTCTATTTTACTTTTAAGTAGTGTCACAATTAGAGCTTGTAAACATTAACTGTTGAAAACAACGCTAACATTACTTCTACCTATTAAAGACATTCTAGCTAATGGGCCTGAGAAAACCAAGATGGCCTCCTTCATGCCTGCTTGTGTCAGTGTGCAAGGGCGTTCGCCTAGCGACATAGGAATAGAAGACTTTTCTCCTATTAGGAGAATCAAAATTGCATTTTACCTAGACAAAACGTGTGTCTCTCATTTTACAACATACAGTGTGGCTCACATCGTTGATAGGGTGATGAACAAAAAAACAGAAAAATGTGTAATTAAGCTTCTATTATGTGCACTCCATAATCAATCAGCTTTTGCGCGAGATACGGCAACATCATTCCTAAGATGGTCCAAGCGACTTCAGCTTCTGCATTTGTGGATTCAACAAGAGAGTACAGTCTGTCAATATGCATATCAACAGTTCTATTCTATGTTTTGGAAACTGCAAATTAACATTCCCAAGATATGATTATGGTATATCTCTCTTGTATTCAGCAGCGCTATCTGATGAAAAGGTTGGAGAACTTTGAGATATTCTGAAAGTACACAAAAGAAAGGTTTACCGAGATAAACTGTGGAGGGTCATCAATGCTAGAAGACCCCAAGACGATTTCTCTCTTCAACTTCATAGTTAGCGTGTGCGCTGTCCGTAGCTGATCCATTGAAATACCAAATCGGTAAGAACATATAGTAGTTGCATAGTACAATGAGAGCTAGCAAATCATTTCGTAGTAAACAACATACTTCTGACCGAGTTGCTCCGCCAACCATGAAGACAAAAATCCGGTTGCCTAGCCTCTTGAAGTCACCTGATGCGTGTCTCAAGACCGCAGAGTCACTGCCATCAAATATATGGTTACAGGAAAGCAGCAAGAAAGTGTGAAGCCGATCAGAGCAATTTATTCTTGGAAAATTTGTATGGCGAGGAGGGGTTAAGATGAAAAACTATCTTCAGTGAATACCTTGATTGACCATCATCAGAGTTACGAGACTTAGCATATTGTGGTGTGCGCCGTGATCTCCTAGACATGGGTTGTGGATTTTGTGCTGGTTTTGCCGCCGACCCACTTTGTGCGGTCCCTTGAGCAGTAGGACTTGGTTCACTTAAAGATGGGTATTCGTTTAGCGGTAATTCACCTTTGCTCAGCTTCTCGATCAACTCCTGTTGAAAACCCATGGAACTTCAGTCATTATTTTAGGTATGACTACTATTTTTAATCACCAACGGATACAAGTTAATTCTATCAAAATCACTTATACTACATTTGTCTAGTTCAGTTTGTTCTGAAACATATTTGAATATTTGATCAAGAGAATGAAGGCCACATTCTTAAGTGCCACGTAAATTTTGGAACCGTGTTCATTTTGGTTCCAGCAAATGTTAATTGCAGCATTGCATGAGATAGGTATTGATTGTGTGACACAGGGAACAAAGCAGATAAGCAGATATTTCATGAATAATAGGGAACTTAGTAGAAATAATGAAATATTACTATCACGTGCCTCTATAAGTGGGAAAAAACGTGATAATGCCCAGCCTTCCTCACCATCCTGTCGTTCTGTCCTAACGCCAGTATTTTTCTTCTGGTGTGAAAATTACAAACATGTTAGTTCAAGGCAATAAAGTACAGGTTTTAGTTAAAATGACTTAACCTTTTGTGCGTCAAATTTGAGAGAGAAACCGCCAGCCCGTCCTGTCTTTTTTGCATCTGAACCAACCAAGTATTGTAAGCTTTTTATTACCTTCATATCATCGGATGGTAGTTTTGCTAGCTGCAGAGTCAATAAATGGCTCACCATATCAGATAGACATGAATAATCAAAATTGTTAATCCAATTTTTTTTTGCGATGTACTCTTGAGTTACCCAAACGACAGTATAACCATTAAGCATAGATGACATATACAGATCTCAAGCTGGGTAATTGCTTTCTGTGGTAGGTAGCAATATGAGATGGTTTATAAGCTGGGCTAGGTGGAGTCAGCTTGTAAGTGACTTCTCACTATCTTGTTTTTCTTCCAAAAGTAGATAAAATTTAAATATAGGCCCAATAAGCTGTTTGTTTGCACAAATCTCAATCTTACAAACCCCATCAATCAGTGGATCCAAAGAGATCCATGGCCATAGGCATATATGCCTATAAAAGGGGGGAAGCGTAACACATCATCATGATCCTGCTAACCATGTGATTGAAAGATTTAGGTCTCCATTTATCCATCTACTCTTACACCACCTAGCCCAGCTTAAAAAAGGAAAAAAAAAAGTGTGCAATGTGGTTTAATTATTTCTCATAAGCGCATGCAACAACTGCTCGTCTGCTCTATCAGATTTAAGCAGAATAAATTCTATAAAGGCATATGCAGTCTCATATGACCCAACAACATATGAAGCAACGAGGTTAGTTACTTAGTCCCATAGTAGTCTGCTTCCACGCTCCTAACTAGCGAAAAAACAGGTTTAGTTCCTAACCTATACATAATTGCTGCAAGCATTACATAGTTCATAAGCCATAACTCAAGCAATGCAAAACTTGATATGAAGTACCTGCATCAACTTGTCCCCTTTGTCACCTTCAAACTTGTCAGGACATACAATTGCATATATAATCAGCAATCTCAATTTGTTTTCTTGACTCATATTCTGAGCAACAGAACAAACATGTCAAGCTAAGCAGAACACTATGCGATAAAGACTTAGCAGTGAGCCTTTTTTAATTTTCTCTTTCTATACAGACCTGCTTTGACCTGAGGATATTGATCACCTCCTTGGCTCCTGCATCTCCAAAAACTAGATCCTGCTCCACCTGCCCAATGTCACGGAGCCCGTACTCCCTGATGAACTTATTAATTTTTCCAGCAATCTGAGCACAAGCAGAAGAGATCAAACAAAAGTATCAGGATTTCTATCACTTTGAAATTAGACATGAAGCTTACCATAATAGGTTTACTAAGGCATATGCTGTGAACTAAATATGGCACATATACAGGTCATCAATGTTTTTTAAAAACTTCTGCTTGCTTTAACCTGGATGCTAAACTTAGTTCAGTAAACTTTACATATTGTGCTATGAGTAATCATGTTGCTTTACATGCACTGTAGTCATACATATTAAATATAGGTACCGGCAGAGACTGCAGAGTTAATGTATGCATTAGATAACTGCCCATGGATTGAATCCACTAGGCAATAGATGTAAGAAAAATACCAGTGTGCCCCATTTAACTTGAATTCACCAGAATATCAATAATATAGCATCTTTTTTTCACATTTTTTTCAAAATTCTCATAAATCAAGGAAATAGTAATTTATCTTCTGCAATGCTAAACAAAATAAGGACATGATGTATGAAAATATTATGAAAACAATAATTTACCTCTATATGGAGGGTCAATTTCTCAACTTGCTCACTGTATTGTGGCAAAGCTTGAACAATCTTCTGGAGATCTGTGGTTGAGACTTCACCACCATCTCTAATTGAAATGGAAATATCATAAGCTTGTATTGTAAACAGAATGTAAAGATAACCATGCATTCTTTATTTCTGTGGCCACACTTTCACCAGAAAATAATCTGCTAGTTGATATACCTCTATACTAAAATATAAACTAGGTTACATAGTTTTACCAGAAAGGATTTCTGTACTACGCTGATGGCTTGGTTGGTTTGGAAGCACCTACAACACAGCGATCTTTGACGGCGAGTAACCAGTCATCAAGGAGGATGCCAAGACTTGGTAGCTGGGGCCCATCTTAGTGTAATGGCGTAGGTGTTGTATTGGGTTCAGCAACTTGTAGTTTAGGACGCATGGGCTTGTAAATAACCTCTTATTCTTCTATCAACGCACCAAGACACAAAGCTTTTGCACTTTCTCGAAAAAACAAATTTATTTACTAGTAGTCCAGATTCAAAATATAACCAGTTGTTCAGAAAAGAGCAATATATCACAGTAAGATATAGATCAAAACATGTCAGACCTACAGCTAACTATGTTGGAGATAAATAACAAACACAACGAATACAAAAAGGTAGGTTGTATATCAGCTAGAATGGTAAATAACACCAATGCACAGGCATCTGCTAGCAGCATACCATACTGCACTCCACTCTGTGTTGAAACATTTACATTTGTATTACTTTCAGAACAAGAAATAACAAGCACCTTGAAAGTTGTGCTGCTTTATTCTTTGAGACAAAGGTATTCATCTTCTCATACAACCTCTCACTGGCCTGTCATTCAAGTTAGTGTTATAAGGCATAGACCAAAGTATAGCTGAACAATCTCAAATACCGACATTACTCACATCAGCAATGTGAGTATGGCGAAGCTCTATCCAGAGAGGATCTTGATCCTCCAACAAAGCCTCCTTCTTTTCAGGATCTGATCCCGCTTTTGACACCTTCGAACAGAAAAGTAAATCAGAATGCAAGCTAAGATAAAAATGTGTCTTGTAAATTACTTTATATCACAGGCACCTCATATATGTATTTGTTGCCATCCATCTCGAGTAGATCATGGCACATTGCATCATAGATCCATTCATGAATAACAGGTGCTATCTTTGCAATCATAAGAAATTGTCGTAAGTTGTATGAAACAGTTCTTTGCCATACTTATAAAATAAACAAACTATTGAACAGTTCTAATTAAGAATGTAAGGTATGCTTTAGCACCTGATCTATAGGCCTGTCCAGAATGAGCAGTTCACATGTCTCCTTCTGGGGAAATTCAGGAATTGTTGACTTATATTTGGAAACGATTTCATAAACAGCGTTAGCTAGCCATTTTGGAACCATGTCAAATTTTGGTGCTATTGATGGGTCTGCACTTTTGGGTGCACGATACCGCACACATGGAAATTCCTGTAAGCGCTAAAATTAGCTTCTTGTTTCGAATAACAATGTTATACTCAATTGATCACACATGACAAAACAAGGATAAACCATGAAAAGACTGCATTCCTAACTAGCATAGGAGATGTTCATAACTGTAGGTTACCAGAAAATAGTGTGGTAGTCTATATAATAAATGGTCAGTTGTTAAACATCCACGAGGTGAAGGTATAGCTAGTCACAGGAACATGCTTCAAGAGACTGCCAAAAATCAAGACTATGTGTTTCACTTCAGGAAATTGTTTCGAGGCGTGCATCAATAACCATGTCATATTACACGGATCTTGCTGAAATTCAACACCTTATCAATTTTGGGTGGGTTCAAGGAAGGGGTGTTCATGTTATGGCCCAGGGAATGGGAGTGCAAAAGTTGGAAAGCAGAAATGCGAAGTGTCACCGAGATTTTTCAAATATTGAGCAGATATCAAAAGTTGTAGCATCCCACTGGTGACCATGTCCATATACCATCAGAAACATTCACTACAGGTGCTGGATTAAAATATATAAGTAGGAAAATCTATTGATGATATGCTGAAATCAAGTAGTTTCCTAGTGATTTTGGAGCAAGTTGTCATTTATGAAATGACACAATAACTTAAGAGTGTAGCATAAGAACATATATGTTGTTGTACTAATTAGCACAGTATTCATGAGTAGATCATAGCAAATGAAGTTTCTTAACATACCTTCAACGATGCAAATGTGGTAGCTATGCGAATAGCCATAGTGCTTATGGTGTCGTTGAAGTTTTTCGAATTATGCCCATTTGCACTATATAGTTCAGTCAGCGCCATATCATGGTCAGTTACAAACCCCTACAGATATGTCACCCGTCATCATCAAAACTATGGTTCCTACCATCAAAGTAAAGGATGACAAACCCAAACATAAAATTAGAAATTTAGGCAAAATGGCATGAAATGCTTTCACCACCAAATGAATCATGAATGTTCCAGATGCTTGCAAACTTTCGATTCAAAGATGAACCAGTTAATTTCCTAGATAGTGCAAATGCATTCTATAGTGGCCAACAATTTCCAGGAAATATTAAATTTATTTTAACCTACAGTTGGTCCTTTATATGCCCACTGCCCATGTTGCAATCGACTCAAACTATATAGTTAATAATAACAAAAGAAAGAAAGAAAGCAATCAACCAAGAAAGCAATGAGATCATATAGAACGGAGATTATGAGTACCTGCATGTCGATAGCAAAAAACTCCAAATTCATCTGCAATTGATAGAACCATGGCATCAGAAAACTTACCGCCGAAGAACATCAGAGTTGAAGGTATACAAAAAGTAACCTCTCTTAGTGCACCAATGCGTGGTATCACACTCATGTCATTCTTAATGTAAGTCACCAGGTCCTTGGGAATTGGTGAACTGAAGAAGATGTATGCCCTAAAAGTTGAAAGGGAAACCTTTAACATGTATGTCAAAGTTTGTTATATATGAAGCTTCTGCAGATGATATTCCAGCTGTGAATTGAAATCTTGGTTTAACATACTTCCTATACAGCGGACATCTCCCAGACATGTCGGATAGAAGCATTATGACACTGCAGATCACCAAGCTTACATATGAGAGAGTATTCAAGAGAATGTAACATCTGTCATGGACTATATAAGTAAAAACGAGGACTATATAAGTAATAACGAACTAGTGATGCATGTGGTCCATCACTAGGGTACCTTTACCCTCTTTAGTCTAAAAAATGAAATATAACTTTTGTCCATGACATCATCAAGTTAGTTCATTTTTTGAACTAAAGAGGATAGAGGGTACCATAATGATGGACCACTTGCATCTATATAGCGAAGTAGCAAAAGAGCTCCCAAAAGAACCAAGAAGAACCAGCATAAGCTTAAGTTAAAGAAAGCAAGAAATTAGGACCTATGATTTTGGGTGGGGATACATAAAATTCTTGATATATTGAGCAGTCACTAGAAGAATCACATACGGGACCAAAATTCTAAGTGTATTTACTTGCAATTATGTTGTGATGCTTACGGAAAGGGAAAGCCAGAAAGATCAATCGTGATCAGTTATTTACTTTTCTTTCAGTGGCTGTAGAAAGTAGATGGCATCCATTGAAGGCATGGGCTCCCTTCGCTTGAACAGATCTTCTACCACTGCAGGAAAAGACATTCAGGTCAGTGAGCTACCATACCTCCACATAAACAAAACAACCAGATTCGCGGGAGCACTATTGGCTGAATTGGGGACCTCTGAAAAGGTACTCCTGAAGTAGTAAAAACAGTAATAATAGCATGGTATCACCATATGCTTACTTCTAAACGCTCACATATCCAGGTTTTGGGCAACTTACACGAAATCCCTGCATCAGTAATTTCCGCCATCTTGCAAGCATAACCAATGATCTTTACGGTAAATTTATCCATGATAAGAACCTGTGCAAGAATCAAGCTAAAAACCGTTACTGTTTTTTGCCTGAAGGTCCTGATAAGTAATACAGATATCATAGCTGAGGAGGAGCTTAAAATGATGGGGTCTTCAAACCCCAGTCACAAGTGTCCGCATTTCACAGGTAAGATTCGCACATCATGTTTTAGAAATGAATCATCCTGTATGAACAAATACTCTGCTAAACCGCTATATCATGATACGTGATGGAAAGCATGCATGGTAATTTTGCCAGTGGTGTGAAAACTGCACGTATTACTTATCTGGACCATTTTGTTGTTGGTGGTGTGTAAACGCTGAAACAGGATATGAATGGTACTACCATTTAGAGAAAATGGCACCGCCCTTTGATTCTATATAAAACAAAAATAAGAACGAATATGGAAGGGATTGATTACCCTGTGAATTCTAAAAAGGATTACATTTCGGAGCGGAGGTACTCGCTCCTATCCAAATTACTTGTTGCAGATTTCGGCAAAATGTTGCCGAAAATCTTCACTGAATCCACGACAAGTAATTTGGATCGGAGGGAGTAGTATAATCTAGGTTCAAAATGTCATTTGCGTGTGAATTTGAGCAGATAGTGCAGGCGGTGAGTAATGCAAGCTCTGCACGCATGCGTGCGTACCTTCCATGCGCTCTTGTTTTCCTTGTCTTTGTCCGGCTTCAGCATATCCTTAAGTATCCCTGCGGAGAAAGGAGCAGAGAGATGCACAATTCAGTGAGGCGTTCTTGATCGTGGCCACCCCAAAGAGTAGAGCCGGGGGTCAGGGAGGAGGCGGTGGGTGCGTACGGTCGCGGCAGACGTTGCGGAAGATCCTGGGGTCCTCGCCCACGCCGCTGAATTCCGCCCCCGACATCGACATCTCGCCGCCGCCGCCGCCGACTCGATCCGACCAAAGATGTCCGGCACCGCCACGGCGACAACCGCACCGCCCCTCTCACGCGCGTCTCCCTCTCCTCCCGCCCACATACACTCTATATCCTGATTTAGCTGGTCGGGAATGTTGATGGAGGGTGGAGGGCGCGAGCAAGAGGGAGCGTGGGGCTCGCAGGATGAACCGGGACGAGATTCCCGCGGGGAGGAGGACATGGATGGAGGAGGGAGAGAGCGAGGCCATGGCGGGTGTCACACGACGTGAATCCTTGTCTCCCATGTCTCGGCGACGGAGACATGAGCAGCAGCCATTTCACCCAAATAAAAAAGGGAAAATTTGCCACACTGTTAAGCGTTTAAGGCGTTTACTGAAACACACCGTTCAATTATCTTTACTATTAAATGGGAGTTGGTCGTTTGACACTCAACGCACTTTGGTGGTCGTCATTGAAAGCATCTTGTCCGTCCAATTTAATCGCACAGTTTTCGTTTCATCCGATCTAATTAGGAAACAATCAAGTGCGGTATCAATCAATCAAGCGAGCATTAAAGTACTTGGCAAAAATCTTTTAATGCTTTGCCCTCAGCCTTTTTTCTCTGACGTACAAGGAAACAAATATCCTCACGCATGGAGTATTTTCCATTTTGCATATATCCCACTAATTGCTCAATCTCAATCAAAAATCAATTACAAATCAATACTTTCCGTACCTCTACAATATTTTTCTTTACTATTAAATGGGAGTTGGTCGTTTGACACTCAACGCACTTTGGTGGTCGTCATTGAAAGCATCTTGTCCGTCCAATTTAATCGCACAGTTTTCGTTTCATCCGATCTAATTAGGAAACAATCAAGTGCGGTATCAATCAATCAAGCGAGCATTAAAGTACTTGGCAAAAATCTTTTAATGCTTTGCCCTCAGCCTTTTTTCTCTGACGTACAAGGAAACAAATATCCTCACGCATGGAGTATTTTCCATTTTGCATATATCCCACTAATTGCTCAATCTCAATCAAAAATCAATTACAAATCAATACTTTCCGTACCTCTACAATATTTTTTTACTATTATATTCCAGTTGGTCGTACGTCATACAACGCGTTTGGTGAAGGAGATTAGGAACATCCTGATCGTTAATCTGCATCCGTCTCACGTACCCCGTACGATGCATTTCCTTATTTTGTTAGCACAATCAAGTCAAATCCGAAGAAAATGTTTTTGCTTTAAATCAAATCATCTCTTTCCTTATTTTGTTAGCACAATCAAATGCTCTCTTTCCTATTTTGTTTGACGTCAAAGATTAGTACGGTACATTCCTAGGTCTGTTCCCGCACCGGCTTTCGTATGGGCATGAGGCATTTAATTTCGCCGCACAAATAATCCGCACATATTGATTCCATTCTCGTGATTTCGGAGCCTCCTTGGTCCTTACTATTGATGCCAAATTGCCAATCTTCTTGCATTTTCCTTTGCACATCAAAATCCTTGTCACCGTCCTACCCTAGAAGGCCCGCCGCCCTCTTCTTCTTGAAAAATCCTCTGGCGGTCGTCGCCCTCTGGCATCGCCGTCATCCTCCCTGCCTGTCACCGGTTGGATCTCGCGCCTGTCACCCCCCTATGATGGTTTTTGTCGATTCCAACTCCTGTATGTCTAGCGAGAATGATTATATTTCAAGAAAAGTCATCCCGCCGCTCGCACCTTCCTCCGAGCACGTCGCTCTCCCTCCTGTCGGCTGTCGCTGCATATTCCGGCCTCCGCGCTTCTCACTCTCGTGCCCAAACTTGGCGCTTGCTGTCGCCGCAGGCCGCGTGGCGCTCGTGGAAGCGGACGAAGAGTAGGTCAAGGAAAGACCTGGGCGAGTTGTTTAGCCAGGTGTGTATAGCCAGGCAACCAGATGTGCACGGGGATGACAGTCTCGTCTCTCGTGGGTGATGAGCAGATGGCGGGCGCCGGAGACACGTAGGGGCATCCCACTCGTGATGTAGAAGAAGAGATTTACAATTTTGTTTACTGCTATCAAGTATGAAAATCTTGAGTTTGTAAAATTTGATTTGGAGACCTCATACACAGCTGAAAACTTTCTAATGTGTTGAGATAACCATGGCTTTTGATCTGAATGTTATTTTGGTGCTCATCATTTTTTTGACTGCAGATCTTTTTTCTTTGGCTTGTAGGTGGCTTTGCCGTGGCTGTCCTCTTACGGGAAAATTTTGATAATTTTTCAAGGAGTTAGCAATATGAAGCTTCTGATCTTCTTACGAGGAATAAAATACAACCACTTTACGAGCTCAACAATTTTGGGAATGCAGAAGTCGGCCAAATGAGTAATGAATCAACGCCAGAGCTGTTGTTTGCGATTATTGGGCGGAATGTAAGACATGTTGCTTCTGGAATGCCACATGATACTGGAATATTCATCTTTTATGTTTCTACACTAGCATTGTACTGTTTGTATTCTGAAAACAATGACCATATACCTACAAGCACAGGTATTGGATTGTAATTTGCAAGGAGGTTTATTGTCTTTTCTTCCTATTGAAACGTGGGATCTTCACTTATCACTTTACCTTAGCTGGAATAGATTAAGAAGAATCTTTCAGTTTCTGCAATGCAATCATCCAACCATCACTTTTACACATAATTGTACATCGTTGATAAATACTATATATATGCTCTCAAATTGTGAATATTTTAGAGGATGAACAATTGTGAAGAATTGTGAAGTTATATGTTTTGGTCTCCAGTACTTTGGCATACTTGTGTATTAAGCTTTTTAGATCTTCAGTTGAATACCCATGAGCAGTTATACGACTAACAGATATGCATATTTTATTCTTGCACTCAAAGACAAATTTTCAGGTGATAAGATTCTAATTATCCTACACGTTAATATGCTGCATTTCTGATCTATAAATACCTTCTTTTGGTTCATCGACATGCACATCATTAACTGATGCTTTACTCTCTGTTGGCTTAGATTAAACAAAGAATGGGAACACAACCTTATCCTTTCTCATGCAAATCCTATGAAGAACGGTTCGCAAGAGCAGGGCTGAAAGAAGTGCTATTCATCAAATTACATAACAGTAACATGCAATCGTGCAGGTTATTTTAGCACGACTTCTGAATTTTTCAGTTGCAATATATGTGTTGTTTCTTTTGTTTCTTTCACCATTGAAAAATAGCAATTGTTTTACTCGTGATACGGATTTTTTTTGTGTCCCAAGTTGTGGATAATATAGCATGCCCTCAGTCCCACATTTTATAATATGCCTCTTTGTTATTAGCAAAGTTTCCCCCCTCCATGATTGTCCAATCTATCTCATGTGCTCCAACTGGCATGGGCAGTCCAGCCCAGTCCAAAAATCTTGGGCCAAGCCGGGCTTGCATGTCAGGCCGGGTTCGGGCCTGATATTAGAGTTCGAACGTCGGGTCAGGCCAGGTTCGGGCTTACATGGAAAATGATTTATGTTTAGTTTGGGCAGTGCTTGTCGGGCTAGGCTTTTGTCCGTTTGGGCTGGGTTCGGGCCTGGTTTATAAGCCCGAAGGTCCGGTCGGGCTCAGGACCTGGGGATTTAGGTTCGAGCTTTTTCGGGCCTGGCCCGAAACCCGGCCCGGCCCGAGAAATGCCCAGGTGTATCATGTGCTGCCTCCTCTGGTTTGGGGAGGTCGTAGGTTCGATTTCTTGCATGTGCTAATTTATTTTCCGTGACTGGGACTTCTACCGGTTAGACCTGCAGCCGGTCTGTCTGGTTTTTCAAAAACCACCGGTCGGGCCGCAGTTTGGGCGGTTTTCACCAGTTCACATGCGCGGGCGGTCAGTGTGCTTAACAAACCGGTGGAGGCTCCGGTTCCCTTTTTTCCTTGTTGACGTCCACTCCGGTTTTCAAAACAATGCTCCAAATGTAAGCTATCACAGTTTCTACCTCTTCCTCGACTTTTCAGACCCATTTTACTAAGATAATATTAGATAGGTAGTGCCCCTGATTTAATGCAGTCAATATGTTGTTATGATACCAGAGATTTTACTCAGGAAAGGGTAAGCGGAACCGCAGCCGATCGATATTTTTGTTTGACGCAATTAAAATTTGATGCTTCCTAACGTGACACACAAAGATTTTACTATGGTTATTACATGCAACTTTAAGTGAGTATCTTTTGACTATTCGTACTTAATTTTACAAGTTTTCTAAATAAAACTAACAATTTGTTTCTTTACTTTAGAGAATGTTATGTGCACATTTGTAAAGTATATCAAGTCTGAAATTCTCCATGTTCTTAATTTATCCATGTAGTCATGTACACTGGTGGATCTCAAGATATCAACACGTCATTAATTTTGGGACTATGTTATCCAGGCTTTATGAGCAAAACCGGCAAATGTTTTAGTTGTGACTATAGGACCATTTAGTTAAGATATATAAATTAGAATTCTCCTTTACTAGCCCTGTTATACCAACTATATGATGCATAATTTTCGGAGTTGTATGTATCGTCTCACATTTCTGACAAAATACAATAATTAATGCTTGCATACTTTGTTTTTTGTTTAGCTGCAATTAATGGATTGTAATTTTATTTAGTAATTTAAAATGCATGCTCTTTCCTTCTCAGCTTCGATGGTATTGCTGTTAAGATGTAAAAATTGTTCATTTACATGTCTGTTGAGAAAAAGAACTCAAACAGCCGTAGCAACGCACGGGCATTCAACTAGTGTCTTTAACATATCACCTAGCTAAAAACAGAAATTTTTTCACATTATCTTCAAAACCTATCATTCTAGAAAAAGTACAAAAACTTCCTTTTTTAGTTAGGTGATGTGTTTCGAGTTCTGACAAATGTGTCACATAATTGTAATGGTACCGGGTAAAGACATAATCGGGCGATATGCTTCAGCAAACGCTAGAAAATAACGGTGTCCTGTAGCAAATTTTTCCAAAAATATATAGTAATGAAGTTGTGTAGCCAATATTTACGCATGTCTTCATTTTTTGACGATGTTACCACTGATAGGCATTGTACCGTCGATGCCTTCCCAACGATGATCGAACCCGATGCAAGCATGCAAGGAACGGTAGAACAACAAATGTTCTACAATAGAAAAACCTTAAGGGAGATCACATAATTGCGGTACAGTGATGTGAAAACAAAGGTTAGTTCAATCTCGTTGCACTCATCAAAAGACCAATGCCTGATAAAGAAAAACATGTTACTTCATCTGTCCATAAAAACATGTCATGAATTTATTCAAAATTATAAATATTATATAGATACATAGAAATTTAGACAAATTTAATATACATTCTTTTATGAAAAGACGTAGTATTACATAAAAATCTGTCAAACAAGGAGATATGTTATATAAATATATCATTGGAAGTTAATTGATGCAAAATGGGAAAACTGAATATCAAAATAACTGTACAACATGTACTAGATCAAGGGAATAGCACTTTCTTAGTCTTTGTGACCAAACGGTGTCGTTTTTCTTTGATAAAAACTGAAACAAAGCATTCTAATTACATACCCTTCGTTCTATAATTTTTGTCGCGGTTTTAGTTCAAATTATGAAGGCTTAAGTGCACTTTTGGTCCCTTAAATCTTGCGAAAGTCTATTTTGGTCTCTCAACTCTAATTTTGTCTAAATCTGCTCTCAAACTCTTAATTAAGTCTAATTTTGGTCCCTAACATCGGTTTAATGATGGTTGACTGGTTTTTAACTCTCTTTTTCTGCCATCATGGACATAATTGGCTGGTTTTAATCTACATGTGATCATTTTTCCTCAGTCAATAAATAGAAAAATACCCTTGCCCTAACACACATGTGTGCCACCTCCACCTTTCTCGCTTTGTGCAGCAATCCTCGCCACTTCAGTCACCTTCCCGTTTCCTCCCGACGGAAAAACTCTGGCATGTCCATCGATTTTTCCTTTCTCTCCCGGCTTATCCACTCTAGTAGTGTGAGGCGTCGTCGCTAGGTGTTGAGGAAGTGTTAGGGTTACTACGACAAAAGAATAATTATCATGATCTCACCGGCGAACGTTAAAAAATTTAATTGCATAACTTATCTCAAGGTGAGACGATCCTACATGGACTAAACTTGTCCAAATCTGTTCACCCTAGTAAAACAAAGAGTCAAAAACCGGTTAGCCATCGTTAAACCACTACCAAGGACCAAAATTGGACTTAATGAAGAGTTTGAGGGCAGGTTTAAACTAAAACAAGGTTAAGGAATCAAAGTTAGACTTTTGCAATACATGAGGGACCAAAAGTGCACTTAACCCAATTATGAAACATAGGCAGTATATTTTTCACGAAAATATCTCCTACGTGTTGTCATGTAGTGAGCTGCCCCTCATTTTTATTTTCCATTTTTTTTTTACTTTTTTCTATTTTTTGTGGTTTCCTTTCCCTTTTTACGTTGTTGGTTTTCTTTCTAGATTTCCTTTTGATTTTATTTTCTTCTTATTTTTCTTTGTGTTAATATGATTTTTCTAGGTTTCTTTTCATTCATCTTTGTCTTTTATTTAGTTCTTCTCGATTTTAATTTTATTTCTTAGATTAAAAAATATACAAAAAATGTTTTTCCCTTACTGTTTGCTTACCCTGCGAGACCAATTAACTCCTTTTCTTATTACATGAACACATATTCTAATTTGCACTAACAAGTTTTTCTACTCCCTCTGTTCACAAAAGATGTCTTAACATTGTCTAAATTTATGTGTATCTATACACTTACCATTTACGTGTCTAGATACATGTATGTTTTGACAAGTTGAGACATCCTTTTTAGAATAAAGAGGATACTACCTTTAATAAATACTTCCTCCAGTCTCTTTTAATTGGCTCGAATTTAGTATAACTTTGTACTAAATTCGAGTCAATTTAAAAAGATCGGAGGAAGTATATATGAGTAATTTTCCCTTGAAAATGAACATTCGTTTTGAACACATGGATTTTTATATGCTGGAGCTATGTTGACACACTATGTTGACATGTGTCAACAATCATTTTTGTAACAATTGCGGAAATATACTTTTTTTTAGTGTAAATGCGAGTCTAAAGGTTCATAAAAACCATTGCAAATGGCAGTATAAGTTGTTGCTCCTGCCCATTTCCACGGTTTTCCAGAAGCTCATAATCAATAAAACTGCTTCAGGTCGGACCCAGAGCAAAAATGTCCGATTTTTTAAAAAGATGAAAGACTAACTTCATGACAGTTTAGCATGAACAACTTTCTCCTCGTGATATATTTCTTTGTTGACACTCTTCACAGTTGGATTTGTCCTGAAGATTCACTTCTTTTTCAACAAAAGAAAAAAACCACAACTCTCTAGTGCTAGTAGCACTAAATATGCTCACTATGCTTCAGCTAGCAGTCTAGCACAAGGGTCTGAATTCATAGGACCTGAATTACAATACGATTTTACCCACCAAAAAAAAATACAATAGGAGAATTACAATACGATTTTACCCACCAAAAAAAAATACAATAGGATTCTATCAGAGTTGGTTATGTAATCTGAACACATTGTAAATTCTCAGACATAGTAAACCCACTATAAATTCTAACGCAAAATGTTTTGGCTCATATGATTATACATCGAAATTCAACAGTCTCTTAAGAACGCATACAACTTCAGATGCAAAACCAAGTCCCAGCACCCGCATTATTACACATACTAATAAAAAGAACACTACTAACTAATATAAACAGATCAAATCTCAGAGAAAAACTATCCAACCGTGCAAGGACAAGTGGTCAAATTTACACGTTGCTGCACGACGCCTCCATCACGCCGTTCCGGATCTGGTCGCCAATGTCCTTGACGTGGCCTGGGCCATGGGGTATGAACACCGTGGTGTTCTTCGAGTTGTCCCCAAGCTCCTTGATAGTGTCAAAGTACTGGGTGACCATGATGAGATCCATCACCTCCTTCGCGGTGGTGCCCGACACACTGTGCGAGAAGTTGAGGATGTTCTCCCTGAGGCCATCCGTGATCGCCTGGCGCTGTTTCGCGATGCCGACGCCAGAGAGGTACTTGGCCTCGGATTCCCCTTCAGCTTTCTTCACCAGATGGATCTTCTCCGCTTCTCCTTTGTAGACACTTGCCAGCTGGAGCCGTTGGGCTGTGACAGGATTTGACAAGTTAAGGTGAGTTCACATGCAAAAGGTAGCACCTAAACATTCTATAAGAAAACAGACAGTTGAAGCATGAGAAGAAAGGGCAGCATGTAAGTATCGCAGTAGTTTAAGAGCTGAGTAAATGATGTGACAAGTTTAACTTCAACAACGCAGTCCAACATGTAATTAACATCCTCCAGGCTTGTAGAATCTGAAAACAACAGTCTACACTACTACTAATACTAAAATGGTATTATACCTGCATTTATGTCATTCATTGCTTTGCGGACAGCAGCATCAGGGATGATATCAACCAGGAGAATGTGCTCAATGCTGTAACCATAATCCGACATCACCTGGACAAGAAGACATAGGATTCATCAAGTCCCCAGGCAAGACAGAAAATAACAGTACACAGCAACCAAGAAGACGATGTGTACATAACATAGGATCACTTTCTCAAGAGATGGTATAATAAGAAACTAACACTGCCAATAATGCAGAACAAACAGTATTTTGAGGGGGAGAAACAGACATTACCCTGTCTGCAATCAAACTTAGGCTAAGGAACTGGTAGCATTATATAAATCACACATGATCTTGATTTTGTCAGAAACAGAAATAATTCATCTGAGGATGAAACAAACATGGTGTTTATAATTTGATGCAATGTGCTTCTCTGAGAGTGACACAAGGTGAACTGAACTATTTCAGTGGTAGTACATTGAACTGAATATTGTAATGTTACTTCTCTATAGTGGTCTTTTTAGGGGTTGAACTATAGATCCAATTATTTCCAAAAATGTGTGTACTGGACTAAAATCCAATAGTGAACAAATTGCTGGCTAATCTGGTAGAATGATATAAATACATGTAATGATGCACCGCGGTAGTAAGCATTACATGAAACAAGAAAAATAGGTTAATAGAGTTACCTTTTCAAGCTCCTCAAGTACAGCTTTTGCCACATCATTCTTTTGCTCAAACAAATTGTCAAGCTCCATTCTTGGAACTATGGCTCGGACCACTATTTTCCAGAGAAAAGACACCAGCTTAGGCTTTAAGGGCAGAGTATAAACAACACAGCAAGATACTAATATTTACCGTCAAAGACGTAAGACTGAATTTGCTGCTGGGGATTCTGCAACTCGTAGTATGCATCATCCGCATTCTCCTTAACAACCCGGTACTGAATTGTACATATCAGATGAACAAATACATTATCCTGCAGGAGAAAAAGATATTGTTTCAACTAGTATCAAAACAAACAAGCCACCACAGTAAGAAAAATGATCCTTCGATCACAAATATTTCACTTGATTCTTTAAGTACTATAGCTAATCCATCACATGATCAATAATCAGAATGTGTGAATGATTGGGTCATTGTGGCCAAGTTTCGAAGCATCTCCCATCAGAAGCGAGATTAATAAAAGGAAACTTTGCTACACTTGATTTAAGTAAAGAATAGCGGACCCAATGCTATTAAAGAAAATATTCTTCCAGTGTCACACATAATTTCTCAAAATTAATATTATTCCACAGACTGAGGCTACTCCATGCATCGCGTAAAACAAGCCCTTTACTTTCTGCAATAATACCCGTACAAGTATAGGCCAGGCTCAGAGAATGCATTCAATTTTTTCCACATTCGGAGAAACCTGGGTGACCATAGCTAGTATCCCTGCATACTGCAATCCCAATGTAACCCGGCAATGATTTTTAACTACAAAGCACATCCCGGAGAACAATCTAAGAGCATCTCTAACAGAACCCGTAAACCACGCCGGAACCGTATTTTTCCGGCCGATTTACGGTTTCGGGTTGAAAGTGGCGTAGAACAGAGACTGAACTCGTCGTTCGGCCCGAAAAACATTTTCAGGGGCCGAAAAATTTTAGACTCGACCCCTATTAATACATACCAAAGGGTGGTTTACATGCCCAAAACTGAACGGACTTCTCCAGCGCCGCCGTCCGTACAGCCGCCTCCAGCCGCCGATTTCTCGCTGATTTGGTAAAATTATGCATCGCCGGTCACACATCCTGTCAGCCCGCTCCAATTCTAACCATGTCTATATTAATTCCCGGCGAATTTTGCTAGCTAGGTGGTGTTCTTGTTGAGGAGGTTGACGGAGCGATGGAACGCCGCCGGCGCGCAGGTCTGCCGAGCGGTTCGCTGGAATTAGTTGCTTTTCTGCTTGCAGGTCGCGCTAGACAGATGCATCTGGCTGTAGGCATGTACTAGCTGCTTAATTTGTCATTTGCTGCTTGCAACGTCCGCGCATGTACTAGCTGAAATTAGGTGATTTGCTGCTTGTGGCGTGCGCGCATGTACTAGCTTAGGTGTTTTACTGCTTAGGCGCATGTACTAGCTGCTTAGATTAGGTGCTTTGCTGCTTGGGCGGCGGCCGCGCAAGAGATCTAGACAGCGGCGCAGATAGTTCTCGTGAAGAAGATGACTACTTTTCGAATATTCCGTTTTTCAGTTTTAGTTTACAGGGTCTGTTCTGCGCCAGCCGTTTTGCGACCCATAAACACGTTTTCGGAAGACTGAACTCGACTTTTTCGGTTTGCACTTTTACAGGCTCTGTTAGAGATGCTCTAACACCGGCAGAACTGGTTGGAACAATGACAGAAATGTCTGCACTATCTTAGATAGATGGGTATTGAAAAGTTTCATGCGATCCGAAGATGATTGAACAAATGACACTCGTGGTGGATCAAACCTGCAAACAGACGTATGTATTATGTGTCTACAGTAGAGACTAGTAACATGACATCAGGTTGCGCTAGTGGACACAGGTTGCGGAGACAGGCCCCTGGCTCCTGGGGCAGTGGTCCAGAGCGGAGATATTTCTATAATTTCTTTGGTGATTTTTGGCGATTTATGGCTCAGTACAGGGTGACTCTTCACTGGTTATCCCTCCTAAATCGTAGGGACACTGGGCACAGACCATGTTAAAGCAGTTCATCCCCGCAAAATATCTCATCTACATGTAGTTCATCCCTGCAAAAATATCTCTCATCTACAATAACCTTCCAGACGTCACAGAGAGTTTAGGCAACCACAATTAAATACTAGCATCCCAGCAGAGGCAATCGCGTCTGGTTCCAGCAGTTCAATTACGAATCTTGCACCGGCGAATCAGACGATCAACCAATTAGGGCGGTCGGTGACGTGTCCTAGGAGGCAGGGCAGGGAGAGAGAGATTAAACAAAAAAACCTTGGTCTTGGTCTCGACGCGGACGTCGAGGGACTGGACGCGGGTGGAGAGCGTGCCGGCGACGAACTCGCCGGCGCAGGGGTTGAAGAAGTGGAGGCCCGGCTCGGCGAGGCGGAGGAAGCGGCCCCACTTCTCGACGACCGCCACGTTCGCCTGCTCCACGCAGCCGCAGAAGAGGAAGAAGGCGCTCACCATCTCCGGATCCTCGGCCGGCTGGCTGGCTCGATCGATCGGGTTTTAACCGGCGGCGGCGAATTGGGCGGCGCGGCGTGGGGGATTTCGGTACGCGCCGTTTACTTCTTCTTTTTCTCCAACCCCCTTTTTCTCTACTCCGTATATTTATGGGATATTTATTCCCAAATTCTATTCCGTGCGGGGGCACTCTGCTGTCTTACACGGTGCTCCCCCGTCACATCCGTTGGATCGAGATCAGGCGGCCGATGACTTTTCAGCCGGACAACGGGCACGTGCCTCTCCTCTCCTCCACTCGTTCTTCAGCCCCAGCCGCATGTCATCTGCATCTTCTCCCCCACTAACTCGAACCTGGGCGGCGAAAGTAGAGTGATTAACCCCAAATCGAGTGGATCCTCAGGTCGGCGGAGGGACGAGAGGTGAAGGGCGGCGACCATGGCCTTGGCGCGGCTGTGGGGAGGGAGAGGCACGAGCGGAGCGGCGGAGCCAGTGCTCCAGAGGAGATGGGCGGCGGTCATGGGAAGATGTGGTCCTGCGGGTAGGAAAGATCGCGCGACGGTGGGGGAACCGCACGGCGATCACACTCCCAAGGTGAGGGCGGCGGCCATGGCGCTGGTATTGCTGCGGGGGGACGGAGGAACGAGCAGCGCCGGTTCTCCATATGGCCTGGACAACGACGACCTCGACGGCTGTGGCTGCGAGAGGCGACGGCTGTGGCTGCGAGATGCAACTCGCTTCCTGGCCGCGCGACGACCTCGACGCCAGCGGCTGCCAGATGCAGCTCGCGTCCCGGCCATGCGCTCTGCAGATGGGCTGGACCACGACGACCTCGACGCCGGCGGCCAACCTGCTGCTCGCGTCCGACCATGACGGGCTGCTGCTCGCCGAGCGGCCGCGCGCCAGTGCCTAGGACGGTGGGGACGATGGCGCGGTCGTACCTGTCCACCCAGCGCAATCTGCCCTCCTCCACTTCCTCCGTATCTCGCCCTGGTTTCATCAACGCATGAATCCATGGTGCATCTGTACCACGACGGGAGGTATTACGATTTGCCGATTTGGTGTCTAGGCTGGAGAAGAATCGGCATCCAATGCGCGTGCCTGGATCATATTTTGCTACTAGCCTACGCAGACCAATTTTTTCAGAATTAATCAACATTGATCTGTTCTGTACTAGTACAAGTCCTATCTTGTCCAGCATAAGTTCATCTTTTATTTACATCCATGTACTCTTCTTTCGCATATCTCTCTAATTTTGTTACATGTAAGCACTATCTTTAACATCTAATAAGCAGTTGAATATCTCTGTAAACAAGTACATCTAATTAGTACTTGTTTACACCTAGTTAGCATTTTTACAGGCTGTAATTTTTTCAGGCATTCATGATGACTGAAAGGTGTGGCCTCTTGACCTCCTATGATCAGCTGGGGCAGGGCATCCTCGATGCATTTGATTTTATTCCAGTTGTACCATGTCTACGACTACTCTCCTGTCTTGTACTACTCTCCTGCAATCCAAAGACCTAAAACAAATTCTATGTATTTCTTAGGATTTAACATGTAGTTTCCCACAGATTCATCTGTTTTTTTCATCCAGGACCGTTTTGCATACATCTCTGAATTTAGTTACATCCAGGTACTTTTTTTATTACATGTAAGAACTATTTTAGTACATCAAAAAAGTAGCTGGAGATCTCTGATTCTTTTTACATCTAACTAATTTTTTTACACGCATATTTTTTACATCTAACTAGTATTTTTTACATCTAATTAACTTCAAGCAGTAGGATAAAACTATTTTGTTACATCTAACAATAGCATTGGATGTAGTAAATTATATTAATGGCCTTCTTCTGTTCTTCGGGTTCAGTTCCATGTATTTTACAAGTTTTAGTTTAGTTTGATGTATTTTTGGTTCTTGAAGTTTTACAATATAGAAATGTAGTTCCCTCAAAAGGCAGGTTGTACCGTGATGAAGTTTTTCCTAGCTGGCAATGGAAAAACATGCATTTTCCTATGCTTCTTACATTCTGTTGCTACATGTAAAATATTGTTGCTTTTGCAAATTTAATCTGCTCACAATCGAGTGGTAACATTTTTACAATCAAGTTATTTTACAAAATTAATCTGCTGTTAATCTAGTCATTTTCTCACTTTTGTGTTAGCTAGAGAGAGGAATGTGGCGATGTATTTACGATCATGCTTGTTACATGGAATAAGTAGAATTTACAAATTACTGAATTTCGAATCGGATTTTTCTAAAAATGTGACGTATGTTGGAAGTATATTTTCCATAAGCAAAGATTTCAATCACATGGTGGAAGAAAGGGTGAACTGCGATGTTTTGGGATCCAGTATCTTGTCTCACGCGGAGTAAAAAAGTCACAGCAATTAATCAGGCAGGGAGGCGGTGGGCTAGGGGACCAGACTTTCTATTTTAGGAAGCATCAAGAGGGGGAACCAGAACATTTACTATTTTTGGGTGGGGCACTCCGTAAGACTATACAGTGCTAGGGCACTGTGTAGCAGGGTCCATATTTATTTGTTTGTTTCTGAAGGCGAAACTTTCCTCTCTTCTCCTGCTTGGATACGAGCGCCGCAGCGTGGAAGGAAAGGTGTTCACGCGCTAGACGCGTGTGTGTACGATCTTCCGCGCGCTCAGTACAAAAGTGCATTACTCTGTCAAGAAAAAAAGTGCATTACTCCAAGTCCCTAAAAAAAGTGCATTACTACATCGAGTTTTAAAAAATATACCCCGTTCGTCTAGAGATATATTTTAAAAAAATTATCCTTAATACGGATATATGGAGCGAAAATTATCCATATCATTCACATCCCTAGTGTGGGCCCATAAGAAGATTGGAAATTTCACGTGAAATTGACATATAGAATTTTAGCAGCAGAGCAAGGGTAATGCAATAATCCATCTTCCTTGGGTGGATCTATGGCATTATGTTGGAAGAAGTTGTGGATGCTACTTTTTTCTCCGAAAGGTTTGGGCATTCTGGTGGAGGGTTATCAGAAAATTCCATATCCACAAAATTGGAAATATCGGCACATCGAACATGTTGGTTACTACAAAACGTGCGATGCATAGGAACAAAGTTTATTACATGCGGTATTCGAGCGTACTTGGGCTCGACTATTTTGGAAAGAGTTAAAGCAAGATACTAATGTAAAACTTCCAACCATGCATCATATGTCTTAGTCGACAAACCCGACCTAAGGAAAGCTAGTTGAAAGGGAGGTAGGTACATGTGACTAGACGGGGGTGAATAGAAGCTAACATTTTTTTTCTTATTCAATTTTAATGGATCAAAAAGAATTTGAAGTACTTTAATGCAAAGTGGACAACCTAAATTAACAACAACTAAGAAAGAAAATAACAATTAACAAGACAGAGCAAGGTAAAGGTTCAAGGAAACCACTGAGGGAGACACGAGACACACGATGTAATTCTCGTAATTCCTTCCTTGTAAGGGGAAAAACGTCTACGCTGCAGAGTTGTGGTGCCACGAAGGCAACCAACACCACAAAGGCTCACCTTATTCTCCAGTCTCTACTATGCAGTAGCTTTGGAGGAAGAAACTGAAACCTTCACAACAAGGTGGAACAAGCTCCACATCTCAATTAGAGGCTCCCGACATCACCACGAAGCTTTTACAATCACCAAGCAAGCTTTAAGTAAATATTAATCTTGTAGGGTTTCCAAGGAAACCAAGGTCAGAAATCCCATAATGAAATCAATAGGAAATTCAAATTTATTTTGTCAAAAGATAGATCTATCCCTCCTCCTTCAATTCCCAAAAGGGCATCAAGATCGGTTGTCTAAAGAGGGAGATCCACACAAAGATTAAGCTCAGATTCTATGGAGGAGAGGTAAGAAAAACGAGCAATCTTTTTGAGAATGTAGGGAGGCTATAGCCTCCCATGATTTCTAGCCACTGTAGGTCCACGGAGGCCGTAATCCCCACGGTTAGTTGGTGATGGAATCTTCAGGGACCAAAAACTCGGGGGGGGGGGGGGAGGGTCAAAACACGCCCGTGTAGACTGGAGTTTCCGCCCCAGCCAGATACTTCAACTTTCTGGCTCACTCCCCTCCCCCCTCCAAGAGATGCACCACTTGACGCAACCCAAAAATTGGGGGCGTGAGACATGAAAACTCGGCGCGGAAAATTTGTCCATCTAGGCCAGATTCTGTCGGTCTTGCAACACCAACACAGGCTGAAATTCTTGGGACTCTCTCCAACATGAGCAAGAACCCCTCGCTCAAACAAGAAGACACACACACCTAGATAAGACTAAGGTCTAAGGCTTTGTGTTTTCCACTTTTTGGTGGGGAGATGGCTGTGAAAACAACCATATTTATCCGCATTTAAATAGTATATTAAATCAAACAGTTGATGAAATATCTTTCTATCTTTGCTACTAATAACTAATTATTGTAAAGATGTGTAAATCCTTGTTTTAAACTGTGTGATACATGAAATCACGTTTTTATGGTGAAATCTAGAGCAAAAAGGGAAGAATCATGAGTTACCAATACTTACAAAATCAACTTGAGTCTAAGGAACACATTGAGGAGTGTTAGCGAGCATTGGTACGTGTTGGGGGGATGACCCCCGGTATGCCAAAGGCATGCCAAACCGGATGGTTTGGTCTATAAGGATACCGGTTTAATGTTTATACCGGAGCACAAAGATAAGAGTTTGGATAAGTAAAGCTATGCCGGTATCCCCAAAGGGGTATACCGGAACCGGATGAAGAAGACACCGGGCTACCGGAAAGAAGAGCATGTCGGCAAGACTGGTCAAAGATTCTTCAGAGCTAGAGGACAAGGCTGAGGTAAGCAAAGTGGCTTTAATCGAAGTCCTGGCGCCAAAGAGAGCGATGACGCTGAAAGAGGCCGGAGGACGCCAGCCTCCCTGATTAAAGAAGACCCCGGCGTCATCCATGATTAAAGTTACTTTGTAAAGTAGTTTGTCCAGTCAAAGATGCCTTGCTCTGTAAGCCACCCTCTCCCCTATATAAGGAGAGGGGGCACACCCGTATTCGGGAGGCTCAGTCTCTAGGTGAACCTTGTAGCCAAGTTCCTGTAATCATGTTGAGATCAATGAAGATAGTGATCTAGAGCAGAGTTCTTCCTCTTGTGTTTCTTCTTGCGTCCATGCCCTCGGCTGTGTTCTTGAGGAAACCATCCGGAAGTTCGTCCCATCTAATCACAAACCCTCCCCCGAATCCTCTCGCGCCCATTCGGCCCCAACTCAAGCCATCCCATGGCATCTGCTCGTTCACCACGACGACAGTTGGCGCCCACCGTGGGGCATGAAGTGGCGCTTCCGGAGTTCGCATTCGGGCGGGCATCCTCGACGCGCCGGCCAGCGTACGGTGTCCGCGCTGGTGCAACGTATCTACGCCATGGACTTCATCAACGACAACGCGGGCTGCTTTCGGCGGCATCTTCCCCAAGAACGGCCGCATCATCGAGTTCAGCCACCGCATCTACTTAGGCACCGTCCCTGTGCGCCGTGCCCTCGCCGTGCTGGTGGCACCGGATCCGCCAAGATGGCTACATGCTGGCCGCGCCCGGCAGCGTGGAGGTGATGATGGCAGGGCGTCGACGCCGGCAAAGGAGCTGTGGAAGAAGGTGCTGGGCGTGCGGCTTCAACCCGCGCGGCCAAGCCACCGCTGGAGCGTGACGCAGGCGCTGCGGGAGCATCATCCGCACCACCGGAAACACCACTCCAAGCGGCGATGAACGTCCTCGCCACCCCCATCGCGCAGAACATCGACCCGGCAGCGGCTCGCGGAGCTGGAGGCGCAGCGCCGAAGGTGCTCGAGAGCGGCAAGGACATCCTCAAGGCGCAGCGCGAGCTGAACCTAACCATACGTGAGTACAACGCTGCCCATGGTTTTCCTTCTGTTAGCGCGCATGCTGCTAGGATACCGGAGAACCGGCTTAAGGCTCGCAATCTAGATCAAGATCTGCGCAAAGAAATTGTTGCCGGCAAGAGTATCTCTGCATCTGTGAGCATTGTAGAGAAACCTAAGTACAGTAGCCCGGATAAAACCATGAAAGCTGCTAAAGCCGCGGTAGCGCTGTGTGAATCGCTTTCCGGGGACGCTCTCGTAAAGCAACAAGAGCGCGTCCGGGAGCTTCTTGAGACTATCGAGCAGCAGCATGCTGAGCAGCTTGTTAAGTTAAACAAGGCTGTGGCTTCAAGATCCGCGCGTTCAACAAAGAATGCCGGTAGCAAGTCTCATGGGCAGGCTTCGTCCCCCCATCCGGACAGAAGAAGAGAAAAAGAGATGAATGCGCAGCAGATGACTGTGTATGATCCGGTTCTTGCCGGAAAACAACAAGCCGGGCAACACGATGCCGGTAGAAAAAGCCAAGGGGCAGACAGAGGCTATGCCAAAGGAGGCTACGCCGGAAACAATCATGCCGGTAGATACGAAACCGGGCAAAATTATCGAACTGCAAGGGCAGCGTATGATGAGGAGGAAATAGATCCTCCACCGGCAGGCAAGGGCCGCGTACCGGAATATGAAGACGAGGTTGATTCAGCAAGACCGGTAGCATACCGGAACCCATTGGTAGAACGCTTGGGAGAAAGATACCTGCCAGAACGGGATGCAAGGCACCGTCTGGACAGAGTATACTTGTCACCGGTTCGCAACTTCCAGTTGCCCCGTGACACAAAAACATATGATGGCACAACTAAGCCGGAAGATTGGCTCGCGGATTACGTGACCGTGGTATACGTTGCTGGCGGCGGAGGAACCGTAGCTGGAGGAGGAAACCGGCGTTGGCCGTGAGAATCATACCATCGTTCTTGGTAGGACCGGCAAGAACTAAACAACTTGCCGGGAAGCATAAATGGCTGGTTGGACTTTGAGGAAGCTTTTGTGAGTAACTTCAGCAAACATACCGGAGGCCAAACAGGCCGCAACAGCTCGCTCTGGCGGCGCCCAAATGAAACAGACCGGGATTATCTGGCTCGGTGGAACACTACAAGGAACTCTTGTGAAGGGGTGATAGAGGCGCAAGTCATTGCTTGGTTTAGCAGTGGGTGCAGAAGATGTTCACCGTTGTGGTAAAAGCTGCAGCGGAACATGCCGACAACGTTGGCAGAGATGATACGCGTGGCGGATAGCTATGCGTTGGGAGACCCAACGCAGGTAGTACAACCCGAGCCGGAACAACAGCGCCAAGAGCAAACCAGGATAACCGGAACAACAAAAGAAGGGAAGATTTTCCGGATCGAAGTACGGTCCGCAGCAAGTTGCTGCCGTACAAGAAAACTCGAGGCCGCGGCATCGAGACAGAGAACTGGATCGCAGCCATGGGCGGGTCCTAAGAAACAGTGGGTAGAAAAGAAACCCTGGGCCAGAAAAAGAACTGGCAGGAACCTGTGAAGTACACCATGGAAGCTGCAATGGATCAACCTTGCCGGTGGCACACACCGAATCCGGCACACCCGTCAAACCATCTGACGAAGGATTGCTCTTGGACCAAGTACTTGATGCAAAAGGGAGCAGTAAAAGATGCGCAGCCACCGCCACAAGATATGCTGCGGCAACAACAGCTACCACCACCACCACCGCTTACCGGAGCAAACGCTTTACCGGTACAACCTCAGCCAAACCGGCAGCAGTACCAGCAAGTGAACCAGGTGGGAGAAGGCAATGGCCAAGCGCCTCCACCGGCACCTTTGGGCCGGAATGTTTACCATGACCCGGATATGTGCTGCGTTGTGTTCGTCACTGAGCCAACCGACAGACAGAGCCTGCATCGCCGTTCTATGGAAGTGAACGCGGTGATGCCGGCAGTGCCAAAATACATGTTGTGGTCTGATCAGGAGATCTCTTGGTCGTTCAAGGATCACCCCAAGATAATGCCTAACCCGGGTGGCTATGCTCTTGTCTTGGACCCCATCATGCAAGGGCCAAACGCTCGAGTCAAGTTCAGCAAGGTGCTGATAGACAATGGGAGCAGCATAAACATCATGTACCGGCACACCATGAACATGCTGGGCATAACAGAAAACATGCTTCAGCCAACGCGTACAACGTTCCACGGAATCGTTCCGGGCCTGTCCTGCGCCGTTGGAAAAGTTCGGTGGATGTGTCGTTTGGAGGACGTGACAATTGCCGGGTTGAAAACCTTGAGTTTGAGGTGGTGGACTTAGATAGTCCTTACCATGCGTTGCTGGGAAGACCGGCGCTGGCTGCTTTCATGGCCTCAACTCACACGGCGTATCTCAAGATGAAGATGCCGGCACCTCGTGGACCCTTAACTGTGGTGGGAAACTACAAAGTCACTGGAAACAGCTTCCGCCGGATCAAACCTGGCAGAATGATCGCGAGAGAAAAAGAAGAGGATGCAATCGCGGTTGCGCTGGCTCGCCTCACAGCTGAGCTTAGCGGCAATGAGTGCAAACCTGGGCGCACCAACATTCAAGCCGACAAAAGAAACAAAGGACATTGTGCTGGACCCGCTTGAGCGCACCGTTCGTATCGGTGCCGGCATGAATGAGGCATAGGAAAGCGTGCTCGTCAGCTTCCTTCGTGAGAATCGGAATATCTTTGCCTGGTCTACTGATGACTTGGTGGGTGTCCCGAGGGAGCTGGCTGAGCATTCATTAAATGTACGGAAAGATGCAAAGCCGGTACGGCAGCCGTTGCGCCGGTTTGCTGAAGACAGGAGAAAGATCATTGGAGAAGAGGTGACAAAGTTGCTGGTTGCGGTTTCATTGTGGAAGTACTGCACACTGAGTGGCTAGCCAATCCGGTGCTAGTCGAAAAGAAGAAAGAGGAGAACCTAGAAGCAAAGGCTCCAAAGGTGTGGCGCATGTGCATCGACTACACCAACCTGAACAAAGCTTGCCCGAAAGACCCTTTCCCATTACCCCGGATCGATCAGGTGATTGATTCCACTGCTGGTTGTGAACTGTTGTCTTTCTTGAATGCTTATTCCGGTTTCCACAAATTCCCCTGAAAAAGGAAGATCAAATAAAAACTGCGTTCATTACCCCGCACGGGGCTTACTGCTATGTCACTATGCCTTTCGGTTTGCGCAACGCGTGCAACGTACCAGCTGTATGCAAAAATGCTTGTTTGATCAAATTGGAAAAATGTACAAGTCTATGTGGACGATGTCGTAGTAAAAACCAAGGTAAAAGAAACCTTAATCGATGACCTCCGGCAAACGTTTGATAACTTGAGAAGATTTCGGATGAAACTCAATCCGGCAAAATGTACCTTCGTGCTGCCGGCAAGCCGCTTGGCTTTCGTATCAAGCCGGGGCATTGAGGTCAATCCTGTAAAATCCGGGCAATCGAAAGAATGACTATACCGCGCGATCTCAAGGACGCAAAGTTTACCGGAAGCTTGGTATCGCTAAGCCGGTTCATAAGTTGGGAGAAAAAGCTCTGCCGCTCTATGCTCTCATGAAAAAATCTGACACGTTCGTCGGACCTCAGCACGCAGCGTTTATAGAGCTAAAAACAATATTGGCCACAGCGCCTATACTGGCTTCACCTCTAGAAAGAGAGCCTATGCTATTATACATAGCAGCAATAAACCGGGTTGTGAGCGTAGTAGTTGTGGTTGAAAGAGAAGAGGAAGGAAAACCGTCCAGAGGCCGGTATACTACCTGAGCGAAGTGCTCTCCCTCTCAAAACAAAACTACCCTCACTTCCAAAAAATGACTTATGGCATGTACATGGCCGCCACCAAGCTTAAGCATTACTTTGAGGAACACCCCATGAAAGTGGTGAGTGAGGCACCCATTTCCGATATCATGTGCAACAAAGATGCCAGCGGAAGGATTGCAAAGTGGGCAATCCAAATATCACCGTATGTGCCGGTGTATGAAAGAAGAGATGCCATAAAATCGCAAGCTTTGGCTGATTTCCTTGTTGATTGGGCGGAAATGCAATACAAGCCGCCGGATCAAAAGATAGAGTACTGGAAGATGCACTTTGACGGATCCAAGCTAAAAGAGGGTCTAGGTGCCGGTGTGGTGCTCACCTCACCCAAGGGAGATCAACTCCGGTATGTTCTGCAGGTACATTTCAGGGCATCAAACAATGTCGCTGAGTACGAGGCTTTGATCCATGGACTGAAGTTCGCAAAAGAAATCGGTGCGCACCGGATCATTTGCTATGGAGATTCAGATCTTGTGGTGCAACAATGTTCTGGAGATTGGGACGCAAAAGATGCTAACATGGCTTTGTACCAGTTTCACGTGCAAAAGATCGCCGGCTTCTTTGAGGGCTGTGAGTTTCACCATGTGCCACGAGCGGAAAATGAGGCCGCGGATGCTTTGTCCAAGCTGGGCTCATCTAGGCAGGAAATTCCTCCCGGAATAGCCTTGGCGCACCTAAGAGAGCCATCGATTAAACCAAGCCCGGAATCGGAATCAATTTTCGTACCGGAATCACATGTGGTACCCATGGATATCGATGAAGGGAACCCGGGGACTGCTTCGATAAGCTCGGGGACTGGTCCGGCAAGTTCGGACTGTTCCGTAGGTTCGGGACCTCGCAGCCACCGGAAGAAACGATGCTGGTGGATAACATGGAGATAGATGTACCGGTGTTTCTGGTTCGAGAGACACCATCATGGGTTGAACCTATTAAGGAATTCCTGATCAACGGCACCTTGCCGGATGACAAAAACGAATCCAGAAAGATCCAGAGGAGGTCCAAAGCATATACATTCATCAATGGCGAGGTGTATAAGAGAAGCGTTACCGGTGTCCTTCAAAGATGTGTGGAGCCGAAAGAGGGAAAAGAAATGCTTGAAGAGATTCATCAAGGGGAATGTGGGCACCACGCCTCATCAAGGGCGCTGGTAGCAGAAGTGTTCCGGCATGGGTTCTATTGGCCCACTGCTTTGGAAAACGCTGAGGATTTGGTAAGAAAATGAATGGGTGCCAGAGGTACGCCAAGCAAAATCATACCCCAGCGTCCGGTTTAAAAACCATACCGCTAACATGGCCGTTTGTTGTTTGGTGCCTTGATATGGTAGGCCCATTCAAAACTGCAAGGAGCAGCATGACTCACATTTTGGTCATGGTAGACAAGTTCACCAAGTGGCTAGAAGTGAAACCTATCGCAAAGTGTGATGGGCATACAGCGGTGAAATTCTTAAAATATGTTATCTTGCGGTATGGCTACCCGCATAGCATCATCACAGACAATGGAACCAATTTTTCTCAAGGTGAGTTCAAAAGATTTTGTGAGGACAACAACATCCGGTTGGATTTGTGCTCGGTAGCACACCCACAAGGCAATGGCCAGGTGGAAAGAACGAACGCATTGATACTTTCCGGTATCAAACCAAGGCTCATCGAAGCGGTGGAAAAGTCACCAGGGTGTTGGCTTGATGAGCTACCATCAGTGTTGTGGAGCATAAGAACAACTCCAAACCGGTCCACCGGATACACTCCATTCTTCATGGTTTACGGAGCAGAAGCGGTCATACCGACCGACATTATCCATGACTCACCCAGAGTGGAGCTCTATAGCGAGCAAGAGGTAAAAGAAGCCAGAGAAAATGATGTCGACTTGCTAGAAGAAGCAAGAGAATTGGCATTGGCAAGAACAGCCATTTACCAGCAAAACCTCAGACGCTATCATAGCCGGAAGGTTAACTCGAGAGTATTCCGGGAAGGAGATCTGGTGCTACGCCTAGTGCAGCGCACTGAAGGCCGGCATAAGCTTTCACCACCATGGGAAGGTCCCTTCATTGTGAGCAAAGCTCTTCACAATGATGCCTATTACTTGATCGATGCACAGGAATGGAAGAAAGGAAAGGCGGACAGGTCTGGAGAAGAGAGCAAGCGTCCGTGGAACGTAGCTCTGTTGCGTCCCTTCTACTCTTGAAGTTGTGGTGTAAGAAGTTCCTTTTTGTACCTTATGTGCTATGAATAAAGGATGTCGGAACCTCGAATGAATCTCGGGGACTACCCCCACCTAAGTTGCATGAAACATGTTTATTTTTTCAGTTCACCGGTTGCTTAGTGAACATTTTTTCATTCCGGTTTAGTAGTGTGACCGGAGTCTTCGACTCTGCTGTTGTCCGCAACCCGGCTTCATGGCAAGCAAGATAAACCGGTAGCAATTAAGCACGCGAACTGCGAAAAGAGAGAGTGGGAACAAACAATCCGGAAAAGTTTAACTAACCCCGGCTAAGCCGGTTTTTTGCAAAATTTCGAAGTTATTTCTAAGTTCAAGAAAATGCTTGTTTGGTAAAAGAACCTTGTGCTCATACGCCAAAGAACGCCCAGAGAAGGCAGGCAGAGCCAAGGCAAAAGAGCCAAGTATGCATCGAATTGGATGCGGAAACAATTCCGAAATCTTTGCAGTGCAGGATAAAAGCAAAACAATAAGCAAATATGTTAAGACAAACATAAGGTAATTAACTACCGGTATAGCATACCGGCATAAAACTGTTGTGCCACAACCAAAAGGGAGTTTAAAGTTTTACATCACAAACCCCGGCATACCGGGGTAGAATTTAACGGGTAATGTTTGAGTCAAGCAGGACCAACAAGCATTTCATCAGCAAACAGGTAACACTAGATATTCAAGCAGCAGGAGCTTCGGGGGGAGCGTCGCCAGCGCCAGGACCATCCAGAGGCTCGTCGTCGGCTCCGGCTTCCTCGTCGTCTTCACCTTCCTCCTCGTCGCTCAGATAGTCCTTGATGTCTGGAGGAGGGGGGATGAAGGTGCGCATGTCAGCGTACTCCGCGATGTGATACGCACGATCCTGCCGCTTCGCGGTAAGGACCGGGACCAAATCAGTTTCAGCCCCTTCGCGCACTCCGACGAGGGCATCCAGGTTCAGCTCCGGGTACCAGGAGCAGGCAACACGCAATGCGGAGTCAGCTCCGGCACGGGCAACAGAGCACTGCCACTCCCGGATCCTTCTCGCCGGCACCCTTCAGGCGATCGCTGATGAGGGAGAAGGTGTCTGGCACCACTTCTCCAGGCCAGAGAGTGCGGAAGAGCTGCGTGGCCACATCAGGGATGTCGGAAAGGTTCCGATCTATGGCGCGCATATGGGAAACCCGCGCGTTCAGCGCAACCAGATGGTCATAGGGGTCCCATGGCGCACCAAGATTCTCACAGGCCTGGGCAACCCGGTACTCTTCAACCCTCTTCATGGCAAACGCCTGGGAGTCCGGGAAAAGCCCTACAAGGTGAAGGAAAAAAGTTAAGCAAATACAACCAGAGGAGACAAGCTTATAAGCAGAAACCGAAAAAGAAAAAGGAAGAAACTTACGGAAGGCAAGTGCATCAGTCTGCGTGACCAGAAGGTCGTGCTGCTTCTGCTCCGCCTCCAACCGCGCGGCCTTGTCCTCAGCAGCCTTCCGCGCCTTGGCAAGCTCCTCCAGCTCAGCCTGCAACACCGCGTTGGCATTGCCGGCATCCTCCAGCGCTTCGTGCAGCTTGGTCACCGCATCGGCTTCGGCAGCCTTCAGCGCCTTGTGGTGGTCAAGGCCAAGCTGGATAAGCTGGTCCTTGAGCTCCTTGGAAGTGGCTCGCTGGGCGCTCAGCTCCTCCTGGTGCTGCTGGATAAGCTGGTCCTTCTCCTCTGGAACCCGAAAAGGAAATGTTAACAAAGTTGCGCTCATACAATGAAGAAAGAGTAAGTCAACCGGAAAGGAAAAAGCGGTACCCTTGGCGGCGGCAAGCTGAACCTTGAGAGCCTCGATAAGCTTCCGGGATAGCTATTAACAAAAAATCATAAGTGTTGAGAAAGAGAAAGCTTTCCAGTAAGAAGATGCCGGAGGCACAGAAGTTTACCTTGGCACTTGCCGTGTGCCTCAGCAAGATCCCGGTGCTCCCAAAGAAGCTCCTCAAAGAGGATCTTCCGAGCGTCAGCCGTGGTCTGTTCAAGAAAAAGAGATTAGTTAAAGTTTCGCGCTAAGATCTTAACCCGAAACTCGGGGACTGGCTATGATGGTTTCGTGCGTTTCTAAGTTAAGTTTTGCGCTAAGATCTTAACCCGAAACTCGGGGACTGGCTATGCCGGTTTCGTGCGTTTCTAAGTTAAGTTTCGCGCTAAGAGCAAAAATCTTAACCCGAAACTCGGGGGCTGGCTATGCCGGTTTCGCATGTTTCTAAGTTAAGTTTCGTGCTAAGAGCTACGCTCTCAACACGAAACTCGGGGACTGGGAAGATAGACAAGATTCAGCAAAAAGAGAAACCGGCATGAAGTTAAAGACAAGATGGAAAAGATCCGGAAGAAGAAAAACCGGCAAGAGTTGAAAAAGTTGATGGAACTTACCATCAGGTTGTTCGTCGCATCATACCACGCGTTGTCCAGCTCTTTGACGGCCCAACGCAGCCGCATAAAGTGCTCCTCGGCGGACCGGTCACCAGCAGGGTCAGGCGCCGGTAGCCTGTCCTTGCCCATGCCGCGGGTCGCCGGGGACATGTCCGCGGCGTTCCACTTCTGCGCATAGGGCAGCAGTGCCCCAGCTCCCGCCTTCGCGCTTGAACTCGGTGATCCGGCCAAGCAGGCCGGTGGCCTTCTCGCCGGCAGCGCTAGCGGCGCGGGAAACGTGCAGCACCAAGGACTGCTGGCAGCCGGAGGGGGCATTGGAGGCCGTTGCCTTTCCCTTGACGAGATTAAAGGTCTTGGGCGGCGGCGCAGTTGGAGTGGCGCCGGCTGGCTCGGTGCGGGGAGCTTCCGGCGGTGGCGTTGGAGCAGTTTTTGGAGAAGGGGGAGCGCTAGGCGCGTCACCCGGGTTGGAGGTTGCCGGCGCGGAACCTTCCGGCGCGGCTCTGGGGGAAGACGTCTTTCTTCTTCTTCTTCTTTCTAGGACGGGAGGAACCAGAGGTTCCGCCCGCCCGGGCTTCTTCTTCGGCGCCGATGTTGCGGGCGGTGTCTTGGTTTTGGAGGGGAGACAAGGTCCTCCGCGCTGTTCTGGCGGTGTAGGGGCCGCGCGCCCCGCTTGTGGTGCCTCCCGAGGGGAGGCAGAGGCCGCACCAGATGGTGCCGGGCTTGAGTGAGGAGGAGGGGTTGAGGTCCTCGCGGTACCCTCAGAGCCCTCAGGCCTTGGGCCAAGCTTGAGTGCAGGGCTGAACGAAAGAAAAAGAGAGAGTTGGAAGAAAGCAACCGGCGAAAGAACTTAGTGAAAACAAAACCAGTAAGGAAGCAGGAACTTACCCAGAGGAGGTCGGCATCTGTTTGCGCTTGTAGCGCCTGACACCTGCTTCCTTCCCCGCCAAAGGCTCCGTCCGGAAGCGCTTCGGGGGAGGGGCCTGGCTTGAATCGGCATCAGATGTCGGTACCTTGTTCTTCTGGCCCTGGGCCATGAGCTTCTCCACGAACTTGGAGCCGGCCTCGGCCTGCAGGGGCGGCGCGTGCTCGTGGATCTGCAGGTTCGAGCTAGTTGAGGGAACATCTACAAAGGAGCAATAATGAAAAAGTATAAGAGATTGAAAAAGAAAATTACCTCGAGCAAGGTCAGGTCGTCCGAGGAACCGGATGGTTCCGGCACGGACTGGCCAAGGCGCGAAGCTTTTGTTCGGCCCATCTTCAGGTCCTGCCAACGGATGAAAGGATCCGGGTCAACCGAGTCCAGGGCACGCTTCACGCAAGGGCCTCGTCGGTCCGCGTCGATGCGGGGGAAGCGGTCCTTGGCCTGAAACAAGCAAAAAGAAGGTTAACAACAGCATAAAAGTTACCGGTAAGCCGACCCGAGTTGTATAATCTCTTACTTCTTGAGTTGGAGGGTTAGTGGTACTGAGAGGCCGGAGGCCCCATTCCCAATCATCCGGCATGGCAGTCTGGCAGATCTGCCTAGCCTTGCGGACGATGCCCTTCTTGCTGAGAGGAAGGCCGGTGATCTTGGTGGGATCACCGGGACCATACATCTCACTCATCTTGTGCTGCCGGCGCTTGAGAGGAAGCACCCGACGCGAGATGAAGGTGCGGATAATATCGTCGGAGCAGATGTTAGTCTCCATCATCAGGTTCGCCATGAAGCGTACCACCCGGTTGGTTTCGGCATGATCCGACTTCGGGTTGTAGCTCCAGTTGGTTCTACTGGGCGGCGCCGGATTGAAAGGCGGCAGATCGATGAGATTTGCGGCGCTGTTGTTCCTCACATAGAAGAAGGTCCCTTGCCATAGCCGGCATGACTCGAGACCGGAAAACTTGAAGAAAGGGCTCCCTTGGCGGGAGCCGATGATACAAGACCCGCATTGAACGGGAGGTTTGGGTTTAGGGATCTCCTTGCCCTGAACGGAATTGATCCGAAGAGCAAAGAACCGGGAAAACGTCTCGCAAGTGGGACGAATGCCGATATAAGCCTCCATGAAGGTGGCGTAGCAAGAAAGGTAAAAAACGGCGTTGCCGGGAAGATGATGAGGTTGAAGTTCGTAAAAATCTAAGAACTTCCGGAAGAATTCGGAGACGGGAAGGCCGAAGCCGCGCTCGAAGTGAGCAAGAAAAACGACGTGTTCACCGGGCTCAAGCACCTGTTCAATCTCGTCGCCAGGAAGCCAGCAGGTTACTCCCTCCGGAATCCTTCGGGATCGGTATAGCCAGTCAATCTCATACTGGGTAACGTTGGAGCCCATCCAGGCTCCGCGTGTGGTACCGGCAGGGTCTACGCCGGAAACTTGGCTAGAGCTACCGGATTCTTGGTGGCTACCGGAGTCGGTGTCCATCTGGACCGAATCGGCGGTTGATCCGTCAGAGGATTGACTACGCCGGTTATCAAAGGAAGAGGCAGAGGAAGACGAAGCGGAAGAGGACTCTTCGCTAGACATGAATACAGATGCGGAAAAACAAGAATCCCAAGGTCTACCCCCGCGCGGGGATCTACGAGTAAGAGAAAAAGCAAAAGAAAAGGAGAAGTAAATACACTACCGACCCAAGATCTAGGAAGCAAGCGAAAGAGGAGTAAACTCAGATTAAGCCTAACCTGAGGCGGCGGAGTCGCAGTAGAAGGGGTTCGCCGGTGAGGTAGCGAGCCTGCAGTTGACGAGGAGTTCCGTCAACGGCGGGGCGGAGAAGAGCTCGAAGAAGCGTGAATGCAGCGGTCGCGAGAGGAGCACCGCGAAGAATCTCCGCACGGTGAAGTCCGGCGAAGCAGCGGCGTAGGTTCGCCGGGCGGCAAAGCTCGAACGAAGCACGGAGAGCGGTGGAGGCTCAGAGAGCAAATGGCACTGTGCGCGAGGAAGCGGAGAATGCGAGAAGAGGAAGAAGAGGGGGCGGTTCTGCCTTATAAAGGAAGAGAGAGAAGTGGGCCGAAAACCGTCGGGCCGCAGCGGTTCGCTCCGCGGGCCGCGACGGTTCGCTCCATAGGCCGCCACGTGGCGCGGCGATACACGCGTGGAAAGGGAAAGCCACAGGAAGGTACACATGGATCCGGAATGGCGACTGGGATCCGCTGTGGAGCAGTTAATACGCGCGCGGAAGCCGAAGGGAAGTGACCCCTGACACTAACGCGTCAGTCACAGTGCGCATGTCACTGACAGGCGCGGGGCCCGAGAAATTGTCGACTTCGCCGAGGAGAGAGTTAATAGCCAAGATACCGGAGAAAAAGATACCGGAAGATACCTAGCAAAGAGAGAAAACGTAAGTCCGGGCAAAGATGCCGGATCCAAGCTCAGCGCCAAAAAGATTAAACCGGTATCCTAAAAGCAAGAGAACCTGGCATGGTCTGTAGGATAGAATCCGCCAGACTATACCAGCTTCGGGGACTAATGTTGGGGGGATGACCCCCGGTATGCCAAAGGCATGCCAAACCGGATGGTTTGGTCTATAAAGATACTGGTTTAATGTTTATACCGGAGCACAAAGATAAGAGTTTGGATAAGTAAAGCTATGCCGGTATCCCCAAAGGGGTATACCGGAACCGGATGAAGAAGACACCGGGCTACCGGAAAGAAGAGCATGTCGGCAAGACTGGTCAAAGATTCTCTTCAAAGCTAGAGGACAAGGCTGAGGTAAGCAAAGTGGCTTTAATCGAAGCCCTGGCGCCAAAGAGAGCGATGACGCTGAAAGAGGCCGGAGGACGCCAGCCTCCCTGATTAAAGAAGACCCCGTCATCCATGATTAAAGTTACTTTGTAAAGTAGTTTGTCCAGTCAAAGATGCCATTAGGGTTTCTTGCTCTGTAAGCCACCCTCTCCCCTATATAAGGAGAGGGGGCACACCCGTATTCGGGAGGCTCAGTCTCTAGGTGAACCTTGTAGCCAAGTTCCTGTAATCATGTTGAGATCAATGAAGATAGTGATCTAGAGCAGAGTTCTTCCTCTTGTGTTTCTTCTTGCGTCCCTGCCCTCGGCTGTGTTCTTGAGGAAACCATCCGGAAGTTCGTCCCATCTAATCACAAACCCTCCCCCGAATCCTCTCGCGCCCATTCGGCCCCAACTCAAGCCATCCCATGGCATCTGCTCGTTCACCATGACGACAGTACAGACGGAGCTCATCCGTACCGTCCGCCCGTACCACATGGCACCACCTTCGCCTTTTCAAACCGAGCAACTTTCATGAAGCACCTATATATTTTGTGAATCCAGCCGCCACACAGAGATTAGGCATCTCAGATTGCATAAGAAACACACCTGAGAATGATCCACCACTTCACTACCACTATTGTTCATATCTACGCTATCATGAGTAAATTACAAGGAACTAGCACAATTGAGGTGAAGTCGACGAGTCAGTACCACTTTTCATAATTTTTTCAGTTCAGTACCATTTCTAAGATAGAGAGCAACAAATCGAGCAAACTTTCAGCAAACAGTGGATTAATCGTTGATGCCCCACTGTGAGTGCCCACGTGGCAAATGGCCGTTAGATATTGACGTCTGTCCCCACCGTTTGGGAATACGCTGGTTATTAGGCTGGTGCCAACGCGGGCGGTAGTAGGGGCGCTAGCGCCGGTGTCGGGGCGAGAGGCGGGCGAGAGAGGGGCGAGACGAGAGCGCAGGGCGGTGGCGCGGGCGCCCGGCGGTATCGCCCGCTACTGCCCGCGCTGGGGGCGATAGCGGGGCGAGAGGGAGGCGAGAGGGAGGCGGCAGCATTGGCACGTCGGGGCGGTAGCGCTGGGGGCGAGAGGGAGGCGAGAGGCGGGCGAGAGAGAGGCGACAGGTGGGCGAGAGGGTGTAACGGCTAGCTGACATGGCGCGATCTGATTCGTCCACGTTAGCTAGCCGTTGGGGTAGCCGTTGCTGGCTCAAAAAATTCGAAAAAATGCCAAAAACCCCAAAATTTTATCCCCACCCCCTATAAATACCCCCATATGGTTTCACTCATTCCACACCTCACTTCATCTCCTCCACTCTCCATCTCCACTCCTCTCAACGCCATGTCTTCGTCTAGCAGCAGTTCGAGCGACGGAATGGAGGGTGATATGATCGATGCATTCCAGGCAGAGAGGAGGAGATGCTCAACGAGGAGGCGGAGCCAAGACGGTCGCGACGCCGCCAAGAGTTCATCAGGCGTGATCGTCTGGGTGCCCACGATCGGCTCTTCGAGGAAAACTTCGCCGACGACTGCAATTATCCTCCGAGCTTCTTTCGGCGAAGGTATCGGATGAGGCGATCCCTTTTTCTACGCATTGTGGATAGATTGGGTGAATACTCTCCGTATTTCACCCAAAGAGTTGATGCTCTCAACCGTGCTGGTTTTTCTCCCCTACAAAAGTGTACTGCGGCTTTGCGTCTGTTAGCTTATGGAGCCGCTGCAGATACGATGGATGAGTGGCTTAAGTTAGCTAGACAAACTTCATCAGATTGTCTAGATAGATTCTGTGAAGGCATCATTGACTGTTACGGGGAGACATTTTGTCGTCGACCAAATGTCGAGGATACTCAGCGTCTGTTAGCGAAAGCCGAGGAGCGTGGCTTTCCGGGCATGTTAGGGAGCATCGATTGCATGCATTGGCAGTGGAGGAACTGCCCAGTGGCTCATGCTGGTCAATTCACAAGGGGAGATATCAAACACCCTACCATAATCTTAGAAGCCGTTGCGTCGTATGATCGTTGGATCTGGCATGCCTTTTTTGGAGTGGCCGGGTCCAACAACGACATCAATGTACTCAACCAGTCGCCGTTGTTCACTGATGTGCTTAGGGGAGAAGCACCCGTAGTGAACTTCACGGTGAATGGACACGAGTACAACTATGGTTACTACCTTGCCGACGACATCTACCCCTCCTGGCCGGTGTTCATGAAAGGTGTTACTCTTCCACAAAGTGAAAAGCATCGACTGTTCACTGCTGCTCAATCAGCTTGGCGCAAAGATGTCGAGTGTGCCTTTGGAGTGCTGAAGGCTAGGTTCAATATTCTAGCAGTTCCGGGACGCTCCTACTCGAGGCGTACTCTTGGGTTGATCATGCGTGCATGTGTCATTCTGCACAACATGATCATCGACGATGAGCGTGGTACAAATTTGGAGAACATCTATGAGACAGTTGATTCCAATGTCGGCCCTGCAATACACAACCATGCACCACCAAGCCTAGTAGCCAGGATTCAGATGGACAACGAAATAAGGGACTCACCGATGTATACACAGCTCCAGCATGATTTGATTAAGCATGTGTTGGCTAATGCCTAGATTATGTAATTTTTTCAAATTTTTATGTAATCTTTTCAAATTTTTATGTAATTTTTTTTATGATGTAATCGGTAACAATTTTAGTTCAATAAAATAATTTCCTTGCATTATTTTTAATGTTGTAATCTGAAAAAGAAATGCTGATGTGGAGGAGAGAGAAAAGCTGATGGAGGAGAGAGAAGTGAGAGCTGACACTATAGCCTGTGCATTGGCACCGTGGAGTGAGAGCGAGGAAAAAAACTGACGTGGCAGGCTATAGTAGTGTGGGGCTGCCCTAGCTAGCGCTCGTGCGCCAGGGAAGGATTGAGCGATCGGTTTCTAACCAAACATTCTTTCCTTTTTTGGCAAATTTTGGACTGTAGTGGAGGCTATTGAGGGAAAGTTTTGCATGCATGTAGAAACAGACAAATTTGATGACGTAAGCGAGAATCTTTCCAAATTTGAAAATTCAAAATGTTTTATCTCACAAACGACAACTCCGATTTAAGATCTGTTTTCACCAATAAATCCGTCTCGACGAGATCTTCAAAACTAGCACCCATGTTAATATGTTTCGACAAACTTTTTCTCGCTAAAAATTATCAACCCTCTCTATTTGAATAATCAACCTCTCTGTTGATCAACGGTAAATGTATAAATTTATCAACCTCAGAATTTATTGAGTGAAAGTTCGTACGCATGCACAAATAAACGATTCACGATGTCACGAATCTTTTCCAAATTTGAAAATTCAAAACGTTTTAACTTTCAAACGATAACTCCAAATTAAGATCCGCTTTCACCAATAAATCCGTCTCGACGAGATCTTCAAAACTAGCACCCATGTTGATATGTTTCGAGAAACTTTTTCGGGCTAAAAGTTATCAACCCTCTCTATCTGAATAATCAACCCTCCGTACTTAAGTGATCAACGGTAAATATATAAAATTATCAACCCGATGTAGGCTATTGAGGGAAAGTCTGCATGCATGCACAAATAGACGAATATGCTGATGTCAGCGAAATCTTTTCTAAATTTGTAAATTCAAAACGTTTTAACTTTCAAACGACAACTCCAAATAAAGATTCGCTTTCACCAATAAATCCGTCTCGACGAGATCTCCAAAACTAGCACTCATGTTGATATGTTTTGAGACATTTTTTTTCGGGCTAAAAGTTATCAACCCTCTCTATCTGAATAATCAACCCCTCCGTACTTAAGTGATCAACGGTAAATATATAAAATTATCAACCCTGTAGGCTATGAGAAAGTTCTGCATGCATGCACAAATAGACGAATATGCTGATGTGAGCGGGATCTTTTCCAAATTTGAAAATTCAAAACGTTTTAACTTTCAAACGATAACTCCAAATTAAGATCCGCTTTCACCAAAAAATCCGTCTCGACGAGATCTTCAAAACTAGCACCCATGTTGATATGTTTCGGAAACTTTTTTTCGGGCTAAAAGTTATCAACCCTCTATATCTGAATAATCAACCCCTCCGTACTTGAGTGATCAACGGTAAATATATAAAATTATCAACCCCAAAGTTAATTTTATTTTAAAACATTTTAGCTATTTTTTTTAGTTTAGAAGCTATCAACCCGGTGTGTTATTTATCAACAGTAAATATAAATAACTACTAACCCTAAAAATCTAATTTTATTTTGAATATTTTTGCGACTCTTTTTAGTTTACAAGTTATCAACCCGGTGCCCCGTTATTTATCAATGGTAATTATAAATAACTACCAACCCTAACAAGTATTCCATTTAGAATATTTTAGCGAACATTTTTTTATTTTACAAGCTATCAACCCGGTGCCTCGTTATTTATCAACGATAAATATAAAATAAATAATAACCCTAAAAGTATTTCATTTAGAATATTTTAGCCACTCTCTTTTAGTTTAGAAGCTATCAACCCGGTGACCCGCTATTTATCAATGGTAAATATAAATAAATATCAACCCTACAAATTTCATTTAATTTAAAAAATGTAGCGACTCTTTTTTGTTTACAAGTTATCAACCCGGTGCCCCGTTATTTATCAACGGTAAATATAAATAACTAGCAACCCTAAAAAGTAATTTTCATTAAGAATTTTTTTAGCAACTTTTGTTAGATTACAACTTAAAACAGTACTTAATTTGAGTAGCAAGTGGTAGTTCATTTGAGTTGCAAGTGGATCTTCCCACCCGTTATTTTCCCCCTTAAAAACCACTGGCCCGAAAAAGGGAATTGCAAAAGGACCCCATTAAATCTGAATTACCATACGAAAAAAAAACCAAAAGGGAATTGTAAAAAGTGAATTGAGAGTCTGCCTCGTGCTGAAGAAAAAGAGTGAGATGCTATGTGTATGCATGCAACAACTTATGAAAGAGTGCTGAAAAGTTGGCTCATTAAATGCAAATCCATGAGATGCTCTGTGCATGTGCATGCAGTGTGAACGCTAATGCAACTTGCAAAGTAGTAATACAAGCTGTTAGTATGAACACATGTAAACGTAATTAAAGCACTACGTGATACAAAAGGAATTGAGTCACGCTTTCGCGTGAGCGCTCCGCGCCACAGAAACCGATCGCTCTAGCGACAGATTGCCAGGGAGGGGATTCGAGTAGTGACGTAGTGTGGTGCATTGGCACCGGCCTTAGGACAGTTTCTCAAGCCATCGTCCGACCGCGGTCTCTCCCGCCGCCGGCCAGCAGCAGTTCCACCCGCCCGTCGGCCTTCAAGATGGTGGTCACCGGAAAGATCTTCCTCCCGCACCTAACCTCCTCCCGTCGGCCGCCGGCATGGCTTGCCAGGACTCGCTACAAGAATTCCGGAAATCACATACGCGCTCGGCTCTTGTCCTCTTTTTGCGGGTAAAGAGCTCATCTTCCCCGCTCGCCCGCCGCCGGGCCCTGCACCACGTCACGCTCAATCATCGACCACCACGCGCGACCTCGAGCAGGAGGGCGGAGGCCTAAGGAACCAAGGCCTCGAGGCCCGCCCCGACCCATTCCCCTCCCGTTTTCACTCCATGAGCATGTCGGCCGACCAAGATCTTGGCCGATCCGGCAGCTTGCGATCAATGTTTTGGAGAAGAATAGAAGGTCGAGAGGCGGAGGTCGATGGAGGTGCACTGTATCGAGCAGGACGATGCGGAAGTCCAATGCGGGCGCGAGCGACGAGGTCAACGGTGGCCTTGGGCGCCATGAGCAGTCGACTGTGGCCGCGTGCGCGTGGGCTAGGTGGCCTGGGCCGCCGCACACGATCGAGCAGTCGCCTGGCGCCGGAGCATTGTGGCCGCGCGCGTGTGCTAGGTGGCCTGGGCTGCCGCGCACGAGCAGTCAACGGGCGCCGGAGCACTGTGGCCGCGCGCGTGTGCTAGGTGGCCTGGGCCGCCGCGCACGAGCAGTCGATCGGCGTCGGAGACCAGTACGTCTGGCCGTGCGCGAGTGGGCTAGGTGGCCTGGGGCGCTGCGCATCGACAGGCGCCGGAGACCAATCTGGTGGCGCGCGAGGTAGGCTTGGGGCGCCGCGAGCAGTCGACCAACGCCGGATCCCAGTGTGGCCACGCGTGGGGTAGGTGGCTTGGAGCAGCGGCGGCGGAGTCCACTGTGGTGGCTCTCGCGCGGGTGTACGAGTCGACATCGGGGTGCTCTACGTCCGGGCGGGTGGAGGTGGGTGGGGGGGCGGGTGGCGTGGTGCCCCATCCGTGGAGGAGACGGATCATAACACCTTTTTCATTTGTTTTTGCAAAAAAATAGGTGCACAGCTCGTGGCTAAACGGCAGGGTCAATGACCGTTTGTGCCATCAGCCCTGTCAGTGGGCCTGCAACTGTTTGTTTAAGGAAGATTTGCGGGCGATTTACACAGAAATAACCTTTTGTTGCAACTATAGCACAGGCTGACCCTCCGGCCAAACTATTTCACCCATCTAACCCTTTTGTGTGGCGCCCATGAGAGGGGCGCCACACATGCTCGAGTGGCGCCCGTGCTGTCGGCGCCACACACCCATCCGACGTGGCGCCGTCGACGCTGAGCTGTGCACCGATCCGACGTGGCAGGCCATGTGGCGCCGCTCTCGCCGGCGCCACACTTTCAAAGTGTGGCGCCCGTGGCAAGGGCGCCACACATCCACTTATGTGTGGCCGCGCGAGCCCGCCCCAGCCCGACCCAGCTTCTTTCTCCCCCCTCTGTTCTTCTTCACTCAGAGGCGCCCGGTTCTCTCTCCCCCCCTCAAATCCCTACTCAAATCTCTTGGATTTCGTCAGATCTGTCCGTGGAGATCGTTCCCAACTCGTTCCTTGAGGTAATCTCCTCCGTTCCCCTTCTTTTCATCCATTGATTTTGTGTATTTGGTTGAATCTACATGTGAAACCCTAGATGTGGATTTGGTTGATTTGAGGGTGGAGATGGATTTGGTTGGATGTTAGGGTTGTTGAAGTAGGAGAAATGGTAGTGTGCTAGTTTGTATGGGTAGATTATGTTGATTATGGTAACTAATGAACACATGTGTGTATGTGTTGTTCCCATTATGCTAGGGGGATGGAAAGAATTGTTCATGTTCATCATGTGGACAAGGATGCTTTCTTGAAGGGAAACATAGAGCCGGACCCGGAAGAGGTTGACTTGGTGTTTGACCTTAGCCCTAGCTTTGCGGAGGTGGTAGCACAAGTGAGGGTTGAGTTGAATTGGAATGAGCCAAATGATGGTGTTGAGCTAGAGGGAAGGCATAATGTGGGGTTTGGAATGCACACCCGTTGGAAGACAATGCGTATCAACTCCGAGCAAAGTTGGTCCATTTACAAGGAGACGGTGGCCGGGTCACAAGATAAGGCTTTGGAGTTGTTTGCAACCAAGACGGTTGATGCTTTTTTTTGACACCTTTACCGTAGGGGAATCCCCTACGGTGTATTTTATATATATATAAGGAAAAAGAGAATTATGTACAAGGATACATACAAAGGAGAAACAGGGGTACAGGGGAGGAGGAAAGCCAAAAGAGAACAAGATTACAAAAACTGAGCAGCAATCCAATCAACTAAATGTTGTACTTTCCCCGGCTTGACTTTGTATTGATGCAGCAAGACGGTTGATGCTCGTATCGAGCTTGACTTTAACCGGCCCTCCTCCCCCGTTCGAGAGAGGAGTCCACCACCCATGAGCCAAGAAGAAGCCACCCAATCTCCCATTGTCCAATCTCCCATTGCCCAACAACCTCCGTTGGATAATGAGTATGACGAGCATGACGATGGTGATGATGGTTTCGAGATGAATGACAACAATGTCGGTGATTTGGATAAATATTTGACGCAAGAGGAGATGGACCACTCCATTCCTTATTCCCGATGCTATGCGTCGGACTCGGATGATGATGGACCCGAAGAGGAGGTTGACGAGGATGGCTTGACGGCTAAGGAAGCCGAAAGAGCCGAGATCTTCAAGAAGGTAACCGGACGGGATATCCGGGTACCATTGTTCCGTGATGTTAGTCTTGCGGATGGAGCCGTGGTTGATGGTGGCAAAAGTTTACTTCTTGGAGCTAGGCCAATATCCAAGAGAGATGTGGATGGTAGGACGGCTATGATCTCTAAAGGGCTCACGTTTGATACCTTCTTGGAATTGAAGATATGGTTGAAGGAGTTCTCCATTAAGCATCATCGCCCTTACCTCGTTGTTCACTCGGACTTGAAGAAGCGGTACACGCTAAAATGTGTGGATAAAAGGTGCCCATGGGTTGTCCGTGCAAGACCTTTCAAAAAAGGGCCCTCTTGGCACATAACAAGTTGTGTAGCCACTCACATGTGCCGGGGGCCGAAGCTTGATGGCAAGGATGCGCAGCCGGACCACCGTCAACTCACATCCGAGTTCATTGCATACAAGCTCTCGGCGGAGATATCATCACTTCCTACCATGAGCATTAAGTCCGTGCAAGATACGGTCAAATCCCGGTTTGCCTACGACGTCAAGTACGGGAAGGCATGGAAGGCCAAACAAGCCGCATTCAAGATGTTGTACGGTGATTGGGAGGAAGCATACAACCGAGTCCCTAGGTTGTTGTTAGCGATGGCCGCAACTAACCCGGGCATGGTGCATGTGGTGGAGCCTTCCGCAACCAAAATGACATTGCATGATGGTAAAAGAGTGAGGGTATTTCACCGTGCATTTTGGTCATTCGAGCAATGCACGAGGGCATTCGAACATTGTAGGCCCGTCATAGCCGTGGATGGTACCTTCTTGACCGGGCAGTACAAGGGCACACTATTGGTGGCAATAGCAAATGATGCGAGCAACCGTTTAGTACCACTGGCTTTTGCATTGGTAGAGATTGAGAACAATGATAACTGGCAATGGTTTTTCCATATATTGAGGACGAGGGTCATACCACCCTCAAAGGAAGTGTGTGTCATCTCCGATCGTCATCAAGGAATTCTCAATGCGGTGGAGCTTGCATTCCCGGGCATGCTCCCTTGCATCACCGATGGTGCATGAGGCATTTTTGTGCAAACTTCTACCGGGCATGCAAGAGCAAAGAGTTGTCTGACCTTCTTCAAGATTGTTGCCTCGCTTACTCTGAGCGCCGCTTCGCAAACCTATACAACGGCTTGCTGAAGCACAAAGACCTCAACGCGGGTGGTCAAGAGTTTCTTCATAGACACCTCATATTTAACTCAAAGTGGGCAAGAGCTTATGATGAGGATGGGAGGAGATATGGCCAAATGACAAGCAACATGGCCGAGTGCTTCAACAATGTGTTGAAGGGTGTCCGTGCATTGCCCGTGACGGCAATCATTCAATACACATTCGAGAAGTTGAATGTCTATTTCCAGAACTACACCGATGAAACGGAGAAGGAAATTGCTAGGAATTGCGAGTTCCCAACGAAGGTTGAAGAGTTCATGGAATTTCAGGCGAGGAAGGCGGACTCCCAAACGGCTACATGTTATGACAATGTTGACTGGGTTTACCAAGTGAATGAGCCGGGAGGCACCACACAAGGTGGTGTCCAACACGGAGGCCGGGCTTTCCGCGTGTCCCTAAAGACATGTGAATGCACATGTAGGAGTCCCTCTTTGCTTCATTTGGCTTGCTCCCACTTGCTAACAGCGGCACACACTAGACGTGTCGACTACAATAACCCGCTCACCGTTCGGGAGTCCGAGTTCTCAATCGAAGCCACAAAGAGGACATGGGCTCCAAGGTTTTCTCCTTACTTGGATCAATCACAATGGCCGGAGTATCATGGAGTGCAAGTTTGGCCAGATCCGGAATGGAAGGTTGTGAAACATGGAAGAAGAAAGACAAAGAAGTATCACAGAGATATGGATAGATGGGGTCATTCGGGAAACAGGTTATTCCAAGAAGCTCGCGAGCCAACTAATAGTGGATCATGCAATAGTAAGGGCCACAATAAAAGGAAGTGTACATCCGGCAAAAAATCAAAGGGCAATGATGCTACCACAAGTCAAGCATCAAGTAGCCAACAAGCTTCAAATCAACCTCCAAGCCAACAAACCCCAAGCCAACAAACCCCAAGCCAACAAGCTCCAAGCCAACCGTCTCCTCGTCCTCCAAGCCAACAAGCTCCAAGCACACAAGCCCCACGGCAACAAGCTCCAAGCACACAAGCCCCACGGCAACAAGCTCCAACGCAACAAGCTCCAAGTCAACAAGCTCCAAGGCAACAAGCCCCACGGCAACAAGCTCCTACGCAACAAGCTCCAAGACAACAAGCCGCAAGGCATCAAACACAATGGCGACAAGCTCCAAGGCAACCAAGGATTCATGTAGGGCTTAGTAGAGGTTGGCATGGTGGCAGTCGGGGTACTAGTATGCTACGATACCTAGCGGGGCCTTATCCGTATGTGTCGCCAAGTTACTAATTGCATTGTACTTTCTATTTTCCTATTCCATGACTAACTTTGGTTTTTCAATTTGGTTTTCAGGTATGGCAACTCAACCCACCAAGGGGAAGGGGGCATGAGAGGGCAATGAGAAGGAGGAGTCCGTTTGGGAGGAGGCGGTAAGGACGATGCGGAAGAGGGAGAAGGAAGAACTTGAGAGGAAGAGGCGGGAGGAGATAGCTAAGAAGAAGGAGGAAGATGACCGTATGCAAAGGGGGTATGAGGAATACCTATTGCGCCACAAGAGGAGGAATGAGAAGCTGAAGGCCGAACGGGACCGCGAGGCACGGGAAAAATTCCTGAGGAGCTGCCAACTTGAGCAAATAGCGAGGGAGAGGGCCAATAGGATGCACCTAGAGGAGGTGGCTAGGGAGGCTGGACGCATCAAGGAGGAAAGAGCTCAAGCGGAAGCTGCAAAGACGGAGGAGCGCCACCACTTCTTCGATTCGGTCGTTCAGTTGGCTCGTGACATAAGGGAGAAGGAAGAATTGGCTGAAGAATCTAAGAAGAAGAAGGCGAGGGGGGAGGGAGCCTTTGCCACGCAGTGATGTCCCTTTGGCTATGTTCTTGTTGTCGAACCTTTATGTTGTCGAACCTTTATATGTTGTCGAACCATGATGTTGTGTGAACCTTGACCTTATTGTAATTGGAACCTTGATGTCGTCGAACCTTATTTGTCGTTTGAACCATTATGTTGTGTCGTACATATTCAGTGCAATGTTGTACTCAAAACTGTTGGAATATGGTAGGATTTTTCATGGTTTTAACACAAGTCAATGTGTGGCGCCCTTCCCACTGGCGCCACACTGCACTGTGTGGCGCCCGTGGCATCGGCGCCACACATGCCAACATATATCAACTTTTGGGTCGAAAACATCCAGGGGCTCCGGACGATTAGTCCTTAGCCGTTTTGGCGAGCCTCTTTGTGTGGCGCCCGTGGCATCGGCGCCACACTGTGAGGTGTGACGCCCGTGGCATCGGCGCCACACAAACAGGATCGCAAAACGGCTAAGTCCCAGACGATTTGTCTTACAGTATGTTTTGGGCAATTACAAATGCATGTGTGACGCCGATGGGAGGGGCGCCACACAGTGCAGTGTGGCGCCAGTGGGAAGGGCGCCACACATTGACTTGTGTTAAACCATGAAAGATCCTACCATATTCCAAGAAAACTGCCTTGGCAAGTGACTTCTCATATCAACAGCAATTTCATACACACATCATACACATAACATCATCATAGCTAACATCGTAGCACATAGTTTCATACAATTTAAGATAAAATTCAAACAACACTTAGCAATGAAGATAGAGTTCACAACACTCTAAGTTCTAACTATCGGTGTCCAAGCCGGATTCGCCGGTGTGGTAGTGCACGCGGCAGGCTGTGTCGTCGAACACCTTGACGATCATCTCGCCGCCCCCTCGTAGAGGAAGGTGAGCTGGCAGCCGGACTCGAGCGAGGTCACGGGCGAACTTGTCCCACCCCGTGTGCAGGTACATCTTGTCCTGCCCGTCGAACAGACCTCCATGGGCCAGCGGCGAAGTTGCAGCTGGCCTCCCGTAGCTGCAAATGCGCCGGCTCGACGCCATCGACGAACTTGGCGAACTTATTCGGGAGCCGCTTGATGCCGAGTGGGTCGTCGTCGATGCGGAGGAGGAACTCGAAGCAGCGGTCGTCATGCGAAGACTAGGAGGGTGCATGTGACGGTGAGCGTGGGGCCGTTGCTGCTCCACCACGGCGGCCCCTTCCCCGACCCCGGGGGCGCCCAGGGCCACGGCCTCGACCGCCTCGCTGGCCACCAGGACCGGCCATCCTACATGTTTACATCAAACACCATATTATGAGCCATTCCTAACAAATATGAGTTATTCCATCACAAATACTAGGCATATGTAACACATTTGAATGCATTTGCTAGGCAAATATTACACATTTCAACACATACATACATAGGGTTTCAACACATACATGTGAAATTTCATATCTACATTTCAACAAATATATGGTTCAAACACATGCATACATGAGGCTACGAATTTCAACACATACACTACAATATAGAGTCCACACAAAAAATTCCATGTCTAGGGTTCATGTCCAAATCTAGCAAGATCTATGAAATTAGTGGATGAATGGAAAAGATTCGAAGGGGATTACCTTGAGAAATGGATGGGGAAGAGATTGGCCGGACAGATCTGATGATTTGGTGGTGGATTTGGTGGGGGGAAGAGGGGGGAGGAGGAGGAACCGCCGGCCGCCTCCTGTTCTTGACGCGAAGCAGAGAAAGAAAGAAGCTGGGTCGGGCTGGGCGGGCTCGCGCGGCCACACATAAGTGGATGTGTGGCACCCTTGCCACGGGCGCCACACTTTCAAAGTGTGGCGCCGGCGAGAGCGGCGCCACACGGCCTGCCACGTCGGATCGGTGCACAGCTCAGCGTCGAGGGCGCCACGTCGGATGGGTGTGTGGCGCCGGCAGCACGGGCGCCACTCGGGCATGTGTGGCGCCCATGAGAGGGGCGCCACACAAAAGGGTTAGATGGGTGAAATAGTTTGGCCGGAGGGTCAGTCTGTGCTATAGTTGCAACAAAGGGTTATTTCTGTGTAAATCGCCCCTTAGGACTCCGTCCGGCTTGATGTTTGAAAAAAAATTACGAAAAGTGGTACTGACTTGTCAACTTTGCCTCGGTTGTGGTAGTTCCTTGTAATTTACTCTGCTATCATCTATATCACATAGTCATAACCATAGCTTGTAATTGGGATTTCATCGTGATTGGCAGTCTTGTATGAATATTTGCTATTGATCCAAGTAATTCTACAATGTTTTCTTTCATTGATCTTGATGTTATGAGTGAGTAGTTCTCATGGGCTACGGCGTGCATCTAATTACATGGGAATATTGTCTGATGATTTCAAAGGAGATTTGTCTTTGTATCATTGTATCTTACCTCAACTCGGAGACTTTTCACATACTGAAGTGCGGTGACCCAACACACCATTGCATTTTGTAGTGTACAAGTTGTTGATTGATACGTCTCCGACGTATCGATAATTTCTTATGTTCCATGCCACATTATTGATGATATCTACATGTTTTATGCATACTTTATGTCATATTTATGCATTTTCCGGCACTAACCTATTAACGAGATGCCGAAGAGCCGGTTGTTTTCTGCTGTTTTTGGTTTCAGAAATCCTAGTAAGGAAATATTCTCGGAATTGGACGAAATCAACGCCCGGGGCCTATTTTGCCACGAAGCTTCCAGAAGACCGAAGGAGACGAAGTGGGGCCACGGGGCGCAGCCACACTAGGGCGCGACCCAAGGGGGCCCGCGCGGCCCTGTTGTGTGGGGCCCCCGTGACGCCTCCTGACCTGCCCTTCCGCCTACATATAGTCTTCGTCGCGAAACCCCCAGTACCGAGAGCCACGATACGGAAAACCTTCCAGATACGCCGCTGCCGCCAATCCCATCTCGGGGATTCAGGAGATCGCCTCCGGCACCCTGCCGGAGAGGGGAATCATCTCCCGGAGGACTCTTCACCGCCATGGTCGCCTCCGGAGTGATGAGTGAGTAGTTCACCCTTGGACTATGGGTCCATAGCAGTAGCTAGATGGTCGTCTTCTCCTAATTGTGCTTCATTGTCGGGTCTTGTGAGCTGCCTAACATGATCAAGATCATCTATCTGTAATGCTATATGTTGTGTTTGTTGGGATCCGATGGATAGAGAATACTATGTTATGTTGATTATCAATTTATATCTATGTGTTGTTTATGATCTTGCATGCTCTCCGTTATTAGTAGAGGCTCTGGCCAAGTTTTTACTCTTAACTCCAAGAGGGAGTATTTATGCTCGATAGTGGGTTCATGCCTCCATTAAATCTGGGACAGTGACAGAAAGTTCTAAGGTTGTGGATGTGCTGTTGCCACTAGGGATAAAACATCGATGATATGTCCGAGGATGTAGTTATTGATTACATTACGCACCATACTTAATGCAATTGTCTGTTGTTTGCAACTTAATACTGGAAGGGGTTCGGATGATAACCTGAAGGTGGACTTTTTAGGCATAGATGCATGCTGGATAACGGTCTATGTACTTTGTCGTAATGCCCAATTAAATCTCACTATACTCATCATATCATGTATGTGCATTGTCATGCCCTCTCTATTTGTCAATTGCCCAACTGTAATTTGTTCACCCAACATGCTATTTATCTTATGGGAGAGACACCACTAGTGAACTGTGGACCCCGGTCCATTCTTTTAATCGAATACAATCTACTGCAATACTTTTTCTACTATTTTCTGCAAACAATCATCATCCACACTATACATCTAATCCTTTGTTACAGCAAGCCGGTGAGATTGACAACCTCACTGTTTCGTTGGGGGCAAAGTACTTTGGTTGTGTTGTGCAGGTTCCACGTTGGCGCCGGAATCCCTGGTGTTGCGCCGCACTACATCTCGCCGCCATCAACCTTGAACGTGCTTCTTGGCTCCTACTGGTTCGATAAACCTTGGTTTCTTACTGAGGGAAAACTTGCCGCTGTACGCATCACACCTTCCTCTTGGGGTTCCCAACGGACGCGTGATGTACGCGTATCAAGCAGATTTTCTGGCGCCGTTGCCGGGGATCTGAAGAAAAGTTACACCACAAAGATTTCTAACTTCCACGTCAACTACACGCCAGCAAGATTTTCTGGCGCCGTTGCCGGGGAGATCAAGACACGCTGCAAGGGGAGTCTCCATATTCCAATCTCTTTACTTTGTTTTTGTCTTGTTTTATTTATTTATTGCTTTGTTTGCTGCATTATATCAAAATACAAAAAAAATTAGTTGCTAGTTTTACTTTATTTACTGTCTTGATTGCACTTTATATTAAAAACACAAAAAATTAGTTACTTGCATTCGCTTTACTTATATCATCATGTTTCCTCCTAAGTTTATTCTTAAGGATGTACCGGTAGGCCGAGGGTCTATCCTCGGGAAAGATAATATAGAAGATTTTTTCACTCATATTAGTACGGTTGAAGATTTTGAAGATAGACACCTGGTAGAACTTGCTCCTACTTATGAAATTGTTGCTGCTTCTTTAGTACACATGTTAGAAGCTAGATTTGTTAACCTCAACCCCGTAATGCAGCATATGTTCCTTACACTAAGTGATATGGAAGAAGGAGAGAAGAAAGATTTTGTCCTAGAAACCCTTCTTAAAGAATTTGGTGATGTAGCAAGAGAAGCTAGAAAGGTCTTTACTAAATATAATATGCTTGGCTCTTATACAAACTTTGCTAGCACCCTTGAAAAGATGGAAAAAAATAGACAAAAGTACACTAATAAAGTTAATTATGAGGGGGGTATTAAAACATCAATACCTTGCAAGCTCTTGGGAATGTGCGAGGCACTAGAAAAGAATTTTGATTGGATTGTTCCTGAAGATTTGATTGATGAGAGTAGCAAGCCTAAGGGTAATGAAAAGGGAGCCTCTGAAACTTACATATATAAGATACAATGCATAGTTGAGAAAACTCCAAACCCCGCTGTAGATGCATCATCTCTTGATAATACTTGATACACACTTTCTGCGCCTAGCTGAAAGGCGTTAAAGAAAAGCGCTTATGGGAGACAACCCATGTTTTTACTACAGCACTTTTATTTTATATTTGAGTCTTGGAAGTTGTTACTACTGTAGCAACCTCTCCTTATCTTAGTTTTGTGCATTGTTGTGCCAAGTAAAGTCTTTGATAGTAAGGTTCATACTAGATTTGGATTACTGCGCAGAAACAGGTTTCTTTGCTGTCACGAATCTGGGCCTAATTCTCTGTAGGTAACTCAGAAAATTATGCCAATTTACGTGAGTGATCCTCTGATATGTACGCAACTTTCATTCAATTTGAGCATTTTCATTTGAGCAACTCTGTTGCCTCTTAGAAATTCGTCTTTACGATCTGTTCTGTTTTGACAGATTCTGCCTTTTATTTCGCATTGCCTGTTTTGCTATGCTTGATGGATTTTTCTATTCCATTAACTTTCAGTAGCTTTGTGCAATGTCCAGAAGTGTTAATAATGATTATGTCACCTCTGAACATGTGAATTTTGATTGTGCACTAACCCTCTAATGAGTTGTTTTGAGTTTGGTGTGGAGGAAGTTTTCAAGGATCAAGAGAGGGAGATGATACAATATGATCAAGAAGAGTGAAAGCTCTAAGCTTGGGGATGCCCCGGTGCTTCACCCCTGCATATTTCAAGAAGACTCAAGCGTCTAAGCTTAGGGATGCCCAAGGCATCCCCTTCTTCATCGACAACATTATCAGGTTCCTCTAGTGAAACTATATTTTTATTCCATCACATCCTATGTACTTTGCTTGGAGCGTCAGTTTGTTTTTGTTTTTGTTTTGTTTGAATAAAATGGATCATAGCATTCATTGTGTGGGAGAGAGACACGCTCCGCTGTTGCATATGGACAAATATGTCCTTAGGCTTTACTCATAATGTTCATGGCGAAGGTTGAATCTTCTTCGTTAAATTGTTATATGGTTGGGATCGGGAAATGCTACATGTAGTAATTCTAAAATGTCTTGGATAATTTGATACTTGGCAATTGTTGTGCTCATGTTTAAGCTCTTGCATCATATACTTTGCACCCATTAATGAAGAAATACATAGAGCTTGCTAAAATTTGGTTTGCATAATTGGTCTCTCTAAGGTCTAGATAATTTCTAGTATTGAGTTTGAACAACAAGGAAGACGGTGTAGAGTCTTATAATGTTTACAATATGTCTTTTATGTGAGTTTTGCTGCACCGGTTCATCCTTGTGTTTGTTTCAAATAGCCTTGCTAGCCTAAACCTTGTATTGAGAGGGAATACTTCTCATGCATCCAAAATCCTTGAGCCAACTACTATGCCATTTGTGTCCACCATACCTACCTACTACATGGTATTTCTCCGCCATTCCAAAGTAAATTGCTTGAGTGCTACCTTTAAATTTCTAATCCTCTACCTTTGCAATATATAGCTCATGAGACAAATAGCCTAAAAACTATTGTGGTATTGAATATGTACTTATGCACTTTATCTCTTATTAAGTTGCTTGTTGTGCGATAACCATGTTCCTGGGGACGCCATCAACTACTCTTTGTTGAATATCATGTGAGTTGCTATGCATGTCCGTCTTGTCTGAAGTAAGGGAGATTTACCACTAGAATGGTTAGAGCATGCATAATGTTAGAGAAGAACATTGGGCCGCTAACTAAAGCCATGATCCATGGTGGAAGTTTCAGTTTTGGACAAATATCCTCAATCTCATATGAGAAAATTAATAATTGTTGAATGCTTATGCATAAAAGAGGAGTCCATTATCTGTTGTCTATGTTGTCCCGGTATGGATGTCTAAGTTGAGAATAATCAATAGCGAGAAATCCGATGTGAGCTTTCTCCTTAGACCTTTGTACAGGCATAGAGGTACCCCTTTGTGACACTTGGTTAAAACATATGTATTGCGATGATAATCCAGGTAATCCGAGCTAATTAGGACAAGGTGCGGGCACTATTAGTATACTATGCACGAGGCTTGCAACTTGTAAGATATAATTTACATGACACATATGCTTTATTACTACCATTGACAAAATTGTTTCTTGTTTTCAAAACCAAAGCTCTAGCACAAATATAGCAATCAATGCTTCCCTCTGCGAAGGGCCTTTCTTTTACTTTTATGTTGAGTCAGTTCACCTATTCCTCTCCACCTCAAGAAGCAAACACTTGTGTGAACTGTGCATTGATTCCTACATACTTGCATATTGCACTTGTTATATTACTTTGCATTGACAACTATCTATGAGATATACATGTTACAAGTTGAAAGCAACCGCTGAAACTTAATCTTCCTTTGTGTTGCTTCAATACCTTTACTTTGAATTATTGCTTTATGAGTTAACTCTTATGCAAGACTTATTGATGCTTGTCTTGAAAGTACTATTCATGAAAAGTCTTTGCTATATGATTCATTTGTTTACTCATGTCATTACCATTGTTTTGATCGCTGCATTCATTACATATGCTTACAATAGTATGATCAAGGTTATGATGGCATGTCACTCCAGAAATTATCTTTGTTATCGTTTACATGCTCGGGAGAGCAGAAACTAAGCTTGGGGATGCTGATACGTCTCCGACGTATCGATAATTTCTTATGTTCCATGCCACATTATTGATGATATCTACATGTTTTATGCATACTTTATGTCATATTTATGCATTTTCCGGCACTAACCTATTAACGAGATGCCGAAGAGCCGATTCTGTTTTCTGCTGTTTTTGGTTTCGAAATCCTAGTAAGGAAATATTCTCGAATTGGACGAAATCAACGCCCAGGGCCTATTTTGCCACGAAGCTTCCAGAAGACCGAAGGAGAGACGAAGTGGGGCCACGGGGCGCCGCCACACTAGGGCGGCGCGGCCCAGGGGGGCCCGCGCGGCCCTGTTGTGTGGGGCCCCCATGACGCCTCCTGACCTGCCCTTCCGCCTACATATAGTCTTCGTCGCGAAACCCCCAGTACCGAGAGCCACGATACGGAAAACCTTCCGGACGCCGCCGCCAATCCCATCTCGGGGATTCGGGAGATCGCCCGGCACCCTGCCGGAGAGGGGAATCATCTCCGGAGGACTCTTCACCGCCATGGTCGCCTCCGGAGTGATGAGTGAGTAGTTCACCCCTGGACTATGGGTCCATAGCAGTAGCTAGATGGTCGTCTTATCCTAATTGTGCTTCATTGTCGGGTCTTGTGAGCTGCCTAACATGATCAAGATCATCTATCTGTAATGCTATATGTTGTGTTTGTTGGGATCCGATGGATAGAGAATACTATGTTATGTTGATTATCAATTTATATCTATGTGTTGTTTATGATCTTGCATGTTCTCCGTTATTAGTAGAGGCTCTGGCCAAGTTTTTACTCTTAACTCCAAGAGGGAGTATTTATGCTCGATAGTGGGTTCATGCCTCCATTAAATCTGGGACAGTGACAAAAAGTTCTAAGATTGTGGATGTGCTGTTGCCACTAGGGATAAAACATCGATGCTATGTCCGAGGATGTAGTTATTGATTACATTACGCACCATACTTAATGCAATTGTCTGTTGTTTGCAACTTAATACTAGAAGGGGTTCGGATGATAACCTGAAGGTGGACTTTTTAGGCATAGATGCATGTTGGATAGCGGTCTATGTACTTTGTCGTAATGCCCAATTAAATCTCACTATACTCATCATATCATGTATGTGCATTGTCATGCCCTCTCTATTTGTCAATTGCCCAACTGTAATTTGTTCACCCAACATGCTATTTATCTTATGGGAGAGACACCTCTAGTGAACTGTGGATCCCGGTCCATTCCTTTAATCGAATACAATCTACTGCAATACTTGTTCTACTATTTTCTGCAAACAATCATCATCCACACTATACATCTAATCCTTTGTTACAGCAAGCCGGTGAGATTGACAACCTCACTGTTTCGTTGGGGCAAAGTACTTTGGTTCTGTTGTGCAGGTTCCACGTTGGCGCCGGAATCCCTGGTGTTGCGCCGCACTACATCTCGCCGCCATCAACCTTCAACGTGCTTCTTGGCTCCTACTGGTTCGATAAACCTTGGTTTCTTACTGAGGGAAAACTTGCCGATGTACGCATCACACCTTCCTCTTGGGGTTCCCAACGGACGCGTGCTATACGCGTATCAAGCAGATTTTCTGGCGCCGTTGCCGGGGATCTGAAGAAAAGTTACACCACAAAGATTTCTAACTCCCACGTCAACTACACGCCAGCATTGATATAACACTTATGAAAGTTCACGGGTCAAATACTACACACTTAATATTACAAGCCAGAAGTGTACAAAAACTTCAAAATCCTCCTCGGTCCATTGAGGATTTTCATAAGACACAAGCTCTAATTTAAGTTACTTTGGAACTAATGGTACGACTAAACTAAGTATCATGACATCTCAGCAGCCTAACCTAAAGTGTTTGGTGCTGCTCTGCTAATTATTTCCAATTGGGTCTTCACTTCTCTTCTTCTCCTTCAAGGTCAACTTCTCCATAGACAATGCCATAGTCCACCCCTTCAATGCCTCTGGACAGATCTGGTTCTTCATAGTTGATCTCCCCTCTTCCATATGGTTCTCCAGTAGTCTCCTCTTCAGTATTGTCCAAGTTTAGCAAGGGTTTAAGATGTGGGATGAGTACAATGTACTCAATAAGTTTAACTAAAGTGTTTGATGTAGTCGTTGACAAGGAAGTCATAAGCTAATGCATTTTTCATTGACATTTCTTTAAAGGTTTATTTTATTCTAAAAAAATATGTTCATCAGTCTTCACGGGTTGTCTAGAACTTCATGGACTTCCTTTCATACCGCGTTCGCAATTTCTTCCTGGAATAGGGAGTGATATGACACTATTCTTTAAACTCTGCAGAGGTGTGTTTCTTTACCCACAACAAGAGACTAATATTCTTGTTGTGAACCGGGTGTACTTTTCGACCATACTTCTCATGTATGGTGACCAAAGCCAATCAGCGCTCTTTTCTGCGACCCCACACTCGCGCCATTTTGTAGTCCGTACTCGGCACCTACCCACTTTGGGGAATTTCGCCCTCGACATCATCTAGAATCCATCATATACATCCTTGTATACGATACCCTGTGAATAGTGATAGGAGCATTTCTATCCATTCCAAACCAATGGCTTCTCTTACCCCTCATACTAGACATCTGAAGTCACACGAAAGGAAAAAAGAAAGAGTTAACTTCTCTGTCCCATACCAAATCTCATGGTTAACGCTTTATATAAGTGTAAGAACCACTTAACAACATTTGTTATTAGTTCTATATGATATTCCCAAGTGTAATGGAACTTCCACCCTCATCTCATACCATGGTTCCATCACCGATCGCATAGCCATAGTCATAACATATAAAGTAAGACTTTGCTTTTCAATGTAGAATGATACGAATAGCAATTTGCAGAGACTTTGATAATAAACAATCAAGGACATGCATAAGCGTTAAACTTGCTTTGTGACTGCGAGATATTGATACCATTGTTTAATAAGGCAATGTTTGAACAAGCAACTTATGCTACTAAGCATAATTATGACATGTTTTAGCTTTAAATTTTTGTTTTCCCCTTCTTTGTATGTTTTACCGAGGAATTATATATATAATAATTCTATTTTAGGGTATTTCTCAATTCCTTTAAAATGTTTAGAAATGTGTTGAATGAATTTCATATATTTCATGACTTAAACATTTGAAATACTGTTTCAAAATATTTTACTAGTCTTACAAAATATTTTATTCAATTTTAGATTTAGTCAAAATAACCATTTTGCCCCTAGGGCTTTTAAATTCCCTTGATTTTCAATAAATTCACAAATCCTCCTAAAATATCATAAAAATCATATCTGAACTCCTTGTGTTGTGGGGATTCTAAAAATAATTTTTATTTAATTTTCCGAGTTACTTTTATTTTTCACTCCTTTTGAACTTTTTCTTTGATCCACTCCGGTACAGTAGTGGGTAAGTTAGAAGGGGAACATGAAATGATTTTAGGTTTTGTTGATTTATTGAGCGGTGATTTTATTGAAAAAGATCGTGCACGCGGTATCGTTTTCACTCAGGACTTGGTATCCATGCGAGATGTTATACCTGTAGCTTCACGTGGTATTCATTTTCACATAGGCCAGCTCTGACCAAAATCTTTGGGGATGATTTCGTATTACAACTAGATACTAGATAATATCCCGGATGTTGTGGCTGGATTTTCTTTTGTGATATATAGGATAAGCATTCATAGATATAGGTGAAACTTTCATGCAGGGCCGGCTCTGGCCCTAGGCGACCATGGGCAACACCCATGGGCCACCGCCTGCAAGGGGCCCATCAGCGCATATATCTTCTATACGAGCCGAAAAGGCCCAATGCGATGGAAGTAAACAAGGCCATGAGGGGAACAGATGGAAAGATGCGAGACACCCTGACTCGATCGCTCCACCTCTTCCAGATCGCTAGCGCCAGGGCAGCCACTGCAGCACATCACCTTCTTTTTCTATCGATGTCTCCTGTCGCTTACTGCTTAGGTAAATTCTGTTCCACCTTATTTGTTTACCAATCAGAATGTGTGTGCTCCTATCTTCCTGACTTCCTATCATCATGTGTAAACATTGTGAGACATGTTTTTAATTTCTTCATAAAATTCAATGCCAAAACGGAAACATAAATCGGCTGTTACGAATAGGAATGGAAAAAAGAGTGAATCAACTTATTAAATTACAAATAGGTGTTTTACATAGGTATATTTCAGCAATAACTAGTGTTGATGTTTTACATCGATCTTGAAGTTGTCTTCAACGATTTTGCATCTAGAAATACCCGAAGAAGTTTTGTTGTGGAGCACTGAAGCATTATTATCGATGTAGTCATTGGAATTTGGTTTTATTTGAGATAATAAAACGAGCAGGAATACTACATGTTATATTCCATTACTATTTTTTATCTTCCTACTTTTAAATTACTTTTATCTTCGTATCGTTATATGACATTGCTTAGTTATTACTAGTTGTAACATCCCAAGTTTTCAATAAAACAAACAAGAGAGACTTTCCAAGAATCCAAAAATCAGAGCCAACAAAAACTTTTTCTCATCATATAGGACTATACATATAGCTCACCTTATTAATTATTTGAGTGTGCTTTTGCCATGATGCTTGCTTATGTGTTTACCCTTACTCTAAAACCCTAACAATGATCACTTGATCATCCAAAGTCAAAGAAAAAGAAAATAGAAAAGAAATTATAAAAATCAATTCCACACACACATATGGCCTATGCCATTTTTACAAAACCTTAACCTAGACCATTTTGGTTTGCACCATTAGTTGTAAATGGATACTAAACACTTATTAACACCTTTGGAAACAATCAAACTCAATTCAAATCAATTTTGAATCAAATTTGTGCTCACATGTGATTATGGTCATATGTGACAATTTCAGCATGATACCCACTTTGAGCCCCTGGTTTTTGAGACTTCACTTCTACACTTGACCAACTCTTTGCACCTCATCCAAGACAACAACAAGGAGAACAACTTTGCTCAAAACCACAACCCCAAACTCTGCCTCATTTTCAAATTAGAAGCAAGCCAAGTGGAGACTTTGAATCAGATTTAAGATCATATGCAAAATGAGCTTTTGCATTTCAATTCCATTTTGATCACCACCACCACCAATATACTCCAATTAATATATGATTACAACCCACCAAAAAGATTTGCAAAATTCAAAAATATTTTTCTTACGGGCAATTCATCAAACACCTTGCTGGCAGGGTATCCAATGTTGCCCATACTGAAAATGAGAGAAGACTTGGTCCAACCTGGCCCTCCACTGCACCTCTGGAGCCTCAACTCACTTCACAGCACCAGTACCTCCACTTGCACTCACCACTTGCTTGACCAAATCGACCAAAACATGCCATGCCGTGGCATGGCATGCCACTCTCATGCCATCACCGTCTCTGGTCACTTCTGGCCTGCACCGCCATGCCCCTTCTCTTCCCCTCACTCACCTGAGCATGCCAGACAAAGCCACGATCAAGTTTTGCATCGCAACGGGCAGAGCACAGCGCGCCCAGTGGCGCCCAGACACGCCCATGCCCTCGCCAGAGCGCGCATGGCGCCAACTCTGGACGCTCCAGAGTGTGACGACCCCCGCGGCCTCGCATCACCTCAGCCCTCTCTCTCAGCGCCAGACGACGCACGACGACACCCTGAAGCGCCTGGACACGGCCACTAGCCCGCGGGAATGCCGCAGTCGACGACCACGCCGACGATCACCCGCCGTGGTACTGAGCCTTCCCATCAAGCGCACCATCTCTACAGAGCCCCTTCTGCGCCACGATCATGCGCGTCATCTTCGCCAGTGCCGCAACAACCAGACGCGCCCACTCCTTGCCCCTTCGCAGCCCTGGACCGACGACGACGCCGACGACCCTCGCTCCGCTCCACGGCCACCTCCCTCTGCTATAAAAGGAGGACTCCTCCTCTCGAATTGAGCATGCCAATCACTTCCTCTCATCTCCCAGCCTCTCCTCGACCTCTCAATTCGCTCGATTAGCCACACCACTGCCCCAATCGCAAGATCATCGCCGCCGCTAGTACACGGAGTTTGCCGGAGAAGGAGGCTGCCCCTGACGACGCAACTGCTACCGTTGGCTTCCTCATCGACGACAACGTCCCTTCGCACACCTCCGACGATCGCCGGAGCTCCGACGGCCGCTCCGATCCCCTACCGCCGCCGCCAGTAAGTCCATCTCTCGCCGGAGATGAAGCCCTCCCTCGACCGTGCGATCGCGTTCTAATCGCACGGCTGTTATTTCCCGTACCGTTTCGCTGGCCACGCCCCAATGACAGGTGGCCCCCGCATTGTCAGCTGGCTCGTAGAGATACTGGGCCGGCCCATTTTCTTCTCTCTCTGCACGGCCCTTTTTCTTTCCCGCCAGCCCACGTTTCAAATTTAAAAATTCAAATAGAGAAATATATGCAATCTGATGTTAACTTTGAAATTTAATAGGGACAAATCTACTGGGCCAAATTTTACAAACTTTATATCTCTGGAAAGCTTAGGATTTTATCTACACAATGCCGCTGGATTGAACCCTAGATCTATTATAGAATTAAAGTAGGAAAATAAACAAGGCAGAGATTTTTACGCATAAGAATAATTATTAAAAATCAACCATAAATGCTTTTAAGTTAATTCCAACTCCTATAAATCACATTACACTTATACTAATTGTTTCTGCAAAAATATGCCATGCTTACTTTGAATGATCATGGCCTAGTTTAATAAAAGGACTATATGGCTATTTCTAGTCAAAGATATTGTCCAAAACTATTAATAAATCTCATGGGAGTTTTTCTCTCATTTAAATCTTGTCACCAACAACTCAAAATGAGGTAGAGACTCTGGTCAATTAGGTCTCATATGATTTGTTGATGATATTAAATCTCTACCATGCTAGGATTAAAGTGTATGAGGTGCTCACCTCATTTAAATCATTTTCTTAAATGATAAATGTGAAGAGGTTGACTTTGGTCAACCTAGGTCACATATTATTCATGAGAGAAATTAAATCTTAATAGGATAATGAGAGGAAATTATTTCTCTAAATAATTAAAAGTAACACCTAATTTAGTATGAGAGGAAATTATTTTTCTTAAATAATAAGAAAAGCACATCCACCAACTTAATAGTAATGGGTGATGCTAGTTTAAGTTGTGTGCATCATGAGTGTGCCTAGTTTAGTAAATAAGTTTGGTATGATGATTGTGTACCCCGTATTCATATTTTAGACGCTAGTACCGAGGAGTATCAGGAGGAGGAGGTCTACTTCAAGGAGAAGAAGACCACTTTGACCAATTCCCCAACCAAGGCAAGATAATACTCTTGCAAAGTGCAAAGCTCACCATGAGCAAGGCATTACCCATTTACTTTATGTCATGATCCTAATTCCCAGTTTTACTTTACAAGCTTTACTTACATTTATTTATCAAAGTACTTTTTGATTCATGATTCACTTGGTTAGTGATGGATTAGTACAAGAGTATCAAAGTTAGCCTAGAAGCAAAGCATATGACTTAGCACCTGATGCTTTCCATGACTGGCGCGTAGTTGACGAGGAAAGCTTGTTCCTTCAGGTCCCCGGCAACGGCGCCAGAAAATCTTGATGCTTTCCAGGACTGGCGCGTAGTTGACGAGGGAGGAAAGCTTGTTCCTTCAGGTCCCCGGCAACGGCGCCAGAAAATCTGCTTGACACGCGTACAGCACGCGTCCGTTGGGAACCCCAAGAGGAAGGTGTGATGCGTATAGCGGCAAGTTTTCCCTCAGTATGAAACCAAGGTTTATCGAACAGTAGGAGCCAAGAAGCACGTTGAAGGTTGATGGCGGCGAGATGTAGTGCGGCAACACCAGGGATTCCGGCGCCAACGTGGAACCTGCACAACAGAACCAAAGTACTTTGCCCCAACGAAACAGTGAGGTTGTCAATCTCACCGGCTTGCTGTAACAAAGGATTAGATGTATAGTGTGGATGATGATTGTTTGCAGAGAACAGTAGAATAATTGCAGTAGATTGTATTTCAGATGTAAAGAATGGACCGGGGTCCACAGTTCACTAGAGGTGTCTCTCCCATAAGATAAATAGCATGTTGGGTGAACAAATTACAGTTGGGCAATTGACAAATAGAGAGGGCATGACCATGCACATACATGATATGATGAGTATTGTGAGATTTAATTGGGCATTACGACAAAGTACATAGACCGCTATCCAGCATGCATCTATGCCTAAAAAGTCCACCTTCAGGTTATCATCCGAACCCCTTCCAGTATTAAGTTGCAAACAACAGACAATTGCATTAAGTATGGTGCGTAATGTAATCAATAACTACATCCTTGGACATAGCATCAATGTTTTATCCCTAGTGGCAACAACACATCCATAATCTTAGAGGTTTCTCTCACTCCCCCAGATTCACGGAGACATGAACCCACTATCGAGCATAAATACTCCCTCTTGGAGTTAAGAGTAAAAACTTGGCCAGAGCCTCTACTAATAACGGAGAGCATGCAAGATCATAAACAACACATAGATATAAATTGATAATCAACATAACATAGTATTCTTTATTCATCGGATCCCAACAAACACAACATATAGCATTACAGATAGATGATCTTGATCATGTTCGGCAGCTCACAAGATCCGACAATGAAGCACATAAGGAGAAGACAACCATCTAGCTACTGCTATGGACCCATAGTCTAGGGGTAGACTACTCACTCATCACTCCGGAGGCGACCATGGCGGTGTAGAGTCCTCCGAGAGAATCCCCTCTCCGGCAGGGTGCCGGAGGCGATCTCTGAATCCCCGAGATGGGATTGGCGGCGGCGTCTCTGGAAGGTTTTCTCGTATCGTGGCTCTCGGTGGGGGTTTCGCGACGAAGGCTATTTGTAGGCGGAAGGGCAGGTCGGGGGCCACACGAGGGCCCACACACTAAGCGGCGCGGCCAGGGCTTGGGCCGCGCCGCCCTAGCGTGGCGCATCGTGGCCCCACTTCGTTAGCTCTCCGGTTCCTGGAAGCTTCGTGTGAAAATAGGCCCCTAGGCGTTGATTTCGTCCAATCCGAGAATATTTCCTTACTAGGATTTCGAAACCAAAAACAGCAGAAAATAGCAACCGGCTCTTCGGCATCTCGTTAATAGGTTAGTGCCGGAAAATGCATAAATATGACATAAAGTATGCATAAAACATGTAGATATCATCAATAATGTGGCATGGAACATAAGAAATTATCGATACGTCTGGAGACGTATCAGCATCCCCAAGCTTAGTTTCTGCTCGTCCCGAGCAGGTAAACGATAACAAAGATAATTTCTGGAGTGACATGCCATCATAACCTTGATCATACTATTGTAAGCATATGTAATGAATGCAGCGATCAAAACAATGTAAATGACATGAGTAAACAAATGAATCATATAGCAAAGACTTTTCATGAATAGTACTTTCAAGACAAGCATCAATAAGTCTTGCATAAGAGTTAACTCATAAAGCAATAATTCATAGTAAAGGTATTGAAGCAACACAAAGGAAGATTAAGTTTCAGCGGTTGCTTTCAACTTATAACATGTATATCTCACGGATATTGTCAATGTAAAGTAATATAACAAGTGCAATATGCAAGTATGTAGGAATCAATGCACTGTTCACACAAGTGTTTGCTTCTTGAGGTGGAGAGAGATAGGTGAACTGACCCAACAATAAAAGTAAAAGAATGATCCTTCAAAGAGGAAAGCATCGATTGCTATATTTGTGCTAGAACTTTGATTTTGAAAACAAGAAACAATTTTGTCAACGGTAGTAATAAAACATATGTGTTATGTAAATTATATCTTACAAGTTGCAAGCCTCATGCATAGTATACTAATAGTGCCCGCACCTTGTCCTAATTAGCTCGGATTACCTGGATTATCATCGCAATGCACATGTTTTAACCAAGTGTCAAAGGGGTACCTCTATGCCGCCTGTACAAAGGTCTAAGGAGAAAGCTCGCATTGGATTTCTCGCTATTGATTATTCTCAACTTAGACATCCATACCGGGACAACATAGACAACAGATAATGGACTCCTCTTAAATGCATAAGCATGTAGCAACAATTAATTTTCTCATATGAGATTGAGGATATTTGTCCAAAACTGAAACTTCCACCATGGATCATGGTTTAGTTAGCGGCCCAATGTTCTTCTCTAACATTATGAAATGCTCTAACCATTTTAGTGGTAGATCTCCCTTACTTCAGACAAGATGAACATGCATAGCAACTCACATGATATTCAACAAAGAGTAGTTGATGGCGTCCCCAGGAACATGGTTATCGCACAACAAGCAACTTAATAAGAGATAAAGTGCATAAGTACATATTCAATACCACAATAGTTTTTAGGCTATTTGTCCCATGAGCTATATATTGCAAAGGTAAAGGAAAGAAATTTTAAAGGTAGCACTCAAGCAATTTACTTTGGAATAGCGGAGAAATACCATGTAGTAGGTAGGTATGGTGGACACAAATGGCATAGTGGTTGGCTCAAGGATTTGGATGCATGAGAAGTATTCCCTCTCGATACAAGGTTTAGGCTAGCAAGGCTATTTGAAACAAACACAAGGATGAAGCGGTGCAGCAAAACTCACATAAAAGACATATTGTAAACATTATAAGACTCTACACCGTCTTCCTTGTTGTTCAAACTCAATACTAGAAATTATCTAGACTTTAGAGAGACAAAATATGCAAACCAAATTTTAGCATGCTCTATGTATTTCTTCATTAATAGGTGCAAAGTATATGATGCAAGAGCTTAAACATGAGCACAAAAATTGCCAAGTATCACATTATCCAAGACATTATAGCAATTACTACATGTATCATTTTCCAATTCCAACCATATAACAATTTAACGAAGAAGAAACTTCGCCATGAATACTATGAGTAAAGCCTAAGGACATATTTGTCCATATGCAACAGCGGAGCGTGTCTCTCTCCCACACAATGAATGCTAGGATCCATTTTATTCAAACAAAACAAAAACAAAAACAAACCGATGCTCCAAGCAAAGCACATAAGATGTGATGGAATAAAAATATAGTTTCAGGGAGGAACCTGATAATGTTGTCGATGAAGAAGGATGCCTTGGGCATCCCCAAGCTTAGATGCTTGAGTCTTCTTGATATATGCAGGGGTGAACCACCGGGGCATCCCCAAGCTTAGAGCTTTCACTCTCCTTGATCATGTTGTATCATCTCCCTCTCTTGATCCTTGAAAACTTCCTCCACACAAAACTCAAAACAACTCATTAGAGGGTTAGTGCATGATGTCTACAGGTGCTTCTATTCTTGTAGACAGTGTTGGGCCTCCAAGAGCAGAGGTTTGTAGAACAGCAGCAAGTTTCCCTTAAGTGGATCACCCAAGGTTTATCGAACTCAGGGAGGAAGAGGTCAAAGATATCCCTCTCAAGCAACCCTGCAACCACAAAGCAAGAAGTCTCTTGTGTCCCCAACACACCTAATAGGTGCACTAGTTCGGCGAAGAGATAGTGAAATAAGGTGGTATGAATAAATATGAGCAGTAGCAATGGCACCAGAAAAGTGCTTTGCTATCCAGATGGCGTGTGGTTGATGGTGGTAATATTGCGGACAGTACAGATGCAGTAGAACAAGAACAAGCAGCGATAGCAGTATTGGAAACAAGGCCTAGGGATCATACTTTCACTAGTGGACACTCTCAACATTGATCACATAACAGAATAAATAAATAGATGCTAGACTCTACACTCTCTTGTTGGATGATGAACACCACTAACTGTGTAGGATTACACGAACCCTCAATGCCGGAGTTAACAAGCTCCACAATATTCGATGTTCATATTTAAATAACCTTAGAGTGCATGACAGATCAACATAACCAAACCAAGTACTAACATAGCATGCACACTGTCACCATCACACTATGAAGGAGGCATAGATCACATCAATACTCTCATAGCAATAATTAAATTTATAATCTACAAGAGATTACAATCATAACCTACGCCAAGTACTACACGATGCACACACTGTCACCATTACACCGTGCAGGAGGAATAGAGTACTTTAATAACATCACTAGAGTAGCACATAGATTAATAGTGATACAAAGCTCATATGAATCTCAATCATGTAAGGCAGCTCATGAGATCATTGTATTGAAGTACATGGGAGAGAGATTAACCACATAGCTACCAGTACAACCCTTAGCCTCGATGGAGGACTACTCCCTCCTCATGGGAGACAACAGCGGTGCTGAAGATGGCGGTGGAGATGGCAGCGGTGTCGATGGAGAAGCCTTCCGGGGACACTTCCCCGTCCCGGCGGCGTGCCGGAACAGAGACTCCTGTCCCCCAGATCTTGGCTTCGCGATGGCGGCGGCTCTGGATGGTTTCTCGTACCGTGGCTTTTCCGTATCGAAGTTTTAGGTCGAGGAGCTTCTTATAGGCAAAGAGGCGGCGTCAGAAGGGGTCTGGGGCCACCAGACAATAGGGCGGCGCGGCCAGGGCCTGGGCCGCGCCAGCCCCATGTGTGGGCCCCTGTGGGTCCTCTCTGGCGACTCTCGGGTGGAAGCTCCCGGGGATTCTAAGATGTTGGGCGTTGATTTCGTCCGATTCGAGAATATTTCCTTACTAGGATTTCTGAAACTAAAAACAGCAAAACAGGAGGCACTTCGGCATCTCGTCAATAGGTTAGTTCCGGAAAATGCATAAATATGACATAAAGTATGCATAAAACATGTAGATATCATCAATAATGTGGCATGGAACATAAGAAATTATCGATACGTCGGAGACGTATCAGTGCACAATCAAAATTTACATGTTCAGAGGTGACATAATCATTGTTAACACTTCTGGACATTGCACAAAGCTACTGAAAGTCAATGGAATCGAAATATCCATCGAACATATCAAAACAAGCAATGCGAAATAAAAGACAGAATCTGTCAAAACAGAACAGTTCATAAAGACGAATTTTATTGAGGCACCAGACTTGCTCAAATGAAAATGCTCAAATCGAATGAAAGTTGCGTACATATCTGCGGATCACTCACGTAAATTGGCATAATTTTCTGAGTTACCTACAGAGAATTAGGCCCAGATTCGTGACAGCAAACAAATCTGTTTCTGCGCAGTAATCCAAATCTAGTATGAACCTTACTATCAACGACTTTACTTGGCACAACAATGCACAAAGTTAAGATAAGGAGAGGCTGCTACAGTATTAAACAACTTCCAAGACTCAAATATAAAACAAAGTACTGTAGTAAAAATATGGGTTGTCTCCCATAAGCGCTTTTCTTTAACGCCTTTCAGCTAGGCGCAGAAAGTGTGTATCAAGTATTATCGAAAGATGGAGCATCTACAGCGGGGTGTGGAGTTTTCTCAACTATGCATTGTATCTTATCTATGTAAGTTTCAGAGGCTCCCTTTTCATTACCCTTAGGCTTGCTATTCTCATCAAACAAATCTTCAGGAACAATCCAATCAAAATTCTTTTCTAGTGCCTCGCACATTCCCAAGAGCTTGCAAGGTATTGATGTTTTAATATCCCCCTCATAATTAACTTTATTAGTGTACTTTTGTCTATCTTTTTCCATCTTTTCAAGGGTACTGGCAAAGTTGGTATAAGAACCTAGCATATTATATTTAGTGAAGACTTTTCTAGCTTCTCTTGCTATTCCCCCAAATTCTTTAAGAAGGGTTTCTAATACAAAATCTTTCTTTTCTCCTTCTTCCATATCACTGAGTGTAAGAAACATATGTTGAATTACATGATTAAGATTAACAAATCTAGCTTCTAACGCGTGTACTAAAGAAGCAACATCAATTTCATAAGTAGGAGCAAGTTCTACCAGGTGTCTATCTTCAAAATCCTCAACCGTACTAATATGAGTGAAAAAAAATTCTATATTATTTTTCCCAAGGATAGACCCTCGGCCTACCGGTACATCTTTAAGAACAAACTTAGGAGGAAACATGATGAAATAAATAAAGTAAATGCAAGTAACTAATTTTTTTGTGTTTTTAATATAGCAAACAAGATAGCAAATAAAGTAAAACTAGCAACTAATTTTTTTTGTGTTTTGATTTAGTGCAGCAAACAAAGTAGTAAATAAAATAATGCAAGACAAAAACAAAGTAAAGAGATTGCGATGTGGAGACTCCCTTGCAGCGTGTCTTGATCTCCCCGGCAACGGCGCCAGAAAATCTTGATGCTTTCCAGGACTGGCGCGTAGTTGACGAGGAGGAAAGCTTGTTCCTTCAGGTCCCCGGCAACGGCGCCAGAAAATCTTGATGCTTTCCAGGACTTGCGCGTAGTTGATGAGGAAGGAAAGCTTGTTCCTTCAGGTCCCTGATACGTCTCCGACGTATCGATAATTTCTTATGTTCCATGCCACATTATTGATGTTATCTACATGTTTTATGCACACTTTATGTCATATTCGTGCATTTTCTGGAACTAACCTATTAACAAGATGCCGAAGTGCCGTTGTTGTTTTCTGCTGTTTTTGGTTTCAGAAATCCTAGTAAGGAAATATTCTCGGAATTGGACGAAATCAACGCCCGGGGGCCTATTTTTCCACGAAGCTTCCGAAGTCCGAAGACGAACGGTGGGGCCACGGTGCCCAAACCCTAGGGCGGCGCGGCCCCCCTGGCCGCGCCGGCCTATGGTGTGGGGCCCCGTGCCCCCTCCCGACTTGCCCTTCCGCCTACTTAAAGCCTCCGAAACCCCCAGTACCGAGAGCCACGATACGGAAAACCTTCTAGAGACGCCGCCAACGCCGATCCCATCTCGGGGGATCCAGGAGATCGCCTCCGGCACCCTGCATCTCCCGGAGGACTCTACGCCGCCATGGTCGCCTCCGGAGTGATGTGTGAGTAGTCTACCCTGGACTATGGGTCCATAGCAGTAGCTAGATGGTTGTCTTCTCCCCATTGTGCTATCATTGTCGGATCTTGTGAGCTGCCTAACATGATCAAGATCATCTATCCGTAATTCTATATGTTGCGTTTGTTGGGATCCGATGAATAGAGAATACTTGTTATGTTGATTATCAAAGTTATATCTATGTGTTGTTTATGATCTTGCATGCTTTCCGTTACTAGTAGATGCTCTGGCCAAGTAGATGCTTGTAACTCCAAGAGGGAGTATTTATGCTCGATAGTGGGTTCATGCCTGCATTGACACCTGGGACAGTGACAGAAAGTTCTAAGGTTGTGTTGTGCTATTGCCACTAGGGATAAAACATTGATGCTATGTCTAAGGATGTAGTTGTTGATTACATTACGCATCATACTTAATGCAATTGTCTGTTGCTTTGCAACTTAATACTGGAAGGGGTTCGGATGATAACCTGAAGGTGGACTTTTTAGGCATAGATGCAGTTGGATGGCGGTCTATGTACTTTGTCGTAATGCCCAATTAAATCTCACTATACTCATCATGATATGTATGTGCATGGTCATGCTCTCTTTATTTGTCAATTGCCCAACTGTAATTTGTTCACCCAACATGTTGTTTGTCTTATGGGAGAGACACCTCTAGTGAACTGTGGACCCCGGTCCAATTCTCTTTACTGAAATACAATCTACTGCAATACTTGTTCTACTGTTTTCTGCAAACAATCATCTTCCACACAATACGGTTAATCCTTTGTTACAGCAAGCCGGTGAGATTGACAACCTCACTGTTGGGGCAAAGTACTTTGGTTGTGTTGTGCAGGTTCCACGTTGGCGCCGGAATCCCTGGTGTTGCGCTGCACTACATCCCGCCGCCATCAACCTTCAACGTGCTTCTTGGCTCCTCCTGGTTCGATAAACCTTGGTTTCTTTCTGAGGGAAAACTTGCTGCTGTGCGCATCATACCTTCCTCTTGGGGTTCCCAACGAACGTGTGAGTTACACGCCATCAAGCTCTTTTCTGGCGCCGTTGCCGGGGAGATGAAGACACGCTGCAAGGGGAGTCTCCACTTCTCAATCTCTTTACTTTGTTTTTGTCTTGCTTAGTTTTATTTACTACTTTGTTTGCTGCACTAAATCAAAATACAAAAAATTAGTTGCTAGTTTTACTTTATTTGCTATCTTGTTTGCTATATCAAAAACACAAAAAAATTAGTTACTTGCATTTACTTTATCTAGTTTGCTTTATTTACTGTTGCTAAAATGGCCAACCCTGAAAATACTAACTTGTGTGACTTCACAACCACAAATAATAATGATTTCTTATGCACACCTATTGCTCCACCTGCTACTACAGCAGAATTCTTTGAAATTAAACATGCTTTACTGAATCTTGTTATGCGAGAGCAATTTTCTGGTGTTAGTTCTGATGATGCTGCTGCCCATCTTAATAATTTTGTTGAACTATGTGAAATGCAAAAATATAAAGATGTAGATGGTGATATTATTAAATTAAAATTGTTCCCTTTCTCATTAAGAGGAAGAGCTAAAGATTGGTTGCTATCTCTGCCTAAGAATAGTATTGATTCATGGACTAAATGCAAGGATGCTTTTATTGGTAGATATTATCCCCCTGCTAAAATTATATCTTTGAGGAGTAGCATAATGAATTTTAAACAATTAGATACTGAACATGTTGCTCAAGCTTGGGAAAGAATGAAATCTCTGGTTAAAAATTGCCCAACCCATGGACTGACTACTTGGATGATCATCCAAACCTTCTATGCAGGACTAAATTTTTCTTCACGGAATTTATTGGATTCAGCTGCTGGAGGTACCTTTATGTCCATCACTCTTGGTGAAGCAACAAAGCTTCTTGATAATATGATGATCAACTACTCTGAATGGCACACGGAAAGAGCTCCACAAGGTAAGAAGGTAAATTCTGTCGAAGAAATCTCTTCCTTGAGTGATAAGATTGATGCTATTATGTCTATGCTTGTGAATGATAGGACTAATATTGATCCTAATAATGTTCCATTAGCTTCATTGGTTGCACAAGAAGAACATGTTGATGTAAACTTCATTAAAAATAGTAATTTCAACAACAATGCTTACCGGAACAATTCTAGTAACAACTATAGGCCATATCCTTGTAATAATGGCAACGGCTATGGTAATTCTTATGGGAATTCTTACAACAATAATAGGAATTCACCCCTGGACTTGAAGCCATGCTTAAAGAATTTATTAGTACACAAACTGCTTTTAACAAATCTGTTGAAGAAAAGCTTGGGAAAATTGATATACTTGCTTCTAAAGTCGATAGTCTTGCTGCTGATGTTGATCTTTTGAAATCGAAAGTTATGCCTAATGAGAATCATCATAATAAAATTGTTACTACAGCAAATGCCATCCAAGTTAGAATTAATGAGAATATAAGATTAATGGCTGAACTGCGTGCTAGGTGGGATAGAGAAGAAAATGAAAAACTAGCTAAAGAGAAGAATGTAGCTAAAGTTTGGACTATTACCACCACTTGTAATGCTAATGCTACACATGTTGCTGCACCTCCTACTAATACTAATAAAAGAATTGGTGTTAGCAATGTTTCCACTTCTAATGCAAAGCGCGAAACTGCCTGAAACTGCTAAAACTGCTGAAACTGCCTGTGATAAAGCTGCTGAAATTTTTTCCAACATTGGGGATGATGATCCCATTGATTTAGATTATAATGGTTTGAATTTTGATGATTGCCACATCTCTGAAGTTATAAAGTTCTTGCAAAAACTTGCTAAAAGTCCTAATGCTAGTGCTATAAATTTGGCTTTTACACATCATATTACAAATGCTCTCATAAAAGCTAGAGAAGAGAAACTAGAGCGCGAAGCCTCTATTCCTAAAAAGCTAGAGGATGGTTGGGAGCCCATCATTAAGATGAAGGTTAAAGATTTTGATTGTAATGCTTTATGTGATCTTGGTGCAAGTATTTCTGTTATGCCTAAGAAAATTTATAATATGCTTGACTTGCCACCGCTGAAAAATTGTTATTTGGATGTTAATCTTGCTGATCATTCTACAAAGAAACCTTTGGGGAAAGTTGATAATGTTTGCATTACCATTAACAATAACCTTGTCCCCGTTGATTTTGTTGTCTTGGATATTGAATGCAATGCATCTTGTCCCATTATATTGGGAAGACCTTTTCTTCGAACTGTTGGTGCTATCATTGATATGAAGGAAGGTAATATAAAATATCAATTTCCTCTCAAGAAAGGTATGGAACACTTCCCTAGAAAGAGAATGAAGTTACCTTTTGATTCTATTATGAGAACAAATTATGATGTTGACACTTCGTCTCTTGATAATACTTGATACACACTTTCTGCGCCTAGCTGAAAGGCGTTAAAGAAAAGCGCTTATGGGAGACAACCCATGTTTTTACCTACAGTACTTTGTTTTTATTTTGTGTCTTGGAAGTTGTTTACTACTGTAGCAACCTCTCCTTATCTTAGTTTTGTGTTTTGTTGTGCCAAGTTAAGCCGTTGATAGAAAAGTAAGTACTAGATTTGGATTACTGCGCAGTTCCAGATTTCTTTGCTGTCACGAATCTGGGTCCACCTCCCTGTAGGTAACTCAGAAAATTAATCCAATTTACGTGCATGATCCTCAGATATGTACGCAACTTTCATTCAATTTGAGTATTTTCATTTGAGCAAGTCTGGTGCCATTTTAAAATTCAATACGAACTGTTCTGTTTTGACAGATTCTGCCTTTTATTTCGCATTGCCTCTTTTGCTATGATGGATGAATTTCTTTGATCCACTAATGTCCAGTAGCATTATGCAATGTCCAGAAGTGTTAAGAATGATTGTGTCACCTCTGAATATGTTAATTTTTATTGTGCACTAACCCTCTAATAAGTTGTTTCGAGTTTGGTGTGGAGGAAGTTTTCAAGGATCAAGAGAGGAGTATGATGCAACATGATCAAGGAGAGTGAAAGCTCTAAGCTTGGGGATGCCCCGGTGGTTCACCCCTGCATATTCTAAGAAGACTCAAGCGTCTAAGCTTGGGGATGCCCAAGGCATCCCCTTCTTCATCGACAACATTATCAGGTTCCTCCCCTGAAACTATATTTTTATTCCATCACATCTTATGTGCTTTGCTTGGAGCGTCGGTTTGTTTTTGTTTTTGTTTTGTTTGAATAAAATGGATCCTAGCATTCACTTTATGGGAGAGAGACACGCTCCGCTGTAGCATATGGACAAGTATGTCCTTAGTTTCTACTCATAGTTTTCATGGCGAAGTTTCTCCTTCGTTAAATTGTTATATGGTTGGAATTGGAAAATGATACATGTAGTAATTGCTATTAATGTCTTGGGTAATGTGATACTTGGCAATTGTTGTGCTCATGATTAAGCTCTTGCATCATATACTTTGCACCCATTAATGAAGAAATACATAGAGCATGCTAAAATTTGGTTTGCATATTTTGTTTCTCTAAGGTCTAGATAATTTCTAGTATTGAGTTTGAACAACAAGGAAGACGGTGTAGAGTCTTATAATGTTTTCAATATGTCTTTTATGTGAGTTTTGCTGCACCGGTTCATCCTTGTGTTTGTTTCAAATAAGCCTTGCTAGCCTAAACCTTGTATCGAGAGGGAATACTTCTCATGCATCCAAAATACTTGAGCCAACCACTATGCCATTTGTGTCCACCATACCTACCTACTACATGGTATTTTCCGCCATTCCAAAGTAAATTGCTTGAGTGCTACCTTTAAAATTCCATCATTCACCTTTGCAATATATAGCTCATGGGACAAATAGCTTAAAAACTATTGTGGTATTGAATATGTAATTATGCACTTTATCTCTTATTAAGTTGCTTGTTGTGCGATAACCATGTTCACTGGGGACGCCATCAACTATTCATTGTTGAATTTCATGTGAGTTGCTATGCATGTCCGTCTTGTCTGAAGTAAGAGAGATCTACCACCTTATGGTTAAGCATGCATATTGTTAGAGAAGAGCATTGGGCCGCTAACTAAAGCCATGATCCATGGTGGAAGTTTCAGTTTTGGACATATATCCTCAATCTCAAATGAGAAAATTATTAATTGTTGCTACATGCTTATGCATAAAAGAGGAGTCCATTATCTGTTGTCTATGTTGTCCCGGTATGGATGTCTAAGTTGAAGAATAATCAATAGCGAGAAATCCAATGCGAGCTTTCTCCTTAGACCTTTGTACAGGCGGCATAGAGGTACCCCTTTGTGACACTTGGTCAAAACATGTGCATTGTGATGATCCGGTAGTCCAAGCTAATTAGGACAAGGTGCGGGCACTATTAGTACACTATGCATGAGGCTTGCAACTTATAAGATATAATTTACATGATACATATGCTTTATTACTACCGTTGACAAAATTGTTTCATGTTTTCAAAATCAAAGCTCTAGCACAAATATAGCAATCGATGCTTTTCCTCTATGGAGGACCATTCTTTTACTTTCAATGTTGAGTCAGTTCACCTATTTCTCTCCACCTCAAGAAGCAAACACTTGTGTGAACTGTGCATTGATTCCTACATACTTGCTTATTGCACTTGTTATATTACTCTATGTTGACAATATCCATGAGATATACATGTTACAAGTTGAAAGCAACCGCTGAAACTTAATCTTCTTTTGTGTTGCTTCAATGCTTTTACTTTGAATTATTGCTTTATGAGTTAACTCTTATGCAAGACTTATTGATGCTTGTCTTGAAGTGCTATTCATGAAAAGTCTTTGCTTTATGATTCACTTGTTTACTCATGTCATATACATTGTTTTGATCGCTGCATTCACTACATATGCTTTACAAATAGTATGATCAAGATTATGATGGCATGTCACTCCAGAAATTATCTGTGTTATCGTTTTACCTGCTCGGGACGAGCAGAACTAAGCTGGGGATGCTCTCCGACGTATCGATAATTTCTTATGTTCCATGCCACATTATTGATGTTATCTACATGTTTTATGCACACTTTATGTCATATTCGTGCATTTTCGGAACTAACCTATTAACAAGATGCCGAAGTGCCGTTGCTGCTGCTGTTTTGGTTTCAGAAATCCTAGTAAGGAAATATTCTCGGAATTGGACGAAATCAACGCCGGGGGCCTATTTTTCCACGAAGCTTGAAGTCCGAAGACGAACGAAGTGGGGCCACAGGGTGCCCAAACCCTAGGGCGGCGCGCCCCCTGGCCGCGCCGGCCTATGGTGTGGGGCCCCTGTGCCCCTCTGACTTGCCCTTCCGCCTACTTAAAGCCTCCGTAAACCCCCGACGAGAGCCACGATACGGAAAACCTTCCAGAGACGCCGCCAACGCCGATCCCATCTCGGGGATCCAGAGATCGCCTCCGGCACCCTGCCGGAGAGGGGAATCATCTCCCGGAGGACGCCGCCATGGTCGCCTCCGGAGTGATGTGTGAGTAGTCTACCCCTGGACTATGGGTCCATAGCAGTAGCTAGATGGTTGTCTTCTCCCCATTGTGCTATCATTGTCGGATCTTGTGAGCTGCCTAACATGATCAAGATCATCTATCTGTAATTCTATATGTTGCGTTTGTTGGGATCCGATGAATAGAGAATACTTGTTATGTTGATTATCAAAGTTATATCTATGTGTTGTTTATGATCTTGCATGCTTTCCGTTACTAGTAGATGCTCTGGCCAAGTAGATGCTTGTAACTCCAAGAGGAGTATTTATGCTCGATAGTGGGTTCATGCGCATTGACACCTGACAGTAGAAAGTTCTAAGGTTGTGTTGTGCTGTTGCCACTAGGGATAAAACATTGATGCTATGTCTAAGGATGTAGTTGTTGATTACATTACGCATCATACTTAATGCAATTGTCTGTTTTGCAACTTAATATCGAGGGGTTATGATAAGGTGGACTTTTTAGGCATAGATGCATGGATGGCGGTCTATGTACTTTGTCGTAATGCCCAATTAAATCTCACTATACTCATCATGATATGTATGTGCATGGTCATGCTCTCTTTATTTGTCAATTGCCCAACTGTAATTTGTTCACCCAACATGCTGTTTGTCTTATGGGAGAGACACACTGTGTCCAATTCTCTTTACTGAAATACAATCTACTGCAATACTTGTTCTACTGTTTTCGCAAACAATCATCTTCCACACAATACGGTTAATCCTTTGTTACAGCAAGTGAGATTGACAACCTCACTGTTTTGGGGCAGTACTTTGGTTGTGTTGTGCAGGTTCCACGTTAGCTGAATCCTGGGTTGCGCCACTACATCCCGCCGCCATCAACCTTCAACGTCTTCTCCTCCTGGTTCGATAAACCTTGGTTTCTTTCGAGGAAAACTTGCTGCGCATCATACCTTCCTCTTGGGGTTCCCAACGAACGTGTGAGTTACACGCCATCAGTCCCCGGCAACGGCGCCAGAAAATCTGCTTGACACGCGTACAACACGCGTCCGTTGGGAACCCCAAGAGGAAGGTATGATGCGTACAGCGGCAAGTTTTCCCTCAGTATGAAACCAAGGTTTATCGAACCAGTAGGAGCCAAGAAGCACGTTGAAGGTTGATGGTGGCGAGATGTAGTGCGGCGCAACACCAGGGATTCCGGCGCCAACGTGGAACCTGCACAACACAACCAAAGTACTTTGCCCCAACGAAACAGTGAGGTTGTCAATCTCACCGGCTTGTGTAACAAAGGATTAGATGTATAGTGTGGGTGATGATTGTTTGCGAAAACAGAGAACAAGTATTGCAGATTGTATTCGATTAAAAGAATGGACCGGGGTCCACATTCACTAGTGGTGTCTCTCCCATAAGATAAATAGCATGTTGGGTGAACAAATTACAGTTGGGCAATTGACAAATAGAGAGGGCATGACAATGCACATACATGATATGATGAGTATAGTGAGATTTAATTGGGCATTACGACAAAGTACATAGACCGCTATCCAATGCATCTATGCCTAAAAAGTCCACCTTCAGGTTATCATCCGAACCCTTCCAGTATTAAGTTGCAAACAACAGACAATTGCATTAAGTATGGTGCGTAATGTAATCAATAACTACATCCTCGGACATAGCATCAATGTTTTATCCCTAGTGGCAACAGCACATCCATAATCTTAGAGGTTTCTCTCACTCCCCCAGATTCACGGAGACATGAACCCACTATCGAGCATAAATACTCCCTCTTGGAGTTAAGAGTAAAAACTTGGCCAGAGCCTCTACTAATAACGGAGAGCATGCAAGATCATAAACAACACATAGATATAAATTGATAATCAACATAACATAGTATTCTCTATTCATCGGATCCCAACAAACACAACATATAGCATTACAGATAGATGATCTTGATCATTTTAGGCAGCTCACAAGATCCGACAATGAAGCACATAAGGAGAAGACAACCATCTAGCTACTGCTATGGACCCATAGTCCAGGGGTAGACTACTCACTCATCACTCCGGAGGCGACCATGGCGTGTAGAGTCCTCCGGGAGATGAATCCCCTCTCCGGCAGGGTGCCGGAGGCGATCTCTGAATCCCCGAGATGGGATTGGCGGCGGCGGCGTCTGGAAGGTTTTATCGTGGCTCTCGGTACTGGGGGTTTCGCGACGAAGGCTATTTGTAGGCGGAAGGGCAGGTCAGGGGGCTACACGAGGGGCCCACACACTAGGTCGGCGCGGCCAGGGCTTGGGCCGCGCCACCTAGCGTGGCGCCGCCTCGTGGCCCCACTTTATCTCTCCGGTCTTCTGGAAGCTTCGTGTGAAAATAGGCCCCTGGGCATTGATTTCGTCCAATTCCGAGAATATTTCTTTACTAGGATTTCTGGAACCAAAAACAGCAGAAACAGCAACTTGCTCTTCGGCATCTCGTTAATAGGTTAGTGCCGGAAAATGCATAAATATGACATAAAGTATGCATAAAACATGTAGATATCATCAATAATGTGGCATGGAACATAAGAAATTATCGATACGTCGGAGACGTATCAGCACCCCTCATACTTAGATGCTAGTGCTAAACTAAAATTGACTACGCTAGATGGGAACATGTGTTGTGAAAATGATGATGGTGAAAACCTTGGAATGAGGAGTCATTTCCATTGAAAGATTTTGAAGGTGAATATGACATGAATTTGACTTGGTGAAATGACTAAAACTGATGATTGAGTTGGATGCGATACCATTCCAATTTTTGAGTACCCCCACAATACCTGAATATGGGTAAGGCTTAGCTGGAAATTTATGTGTCTTAGTATGGGTTCCCTCTGAACACACATCATAGGGGTTATGCTTGAGGCTGCCTCCGTTGTTGAGAAATGATGTGAATTGAGGTGAATTGTACGGCCAAGCCCTGTGCAGTTCCCGGGTTAACAGTTGGTTTTCACCGGGAGGCCAAGCTCATGGGGAGAGGTGCCTATACTAGGGTGTGTAAGTGAAAGGTTAACGGTTGATGATCCGCGTACTGAGTTACGATTATTCGGGGTTTATCCCTCACGGATGTAATCAAATGTTGTGGCACAAGTGTGTGATACGTCTCCGACGTATCGATAATTTCTTGTGTTCCATGCCACATTATTGATGTTATCTACATGTTATATGCACATTTTATGTCATATTTATGCATTTTCTGGAACTAACCTATTAACAAGATGCCAAAGTGCCAGTTCCTGTTTTCTGCTGTTTTTGGTTTCAGAAATCCTAGTAACGAAATATTCTCGGAATCGGACGAAATCAACGCCCAGGTTCCTATTTTGCCCGGAAGCATCCAGAACACACGAGAACCGCCAGAGAGGGGGCACTGGGCCCCCAGACCATAGGCCGGCGCGGCCCAGGCCCTGGCCGCGCCGCCCTATAGTGTCGGCGCCCCTTCGACCTTCTGACGCCGCCTCTTCGCCTATATAAAGCCCCTGGACCTAAAACCTCGATACGGAAAAGCCACGGTACGAGAAACCTTCCAGCCGCCGCCATCGCGAAGCCAAGATCCGGGGGACAGGAGTCTCTGTTCCGGCACGCCGCCGGACGGGGAAGTGCCCCCGAAGGCTCCTCCATCGACACCACCGCCATCTTCATCACCGCTGCTGTCTCCCATGAGGAGGGAGTAGTTCTCCATCGAGGCTCGGGGCTGTACCGGTAGCTATGTGGTTAATCTCTCTCCTATGTACTTCAATACAATAATCTCAAGAGCTGCCTTACATGATTGAGATTCATATGATGATGCTTGTAATCTAGATGTCGTTATGCTAGTCAAGTGAATTTTACTTATGTGATCTCCGGAGACTCCTTGTCCCACGTGTGTAAAGGTGACAGTGTGTGCACCGTGTGGGTCTCTTAGGCTATATTTCACAGAATACTTATTCACTGTTATGAATGGCATAGTGAAGTGCTTATATATATCTCTTTATGATTGCAATGTGTTTTGTATCACAATTTATCTATGTGCTACTCTAGTGATGTTATTAAAGTAGTTTTATTCCTCCTGCACGGTGTAATGGTGACAGTGTGTGCATCCGTGTTAGTACTTGGCATATGCTATGATTATGATCTCTTGTAGATTATGAAGTTAACTATTGCTATGATGGTATTGATGTGATCTATTCCTCCTACATAGTGTGAAGGTGACAGTGTGCATGCTATGTTAGTACTTGGTTTAGTGTGTTGATCTATCTTACACTCTAAGGTTATTTAAATATGAACATTGAATTGTGGAGCTTGTTAACTCCGGCATTGAGGGTTCGTGTAATCCTACGCAATGTGTTCATCATCCAACAAGAGAGTGTAGAGTATGCATTTATCTATTCTGTTATGTGATCAATGTTGAGAGTGTCCACTAGTGAAAGTCTAATCCCTAGGCCTTGTTCCTAAATACTGCTATCGCTGCTTGTTTACCGGTTTATACGTTACTACTGCTGTTACTACTGCTTGTTTACTGTCCTGGGCAAAGCACTTTTCTGGTGCCGTTGCTACTGCTCATACTTATTCATACCACGTGTATTTCACTATCTCTTCGCCGAACTAGTGCACCTATTAGGTGTGTTGGGGACACAAGAGACTTCTTGCTTTGTGGTTGCAGGGTTGCATGAGAGGGATATCTTTGACCTCTTCCTCCCTGAGTTCGATAAACCTTGGGTGATCCACTTAAGGAAAACTTGCTGCTGTTCTACAAACCTCTGCTCTTGGAGGCCCAACACTGTCTACAGGAAAAGGAGGGGGCGTAGACATCAAGCTATTTTCTGGCGCCGTTGCCGGGGAGGAAAGGTAAAAGGTACTCACACCGGATCTCGGCTACTAAGCTATTTTCGCCGTTGTAAGTACTCGAAGCTATTTCCTTTAGATCCTGCAATTGCATCTTTTTGTTTCTTGTTTACACTAGTAAGGCATAATGGACAACAATGAGCTTCTTACTTTATTTCCTGATTTAAGACATGGATGGTTTGATCTGAAAATTAAAAAACCCATGGAACATATTAGTATGAACACTTTGAATACCATTGTTGCTAATGATATGGAAAATTCTAAGCTTGGGGAAGCTGGTTTTGATGAGCATGATATTTTTAGTCCCCCAAGCATTGAGGAGAAAATTTTCTTTGATGATACTTTACCTCCTATTTATGATGATTATAATGATAGTAGCCTTTTGTTGCCACCTGTTATGGAGGATGAATTTGATTATGATTACAATATGCCTCCTATATTTGATGATAGCTACTTTGTTGAATTTGCTCCCGCAATTACTAATAAAATTGATTATGCTCATGTGGAGAGTAATAATTTTATGTATGAGACTCATGATAAGAATGCTTTATGTGATAGTTATATTGTTGAGTTTGCTCATTTTGCTACTGAAAGTTATTATGAGAGAGGAAAATATGGTTGTAGAAATTTTCATGTTACTAAAACACCTCTCTATGTGCTGAAATTTTTCAAGCTACACTTGTTCTATCTTCCTATGCTTGTTACTTTGCTCTTCATGAACTTGTTTATTTACAAGATTCCTTTTCATAGGAAGCATGTTAGACTTAAATGTGTTTTGAATTTTCCTCTTGATGCTCTCTTTTGCTTCAAATACTATTTCTTGCGAGTGCATCATTAAAACTGCTGAGCCCATCTTAATGGCTATAAAGAAAAGAACTTCTTGGGAGATAACCCATGTGTTATTTTGCTACAGTACTTTGTTTTATATTTGTGTCTTGGAAGTTGTTTACTACTGTAGCAACCTCTCCTTATCTTAGTTTTGTGTTTTGTTGTGCCAAGTGAAGCCTCTAATCGAAGGTTGATACTAGATTTGGATTTCTGCGCAGAAACAGATTTCTATCTGTCACGAATCTGGGCAGTTTTCTCTGTAGGTAACTCAGAAAAATATGCCAATTTACGTGCGTGTTCCTCAGATATGTACGCAACTTTCATTAGTTTTGAGTTTTCTGATCTGAGCAATGGAAGTATTTATTAAAAATTCGTCTTTACGGACTGTTCTGTTTTGACAGATTCTGCCTTTTATTTCGCATTGCTTCTTTCGCTGTGTTGGGTGGATTTCTTTGTTCCATTACCTTCCAGTAGCTTTGAGCAATGTCCAGAAGTGTTAAAAATGATTGTGTCACCTCTGAACATGTGAGTTTTTGATTATGTACTAACCCCTCTAATGAAGTTTATGAGAAGTTTGGTGTGAAGGAAGTTTTCAAGGGTCAAGAGAGGAGGATGATATACTATGATCAAGAAGAGTGAAAGCTCTAAGCTTGGGGATGCCCCGGTGGTTCACCCCTGCATATATCAAGAAGACTCAAGCGTCTAAGCTTGGGGATGCCCAAGGCATCCCCTTCTTCATCGACAAAATTATCAGGTTCCTTCTCTTGAAACTATATTTTTATTCGGTCACATCTTATGTGCTTTACTTGGAGCGTCTGTGTGCTTTTATTTTTGTTTTTGTTTGAATAAATTGGATTACATCATGCTTGTGTGGGAGAGAGACACGCTCCGCTGTTGCATATGAACACATGTGTTCTTAGCTTTTAATATTCATGGCGAAGTTTCTTCTTCGTTAAATTGTTATATGATTGGAATTGGAAAATGATACATGTAGTAATTGCTATAAATGTCTTGGGTAATGTGATACTTGGAAATTGTTGTGCTCATGTTTAAGCTCTTGCATCATATGCTTTGCACCCATTAATGAAGAAATACATAGAGCATGCTAAAATTTGGTTTGCATATTTGGTCTCTCTAAGGTCTAGATAATTTCTAGTATTGAGTTTGAACAACAAGGAAGACGGTGTAGAGTCTTATAATGTTTTCAATATGTCTTTTATGTGAGTTTTGCTGCACCGGTTCATCCTTGTGTTTGTTTCAAACAACCTTGCTAGCCTAAGCCTTGTATCGAGAGGGAATACTTCTCATGCATCCAAATACTTGAGCCAACCACTATGCCATTTGTGTCCACCATACCTACCTACTACATGGTATTTCTCCGCCATTCCAAAGTAAATTGCTTGAGTGCTACCTTTAAATTTCCACTCTTCACCTTTACAATATATAGCTCATGGGACAAATAGCTTAAAAACTATTGTGGTATTGAATATGTACTTATGCACTTTATCTCTTATTAAGTTGCTCGTTGTGCGATAACCATGTTCACTGGGGACGCCATCAACTACTCTTTGTTGAATTTCATGTGAGTTGCTATGCATGTCTTGTCTGAAGTAAGGGCGATCTACCACCTTATGGTTAGAGCGTGCATATTGTTAGAGAAGAACATTGGGCCGCTAACTAAAGCCATGATCCATGGTGGAAGTTTCAGTTTTGGACATATATCCTCAATCTCAAATGAGAAAATTAATCGTTGTTACATGCTTATGCATAAAAGAGGAGTCCATTATCTGTTGTCTATGTTGTCCCGGTATGGATGTCTAAGTTGAGAATAATCAAAAGCGAGAAATCCAATGCGAGCTTTCTCCTTAGACCTTTGTACAGGCGGCATAGAGGTACCCCTTTGTGACACTTGGTTAAAACATGTGCATTGCGATGATCCCGGTAGTCCAAGCTAATTAGGACAAGGTGCGGGCACTATTAGTATACTATGCATGAGGCTTGCAACTTGTAAGATATAATTTACATGATACATATGCTTTATTACTACCGTTGACAAAATTGTTTCATGTTTTCAAAATAAAAGCTCTAGCACAAATATAGCAATCGATGCTTTCCTCTTTGAAGGACCTTTCTTTTACTTTTATGTTGAGTCAGTTCACCTATTTCTCTCCACCTCAAGAAGCAAACACTTGTGTGAACTGTGCATTGATTCCTACATACTTGCATATTGCACTTGTTATATTACTTTACATTGACAATATCCATGAGATATACATGTTACAAGTTGAAAGCAACCGCTGAAACTTAATCTTCCTTTGTGTTGCTTCAATACCTTTACTTTGAATTATTGCTTTATGAGTTAACTCTTATGTGAGACTTATTGATGCTTGTCTTGAAGTACTATTCATGAAAAGTCTTTGCTATATGATTCTTTTGTTTACTCATGTCATTTACATTGTTTTGATCGCTGCATTCATTACATATGCTTACAATAGTATGATCAAGGTTATGATGGCATGTCACTCCAGAAATTATCTTTGTTATCGTTTACCTGCTCGGGACGCAGAACTAAGCTTGGGGATGCTGATACGTCTCCGACGTATCGATAATTTCTTGTGTTCCATGCCACATTATTGATGTTATCTACATGTTATATGCACATTTTATGTCATATTTATGCATTTTCTGGAACTAACCTATTAACAAGATGCCAAAGTGCCAGTTCCTGTTTTCGCTGTTTTTGGTTTCAGAAATCCTAGTAACGAAATATTCTCAATCGGACGAAATCAACGCCCTGTGTTCCTATTTTGCCCGGAAGCATCCAGAACACACGAGAACCGCCAGAGAGGGGGCACTGGGCCCCCAGACCATAGGCCGGCGTGGCCCAGGCCCTGGCCGCGCCGCCCTATAGTGTCGGCGCCCCTTCGACCTTCTGACGCTGCCTCTTCGCCTATATAAAGCCCCTGGACCTAAAACCTCGATACGGAAAAGCCACGGTACGAGAAACCTTCCGAGCCGCCGCCATCGCGAAGCCAAGATCCGGGGGACAGAGTCTCTGTTCCGGCACGCCGCCGGGACGGGAAGTGCCCCGGAAGGCTCCTCCATCGACACCACCACCATCTTCATCACCGCTGCTGTCTCCCATGAGGAGGGAGTAGTTCTCCATCGAGGCTCGGGGCTGCGGTAGCTATGTGGTTAATCTCTCTCCTATGTACTTCAATACAATAATCTCATGAGCTGCCTTACATGATTGAGATTCATATGATGATGCTTGTAATCTAGATGTCGTTATGCTAGTCAAGTGAATTTTACTTATGTGATCTCCGGAGACTCCTTGTCCCACATGTGTAAAGGTGACAGTGTGTGCACCGTGTGGGTCTCTTAGGCTATATTTCACAGAATACTTATTCACTGTTATGAATGGCATAGTGAAGTGCTTATTTATATCTCTTTATGATTGCAATGTGTTTTGTATCACAATTTATCTATGTGCTACTCTAGTGATGTTATTAAAGTAGTTTTATTCCTCCTGCACGGTGTAATGGTGACAGTGTGTGCATCCGTGTTAGTACTTGGCATATGCTATGATTATGATCTCTTGTAGATTATGAAGTTAACTATTGCTATGATGGTATTGATGTGATCTATTCCTCCTACATAGTGTGAAGGTGACAGTGTGCATGCTATGTTAGTACTTGGTTTAGTGTGTTGATCTATCTTACACTCTAAGGTTATTTAAATATGAACATTGAATTGTGGAGCTTGTTAACTCCGGCATTGAGGGTTCGTGTAATCCTATGCAATGTGTTCATCATCCAACAAGAGAGTGTAGAGTATGCATTTATCTATTCTGTTATGTGATCAATGTTGAGAGTGTCCACTAGTGAAAGTCTAATCCCTAGGCCTTGTTCCTAAATATGCTATCGCTGCTTGTTTACTGTTTTACTGCGTTACTACTGCTGCGTTACTACTGCTTGTTTACTGTCCTGGGCAAAGCACTTTTCTGGTGCCGTTGCTACTGCTCATACTTATTCATACCACCTGTATTTCACTATCTCTTCGCCGAACTAGTGCACCTATTAGGTGTGTTGGGGACACAAGAGACTTCTTGCTTTGTGGTTGCAGGGTTGCATGAGAGGGATATCTTTGACCTCTTCCTCCCTGAGTTCGATAAACCTTGGGTGATCCACTTAAGGGAAAACTTGCTGCTGTTCTACAAACCTCTGCTCTTGGAGGCCCAACACTGTCTACAGGAAAAGGAGGGGGCGTAGACATCAGTGTGCAACCTCTGCAGAGAGTAAACCTATTCGAATAGCCGCGTCCGCGGATATGGACAATTGGAAAGGCCATATTGTTTCCGTCATCAGAATTTATATCTATGTGACTTATGAATTTGAACCTGAACGGTGCCTTTGAATTTGAATCACAACAGAGTTGTGGGAATGACACTAATGTTCCCACTTGAGTTAGTTAGCACATGAGGAGTTGTTTACTGAAATGTTTCTCAACTAAAATTGGCTTTATGAAAATAACCTTAGAGCTTAGAACACTCTCGATAAGTAATGATTAGTACTTACATTAGTATTAGTTTGCGAGTACTTAAAGTACTCACGGCTTTGTCCCTGGCTATTCAAATGGCCAGACTATGAAGCCGAACAGCAGTACGAGGATGCCGATCAGCAGGACGTCTACCACAACTAGGAGCTTCTAACGTCAAGCGTTGGCCTGTGGACTAGAGCGTCCTTTTATCTTTACGCTTCCGCTATGAACTTGTGTTTGTTCGTTGATCAATAGATCAACTATTCGTGTAATATGGATCATGTGATTCCAAGTTGTAAGACATTATGGTTTGTAATGAATGATGACTGTGATACTTAACTATTATGCCTCGCAACAACAATATTCCTGGGATTGCGATGTATGACATAATAGGCATCCGAACTTAAAAATCCGGGTGTTGACAAGTTGGTATCAGAGCCATTGTTTGACCTTAGGAGACCCTAGTTAGAAATGGACGTTCTGAAAATTTTAGTTTCAAAAATGAATGAAGTATTTCTGAAAAATCTAAGTCCTTGTCTTCTCCTTGAGTTCTTTGGGAAAATAAGAAGTCATACTCTTCCTTAAAAAGATAACTAAAAATTTGCCACACTTGTTCACTTCTCTAACTTAAATCCTTCACTTTCAGATGGATCCCGTGAACACGAAGTTTTACCAGCTTGGGAATGGGGGAAGCTTGGTCTTCGAGCACGACCTCAACGCCTTTTCCGATCACCTTGATCGCCCGCACCTGGAGTTCCATGGAGTTCAGGTCACGGACCAGCCAGGAGGCGAGTTGCAGTGGATCATCACCGCTGACTTGAGGGGAAAGATGGAGCCTCCCACTTCTGAGAGGATCCTCTTCTCCTTCAGGGAGAGCAACTGGCTGGACGGACTTGCCCGCGCACTTCAGGAGGGACTCGCACGCTTGTGCGGGATGAGCGGGGAGGCACTCAAGGACCCTCGCTTTTCTCACCTCGCGAGGCGTAACTCTGCTGGAGAGCCCATGGACATGTCGCCTCACCCGGAGCTGAAGCACCATGTGGAGCATCTCGACTTCATCCTGTACCACACTCAGCAGGATCTCGACCACGCCCGTGAGTACGCCAACCAGACTCACGCCCACATCATCGAGCAAGGCGAAGCCATCAAGCTGCTCGCCAGGGACCGCAGGACTCTTCGCCTGCAGCGGACGAAGAAGGATGCTACCATCACTCGCCTCCGCGAGAAGATAGCAGCACTTGAGGCCACCATCAAGAACCAGGAGGAGCAGATGAAGAAGATGGAGGAAGATGGAGAAGACATTCAGGGAGGAAGCGCCTTCCTGAGTGATGACGACGACTTTGAGGAGGATGAGAACACCGAGGAGGAAGACTACGAGTTCCTGGACGCCGGAGAGGATGACCACGTCGCCATAGATGTGGATGGAGAGTAGTTTCACTTGTGCACTATCGTAGGTGTGAGTTGTATCCCGCCCCATGTATCGTAGCTTGGAGAAGAAGGGTTCTTAAAACCCTTAGTGTGTTAGCTTGTAATGTGTGTTGTTTGTCATGAATGAATGTATGTTTGTGTCATCATGAAAAGACTTCAAGTTTTAACTTTTTGAACTTAAACCCAAAACAAGCCATAGAGAATTTCCCTCTTATCTCATGATCTATCTCAATGCTCAGATGTCCCCTCCGACTCGCAACGTGACTCAAGACGCGATGATGCAGATGTTGCAAGTTATGCTGGAAGATAGAGAAGCAGAAAGAGCTGAAAGGAAGGCCAACATTGCAGCACTTCAATAGCTAGCCAACAACAATCAAGGCCATCACGATCACCCCGGATCAAAGCTCAAGAACTTCCAGAATACCAACCCGCCGGTTTTCAGCAAGACTGAGGAACCCCTGGATGCAGATGATTGGCTCCAAACTATGGAGAACAATCTAGAAGTAGGTGGAGTTGAGGAAAATGAGAAAGTGCTGTTTGCCACACACTACTTAGCAGGACCAGCAAGAGCTTGGTGGACAAGCACCCGTGCCATGAACGCGGGACAGTTTATGACTTGGACTGATTTCAAGCTCAAGTTCAGCAAGTACCATGTGCCCCGGGACTGATAAAGAAGATGAGAGATGAATTCCGTGAACTGAAGCAAGGTCGGATGTCCGTGGTGGAATACCGCGACAAGTTTCTAACACTGTCAAGGTACGCCCCGGATGAGAGATACTACGAGAAGAGGAAGGAAAGGTTCCTGAACGGACTGCATGATGAGATGCAGACTGTGTTGATCAACATCCCCTTCGCCGACCTCGAAGCCCTTGTTGACTCCGCCATCCAAATGGAGGGCAAACTGCACCAAGCCAGCGAGAACCGCAAGCGCCGCATGATGAACCAGAGTGGGCCCAGCAATGCCCCAAGGTATCGCCCCAACTCAAGCGGAGGCTTCGCCTCCAGGAACAACAAGCCCAATGCACAGATGTCACGTCCGGGTTATCAGAACCGGAGTGGAGGAAACCCCAGGCCAGGAGGCCACTACAACAACAATAGCAAATACAACAACAACAACAACTTCAACCGCGCTCCGCCGAGAGCCCCCAACAACAACAACAACAACAACACCACCAACACCGCACCAAGGACTGGGAGCAATGCCATCCCCGTTGCGACCAAGGACAAGGCCACCATCACTTGCTATGAGTGTGGTGTAGTGGGGCATTACTCCAATGAGTGTCCCAAGTGGCTCGCCAAGCTCGCAGGCAACCCCGCAGCACCAGCTCAGCATCAACGCCGTGTCTCCACCGGCAAGAAGTTCGCCCCCCAACAACCCAAACAACCGTGGAGGTCGCCTCTTCCACATGAACGCCGAGGAAGCCCAGGAAGCGTGGTGCTGGGTATGTTCTCTGTTAACTCAATACCCAGCAAGAGTGTTGTTTGATTCTGGAGCATCGCATTCGTTTGTTACAGAAGATTTTGTGTGCACTAGTAAGATTCAACCAATCATCTTGAAACATGTCATGATAGTTCAAATACCTGGAGCAACAACTAAGGCTAGAAAATTTTGCAAAGATGTACCCATCAGAATTCATGAAATAGACTTTTATGCAAACTTGATTGTTCTGGGAACAAAAGGATTGGAAGTAGTACTGGGTATGGATTGGATGGCGAAACATCATGGATTGATAGACTGCGCCAAGAAGGCCATCACCATGACTAGTAGCACCGGAATAATAATAGAACATGTGTCTGAAAAACTACCCAGAAAATTCACCTGCAACCAAAGTGTAGCCAAGCCAACTGGATCAAATCAGGGTCGTCTGTCGATACCCTGATGTGTTTCCGGATGATCTACCCGGTATGCCCCCAGATCGGGATATCGAGTTCATCATCGAGTTAATCCCTGGAACAGGACCTATAGCCCAGAGAGCCTATAGCATGAACCCCGCAGAGCTAGTGGAACTGAAGAAGCAACTGGATGATATGCTGTACAAAGGTCTGATTCGACCAAGTGCGTCGCCTTGGAGATCACCAGTTTTGTTTGTGGATAAAAAGGACGGTGCCACTCGTTTGGTTACGGATTATCGTAAGCTTAACGATGTCACCATCAAGAACAAATACCCCTTGCCAAAGATAGAAGACCTGTTTGAGCAGCTGACCGGTGCCCAAGTATTCTCGAAGATTGATCTGAGGATAGGTTACCATCAACTGAAGATCCGAGCAACAGATATTCCTAAGACTGCCTTTACCACCAGATATGGACTGTATGAATACAATGTCATGTCGTTTGGATTGACCAATGCCCCCGCTTACTTCATGAATCTCATGAATAAGATCTTTATGGAATTCCTGGATAAGTTTGTCGTTGTCTTCATCGACGACATCCTTATCTACTCCAAATCAGAAGAAGAACATGAGCAACATTTGGAAGTGGTCCTAGAAACCCTGAGGCAGCACAAGTTGTACGCCAAGTTTAGCAAATGCGAGTTTTGGTTGAAGGAAGTAGGATTCCTGGGACATATCTTGTCTGCAGGAGGAATTGCCGTAGATCCCACTAAAATCAAAACCGTTGAGGAATGGAAAGCCCCAACCACCCGGACGGAAGTCCGGGCATTTCTGGGATTAGCGGGATATTACCGCAGATTCGTAGAAGGATTTTCCAGCATCGCAAGACCAATGACTCAACTGCTGAAGAAGGACAAGAAGTTTGACTGGAATGACAAATGTGAAGAAAGCTTTCAGCAGCTCAAGCTCAGATTAACCACCGCCCCAATACTGATCATGCCCGATGTCACCAAGCCTTTCGATGTCTATTGTGATGCATCCAAGATTGGTCTTGGATGTGTATTGATGCAAGGAGGCAAGGTGATATCATACCTATCAAGGCAACTAAAGCAACATGAACAGAACTATCCAACTCATGACTTGGAGTTAGCAGCCGTAGTCTTAGCCCTGAAGGTTTGGCGTCATTACCTCATGGGTAATCGATGCGAGATATACTCAGATCACAAGAGCCTGAAGTACATTTTCACACAGAAGGAGCTGAACATGAGACAACGCAGATGGATAGAATTAATCAAGGATTACAACATGGAAATTCACTACCACCCCAGCAAGGCCAATGTGGTAGCGGATGCTTTGAGCAGACTACCGTGTCAGTTGAACTCCATGATCGCAATAGAGCAACCCAGCCTGTATCAAGAGTTTGAACAGTTCAGACTAGAGCTAGTGAGCGAAGGATTCCTGGCCAGCATTGAGCTCCAACCCACCTTGATGAGCCAGATAAAGAAGCCCAGAAGGGAAATGCCAGCATTGATGGAATCAAGAATCAGATAGCTGCAGGAAAGGCACCAGGATTCACCGTAGATGAAGAAGGAGTTCTTTGGTACAACGGACGCCTGTGTGTACCGTCAGATTCAGAGTTGAAGCAAGTCATTCTGAAGGAAGCTCACGATACACTGTATTCCATTCACCCCGGAGGAACCAAGATGTACCAAGACCTGAAGGAACAATTATGGTGGCACGGAATGAAGCGAGAGATAGGGAGCTACATCGCCAAGTGTGATATCTATCAACGAGTCAAGGCAGAACATCAACGCCCCGCAGGATGTTGCAACCCTCCATTCTGAGTGGAAATGGGATTCTGTCGGTATGGACTTTATCACAGGATTGCCCAAATCTAGCAGAGGAAATGACTCCATTTGGGTAGTCATCGATAGGTTGACCAAGGTTGCACATTTCATCCCCGTCAAGACCACATACCAAGGCCCAAAGCTAGCTGAGTTATACATCTCCAGGATAGTCAGCCTGCACGGAACCCCGAAGTCAATTGTGTCAGATAGAGGATCTCAATTCACCTCAAGATTCTGGCAGAAAGTGCATGAAGGACTAGGAACCCGTCTGAATTTCAGCACAGCTTATCACCCGCAGACTGACGGACAGACCGAGAGAGTCAACCAGATACTGGAAGATATGTTGAGAGCCTGTGTACTAGAGTATGGATCCAAATGGGAAGACTGCCTACCATACGCAGAATTCTCCTACAACAACGATTATCAAGCCAGCCCAGATGGCCCCCTTTGAAGCCCCGTACGGAAGGAAATGCCGTACCCCTCTGAACTGGTCGAAGTCGGAGATAGTCAAGTCTTCGGCCCCGATATTCTCCGAGAAGCCGAAGAGAAGGTGCACAAGATCCGCGAGTACCTCAAGACCGCTCAGTCAAGACAGAAGAGCTACGCCGACAAGAGACGCCGAGAGATGACATTCGAGATCGGAGATTTTGTGTATCTCAAAGTCTCACCCCTCAAAGGAATGTAGAGATTCCAACTCAGAGGAAAGCTCGCCCCCAGATATGTCGGACCATTCAAAGTTCTGAGTCGCCGAGGAGAAGTTTCATATCAGCTTGAACTACCGGAAGAAATGTTCGCCGTGCACTATGTGTTTCACATCTCACTGCTTCGGAAGTGCCTAGAAGTGCCGGAGAAGACCGAAGTGTTCAAGAACATCGACCACAGAGCCATTGATATCAACAAGGATCTAACATACCGTGAAGTGCCTATTCGCATCCTTGAAGAAGCTTTCAGGACCACCCGCACCAGAAGTATCAAGTTCCTGAAAATACAATGGAGTAATCACACCGAAGAAGAAGCCACTTGGGAACGCGAGGAAGATATGAAGAAGGAATACCCAGATCTCTTTAGTACCTAGTTTTATCTAGATCTCTGGACGAGATCTTTTGTAAGGGGGAAGGGTTTGAAACATCCCAAGTTTTCAATAAAAGAAACAAGAGAGAGTTTCCAAGAATCCAAAAATCAGAGCCAACAAAAACTTTTTCTCATCATATAGGACTATACATATAGCTCACCTTATTAATTATTTGAGTGTGCTTTTGCCATGATGCTTGCTTATGTGTTTACCCTTACTCTAAAACCCTAACAATGATCACTTGATCATCCAAAGTCAAAGAAAAAGAAAATAGAAAAGAAATTATAAAAATCAATTCCACACACACATATGGCCTATGCCATTTTTACAAAACCTTAACCTAGACCATTTTGGTTTGCACCATTAGTTGTAAATGGATACTAAACACTTATTAACACCTTTGGAAACAATCAAACTCAATTCAAATCAAATTTGAATCAAATTTGTGCTCACATGTGATTATGGTCATATGTGACAATTTCAGCATGATACCCACTTTGAGCCCCTGGTTTTTGAGATTTCACTTCTACACTTGACCAACTCTTTGCACCTCATCCAAGACAACAACAAGGAGAACAACTTTGCTCAAAACCACAACCCCAAACTCTGCCTCATTTTCAAATTAGAAGCAAGCCAAGTGGAGACTTTGAATCAGATTTAAGATCATATGCAAAATGAGCTTTTGCATTTCAATTCCATTTTGATCACCACCACCACCAATACACTCCAATTAATATATGATTACAACCCACCAAAAAGATTTGCAAAATTCAAAAATATTTTTCTTACGGGCAATTCATCAAACACCTTGCTGGCAGGGTATCCAATGTTGCCCATACTGAAAATGAGAGAAGACTTGGTCCAACCTGGCCCTCCACTGCACCTCTGGAGCCTCAACTCACTTCACAGCACCAGTACCTCCACTTGCACTCACCACTTGCTTGACCAAATCGACCAGAACATGCCATGCCGTGGCATGGCATGCCACTCTCATGCCATCACCGTCTCTGGTCACTTCTGGCCTGCACCGCCATGCCCCTTCTCTTCCCCTCACTCACCTGAGCATGCCAGACCAAGCCACGATCAAGTTTTGCATCGCAACGGGCAGAGCACAGCGCGCCCACTGGCGCCCAGACACGCCCATGCCCTCGCCAGAGCACGCATGGCACCAACTCTGGACGCGCCAGAGTGTGACGACCCCTGCGGCCTCGCATCACCTCAGCCCTCTTTCTCAGCGCCAGACGACGCACGACGACACCCTAAAGTGCCTGGACACGGCCACTAGCCCGCGGGAACGCCGCAGTCGACGACCACGACGACGATCACCCGCCGCGGTACTGAGCCTTCCCATCAAGCGCACCATCTCTACAGAGCCCCTTCTGCGCCACGATCACGCGCGTCATCTTCGCCAGTGCAGCAGCAACCAGACACGCCCACTCCTTGCCCCTTCGCATCCCTGGACCGACGACGACGTCGGCGACCCTAGCTCCGCTCCACGGCCACCTCCCTCTGCTATAAAAGGAGGACTCCTCCTCTCGAATTGAGCACACCAATCACTTCCTCTCATCTCCCAGCCTCTCCTCGACCTCTCAATTCGCTCGATTAGCCACACCACTGCCCCAATCGCAAGATCATCGCCGCCGCCAGTACACGGAGCTCGCCGGAGAAGGAGGCTGCCCCTGACGACGCAACTGCTACCGTTGGCTTCCTCATCGACGACAACGTCCCTGCGCACATCTCCGATGATCGCCGGAGCTCCGACGGCCGCTTCGACCCCCTACCGCCGCCGCCAGTAAGTCCATCTCTCGTCGGAGACGAAGCCCTCCCTCGACCGTGCGATCGCGTTCTAATCGCACGGCTGTTATTTCCCGTACCGTTTCGCTGGCCACACCCCAATGACAGGTGGCCCCTGCCTTGTCAGCTGGCCCGTAGAGATACTGGGCCGGCCCATTTTCTTCTCTCTCTGCACGGCCCTTTTTCTTTCCCGCCAGCCCACGTTTCAAATTTAAAAATTCAAATAGAGAAATATATGCAATCTGATGTTAACTTTGAAATTTAATAGGGACAAATCTACTGGGCCAAATTTTACAAACTTTATATCTCTGGAAAGCTTAGGATTTTATCTACACAATGCCACTAGATTGAACCCTAGATCTATTATAGAATTAAAGTAGGAAAATAAACAAGGCAGAGACTTTTCTGCCTTAGAATAATTATTAAAAATCAACCATAAATGCTTTTAAGTTAATTCCAACTCCTATAAATCACATTACACTTATACTAATTGTTTCTGCAAAAATATGCCATGCTTACTTTGAATGATCATGGCCTAGTTTAATAAAAGGACTATATGGCTATTTCTAGTCAAAGATATTGTCCAAAACTATTAATAAATCTCATGGGAGTTTTTCTCTCATTTAAATCTTGTCACCAACAACTCAAAATGAGGTAGAGACTCTGTTCATTTAGGTCTCATATGATTTGTTGATGATATTAAATCTCTACCATGCTAGGATTAAAGTGTATGAGGTGCTCACCTCATTTAAATCATTTTCTTAAATGATAAGTGTGAAGAGGTTGACTTTGGTAAACCTAGGTCACATATTATTCATGAGAGAAATTAAATCTTAATGAGATAATGAGAGGAAATTATTTCTCTAAATAATTAAAAGTAACACCTAATTTAGTATGAGAGGAAATTATTTTTATTAAATAATAAGAAAAGCACATCCACCAACTTAATAGTAATGGGTGATGCTAGTTTAAGTTGTGTGCATCATGAGTGTGCCTAGTTTAGTAAATAAGTTTGGTATGATGATTGTGTACCCCGTATTCGTATTTTAAACGCTAGTACCAAGGAGTATCAAGAGAAGGAGGAGGTCTACTTCCAAGGAGAAGAAGACCACTTTGACCAATTCCCCAACCAAGGCAAGATAATACTCTTGCAAAGTGCAAAGCTCACCATGAGCAAGGCATTACCCATTTACTTTATGTCATGATCCTAATTCCCAGTTTTACTTTACAAGCTTTACTTACTTTTGTTTATCAAAGTACTTTTTGATTCATGATTCACTTGGTTAGTGATGGATTAGTACAAGAGTATCAAAGTTAGCCTAGAAGCAAAGCATATGACTTAGCACCCCTCATACTTAGATGCTAGTGATAAACTAAAATTGACTACTCTAGATGGGAACATGTGTTGTGAAAATAATGATGGTGAAAACCTTGGAATGAGGAGTCATTTCCATTGAAAGATTTTGAAGGTGAATATGACATGAATTTGACTTGGTGAAATGACTAAAACTGATGATTGAGTTGGATGTGATACCATTCCAATTTTTGAGTACCCCCACAATACCTGAATATGGGTAAGGCTTAGCTGGAAATTTATGTGTCTTAGTATGGGTTCCCTCTGAACACACATCATAGGGGTTATGCTTGAGGCTGCCTCCGTTGTTGAGAAATGATGTGAATTGAGGTGAATTGTACGGCCAAGCCCTGTGCAGTTCCCAGGTTAACAGTTAGTTTTCACCGGGAGGCCAAGCTCATGGGGAGAGGTGCCTATACTAGGGTGTGTAAGTGAAAGGTTAACGGTTGATGATCCGCGTGAGTTACGATTATTCGGGGTTTATCCCTGACGGATGTAATCAAATGTTGTGGCACAAGTGTGCAACCTCTGCAGAGAGTAAACCTATTCGAATAGCCGCGTCCGCAGATATGGATAATTGGAAAGGCCATACTGTTTCCGTCATCAGAATTTATATCTATGTGACTTATGAATTTGAACCTGAACGGTGACTTTGAGTTTGAATCACAACAGAGTTGTGGGAATGACACTAATGTTCCCACTTGAGTTAGTTAGCACATGAGGAGTTGTTTACTAAAATGTTTCTCAACTAAAATTAGCTTTATGCAAATAACCTTAGAGCTTAGAACACTCTCGATAAGTAATGTTTAGTACTTACATTAGTATTAGTTTGCGAGTACTTAAAGTACTCACGGCTTTGTCCCTGGCTATTCAAATGGCCAGACTATGAAGTCGAGCAGCAGTACGAGGATGACGATCAGCAGGACGTCTACCACAACTAGGAGCTTCTAACGTCAAGCGTTGGCCTGTGGACTAGCGAGTCCTTTTATCTTTACGCTTCCGCTATGAACTTGTGTTTGTTCGTTGATCAATAGATCAACTATTCGTGTAATATGGATCATGTGATTCCAAGTTGTAAGACATTATGGTTTATAATGAATGATGACTGTGATACTTAACTATTATTCCTCGCAACAACAATATTCCTGGGATTGCGATGTATGACATAATAGACATCCAACTGATCTCAGCCGTACAATTGAAAAATACAATGGCTCAGATCTCTTCCGTGTTTGACGGAGCGGACGACTCCAAGTTCGCTAATTAGTTTCTTTCCTCGCTAATAACACATTGTTTCCGAAAAAACCGTTCATCACCACGATCCCATCGTTGCCGCAGTCCTCTCCTCGAAATAGGCTTTTCGCCCCGCTTTATAAATAAAGCCGCAACGGCCGAACCGATACAAGGTGGAGAGGAGAACCTCTTACAAAGCAGATCAAAGATAAAACAAAAGAAGAACACAGAAAACCTAAACTTGCCACTGGAGACAGATGCACGAAACCAAGTCGAGTCCGGACTCCACAACGACGCCCCCAAGAGGGTAACGACGCAACGCGCCGCCGCCGACGAGACCGCGAGGTCTAAGGTTTTCACCCGGAGCCAAACCACGGGGCGGATACCCACAACGACGCCCCCAAGAGGGTAACGACACCCGCAGGCATCGCCGCCGTTGGCGCCGAGGCGCTGAGTTTTCACCCGGAAGCATCCGCACACCGCACCCGAAACTAAGCCGCCCTAGTCCCCAAGCTAGGCTTCCGAAACATGATCTGGGAGTTGCCAAAGCCGAAGCGCCGCCAACACCAGGATCCCCCATCGTCTGCTCCTCGCCATCCCCATGACCGAAGAGAGAGACCACCACCACCGCCACGTTGCCCGCCGTAGAGCCACCCGCGCAGTCCACCTTCCGAGGCCGCCGCCCCGGCATCCCCACGAGCTCGAGCCCATGGCATGATCAGCACACCACAACACGAAACTGGCAGGGTATGACGACACCATAGCATGCAACCGTCAAAGCAAGTGGCATCCTAGGGGAGGGGATCCACCCACCGCCACCAGAGGAGCACGCCGTCCGGACGCAGTAGCATGGCCGAGGAGGCCTAGATTAGGCCCGGCCGCCTGCCAGGCCACGATCAAGCCCCTTAGCCAAGCCGCCGCGCTGCTGCGCCTAGGCTGCCGCCGCCATCCAGCTGCAGCTTCATGCCAGACCTACCCAAGCCACCACCGAGCCGCCATGTGCTAGCCAAATGCCATGGACGGCGCCGCCGCAACCTCACTCCTCGCAAGATAGCCCGGCCGAGACCGCGCACCACCGCAAAGAAGCACCCTCGCCACGACGCCCGGGGACATAGCCGCGCCGTTACTGACGCCACCACGCCGCCGGTCAAGCCGGTCAATTTGTCGGCATCCCCAAACTCGCCACCGAACAGCAGCCAAAGCACCGCCTCCACCTTCTCGGACGTAGGAGGAACCTCGCGGTTCGCGCTGCCAAGGGCCGCCGGAACCAGGCCCACCTGGCCCAGATCCGGACCAGCAATGGAGCAGCATGGGGGGGCTCCGCCGGCGTTGGCCAAATCCAGACCCACCTGGTCCAGGACGAGGCCCATCCGGCCCAGATCGGGGCCCGCCTGGCCCCAATCCGAGCGGCGCCGCCGCCAGCAACTTCCTCCGCCGCTGCCTTCCGTCGCTGTCCTCCGCCGCACGCCGCGTCCGCCCACACCTCCGCCACGAGCCGCCGTCGACCTGCCGGGCCGCCGCCGCTGGACCGAGCTCGGAGAGCCCCTAGGAGCACCGCCGCTGTCCGCTACTGCCCCGCGCAGAGCCGCACCGCGAGCGGGTAGGAGGTCCCGCCGCCGCCGGCACCGCGCGGGCTTTGCCCGGCGGCCCTCGCCGGCGGCGGCGGCGGAGAGAGGGAGTGGAGGCGAGGGGGGGGGGCCGGTCGTCGCCCGCGGGGGACGACCCGAGCGAAGCGTTTTTTTCCCGCTGTTGTGCCGTTGCCGCAGTCCTCTCAATGTCTCCGCCCTACCGTAGCATCCCTCCCACACTCTCTCTCGGCCAGGATCCCTCCCACCATCAACTCTCTTCTGCACGGGAGGGCTGCACCCTAAACGCCGTGGAAGCGAGCGCCCTCAACACCTGGGAAGCGCCGGGTAACCAAGGCCGTTCTTGATGCCAAGGAAGCGTCGGGGACTCCAGGACTCCCTCCACGACGGGGAGGCGACGGGGAAGCGAGGCCGCCCACCACGCCGGGGAATCGAGCCTGACACTCATGCCGGGAAGCGAGTCCGCCCTGAAAGCTGGGACGCCGACAACAACGACATGGTACTCCACAATTTCCCTGTCGGTTGCCACACTTCCGTCAGTTTTGATGCCTTATTTGAACAGAGATCTGCCATCAAGCAACGGAGCAATGGATAATTGTAGGGAAATTTGGTTTTCATGAGATAATTGAAAGGAAAATTAGGTTTATACTGTACTTTGTAAGCATCTCCCGAGCAGGAACATCTGCAGCGGCATGGAAGCTGGAGCTCGCTCGAACCGCCACCGTGGATAGTATCACGAATGGACGACGATGAGACTTGTATCCGGTGCTCTGAACCAAAACGGGAAGTGCATAGCATGGCAGACCCAAATATTTTAGGTGTTTTGTAGGTCTCCGGTTCAAATTTGTGGTTCAGTTGCTGAAGCCTAATTTGTTTGTCCGCAGAAATCTTTACTGAGTGTTTTCATGATACAGCTGTTGTGTCATCAATTGTATAAACCAGTGCTTCATAAATTGGTTAAACCAGTAGAAAATCATGTCAGATTTATACCTAATACGTAATACCTAGCATGCAATTCACACCTTAGCTTCTGACTTGAATTTCGTTTTTCTGGATTTCAGCTATTCTTTCAAGTGCATTGACGTTTGGAAAAATCAGACTAATTGGTGCCTACGTTTTTGGTCAGTGGCGACGAGGCATGTAGGAAGGGACCGTCACGACGGTATCGAAGAGGGCCAAGAGCTGCAGCAGCAATGACAAGGTCATCGGCAATAAGAGGAACTAGGGCAGTCCATTATCCTCCACATGTCCGTAGTTTTCTGTATGATTAATGCTTGTGCGCTTGTGAACGGAATAGTTTCTGACCAACGAGTTACGGGTTGGTGGGATGAAACTTCGATTGCACGGGGACAAGATAATTCTTAAAACTGGTGAAAATTCTTGCATACCAAACGAGGTATTTTTTCCAACCGTATTTTCTTATGTCCAGATATATAACTTTCTGAAGAAATGCAGTTCTAAACCGCAGTTTGCTTATAGTGTTTGTGTTTGTGCATCTATGCTAACTGCTAAAAGCCTTATCCACTTCAGAACCAATCCATACTCCTTCAGGCTTTCATCCTTGCAGCTTATTTGTCACCAAGGCAGCATCTCTTATTTATTGTGCATTCCTCTAACTTTTATGCCTTGAGATCTCACCACCGTGAAGCATGTACTTGTTAGCCTTATCAATTAGACATGATACCATGCAGTCTATTTGCACAAAGGCTATGGTTTGACCAGATTGCAGACAATCTTGCTAGACTATCTGGAACTGACATCACCCTGAGAAAATCACTTGTTTATTGAGCTTTCCTCCAGTGTCCCGACGAATGACTTTCATTGATCATATTTTGGATCTATTAATCTACACATGCATTGAACATACACGATTACTGTTCTGATTAGTACATATAACTATGCATTTTGTCTCCTTCACAGTGTATTTTGGAGTGAAATTACATATATACTCCATATATTGCACCAGCAGATTCAATTTTCTGTTTTGTAGGTGCAATTTTTTACTTAAGAATTGGGGGGAGCTAGACAGTTGCCATGTTGTGTTTTGCTATTTAAGAGGTTATTAAGAATCATAGGGCTTACAATACAGTTGAATTGTAAGCAAAACTTGAGATGCATGGGGTTAACCTTATAACATCCTGCTTAAATCTAACAAATAGTAGTAAATTAATATAGTAATATTATGGATTGGAGGATATGTAAAACCATTGGTTCTGATGTGAACTTCTTTGCATTGCTTCGATTATAACACAAGAATCATTGCTCAAATCTGACAATCCTATAATGATTTCATTAACTTCTTTGCATTGCTTCGATTATAGGATTTTGCTCCTATTCATAAAAGAGAAATTACTACATGTGTCTTTATTGCAACATTAAATATAGAAAGATATAAGGGTAGTGCGAGGCATCTTTATTATCATCAAAGAAAGTAAAAGGAATGCTCTGCATTTGTACTGGCAACATGTTAGGGTACTTCCTGTGTTCATGGCTATTACATATTTATATGTTTGCACATGTGTACAATGTAGATTGACTTTCATGTGGCCAGTGCATCCATTTAGCACATAACCACTGAGGTGAGGTGTCATCTTCCTTTCATCTTCATGATGCTTGTTACAACAATTTTATTGTATAGCTTTTCATGTTCATTTGGAATAACATTGAGAATATTATTCATGCAATTCGCCTCTAAAGGTTCAAACTAGAAAAGCAGTTTGATTTAGAATGAGAAACATAAATTTATCAGAATCGTTGGTACTATTAAATTGTGTCAAGCCATGTATGTTCCATAGCTCATTATTGGCAAATATAGTAGATTTCAGACTTGGTGTCGAATAAAAGTTCATAATGTGGGTTCCTCTTATTTCTTAAATGATTGTGTGTCGATTTTTTTTCCATGTTAAGGCAGTCCTAGAAGAAGGGAATAAACCTGCATTCTGCGTTAGTGTTATAATTGAGAAGGTAAATACCTCTCTGCTTTCTTTTTAAAGGGTTCTTATTTTTATGCTATTTATTTTCTGATTGACAATTAAGAAATTGTATATACTTTAAGCAACATGTATTCTACTTGCAACTTTCATGATATTATTTGTAGAATGTAGGTATGATAAATTTTAGGCTACAACAAATTCAGATCTGGTGCTGGCCTACTGCTTCCACACTGCCTGAGGCTTGGCTCTAATGACGTGTGTGCTGCTCTTTTCTATGCATGTATTCGTTCATGGATATGCAAAACCAAAAGTGGCTTTCAGAGTATGCAAAACCACAAGATCCATAAACTACCCTGCATTGTTGTGAATGTTGAAGTTGCTTGAACAACTGCTTCATGTAGCAGCATAGCAGATCAACACATACAAGCACAAATGGCCAACCAATGGAATGTGTATGTGGAAGTTGCTGCAACATCTAATACCTCTGTACATCGGGGTACTGTTCTATTTGTCATTTTATGGATATCCCATTTCACACATTAAGTTTCTCCACTTAGCTATTAATCTAATATGCATTTCTGATATAAAAAGTCCCTTTAAATAAGTAGTTCACCGTCAACTGCATGCATAATAGGTTGGGAGCATCATCCAATGATGTTAATTTGTCAGTAGTTCCACATGAAAATTAGAGTGACATATCTTCGGAGCCATCTATTACACTGAAACATTCAAATGAGTTCTCTTTACCATTGGCTACAGTGTTACATATTTGAGTTCTGGTGTTATTCTTTATCATTAATACACAAATTGCAAAAATGAAAATTTCTCCTATTTGTAAAATTCTTGCTTATGAGAGGTCTGATATATTGTCATTCGGGAAGAATTGGATTTAGGTCTCATGCTAGAACATTATCTTGGATTTTTGTATAAAAATTAATCTGACCGAGGTTCCTTTTGATGACAGAGATTGTAGTGATATGAGGATGACGTCGTATGGTTATGGATGACAGCCGAGTAAGATCATTTGTAAACATGTTTCTTCCATATGAATTTGGAGGCCTTAACATGCACGAGTGATCTTGCCGAATGATGTTAACGTATTTTTGTAAATTCAAGGGGTAATTCATCATACTACATCAGTAATAATAACTATATATGATTTCATTACTACTTTTTGCTATTTGTGTACCACGCAATTGTCCTGTTTGTGGTTGATGACGAGGATGTCAATACAATTCTTCTTATATGCCATGTAAAACCATTCCATTATCTGAGATTTGTCTTTGTGAAGGATTATAGTATTTTTATTGCTATGTTTTAAACAAATGAGGAAGATATTTTCAGAAGTTCTAGAGACATTGTTGAAGTACATATAATTTTACAATATAGAAAGAATATGTATATATTTTCCTTAATTGAGACGTGCAGGTGCAAGCTTAGAGCATCTCCAGGAGCTCATCCAAATTTGGTCCTCTATATCTCCATATAGAGGATCATCTATAAAGATTCCTTTTTAGATGTCCCCAGTTTTCCAGCAGATCATCTATAATCAGGACATCTATATTCTCTCTCCTATATTTTAATATATCCTATAACTACTATTTAACATATTTTTTCCAACGGCTCTAATTTTTTGAACAGTTAGATTCCCAACGGCTATATTTCCAACAGTTATATTTTCAACGGCTATATTCCCAACAGCTATATTTTTGTATCTATATATACCACCATCTCCCAGCTCTCTCACTACATTCCTGGTTGTAGCTTCTTTGCTCTCTATCCACTCTCTCACGATACAATGAGCACATCTTGGGATATGATGATGAATTCATCGTCGTCTTCATCAGGCGACGATGAACTTATTATGGCAGCAATCGCCGAGGAGGAAGAGCAGGGAAATGCCCGACGCCGTGGCGGTTCCAAGATTGGACGTCAGATAATCGACAGAGGAAGAGATGCCGGATTTGTTCTTCTCTGGGATGATTACTTCAAAACAAATCCTCGCTACCCCGAGCACTTATTTCGGCGAAGGTTTGTCATTAGAACACTACTCTGTGTTTGTATATTTTCAGTACCGTGTCTCATTTACCTTTTTTATGCACAGGTTTAGGATGTCCCGTAATTTATTTAACCGCATAGTTAATGGTATACTTGAGCATGACTATGAGGGTTATTTTACGCAAACAAGAAATTCTGCTGGAGCTCTAGGGTTGCATCCTCTGCAAAAGATGACCGCGGCAATGCGGATGTTATCTTATGGAATAGCTGCTGATTTAGCGGATGAGTACATCCGCTCAGCAGAATCCACAAATTTAGAGTCTTGCAAGAAATTTGTGATCAAAGTTTGCGAAGTATTTGGGGACAAGTACCAAAGATCTCCAAACGAAGAAGATACTGCAAGATTGCTTGCAATAGGGGAGGAAAGAGGATTCCCTGATATGTTAGGGAGTATAGATTGCATGCATTGGGCTTGGAAAAATTGCCTAAAGAAATGGCATGGCATGTTTAAAGGCCATGTCAAAGAGCCCACAATGATTTTGGAAGCAGTTGCTTCACAAGATCTTTGGATTTGACATTCTTTCTTTGGTTTACCAGAGTCTAACAATGATTTGAATGTTCTTCAACATTCTCCCATGTTTGCAAAGCTAGCGGGAGGCGAAGCTCCAGAAGTGAATTATAGTATCAATGGTCATCAGTACACAATGGGGTATTACCTTGCAAATGGCATATATCCACAGTGGGCAACATTTGTGAAAACCATACCAGCTCCAGACACCCAAAAGAAGAAGAAATTTGCCCAAATGCAAGAGGCGGCTAGAAAAGATGTGGAACGAGCCTTTGGAGTTCTGCAAGCTCGTTTTGCCATTGTTCGAGGACCTGCTAAAGGTTGGAAGCGTAAAGAAATTGGTGATGTCATGACAACATAGTTCATACATCAAGCAGCTAACAAATCACATTCCTTGGTGGCGAGCAATGTTCTCTTTCTGCTTCCCTTCGTAGAATTGCTTTTGTAAAGTATTCATACCACTAGTGTCCAATAGCATAACCCTCTCGTCAGTTTCAAATTGCTTAAGTTCAACATCTATCTTTTTAATGCAATCTTCTCCTTTTGCAATTCAATTACTTGTGCGTAGCGAGCAGATTTGGAAGCCTCTTTCATCTCATCCTTCTCTTGCTTTTGTGCCCACACAGATTGTAACGATAACTTGCAAGAACCACCATCAGACATGGGATTTTTACCTTTCGAGCTTCTTTCTCGTGCTTGGTATCGGAAGGTGCCTCCTCTCGTTCAAGAATTTTGGAAGATACACTTAAGTCATCATCAATAATAGCAGCAGCAGAGACACCTGGACTTGCATCAGACTTCTTCTTTTGTTTTTTGTGAGAAACTTCAAGTTCTCTTAACTCCCACTTTGGATACTTCACAAACTCTAAATAACAGTGCAGGAATGTAAAAGGCTTTTTTTTGGATCGTTTTGAATAAACATAAGGTGTGCCTCCTCTTTCTGCAGCAAGAAATGTGTAGTTAAAATATGCAGCAAAACACATATAGAATATTACACAGGAATTGGAAGATAGTTAACAAATGTTCAAAACATGCATACCTTCTCGTCTAAAGTTCTTCCGCTTTGGTTTCTATTTAAAACCTGCTGAAGGCATCCATAGAACTTGCTCGTAGCGGATGAAATAGTGGTGTAGCGACCATTGACCGATGCAACATTACGAAGGTGCCATGCTGGATTCTTGTGTTGGTTGTAGTACTCCGTAATCCTAGCCCAATAAGAATCTGAATGTTGATCGGCTCCGACTACCCCATCCAAACTTGTGTTTGCCCATGATTCTATCAACACCTTGTCCTCAAGACTTGACCAATTTTTCCCCTTCGGGACACCCTTTCTACTCGGTTTGGGTTTACCAGATGCAACAACATTTTTAATTGGCGTTGTCACTTGTTCTCTAATTGGGCTAGAATTCTGTGTGTCACCCTAATTCATGTCACCGGAACCAGTATTCAACAGGTCCAAAAAGATGCACAAGTAGGTGCCGGTGAGTTGTTCATCTCTGAATTGTCCATCTACAATAAACATCACAATTTAGTGTCTACACAAAATCAATTCACAGCAGTAGCAAAGCAGTACAAAAATTTCACAATTTAGTGTCTACACAAAATCAATACACAGCAGAAATGTATCCATGCGAATGCAGTACCAAGACAGTAGCAAAGCAAGTCTCATGTATCCATCCATGTCCATATACATGTGCTGCTGGAGACGGTTTTTTGGGGTATGTCCTCTATATTTGCTATACATGTCCAAATAGGATGACCTCCTGAAGAGATGCTCTTACTAGTGTTTGTGGAAGTTTGGAAGTTCCCCGGCCACTCTGGCGAGACAAACAAACAAACACAAACCGAAGGAAAGCATATAGAAAGCCGAAGAAGCCCCATTGGGCGACGCAGCCTTTTGCCCGTCCCTCCGACACCTGTTCCATTTAAAATCCGGCGCGCCGACGTGGCCGCGTGCACGGCCACTAACCCTCCCCGTACGCCGCGATTAATTAACAGCTAAAACCCCTCTCGCCGTCGCCCAAAGCCAACTCTCCTCTCCACTGCGTCCCAAGGATTTTTCTACCTTCCACTTGCGAGGGTTCTAGACCGATCCCGATCCTTCCAGACCCTTCGACGCCTAGCCTTTAAATACGCTGTGAGCGTCACCTGCCACACCATCAGCGTCCATTGGCTCCGGCTCCGGCTCCGGGTGGTTGCCTGGAGCTCCCCCAGGATTCGAGGTAGCTTCTTCACCCCTGCTCTTATTTTTCTTCTGCTGCTACATCTCGCTTCAGCTCGATCAGGCTTCTCTGTTATATAAGTGCTTGCGTTGCGGCGGTGATGGTAGATCTGGGTTTCAGTTTGCTGCTGCGTTTGCCGTGGATTTTCGTCACTATGGTTCGACCTTGAAAGCGACGGATTTGACCGCGGGTACGTACAAGATTTGACAGATTCCTGTAGGTGCTTACATGAAGGCTGCAATGCGGATTTCATTCGCCGTCGAAATCTTCAAATGGTAGGTACTAGGTTGAGCTGTGGTATTATGCTACAGAGTCTAAACTCTGAGGAAAGCTAAATTATATCCCCATTTTCAGTTTTACCATAAGCAGCTCTGGTAGCTCGTGACCTTATTCTTACTGCATTCTACTCCGGTACTTCCTTCGATACTAGATACGTAGTATAACATATTCAGCTGGCAAACCCCCCTTATTTTTAGGAACAGAGGAAGTACTTATCACTTCCTACAATCCAAATTTAATTGCCGCAGATTCGGGCAATATCTTGTCCAAAATCTGTCTAGATTCACTGAAGCTGCAGCAACTAATTTGGTTCAGAGGAAGTACTTATTACTCCCTACAATCCAAATTAATTTCCAAGGAATCAGGAAAAATATTGCCTAAAATCTATCTAGATTCAATGAACCTGCAACAACTAAATTGGTGCAGAGGGAGTAGCATTTTCCGGGTCGTGTCAGTTTCCCTGTTTTCCTTTTCATTGTTTCTGGTAGCAGCCATGTTATGTTAACATCTTCGATTCCCCATTTCTCACCGTACATCAGTCTGTTGGTTACTGGATGTTCTGACGTTGATGGTCCTTTGCCTTAGCGACCAGCTTCAGTAAAGACAAATTCTTTTGACACTCCCTTCTGCCTGAACATGTCGCAGAGCGCGTTATAGGTTATCAGGTGCGCCTTAGGATCTTCATTGGCATTACCTGAAAAAGCTTTATCCTACACTTAACGGGGAAAGTACTTTTAGCAGCATTTTCTGTGTCGTAGAAGTTTCCCTGTTTTCATTTTTTGTTATTTCTGGTACCACTGATGCTATGTTACCTGTTGGTTTCCCCATTTCTCGCTGTACATCACTCAGTTGACTTCAGTTACCGAATGTTCTGACGTTTATGGTCCTTTGCTAGGCCCGTAATTGCATGCGGCGGCACCAAGCATGAGGCAGTAACTGCATTACATGCCGGGAAGCCGCAAGTAAGACGAAGCATGCATCGCTTGAGGGAAAGGGGCAAGTAAGATACCGGAACATGTTATAATTCTTCATCTAAGCATGTATTACTTCAGCCGTTTTGATCACGACAGGGCCATCTTTGGCATGTACTATTGAGTATTGGCGGGAATCTTGTTAAACTAATTCTCCTCTGGAGACATATTCAGTGCTGTAATACACCTTGGTGGAGCCTATCCTTCTTTATCCCTATGTGTAGGAAGTAGCCCCTGGTTATAATATTTGTCCATGTTTGTAGATCTGAACTTGCCAGCACCAACTTGAACTATTAACCAGCATAACTAGTGCTTTATAACAAGAACTAGACACATCATTTGGCGATCATATGCGTTTTAGAACAACCTAACAAATTCAATGTCATATGGGAGCAGAGGCTTATCATGTTCCATGCTTTAAGGATTTTATAAACACTCCGGTGTTTGTCTCTGAAATGCAGTTTGCTCCATGTACATAGGTTAAGTACTCCAGGTTTTACAAGTACCCCAGTGTCTCAAAGAGTTTTGCGCACTGATAATTGGAAGCTTCAGTAACTCTGTTAACAGCAACCGCGACAGTTGCCACCAAGCGGAATCTTCCAAGCAGTGGCCTTACTTTCTTTGATTGTATGACAATAACGCACTTGACAGCTTGGTTTGAACTAGAATGACATCAGGATTTAGGACACCCTTGATTCAGATAGGATAGTGTTCTCAAGTCTGTCTGTTTGGTGGGACGTGCAGGGTGACGGAATCAATGGGCATTAAATAAAAATGGCATGGCATTAACTTGTCCTTACCGGGACATCGGGCGACAAGCTTAGCAATGCAAAATATACCTTTTTTAACTTTGAGATAATATGACTCCAAAAGTCACAAAGTTTATGTGCAACGTGAAAGCATTGAGGGAACGAATTATCTTTTCACCAAGTTAATAGCATGGGAATTCATGTTGTTGAAGAAAATATTTTCAGCCAAGTGGGAGATGTAGGAATTTGTGGCTTTAATATTTTACATGTTCATTACATTGTTATACTCCCGGAATTAAACCTCAATGTGGAAGTATACTCATGGAAAAAGCAAGGAACAATTGATGCCGAATTTGTACTTAAGGAGATATACTTAAGGAAGCAGCTATACAAAAACACAATGCATATGAATACATTGAAATTATACCCGAGAACAGTATAGAGTGGAATGCCAGGTTATCCATAGGATTGGCTCTATGGATTGTTAAAGCCTGCGAGTTTGATTTCGTATTCAAACTTGGCGCATGACTCACAAGTGCGTGTTTAGGACCTAATTGATTAATAGTTGGGCTCACTAGACTATTGTGGTTGGTTTCTGAGTCCTATCTGGAAACAGGTTGAAATATTTGGAATTTGGAGTATATATGAAGGTCCTTACCCTCTAGCCTCAATATGCACTATGAGAAGCACCACTAATAAGGCATAGGAATAGAGGGTAGGCCGAATAGATCTCAATCCTAATTTCTTACAGGGAGATCGCATATCCACCACAGAATACGAACGGTGACTGATGTAATTTTATGACGAATGGCTAGCGAGCTATGGGCTGAGCCCACGAAGAGTCCTCCCCGGCCAAAGGACGTCTAACCCACGTACGAACATGCGGTAATGAAAATATGGAGATGGCAAGGAGCGACACCCTACACGTACGCACGCTGGTGAGACAAAAACGACAACATGGCTGCTTGATAATCAGGAAAATCATACAGTAGGGATCTCTTATTTAGAGATTAAAAAAATTGGTGGAAGAACTTTAGGATATACTTGGGAAAATGCACCTTGTGCAACAACTAACCAAGTGGCTTTGAAAGCCTGTGGACAAAGGTCCACCACGGCTCATCTCTTCTCGAGAATCCATACATCTCTTATGGAGAGATCAGGAAAATTAGGAAAATCATGTAATATGGAGAGCGATCTCTCGAGAACAGGTTGAGGTTCGTCCTCAATGGAAAAATGGAACACGTAACAACGCATCTTCACAAACTAAAAACTACGAGATCACCCCTTTTAGTTTGGGATGACGGAGGGATCGTACCATTCAAGCCTTTTTTTCTTGCTTTTCCTGGCGTTCCGGAGAAAGCAGCAACTGAATCGAGAAAAAAACCTCGGTAACGGTTGGTCGATAGTAAAAAGTCATAGCAAGTGTATTTTCCCGTAAACAATAAAATATGTTGACATGGGGAGGGCCATATTTACTAGTTATGTCATCTGCAATTGCCTAAATCTCAAGCCGTCCCTCAAACTAATCATATACTTTATTGACATACGTAACTAACCAATGTTCCCCTCTAAGAGCCATATATGAAAATTTCATCTCGTACGGCTCAAGCAGAAACACACAATTTTTCAATAAATATTAGAAAAAATATTAAAACTTCATCAGCCACTGGATTGGCAGTACAAAAAACAAAAAAAATTAACTAAATAAATCAAATTTGCCTATGTTGAGGCAATCAAGAAAGCTCCATAAGTGAATATATAACTCACGAAAAGTGGACTAGTCCAACTAATCTTTTTTTTAATCTCAGCAGCTGTACAGACAACACAGGTGGTTAAAACCACCTAAGGTTCAAAGCCTACTCTCGCCTTACAAGGTGCCTCGCACCGGCAAGCACCCAACTATTGGCCTCATCAGCAATGAGGTGAGTGAGGCCAGACACACTCAACTCTTTATTACAGAAAACACGCCTATTTCTCTCACGCCAAATCTCCCACGCCACTAGGATGATGAGCGAGGCTGCCCGCTTGTCCGAGGCCGCCAGCTTGGTCACAACCCAGGACAGGGCGCGGTCGTCGCCGTCTGGAGCTCCGATGGTCGGGCAGTGGAACAGAAGGGCGGTGCGCTCCCAGACTTGCCGAGCCCAAGGACACTCAGCGAAGAGATGCGCCGGGGTCTCGAGGTTGCGCCGGCACAAAGGGAAGAAATACTGGTTCTGCATCCCAAAGCGAAGCAGTCGATCCGCTGTAAAAATCCGACGCTGCATAAGGAGCCACATGAAGAACTTGCACTTTGGCGGTGCCCAGACCGGCCAGATATGGCGCAGGCGTGACTGGTGGATCCCGACGAACTGCAGCGCGTACGCGGAGGACGCGTGATACGTCTCAAACGTATCTATAATTTCTTATGTTCCATACTACTTTATTGATGATACTCACATGTTTTATACACACTTTATGTCATATTTATGCATTTTCCGGCACTAACCTATTGACAAGATGCCGAAGAGCCAGTTGTTGTTCTCTGTTTTTGGTTTCAGAAATCCTACAAAGGAAATATTCTCGGAATTGGACGAAATCAACGCCCAGGGTCTTATTTTTCCACGAAGCTTCCAGAAGACCGAGAGGGATACGAAGTGGGGTGATGAGGCGCCGCCACAACAGGGCCGCGCGGCCAAGGGTGGGGCCGCGCCGCCCTGGCGTGTGGGGCCCTCGCGTCGCCTCCTGACCTACCCTTCCGCCTACTTAAAGCCTTCGTCGAGAAAACCCCAGTACCGAGAGCCACGATACGAAAAACCTTCCAGAGACGCCGCCGCCGCCAATCCCATCTCGGGATTCAGGAGATCGCCTCCGGCACCCTGCCGAGAGGGGAATCATCTCCGGAGGACTCTTCATCGCCATGATCGCCTCCGGAGTGATGTGTGAGTAGTTCACCCCTGGACTATGGGTCCATAGCAGTAGCTAGATGGTTGCCTTCTCCTCATGTGCTATCAATGTTAGATCTTGTGAGCTGCCTATCATGATCAAGATCATCTATTTGTAATGCTACATGTTGCGTTTGTTGGGATCCGATGAATATGGAATACTATGTTATGTTGATTATCAATCTATCATCTATGTGTTGTTTATGATCTTGCATGCTCTCCGTTGCTAGTAGAGGCTCTGGCCAAATTGATACTTGTAACTCCAAGAGGGAGTATTTATGCTCGATAGTGGGTTCATGCCTCCATTTAATCTGGGATAGTGACAGAAAGTTCTAAGGTTGTAGATGTGCTGTTGCCACTAGGGATAAAACATCAATGATTTGTCTAAGGATATTTGTTTTGATTACATTACGCACAATACTTAATGCAATTGTCTGTTGTTTGCAACTTAATACTGAAAGGGGTGCGGATGCTAACCCGAAGGTGGACTTTTTAGGCATAGATGCATGCTGGATAGCGGTCTATGTACTTTGTCGTAATGCCCAATTGAATTTCACACTACTCATCATAATATGTATGTGCATTGTCATGCCATCTTTATTTGTCAATTGCCCAACTGTAATTTGTTCACCCAACATGCTATTTCTTATTGGAGAGACACCACTAGTGAACTGTGGACCCCGTCCATTCTTTACATCGAATACAATCTACTGCAATACTTGTTCTTACTGTTCTTCGCAAACATCATCTTCCACACTATACATCTAATCCTTTGTTTACAGCAAGCCGGTGAGATTGACAACCTCACTGTTACGTTGGGGCAAAGTATCTTGATTGTGTTGTGCAGGTTCCATGTTGGCGCCGGAATCTCTGGTGTTGCGCCGCACTACACTCCGCCACCATCAACCTTCACGTGCTTCTTGACTCCTACTGGTTCGATAACCTTGGTTTCTTACTGAGGGAAAACTTGCTGTTCTACGCATCACACCTTCCTCTTGGGGTTCCCAACGGATGCGTGCTGTACGCGTATCAAGCTCTTTTCGTCGTTGCCGGGAACTGAAGAAAAGTTACACCACAAAGATTTCTAACTCCCACGTCAACCGCACGCAGCAATCTTTCGCGCGTTGGAGAGATCAAGACACGCTGCAAGGGAGTCTCTCACTTCCAATCTCTTTACTTTGTTTTTGTCTTGCTTTACTTTATTTTATTTACTGCTTTGTTTGTTCTTTATATCAAAATACAAAAAAAATTAGTTACTTGCTTTACTTTATTTACTATCTTGTTTGCGTTCTCCATATTAAAAACACAAAAAATTAGTTACTTGCATTTATTTTATCTAGTTTGCTTTATTTACTATTGCTAAAATGGGTACTCCTGGAAATACTAAGTTGTGTGACTTCACAAGCACAAATAATAATGATTTTTTATGCACACCTATTGCTCCACCTGCTACTACAGCAGAATTCTTTGAAATTAAACCTGCTTTACTAAATCTTTTTATGAGAGAGCAATTTTCTGGTGTTAGTTCTGATGATGCTGCTGCCCATCTTAATAATTTTGTTGAACTATGTGAAATGCAAAAGTATAAGGATGTGGATGGTGACATTATAAAATTAAAATTGTTTCCTTTCTCATCAAGAGGAAGAGCTAAAGATTGGTTGCTATCTTTGCCTAAGAATAGTATTGATTCATGGACTAAATGTAAGGATGCTTTCATTGGTAGATATTATCCTCCTGCTAAAATTATATCTTTGAGAAGTAGCATAATGAATTTTAAGCAATTGGATAATGAGCATGTTGCCCAAGCATGAGAAAGAATGAAATCTTTGGTAAAAAATTGCCCTACCCATGGACTGACTACTTGGATGATCATCCAAACCTTTTATGCAGGACTGAATTTTTTTCGCGGAACCTATTGGATTCAGCTGCTGGAGGTACTTTTATGTCCATCACTCTAGGCGCCGCAACAAAGCTTCTTGATGATATGATGATTAATTACTCTGAATGGCACATGGAAAGAGCTCCACAAGGTAAGAAGGTAAATTCTGTTGAAGAAACCTCCTCCTTGAGTGATAAGATTGATGCTATTATGTCTATGCTTGTGAATGGTAGGACTAATGTTGATCCTAATAATGTTCCTTTAGCTTCATTGGTTGCTCAAGAAGAGCATGTTGATGTGAACTTCATTAAAAATAATAATTTCAACAACAATGCTTATAGGAATAATTCTGGTAACAACTATAGGCCATATCCTTCTAATAATAGTAATGGTTATGGTAATTCTTATGGGAATTCTTACAAAAATAATAGGAATGTACCCTCTGGTCTTGAATCCATGCTTCAAGAATTTATTAGTACACAAACCGCTTTTAACAAATTTGTTGAAGAAAAGCTTGGTAAAATTGATATTCTTGCTTCTAAAGTGGATAGTCTTGCTGCTGATGTTGATCTTTTAAAATTGAAAGTTATGCCTAATAAAAATAAAGATATTAAGTCATTTGCTACAGCAAACTCCATCCAAGTTCGAATTAATGAAAATATTAGATTGATGGCTGAATTGCGTGCTAGGTGGAAAAGAGAAGAAAATGCTAAAGAGAATAATATAGCTAAAGTTTGGACTATTACCACCACTAGTAATGATAATGCTTCACATGTTGCTACACCTCCTACTATCAATGGTAAAATAATTGGTGTTGGCAATGTTTCTACTCCTAATGCAAAGTATGTAAAACTGCCTGAAACTGATAAAACTGCTGAAACTGCCTGTGATAAAACTGCTGAAATTTTTCAAAATATTGGGGACAATGATCCCATTGCTTTAGATCATAATGGTTTAGATTTTGATGATTGTCACATCTCTGAAGTTATAAAGTTCTTACAAAAACTTGCTAGAAGTCCTAATGCTAGTGCTATAAATTTGGCCTTTACAAAACATATTACAAATGCTCTCATAAAAGCTAGAGAAGAGAAACTAAAACTTGAAACTTCTATTCCTAGGAAGTTAGAAGATGGTTGGGAGCCCATCATTAATATGAAGGTCAATGATTTTTATTGTAATGCTTTATGTGATCTTGGTGCAAGTATTTCCGTTATGCCTAGGAAAATCTATAATATGCTTGACTTGCCACCATTGAAAAATTGTTATTTGGATGTTAATCTTGCTGATAACTCTACAAAGAAACCTTTGGTGAGGATTGATAATGTTCGCATTACGGTTAACAATAACCTTGTCCCCGTTGATTTTGTTGTCTTGGATATTGAATGCAATGCATCTTGTCCCATTATTTTGGGAAGACCTTTTCTTCGAACTGTTGGTGCTATTATTGATATGAAGGAAGGTAATATTAAATATCAATTTCCTCTCAAGAAAGGTATGGAACACTTCCCTAGAAAGAGAATGAAGTTACCTTTTGATTCTATCATTAGAACAAATTATGATGTCGATGCTTCGTCTCTTGATAATACTTGATTCACACTTTCTGCGCCTAGCTGAAAGGCGTTAAAGAAAAGCGCTTATGGGAGACAACCCATTATTTTACTTCTGCACTTTTATTTTATATTTGAGTCTTGGAAGTTGTTACTACTGTAGCAACCTCTCCTTATCTTTATTTTATTGCATCGTTGTGCCAAGTAAGTCTTTGATAGTAAGGTTCATACTAGATTTGGATTACTGCGCAGAAACAGATTTCTTGCTGTCACAAATTTGAGTAGTATTCTCTGTAGGTAACTCAGAAAAATATGCCAATTTACGTGAGTAATCCTCAGATATGTACGCAACTTTCATTCAATTTGAGCATTTTCATCTGAGCAAGTTAAGTGCCCCAGAAAAATTTGTTTTTACGGATTGTTCTGTTTTGACATTTCGCATTCTGTTTTGCTATGTTTGATGGATTTCTTTATTCCATTAACTTTCAGTAGCTTTGTGCAATGTCCAGAAGTGTTAAGAATGATTATGTCCCCTCTGAACATGTGAATTTTTGATTATGCACTAACCCTCTAATGAGTTTGTTTTGAGTTTGGTGTGGAGGAAGTTTTCAAGGATCAAGAGAGGAGGATGATACAATATGATCAAGGAGAGTGAAAGCTCTAAGCTTGGGGATGCCCCCGTGGTTCATACCTGCATATTTCAAGAAGACTCAAGCATCTAAGCTTGGGGATGCCCAAGGCATCCCCTTCTTCATCGACAAATTATCAGGTCACCTCTAGTGAAACTATATTTTTATTCCGTCACATCTTATGTGCTTTACTTGGAGCGTCTTTATGTTCTTGTTTTGTTTTGTTGAATAAAATTGGATCCTAGAATTCATTGTGTGGGAGAGAGACACGCTCCGCTGTTGCATATGAACACATATGTTCTTAGCTTTATTCTTAATGTTCATGGCGAAGGTTGAAACTGCTTCGTTAATTGTTATATGGTTGGAAACAGAAAATGCTACATGTGGTAATTGGTATAATGTCTTGAATAATTTGATACTTGGCAATTTTTATGCTCATGTTTAAGCTCTTGCATCATGTACTTTGCACCCATTAATGAAGAAACACCGTAGAGCTTGTTGACATTTCGTTTGCATGATTGGTCTCTCTAAAGTCTAGATATTTTCTGGTGAGGGTTTGAACAACAAGGAAGACAGTGTAGAGTCTTATAATGCTTGGAATATGTTCTTATGTAAGTTTTGCTGTACCGGTTCATACTTGTGTTTGTTTCAAACAACCTTGCTAGCCAAAGCCTTGTATTGAGAGGGATTACTTCTCGTGCATCCAAAATCCTTGAGCCAAAAACGATGCCATTTGTGTCCACCATACCTACCTACTACATGGTATTTCTCTGCCATTCCAAAGTAAATTGCTTGAGTACTACCTTTAAAATTTCATTCCTTTGTCTTTGCAATATATAGCTGATGGGAAAATAGCTTAAAAACTATTGTGGTACTGAATATGTACTTATGTATCTTATTTCTTAATAAGTTGCTTGTTGAGCGGTAACCATGTTCCTGGGGATGCCATCAACTATTACACTTTGTTGAATATCATGTGAGTTGCTATGCATGTTCGTCTTGTCTGAAGTAAGGGTGATTTATCATGAGTTGAATGGTTTGAGTATGCATATTGTTAGAGAAGAACATTGGGCCGCTAACTAAAGCCATGATCCATGGTGGAAGTTTCAGTTTGGACAACAATCCTCAATCTCTTATGAGAATATTATCTGTTGTTGAATGCTTATGCATTAAAGAGGAGTCCATTATCTGTTGTCTATGTTGTCCCAGTATGGATGTCTAAGTTGAGAATAATCAAAAGCGAGAAATCCAATGCGAGCTTTCTCCTTAGAACTTTGTACAGGCGGCATAGAGGTACCCCTTTGTGACACTTGGTTAAAACATATGTTATGCAATGATAATCCATGTAAATCCAAGCTAATTAGGACAAGGTGCGGGCACTATTGGTAATCTATGCATGAGGCTTACAACTTATAGGATATCTTATACGTAACACATATGCTTTATTACTACCGTTGACAAAATTGTTTCTATGTTTTCAAAATAAAAGCTCTAGCACAAATATAGCAATCCATGCTTCCCTTTGCGAAGGGCCATTCTTCTACTTTTATGTTGAGTCAGTTTACCTACTTCCTTCCATCTTAGAAGCAAACACTTGTGTCAACTGTGCATTGATTCTTACATACTTGCTTATTTGCATTCATCATATTACTTTGTGTTGACAATTATCCATGAGATAAACATGTTGAAGTTGAAAGCAACCGCTGAAACTTATATCTTCCTTTGTGTTGCTTCAAAACCTTATATTAAGAATCTATTGCTTTATGAGTTAACTCTTATGCAAGACTTGTTGATGCTCGTCTTGAAAGTAATATTCATGAAAAGTCTTTGCTATATGATTCAGTTGTTTAGTCATTATCTATTTGTTAACAAACTATAGACCATTTCTTTGAATCACTTCATTCGTCTCATATGCTTTACAATAGTATTGATCAAGATTATGATGGTAGCATTTCACTTTAGAAATTATCCTTTTTATCGTTTACCTACTCGAGGGCGAGTAGGAAATAAGCTTGGGGATGCTTGATACGTATCAAACGTATCTATAATTTCTTATGTTCCATGCTACTTTATTGATGATACTCACATGTTTTTATTGGATATATGTCCAAGAGGCAATAATAAAATGGTTATTATATATATCTTTGTGTTTATGATAATGTTTACATACCATGCTATAATTGTATTAACCGAAACATTGATACATGTGTGATATATAAACAACAAAGAGTCCCTAGTATGCCTCTTAACTAGCTTGTTGATTAATGGATGATTAGTTTCATAATCATGAACATTGGATGTTATTAATAACAAGGTTATATCATTATATGAATGATGTAATGGACACACCCAATTAAGCGTAGCATAAGATCACATCATTAAGTTATTTGCTATAAGCTTTCGATACATAGTTACCTAGTCCTTATGACCATGAGATCATGTAAATCACTTATACCGGAAAGATACTTTGATTACATCAAATGCCACTGCGTAAATGGGTGGTTATAAAGGTGGGATTAAGTATCCGGAAAGTATGAGTTGAGGCATATGGATCAACAATGGGATTTGTCCATCCCGATGACGGATAGATATACTCTGGGCCCTCTCGGTGGAATGTCGTCTAATGTCTTGCAAGCATATGAATAAGTTCATAAGAGACCACATACCACGGTACGAGTAAAGAGTACTTGTGAGGAGACGAGGTTGAACAAGGTATAGAGTGATACCGATGATCAAACCTCGGACAAGTAAAATATCGCGTGACAAAGGGAATTGGTATCGTATGTGAATGGTTCATTCGATCACTAAAGTCATCGTTGAATATGTGGGAGCCATTATGGATCTCCAGATCCCGCTATTGGTTATTGGTCGGAGAGAGTTCTCACCCATGTCCACATAGTTCACGAACCGTAGGGTGACACACTTAAGGTTTGATGTTGTAATGGTAGAACTTGAATATGGAATGGAGTTCGAAGTATTGTTCGAAGTCTCGGATGGGATCCCGGACATCAAGAGGAGTTCCGGAATGGTCCGGAGAATAAGATTCATATATAGGAAGTCATTTTATAAGTTTGAAAATGATCCGGTGATTTTACGAAAGGTTCTAGAAGGTTCTAGAAAAGTCCGGAAGGAATCACTAAGGAAGGAGGAGTCCCGGAGGGACTCCACCTCCCCATGGCCGGCCAACCCTAGTGGGGGAGTCCAAGGTGGACTCCACCTAAGGGGGCCGGCCACCCCCCCACATGGAAGGGGGAATCCCACCTCAAGTGGGAGTCCCACCTTGGGTAGGTTTCCCTACTACATGGAAGGTTCTTGTGTTGGGGTCTTATTCGAAGACTTGTAGTCCAACACTTGGGGATCCACCTATATAATGAGGGGAGGGAAGGGGCCGGCCACCCCAAGACCACAAGGTGGCCGCACCCTATAGTGGCCGGCGCCCCCTCTCCCAAACCCTAGCCGCCCCTCTCTCCTCCACCTCTCCCGCACGCTTAGCGAAGCTCCGCCGGAGTTCTCCACCACCACCGCCACCGCCGTCGTGCTGCCGGATTCAAGGAGGAGCTACTACTTCCGCAGCCCGCTGGAACGGGGAGAAGGACGTCGTCTTCATCAACATCGAACGTGTGACCGAGTACGGAGGTGCTGCCCGATCGTGGCACCGTGATCAGGATCTTCTACGCGCTTTTGCAAGTGGCAAGTGATCGTCTACCGCAGCAATAAGAGTCTACTCTTATAGGCTTTGGAAATCTTCAAGGGTGAGTCTCGATCATCCCCTCGTTGCTTCCGTCATCTTGGCTTGGATTGCGTTCACGAGGTAGGAAAATTTTTGTTTTCTATGCAACGAATCCCTACAGTGGTATCAGAGCCAGGTCTATGCATAGATGGTTGCACGAGTAGAACACAATGGTTTGTGGGTGTTGATGCTTTTGTTGTCTTTAGTTTGAGTACTTTGCATCTTTGTGGCATAGTGGGATGAAGCGGCTCGGACTAACTTTACATGACCGCGTTCATGAGACTTGTTCCTCGTTCGACATGCAACTTGTATTGCATAAGAGGCTTTGCGGGTGTCTGTCTCTCCTACTATAGTGAAGATTCAATTTACTCTTCTATTGACAACATTAGTATCACCGTTGTGGTTCATGTTCGTAGGTAGATTAGATCTCTCTCGAAAACCCTAAACCACGTAAAATATGCAAACCAAATTAGAGACGTCTAACTTGTTTTTGCAGGGTTTGGTGATGTGATATGGCCATAATGTGATGATGAATATGTATGAGATGATCATTATTGTATTGTGGCAACCGGCAGGAGCCTTATGGTTGTTTTTAAATTTCATGTTGAGTAGTATTTCAAAGTAGTTGTAATAGTTGCTACATGAGGTGAACAACCATGAAGACGGCGCCATGGACCTTGACGCTACATCGACGATGATGGAGATCATGCCCGTTGATGATGGAGATCATGTCCGTGCTTTGGAGATGAAGATCAAAGGCGCAAAGACAAAAGGGCCATATCATATCACATATGAATTGCATGTGATGTTAATCCTTTATGCATCTTATTTTGCTTAGAACGCGACGGTAGCATTATAAGATGATCCCTCACATTAATATCAAGATAATAAAGTGTTCTCCCCTCGTATGCACCGTTGATATAGTTCGTCGTTTCGAAGCATCTCGTGATGATCGGATGTGATAGACTCAATGTTCACATACAACGGGTGTAAGCCATGTTGCACACGCGGAATACTTGGGTTTGCTTGACGAGCCTAGCATGTACAGACATGGCCTCGGGACAATGGAAACCGAAAGGTTGAACACGAGTCATATGGATGATATGATCAACATGTTGATGTTCACCATTGAAGCTACATCATCTCACGTGATGATCGGTTTTGGTGTAGTGGATGTGGATCGTGTACCACTTAACAACTATGAGGGATGTTGTATTAAGTGGGAGTTCATTAGTAATTAGATTAAAACATGAACTAATTATCATAAACATAGTTTAAGTAGTATTTTGAATTAATTTTGTAGTATTGGCATCCGTTTTTCTACCATGCGCTAGTCTTGTAATTGAGATAGAAATACTGTTAAAATCTGACAAGAAACTTTACGGATTGGTACCGTATTGTTAAAGAATCAAGAATTGATTAAGTCCTATTGCAAACTTTTAGTAAACCTCACATTGTTGATTCAAAGAGCTATGGTTTCAATTAATACCTAAAGTTATCTTGTCTCCGTGAAACTTGAAGTTCAAATCTGTTTGAAAAGTAAGGAGCTGAAAATTTAGTTTTCAGAAATAATCAAGGTATGAGATATATGTGATATCTAAGACCTTATTGCAAGATGATAGAATATAATTTGGTGAGACTACATAAACTCATAAGTTTTATGGGAATGTACGAAGGTTGAAGACGCAAGGCGTCCCAATCCTCCAACTATTGGGGCACTAACGATATTCGCATATCCATGAAGTGATCGTCCTTAGTATGCACCGTTGCTAAGACTCGTCGTTTCGAAGCATCACGTGATGATCGGGTGTTATAGATTCTACGTGTGCATACAACGGGTGCAAGCCAGATTTGCAAATACGAATACTAAGGTTAAACTTTACGAGCCTAGCATGTACAGACATGGTCTCGAAAAGTCGTCATGATATGATGGATAAAATTATGAGTGAAATTGTTCATCATATTAAAAGGTTACTAATAGTGAAATCAGGAACACTTGTCATATGATGATCAACTTCAAAGTAAGAACCTCAAGGTTATTGGTATTTGACCAACAAACCTAGAAGTTATTGAAGGTGAAGTGTTTTCTGAGAATGAGGAAAGCTAAAAGAGAAACTACAAAAGATATTTTGGCAGAAAGAAAGAAAAGACTAGAAAGTCTAGCTCAGGTGTATATAAATGATATACATATTATGGATGTATTCCTTGTTTGGTCACATAATGAAATTCTTGGGTATTTGTACCAGATTGGTTGGTATGAGATGTCATACAATACAACGCAATACAAGAATACGATGGCCTAAGTGACTGATAAGGAATATGGTAATAATGCACGTCTGGAATATAATAAAGTGTTATTATGTTTGTCGTTGGCATTCTACCTAGCCCTTAGAATTTATAATAAAGAACTTAATAATTGTTATTTTGCTCTGGTCAAATGAAAACAAAGAGTTGTTCAAGTTATGACATTACTCCATGTACGATGGATAAGTTATTATAAATATTAATGGTGAAAACACACATACATAACACTGACGCTAAAATGCCATAAGGCAAATGATTTGAATTCCACTTATTTGTGGAACCTCCATTTAGGTCATGTTAGAAAGGAACGCATGAAGGAACTCCATGTAAATGGATTTTTGGAGTCATTTGATTTTTGAATCATTTGGCGCTTGCAAATCTCTTCTAAAAAGAATGACTGAAATACCGTTCATAGGCCAAGATTTGAACAGGCAACTAACTTAGTGAAAACATACATGATGATGTATGTGGTTCACTGGACATAGTTGTGTGCGGGAGATTCTTCTACTTCATGAAAACTTTCAACAATGAATTGAGTATATATATGTGGATATATTCGATAAGGAAGAAGTTTGAAACATTTGAATAGCTTCAAATAAATTTCAGCATGAAGTGGAAATCATCGTAATAGAAAAGTCAAATATCTATGATTGGATCATGGTGGAAATATTTGAATTACGAGTTTTAGCGAACATCTAAGAGAGTTATCAAATTGTTCTACAACTCACATTTCTTGGAGTATCATAGTAATGATATAATATCCTAGAGATGTATCCAAACCTTGTTGGATTAATGGTGAGATAAAATATTATGATGCCATTATATTTTTATGGATTATGCTATAGTGACTACCGCTTTTACACTAAATAGAGCATCATCATGATCCGTTGAAATGACACCATACAAGTTATGGCATGGGTATGAACCCTGATAGTCTTTTCTTAAATTTTGGTATGCATAGCATAAGTAAAAAAGTTTACAACCAAAATCGGATAAATGTCTTTGTTGGTTATCCCAGAAATTTGATTGGGAATTCTTCCCACGAGACAAAGACAAAAGTGTTTGTCAATGTTTCTTATTTCCGAGAAATTGTTTCTAGCGAAGTATTTAAGTGGGAGGACAATAGAACTTGATAAGGTTTATGAACCTGAGCATAATGATCAGAGTAGTGCAGCATCGGAAATGGTTCCGGAAGCGGCCACGACGATCATGGATCCCATGACTACAAAGTGTTTTAGCCATGGAGATCGAAGTACATATTGAACCTTGTAGGTATGGTTTACTTTGTGATCAAATAAATGATTTGTGGACAAAGGATTGATTTTGAACAATGATAAACCAACTACAAACAAAGAAGTTATGATGGGCCCTGACTCCGTTAAAATGGCTATACGCCATGAAATCCAATATAGATGAATATTTTTTGAAAGTAAATGGATCTATAAAATTGATGGACTTGGATGGAATATCCTTGAAGAAGCTTGACTTGTCGAAAAGTTGTTTACGACAAATTTCAAAGAGTTGACTACGATAAGATTAGATCTTCCGTAGCTATGCTTATAGTCTATGTGGATTATTCTAGTAATCGCTACATATTTCTTTTATGAGATATGCTAGTAGGATGGCAAAATACATTACTTAACAGAAGTATGTATTAAAGGTGTATACAAGATACAACCAAGAGTTTTGCTAGTCCGTAGAATACTAGATAGGTATACGATCTTCAATTGGATGAATTGAGTATCGCGAAGTTGGAATCTTCACCAGATGAAATAGTCAAAGAGTTTTTGATTTCATCTGAGACGATGAAGAGGCTTGCATTTGCAAGAAATTAAGTGGGAGCGCTATATTTATAATACTTTATGTAGATGGCATATAGTTGGTTATAAATGATGTAATTATATACTTGATTAAAAGGTTTCATTGAGAAATTAACTTCAATGAAAGAATATGGACTGAAACATATTTAGTGTCAAGATCTATGAAGATAGATTGGAATACATAATAAGTTTAAGTCAAAGTACATAGAATGGATATTGAAGTAGTTCAATATAGAAATATTAAGAAGGTGTTCTTTTCATGTGAAGGTTTAACAAGACTTGAGTGTATTTGACACTCGATGAGTAAAAACACATGAGTGATTTTAGATCACGAAGAATATGTACAAAATCAGATGTCCTGTGCTCTAAAGAGTTAGGAGCATATACCAGAATAATTCATGTGATGATTATTGGACAAACAGTAGGAATATCCTTGAGTACTTTAGAAGAACCAAGGATATATATATAATTTTATATGGTGCAATGACAAACAAATCGATGTAATGTGTTGCACCGATATTAGTTTGGTCGCATATAAAAATAAATTTCAATCTCAATTAGGCTAAGTGTTGTTTAAAAAGTAGCACAATGAGATAGAAGTTGTCTATGCTAGATTTATAAGAGTTCTAAATATTGTGACAGATTCTACAAAAGAAGGAAGAGTATGTTATTGTTTTGACAATGACAAAGGATGTTAGTCAAGAGGTTCTTTGAGAACTTGGTGTAGTTCCGACAGAGTCAGAAGTTTGAAGCTATATTGTGTGTGACAATATTAGTGACATATTTCAGACCGCGGAATTAAGGTTCCACCAGAAGACCAAACATATTTAATGCCGAATCATTTGGAAATGAGTGATGCGTTGAGACGCAAATGAATTACAAAATACATACGGTTCTGAGCATGTCAGATCCGTTGACTAAAACCTCTCCCGTGAGCAAAACATGATAAAGCACCGGAAGGCCAAGGTGTTATATCTTTACAAATGTAAACTAGATTATTGACTCTAGTGCAAGTGGGAGACTATTGGAGATATGCCCAAGAGGCAATAATAAAATGGTTATTATATATATCTTTGTGTTTATGATAATGTTTACATACCATGCTATAATTGTATTAACCGAAACATTGATACATGTGTGATATATAAACAACAAAGAGTCCCTAGTATGCCTCTTAACTAGCTTGTTGATTAATGGATGATTAGTTTCATAATCATGAACATTGGATGTTATTAATAACAAGGTTATATCATTATATGAATGATGTAATGGACACACCCAATTAAGCGTAGCATAAGATCACGTCATTAAGTTATTTGCTATAAGCTTTCGATACATAGTTACCTATTCCTTATGACCATCAGATCATGTAAATCACTTATACCGGAAAGATACTTTGATTACATCAAATGCCACTGCGTAAATGGGTGGTTATAGAGGTGGGATTAAGTATCCGGAAAGTATGAGTTGAGGCATATGGATCAACAGTGGGATTTGTCCATCCCGATGACGGATAGATATACTCTGTCCCTCTCGGTGGAATGTCGTCTAATGTCTTGCAAGCATATGAATAAGTTCATAAGAGACCACATACCACAGTACGAGTAAAGAGTACTTGTCAGGAGACGAGGTTGAACAAGGTATAGAGTGATACCGATGATCAAACCTCGGACAAGTAAAATATCGCGTGACAAAGGGAATTGGTATCGTATGTGAATGGTTCATTCGATCACTAAAGTCATCGTTGAATATGTGGGAGCCATTATGGATCTCCAGATCCCGCTATTGGTTCTTGGTCGGAGAGAGTTCTCACCCATGTCCACATAGTTCACGAACCGTAGGGTGACACACTTAAGGTTTGATGTTGTAATGGTAGAACTTGAATATGGAATGGAGTTCTAAGTATTGTTCGAAGTCTCGGATGGGATCCCGGACCTCACGAGGAGTTCCGGAATGGTCCGGAGACTAAGATTTATATATAGGAAGTCATTTTATAAGTTTGAAAATGATCCGGTGATTTTACGGAAGGTTCTAGAAGGTTCTAGAAAAGTCCGGAAGGAATCACTAAGGAAGGAGGAGTCCCGGAGGGACTCCACCTCCCATGGCCGGCCAACCCTAGTGGGGGAGTCCAAGGTGGACTCCACCTAAGGGGCCGGCCACCCCCCCACATGGAAGGGGGAATCCCACCTCAAGTGGGAGTCCCACCTTGGGTAGGTTTCCCTACTACATGGAAGGTTCTTGTGTTGGGGTCTTATTCGAAGACTTGTAGTCCAACACTTGGGGATCCACCTATATAATGAGGGGCATAGGGGAGGGGGCCGGCCACCCCAAGACCACAAGGTGGCCGCACCCTATAGTGGCCGGCGCCCCCTCTCCCAAACCCTAGCCGCCCCTCTCTCCTCCACCTCTCCCGCACGCTTAGCGAAGCTCCGCCGGAGTTCTCCACCACCACCGCCACCACGCCGTCGTGTTGCCGGATTCAAGGAGGAGCTACTACTTCCGCTGCCCGCTGGAACGGGGAGAAGGACATCGTCTTCATCAACACCGAACGTGTGACCGAGTACGGAGGTGCTGCCCGATCGTGGCACCGTGATCAAGATCTTCTACACGCTTTTGCAAGCGGCAAGTGATCGTCTACCGCAGCAATAAGAGTCTACTCTTATAGGCTTTGGAAATCTTCAAGGGTGAGTCTCGATCATCCCCTCGTTGCTCCCGTCTTCTAGATTGCATCTTGGCTTGGATTGCGTTCACGAGGTAGGAAATTTTTTGTTTTCTATGCAACGAATCCCTATAGTTTTATACACACTTTATGTCATATTTATGCATTTTCCGGCACTAACCTATTGACAAGAGGCCGAAGAGCCAGTTGCTGTTTTCTGCTGTTTTTGGTTTTAGAAATCCTACAAAGGAAATATTCTTGGAATTGGACGAAATCAACGCCCAGGGTCTTATTTTTCCACGAAGCTTCCAGAAGACCGAGAGGGATACGAAGTGGGACGACGAGGCGCCGCCACAACAGGGCCGCGCGGCCAAGGGTGGGGCCGCACCGCCCTGGCGTGTGGGGCCCTCGCGTCGCCTCCTGACCTACCCTTCCGCCTACTTAAAGCCTTCGTCGAGAAAACCCCCACCGAGAGCCACGATACGGAAAACCTTCAGAGACGCCACCGCCGCTAATCCCATCTCGGGGGATTCAGGAGATCGCCTCCGGCACCCTGCAGGAGAGGGGAATCATCTCCGGAGGACTCTTCATCTCCATGACCGCCTCCGGAGTGATGTGTGAGTAGTTCACCCCTGGACTATGGGTCCATAGCAGTAGCTAGATGGTTGCCTTCTCCTCATGTGCTATCAATGTTAGATCTTGTGAGCTGCCTATCATGATCAAGATCATCTATTTGTAATGCTACATGTTGCGTTTGTTGGGATCCGATGAATATGGAATACTATGTTATGTTGATTATCAATCTATCATCTATGTGTTGTTTATGATCTTGCATGCTCTCCGTTGCTAGTAGAGGCTCTGGCCAAGTTGATACTTGTAACTCCAAGAGGGAGTATTTATGCTCGATAGTGGGTTCATGCCTCCATTTAATCTGGGACAGTGACAGAAAGTTCTAAGGTTGTGGATGTGCTGTTGCCACTAGGGATAAAACATCAATGCTTTGTCTAAAGATATTTGTGTTGATTACATTACGCACCATACTTAATGCAATTGTCTGTTGTTTGCAACTTAATACTGGAAGGGGTGCGGATGCTAACCCGAAGGTGGACTTTTTAGGCATAGATGCATGCTGGATAGCGGTCTATGTACTTTGTCGTAATGCCCAATTGAATTTCACACTACTCATCATAATATGTATGTGCATTGTCATGCCATCTTTATTTGTCAATTGCCCAACTGTAATTTGTTCACCCAACATGCTATTTATTATTGGAGAGACACCACTAGTGAACTGTGGACCCCGGTCCATTCTTTTACATCGAATACAATCTACTGCAATACTTGTTCTTACTGTTCTTCGCAAACATCATCTTCCACACTATACATCTAATCCTTTGTTTACAGCTAGCCGGTGAGATTGACAACCTCACTGTTACGTTGGGGCAAAGTATCTTGATTGTGTTGTGCAGGTTCCACGTTGGCGCCGGAATCCCTGGTGTTGCTCCGCACTACACTCCGCCACCATCAACCTTCACGTGCTTCTTGACTCCTACTGGTTCGATAACCTTGGTTTCTTACTGAGGGAAAACTTGCTGTTGTACGCATCACACCTTCTCTTGGGGTTCCCAACGGACGCGTGCTGTACGCGTATCAACGCGGAGTAGGCACCAGAGGCAGACTTCCACCGGAAAGAATCCTCAGTGTCGGGGTCAATGTTGCAATCTAGCACAACCTGTCGAAGCGCGACGAAGTCTGCCAGCAAGGGGAGAGAGATCGTTCCCCGTAGGTCCATGAGCCAGTGGTCTCCGTCAATGGCATCCGCCACCGTCCTATTTTTGCGCCTGGACACCTCGAAGAGCAGGGGCCACCGCTTCCTCAGTGGTTCCTGATACGTCTCCGACGTATTGATAATTTCTTATGTTCCATGCCACATTATTGATGATATCCACATGTTTTATGCATACTTTATGTCATATTTATGCATTTTCCGGCACTAACCTATTAACGAGATGCCGAAGAGCCAGTTGCTGTTTTCTGCTGTTTTTGGTTTCAGAAATCCTAGTAAGGAAATATTCTCGAATTGGATGAAATCAACGCCCCTATTTTATTTGCTTACATTACGCACCATACTTAATGCAATTGTCTGTTGTTTGCAACTTAATACGGAAGGGGTTCGGATGATAACCTGAAGGTGGACTTTTAGGCATAGATGCATGCTGGATAGCGGTCTATGTACTTTGTCGTAATGCCCAATTAAATCTCACAATACATTACGCACCATACATTACGCACCATACTTAATGCAATTGTCTGTTGTTTGCAACTTAATACTGGAAGGGGTTCGGATGATAACCTGAAGGTGGACTTTTTAGGCATAGATGCATGCTGGATAGCGGTCTATGTACTTTGTCGTAATGCCCAATTAAATCTCACAATACTCATCATATCATGTATGTGCATGGTCATGCCCTCTCTATTTGTCAATTGCCCAACTGTAATTTGTTCACCCAACATGCTATTTATCTTATGGGAGAGACACCTCTAGTGAACTGTGGACCCCGGTCCATTCTTTTAATCGAATACAATCTACTGCAATACTTGTTCTACTGTTTTCGCAAACAATCATCATCCACACTATACATCTAATCCTTTGTTACAGCAAGCCGGTGAGATTGACAACCTCACTGTTTCGGGGCAAAGTACTTTGGTTCTGTTGTGCAGGTTCCACGTTGGCACCGGAATCCCTGGTGTTGCGCCGCACTACATCTCGCCGCCATCAACCTTCAACGTGCTTCTTGGCTCCTACTGGTTCGATAAACCTTGGTTTCTTACTGAGGGAAATTTGCCCTGTACGCATCACACCTTCCTCTTGGGGTTCCCAACGGACGTGTGCTGTACGCGTATCAAGCTCTTTTTCTGGCGCCGTTGCCGGGGAGATCAAGACACGCTGCAAGGGGAGTCTCCACATCACAATCTCTTTACTTTGTTTTTGTCTTGCTTTACTTTATTTACTACTTTGTTTGCTGCATTATATCAAAATACAAAAAAATTAGTTGCTAGTTTTACTTTATTTGCTATCTTGTTTGCCATATTAAAAACACAAAAAAATTAGTTACTTGCATTTACTTTATCTAGTTTGCTTTATTTACTGTTGCTAAAATGGGTACTCCTGAAAATACTAAGTTGTGTGACTTCACAACCACAAATAATAATGATTTCTTTTGCACACCTATTGCTCCACCTGCTACTACAGCAGAATTCTTTGAAATTAAACCTGCTTTACTGAATCTTGTTATGCGAGAGCAATTTTCTGGTGTTAGTTCTGATGATGCTGCTGCCCATCTCAATAATTTTGTTGAACTTTGTGAAATGCAAAAGTATAAGGATGTAGATGGTGACATTATAAAATTAAAATTGTTTCCTTTCTCACTAAGAGGAAGAGCTAAAGATTGGTTGCTATCTCTGAAGGAGATATGCCCTAGAGGCAATAATAAAGTTGTTATTATTTATATCTTTATGTTTATGATAAATGTTTATATATCATGCTATAATTGTATTAACCGAAACATTAGTACATGTGTGATATGTAGACAACAAGAAGTCCCTAGTATGCCTCTTAAACTAGCTTGTTGATTAATGGATGATTAGTTTCATAATCATGAACATTGGATGTTATTAATAACAAGGTTATATCATTGTATGAATGATGTAATGGACACACCCAATTAAGCGTAGCATAAGATCTCGTCATTAAGTTATTTGCTATAAGCTTTTGATACATAGTTACCTAGTCCTTATGACCATGAGATCATGTAAATCACTTATACCGGAAAGGTACTTTGATTACACCAAACGCCACTGCGTAAATGGGTGGTTATAAAGGTGGGATTAAGTATCCGGAAAGTATGAGTTGAGGCATATGGATCAACAGTGGGATTTGTCCATCCCGATGATGGATAGATATACTCTGGGCCCTCTCGGTGGAATGTCGTCTAATGTCTTGCAAGCATATGAATAAGTTCATAAGAGACCACATACCACGGTACGAGTAAAGAGTACTTGTCAGGAGACGAGGTTGAACAAGGTATAGAGTGATACCGAAGATCAAACCTCGGACAAGTAAAATATCGCGTGACAAAGGGAATTGGTATCGTATGTGAATGGTTCATTCGATCACTAAAGTCATCGTTGAATATGTGGGAGCCATTATGGATCTCCAGATCCCGCTATTGGTTATTGGTCGGAGTGAGTACTCAACCATGTCCGCATAGTTCACGAACCGTAGGGTGACACACTTAAAGTTGGATGTTGAAATGGTAGTACTTGAATATGGAATGGAGTTCGAATATTTGTTCGGAGTCTCGGATGAGATCCTGGACATCACGAGGAGTTCCGGAATGGTCCGGAGAATAAGATTCATATATAGGATGTCATTTTATGTGAATTAAAATGATCCGGAAGGTTCTACGGAAGGTTCTAGAAGGTTCTAGAAAAGTCCGGAAGAAATAAGGATGGAAGGTGGAGTCCCAGAGGGACTCCACCCACCTTGGCCGGCCAACCTAAGGGAGGAGGAGTCCCAAGTGGACTCCCCACCATGGTGGCCGGCCACCCCACCAAGGAAAGGGGGAGTCCCACTCCCCCTAGGTTTGGACACTTGGAAGGTTTTGTTGGGGTCTTATTCGGACTCTTTGACCTAAACCTTGGGGCCTCCACCTATATAAAGAGGGGGAGAGAGGGGCTGGCCGGCCACTCAAGCCACCACCATGGCCGCACCCCTCAAGGGTGCCCTAGCCGGCGCCCCTCTCCCCAAACCCTAGCGGTCTCTCTCCTCCACCATATCCCGCACGCTTAAGCAAAGCTCCGCCGGATTTCTCCACCACCACCGACACCACGCCGTCGTGCTGTCGGATTCAAGAGGAGCTACTACTTCCGCTGCCCGCTGGAACGGGGAGGTGGGCGTCGTCTTCATCAACAACCGAACGTGTGACCGAGTACGGAGGTGCTGCCCGTTCGTGGCGCCGGAAGCGATCGTGATCAAGATCTTCTACGCGCTTTTGCAAGCGGCAAGTGAACGTCTACCGCAGCAACAAGAGCCTCCTCTTGTAGGCTTTGGAATCTCTTCAAGGGTTAGTCTCGTTCATCCCCTCGTTGCTCCCATCTTCTAGATTGCATCTTGGCTTGGATTGCGTGTTCGCGGTAGGAAATTTTTTGTTTTCTATGCAACGTTATCCTTCAGTGGTATCAGAGCCGTGTCTATGCATAGATGGTTCCACAAGTAGAACACAATGGTTTTGTGGGCGTTGATGCTCTTGTTGTCTTTAGTTTGAGTATTTTGCATCTTTGTGGCATAGTGGGATGAAGCGGCTCGGACTAACTTTACATGACCGCGTTCATGAGACTTGTTCCTCGTTCGACATGCAACTTGTATTGCATAAGAAGCTTTGCGTCAATTTACTCTTCTATTGACAACACTAGTATCACCGTTGTGGTTCATGTTCGTAGGTAGATTAGATCTTTCTCGAAAACCCTAAACCACGTAAAATATGCAAACCAAATTAGAGACGTCTAACTTGTTTTTGGGGTTTGGTGATGTGATATGGCCATAATGTGATGATGAATATGTATGAGATGATCATTATTGTATTGTGGCAACCGGCAGGAGCCTTATGGTTGTCTTTAATTTTCATGTTGAGTAGTATTTCAAAGTAGTTGTAATAGTTGCTACATGAGGTGAACAACCATGAAGACGGCGCCATGGACCTTGACGCTACGCCGACGATGATGGAGATCATGCCCGTTGATGATGGAGATCATGTCCGTGCTTTGGAGATGAAGATCAAAGGCGCAAAGACAAAAGGGCCATATCATATCACATATGAATTGCATGTGATGTTAATCCTTTATGCATCTTATTTTGCTTAGATCGCGACGGTAGCATTATAAGATGATCCCTCACATTAATATCAAGATAATAAAGTGTTCTCCCTCGTATGCACCGTTGCTACAGTTCGTCGTTTCGAAGCATCTCGTGATGATCGGATGTGATAGACTCAACGTTCACATACAACGGGTGTAAGCCATGTTGCACACGCGGAATACTTGGGTTTGCTTGACGAGCCTAGCATGTACAGACATGGCCTCGGGACAACGGAAACCGAAAGGTTGAACACGAGTCATATGGATGATATGATCAACATGTTGATGTTCACCATTGAAGCTACATCATCTCACGTGATGATCGGTTTTGGTGTAGTGGATGTGGATCGTGTACCACTTAACAACTATGAGGGATGTTGTATTAAGTGGGAGTTCATTAGTAATTAGATTAAAACATGAACTATTTATCATGAACTTAGTCTGAGTATTATTTTGAATTAATTTGTAGAATTGGCATCCGTTTTTCTACCATGCACTAGTCTTATAATTGAGATAGAAATACTGTTAAAATCTGATAAGAAACTTTACGGATTGGTACCGTATTGTTAAAGAATCAAGAATTGATTAAGTCCTATTGCAAACTTTTAGTAAACCTCATAATTGTTGATTCAATGAGCTATAGTTTCAATTAGTACCTAAAGTTATCTTGTCTCCGTGAAACTTGAAGTTCAAATCGGTTTGAAAAGTAAGGAGCTGAAAATTTAGTTTTCAGAAATAATCAAGGTATGAGATATATGTGATATCTAAGACCTTATTGCAAGATGATAGAATATAAATTTGGTGAGACTACATAAACTCATAAGTTTTATGGGAATGTATGAAGGTTGAAGACGCCAGGCGTCACAATCCTCCAACTATTGGGGCACTAATAATATTTGCATATCCATGAAGTTATCATCCTTAGTATGCACCGTTGCTAAGACTCGTCGTTTTGAAGCATCACGTGATGATCGGGTGTGATAGATTCTATGTGTGCATACAACGGGTGCAAGCCAGATTTGCACATGCGAATACCAAGGTTAAAACTTTACGAGCCTAGAATGTACAGACATGGTCTCGGAAAGTCGTCATGATATAATGGATAAAATTATGAGTGAAATTGTTCATCATATTACAAAGTTACTAATAGTGAAATCTGAAACACTTGTCATATGATGATCAACTTAAAGTAAGAACCTCAAGGTTATTGGTATTTGACCAACAAACCTAGAAAGTGTTTTTCTGAATAATGAGAAAAGCTAAAAGAGAAACTGCAAAAGATATTTTGGCAAAAGAAAAGAAAAGACTAGAAAGTCTAGCTCAGGTATATATAAATGATATACATGTTATGGTTGTATTCCTAGTTAAGTCACACTATGAAATTCTTGGGTATTAGTACTATATTGGTTGGTATGAAGTGTCATACAAAACAACGCAATACAAGAATACAATGGCCTAAATGACTGACAAGGAATATGATAGAAATGCACGTCTGGAACAAAAATAAAGTGTTATTATGTTCATCGTTGGCATTATGTCTAGCCTTTAGAATTTATAATAAAGAACTTAATAAATGTTATTTTGCTCTGGTCAAATGAAAACAATGAGTTGTTCAAATTATGACATTACTCCATGTAAAATGGATAAGTTATTATAAATCTTAATGGTGAAACACACATACATAACACTGACGCTAAAAATGCCATAAGGCAAATGATTTGAATTCCACTTATTTGTGGAACCGCCATTTAGGTCATGTTAGAAAGGATCGCATGAAGGAACTCCATGCAAATGGATTTTTGGAGTCATTCGATTTGTTGAATCGTTTGGCACTTGCAAAATCTTTTCTAAAAGGTAATGACTGAAATACCGTTCATAGGCCGAAGAGTTGAACGGGCAACTAACTTAGTGAAAACATACATAATGATATATGTGGTTCACTGGGCATAGTTGTGTGCGGAAGATTCTTCTACTTCATGAAAACTTTCAAACAATGAATTGAGTATATATGTGGATATATTCAATAAGGAAAAGTTTGAAACATTTGAATAGGATTCAAATAAATTTCAGCATGAAGTGGAAATCATCGTAATAGAAAAGTCAAATATCTATGATTGGATCATGGTGGAATTATATGAATTACGAGTTTTACCGAACATCTAAGAGAGTTATGAAATTGTTCTACAACTCACGTTTCTTGGAGTATCATAGTGATGAAGAAGTATCCAAGAGATGTATCCAATACTTGTTGGGTCAATGATGAGATAAAATATTGATGTCATTATATTTTTGTGGATTATGCTTTAGTGACTACCGCTTTTACACTGAATAGAGCATCATCATGATCCGTTGAAATGACACCATACAAGTTATGGCATGGGTATAAACCCTAATAGTCCTTTCTTTAAATTTTGGTCTAAGAATTTACAACCAAAATCGGATGAATGTCTTTGTTGGTTATCCCAGAGAATTGATTGGGAATTCTTCCCACGAGACAAAGACAAAAGTGTTTGTCAATGTTTCTTATTTCCGAGAAATTGTTTCTAGTGAAGTATTTGAGTGGGAGGACAATATAATTTGATAAGGTTTATGAACCTGAGCATAATGATCAGAGTAGCGCAGCATCGGAATTGGTTTCGGAAGCGGCCACGACGATCATGGCTCCCATGACTACAAAGTGTTTTAGTCATGGAGATCAAAGTACATATTGAACCTTGTAGGTATGGTTTACTTTGTGATCAAATAAATGATTTGTGGACAAAGGATTGATTTTGAACAATGATAAACCAACTACAAACAAAGAAGTTATGATGGGCCCTGACTTCGTTAAAATGGCCATGCGCCATGAAATCCATAATAGATGAATACTTTTTGAAAGTAAATGGATCTATAGAATTCGATGAAATATCCTTAAAGAAAGCTCGACTTGTTGAAAAATTGTTTACAACAAAGTTCAAAGAGTTGACTACGATAAAGATTAGATCTTCTGTAGCAATGCTTATAGTCTATGTGGATTATTCTAGTAATCACTACATATTTCTTTTATGAGATATGCTAGTAGGATGGCAAAATACATTACTTATCAGAAGTATGTATTAAAGGTGTATACAAGATACAACCAAGAGTTTTGCTGGTCTGTGGAATACTAGATAGGTATACGAACTTCAATTGGATGAAGTAAGTATCGCGGAGTAGGAATCTTCACCAGATGAAATAGTCAAAGAGTTTTTGATTTCATCAGAGACGATGAAGAGGCTTGCATTTGCAAGAAATTAAGTGGGAGCGCTAAGACATATTTATAATACTTTATGTAGGTGACATATAGTTGGTTATAAATGATGTAATTATATACTTGATTAAAAGGATTCATTGAGAAATTAACTTCAATGAAAGGATATGGACTGAAACAAATTTAGTGTCAAGATCTATGAAGATAGATTGAAACACAAAATAAGTTTAAGTCAAAGTACATAGAATAGATATTGAAATAGTTCAATATAGAAATATTAAGAAAATATTCTTGTCATGTTAAAGTTTTAACAAGACTTGAGTGTATCTGACACTCAATGAGTAAAAACACATGAGTGATTATAGATCACGAATAATATGTACACAATCAGATATCATGTGCTATAAAGTGTTATGAGCATATACCAGAATGATTCATATGATGATCATTGGACGACAGTAAGAATATCCTTGAGTACTTTAGAAGAACTAAGGATATATATATATATATATTTGTATGAAGAAATGACAAACAAATCGCTGTAAGGTATTACACCGATATTGGTTTTGTCACATATAAAATATAAATTCAATCTCAAATTAGACTAAGTGTTGTTTAAAAGGTAGCACAATGAGCTAGAAGTTGTCTATGCTAGATTTAGAAGAGTTCTAAATATTGTGACGGAATCTACAAAAGAAGGCAGAGTATGTCATTGTTTTGACAATGACAAAGGATGTTAAGTCAAGAGGTTCTTTTAGAACTTGGTGTAGTTCCGACAGAGTCAGAACTTTGAAGCTATATTGTGTGTGACAATATTAGTGACATATTTCAGACCGCGGAATTAAGGTTCCACCAGAAGACCAACATATTTAATGCCGACTCATTTGGAAATGAGTGATGCGTTGAGACGCAAATGAATTACAAAATACATACGGTTCTGAGCATGTCAGATCCGTTGACTAAAACCTCTCCTGTGAGCAAAACATGATAAAGCACCAGAAGGCCAAGGTGTTATATCTTTACAAATGTAAACTGGATTATTGACTCTAGTGCAAGTGGGAGACTGAAGGAGATATGCCCTAGAGGCAATAATAAAGTTGTTATTATTTATATCTTTATGTTTATGATAAATGTTTATATATCATGCTATAATTGTATTAACCGAAACATTAGTACATGTGTGATATGTAGACAACAAGAAGTCCCTAGTATGCCTCTTAAACTAGCTTGTTGATTAATGGATGATTAGTTTCATAATCATGAACATTGGATGTTATTAATAACAAGGTTATATCATTGTATGAATGATGTAATGGACACACCCAATTAAGCGTAGCATAAGATCTCGTCATTAAGTTATTTGCTATAAGCTTTAGATACATAGTTACCTAGTCCTTATGACCATGAGATCATGTAAATCACTTATACCGGAAAGGTACTTTGATTACACCAAACGCCACTGCGTAAATGGGTGGTTATAAAGGTGGGATTAAGTATCCGGAAAGTATGAGTTGAGGCATATGGATCAACAGTGGGATTTGTCCATCCCGATGACGGATAGATATACTCTGGGCCCTCTCGGTGGAATGTCGTCTAATGTCTTGCAAGCATATGAATAAGTTCATAAGAGACCACATACCACGGTACGAGTAAAGAGTACTTGTCAGGAGACGAGGTTGAACAAGGTATAGAATGATACCGAAGATCAAACCTCGGACAAGTAAAATATCGCGTGACAAAGGGAATTGGTATCGTATGTGAATGGTTCATTCGATCACTAAAGTCATCGTTGAATATGTGGGAGCCATTATGGATCTCCAGATCCCGCTATTGGTTATTGGTCGGAGTGAGTACTCAACCATGTCCGCATAGTTCACGAACCGTAGGGTGACACACTTAAAGTTGGATGTTGAAATGGTAGTACTTGAATATGGAATGGAGTTAGAATATTTGTTCGGAGTCCCGGATGAGATCCCGGACATCACGAGGAGTTCCGGAATGGTCCGGAGAATAAGATTCATATATAGGATGTCATTTTATGTGAATTAAAATGATCCGGAAGGTTCTACGGAAGGTTCTAGAAGGTTCTAGAAAAGTCCGAAAGAAATAAGGATGGAAGGTGGAGTCCCAGAGGGACTCCACCCACCTTGGCCGGCCAACCTAAGGGAGGAGGAGTCCCAAGTGGACTCCCCACCATGGTGGCCGGCCACCCCACCAAGGAAAGGGGAGTCCCACTCCCCCTAGGTTTGGACACTTGGAAGGTTTTGTTGGGGTCTTATTCGGACTCTTTGACCTAAACCTTGGGGCCTCCACCTATATAAAGAGGGGGAGAGAGGGGCTGGCCGGCCACTCAAGCCACCACCATGGCCGCACCCCTCAAGGGTGCCCTAGCCGGCGCCCCTCTCCCCAAACCCTAGCGGTCTCTCTCCTCCACCATATCCCGCACGCTTAAGCGAAGCTCCGCCGGATTTCTCCACCACCACCGACACCACGTCGTCGTGCTGTCGGATTCAAGAGGAGCTACTACCCGCTGCCCGCTGGAACGGGGAGGTGGACGTCGTCTTCATCAACAACCGAACGTGTGACCGAGTACGGAGGTGCTGCCCGTTCGTGGCGCCGGAAGCGATCGTGATCAAGATCTTCTACGCGCTTTTGCAACCGGCAAGTGAATGTCTACCGCAGCAACAAGAGCCTCCTCTTGTAGGCTTTGGAATCTCTTCAAGGGTTAGTCTCGTTCATCCCCTCGTTGCTCCCATCTTCTAGATTGCATCTTGGTTTGGATTGCGTGTTCGCGGTAGGAAATTTTTTGTTTTCTATGCAACGTTATCCTTCAATCTCTGCCTAAGAATAGTATTGATTCATGGACTAAATGCAAGGATGCTTTTATTGGTAGATATTATCCCCCTGCTAAAATTATATCTTTGAGGAGTAGCATAATGAATTTTAAACAATTAGATAATGAGCATGTTGCACAAGCATGGGAAAGAATGAAATCTTTGGTTAAAAATTGCCCAACCCATGGACTGACTACTTGGATGATCATCCAAACCTTTTATGCAGGACTGAATTTTTCTTCGCGGAACCTATTGGATTCAGCTGCTGGAGGTACCTTTATGTCCATCACTCTTGGCGAGGCAACAAAGCTTCTTGATAATATGATGATTAATTACTCTGAATGGCACACGGAAAGAGCTCCACAAGGTAAGAAGGTAAATTCTATCGAAGAAACCTCTTCCTTGAGTGATAAGATTGATGCTATTATGTCTATGCTTGTGAATGGTAGGACAAATGTTGATCCTAATAATGTTCCGTTAGCTTCATTAGTTGCTCAAAAAGAATATGTTGATGTGAATTTCATTAAAAATAACAATTATGATAATTCTAGGCCATATCCTGCTAATGGTAACTCTTATGGTAGATATGCTTCACCTAATGAGGAAAAGATGTTGGAAATTGAAAGATCCACCACGAACTTTATGCAATCACAATATGAGAAAAATAAATTGTTTGCTAAAACTATGAATGAGCAATCTACCTTGTTGAAGAATATAGGAAATCAACTTGAAAATCTGAATATGGAGATCTCTGGGTTGCAAACTAAACTTGCAAATGCTGAAAACCGAATCTCATACATGTCTGCGTCACAATCTTCTTTAATTAATAAAATGGCTGCTAAACCTGAGGATATTGATAATAAAATTGTTACTACAGCAAATTCCATCCAAGTTAGAATTAATGAGAATATAAGATTGATGGCTGAATTGCGTGCTAGGTGGGAGAAAGAAGAGAATGAAAAAGAAGATAATATAGCTAAAGTTTGGACTATTACCACCACTAGCAATGCTAATGCTCCACATGTTGCTGCACCTCCTACTAATAATGGTAAAATAATTGGTGTTGGCAATGTTTCCACTTCTAATGCAAAGCGCGAAAAACTGCCTGAAACTGCTAAAACTGCTGAAACTGCCTGTGATAAAACTGCTGAAATTTTTTCCAACATTGGGGATGATGATCCCATTGCTTTAGATTATAATGGTTTAGATTTTGATGATTGCCACATTTCTGAAGTTATAAAGTTCTTACAAAAACTTGCTAAGAGTCCTAATGCTAGTGCTATAAACTTGGCTTTCACAAAACATATTACAAATGCTCTCATAAAAGATAGAGAAGAGAAACTAGAACGCGAAGCTTCTATTCCTAGGAAGCTAGAGGATGGTTGGGAGCCCATCATTAAGATGAAGGTCAATGACTTTGATTGTAATGCTTTATGTGATCTTGGTGCAAGTATTTCCGTTATGCCTAAGAAAATCTATAATATGCTTGACTTGCCACCATTGAAAAATTGTTATTTGGATGTTAATCTTGCTGATCATTCTACAAAGAAACCTTTGGGGAAAGTTGATAATGTTCGCATTACCATTAACAATAAACTTGTCCCCGTTGATTTTGTTGTCTTGGATATTGAATGCAATGCATCTTGTCCCATTATATTGGGAAGACCTTTTCTTCGAACTGTTGGTGCTATCATTGATATGAAGGAAGGTAATATTAAATATCAATTTCCTCTCAAGACAGGTATGGAACACTTCCCTAGAAAGAGAATGAAGTTACCTTTTGATTCTATTATTAGAACAAATTATGATGTTGACACTTCGTCTCTTGATAATACTTGATACACACTTTCTGCGCCTAGCTGAAAGGCGTTAAAGAAAAGCGCTTATGGGAGACAACCCATGTTTTTACTACAATACCTTTATTTTATATTTGAGTCTTGGAAGTTGTTACTACTGTAGCAACCTCTCCTTATCTTAGTTTTGTGCATTGTTGTGCCAAGTAAAGTCGTTGATAGTAAGGTTCATACTAGATTTGGATTACTGCGCAGAAACAGATTTCCTTTCACGAATCAGCCTAATTCTCTGTAGGTAACTCAGAAAATTATGCCAATGTACGTGAGTGATCCTCAGATATGTACGCAACTTTCATTCAATTTGAGCATTTTAATTTGAGCAAGTCTGGTGCCTCAATAAAATTCGTCTTTACGAACTGTTCTGTTTTGACAGATTCTGCCTTTTATTTCGCATTGCCTGTTTTGATATGCTTGATGGATTTTTCGATTCCATTGAATTTCAGTAGCTTTGTGCAATGTCCAGAAGTGTTAAGAATGATTATGTCACCTCTGAACATGTAAATTTTGATTGTGCACTAACCCTCTAATGAGTTGTTTTGAGTTTGGTGTGGAGGAAGTTTTCAAGGATCAAGAGAGGAGGATGATACAATATGATCAAGGAGAGTGAAAGCTCTAAGCTTGGGGATGCCCCGGTGGTTCACCCTGCATATATCAAGAAGACTCAAGCGTCTAAGCTTGGGGATGCCCAAGGCATCCCCTTCTTCATCGACAACATTATCAGGTTCCTCCCCTGAAACTATATTTTTATTCCGTCACATCTTATGTGCTTTGCTTGGAACGTTGGTTTGTTTTTGTTTTTGTTTTGTTTGAATAAAATGGATCCTAGCATTCATCGTGTGGGAGAGAGACACGCTCCGCTGTTGCATATGGACAAATATGTCCTTAGGCTTTACTCATAGTATTCATGGCGAAGGTTGAATCTTCTTCGTTAAATTGTTATATGGTTGGAATTGGAAAATGATACATGTAGTAATTGCTATAATGTCTTGGATAATGTGATACTTGGCAATTGTTGTGCTCATGATTAAGCTCTTGCATCATATACTTTGCACCTATTAATGAAGAAATACATAGAGCATGCTAAAATTTGGTTTGCATAATTGGTCTCTCTAAGGTCTAGATAATTTCTAGTATTGAGTTTGAACAACAAGGAAGACGGTGTAGAGTCTTATAATGTTTACAATATGTCTTTTATGTGAGTTTTGCTGCACCGGTTCATCCTTGTGTTTGTTTCAAATAAACCTTGCTAGCCTAAACCTTGTATCGAGAGGGAATACTTCTCATGCATCCAAATACTTGAGCCAACCACTATGCCATTTGTGTCCACCATACCTACCTACTACATGGTATTTCTCCGCCATTCCAAAGTAAATTGCTTGAGTGCTACCTTTAAAATTTCTATCCTCTACCTTTGCAATATATAGCTCATGGGACAAATAGCCGAAAAACTATTGTGGTATTGAATATGTACTTATGCACTTTATCTCTTATTAAGTTGCTTGTTGTGCGATAACCATGTTCCTGGGGACGCCATCAACTACTCTTTGTTGAATATCATGTGAGTTGCTATGCATGTCCGTCTTGTCTGAAGTAAGGGCGATTTACCACTCATTTAATGGTTAGAGCATGCATATTGTTAGAGAAGAACATTGGGCCGCTAACTAAAGCCATGATTCATGGTGGAAGTTTCAGTTTAGGACAAATATCCTCAATCTCATATGAGAACATTAATTGTTGCTATATGCTTATGCATTAAAGAGGAGTCCATTATCTGTTGTCTATGTTGTCCCGGTATGGATGTCTAAGTTGAGAATAATCAATAGCGAGAAATCCAATGCGAGCTTTCTCCTTAGACCTTTGTACAGGCGGCATAGAGGTACCCCTTTGTGACACTTGGTTAAAACATGTGCATTGCGATGATAATCCCGGTAATCCAAGCTAATTAGGACAAGGTGCGGGCACTATTAGTATACTATGCATGAGGCTTGCAACTTGTAAGATATAATTTACATGATACATATGCTTTATTACTACCGTTGACAAAATTGTTTCTTGTTTTCAAAACCAAAGCTCTAGCACAAATATAGCAATCGATGCTTCCCTCTGCGAAGGGCCTTTCTTTTACTTTTATTGTTGAGTCAGTTCACCTATCTCTCTCCACCTCAAGAAGCAAACACTTGTGTGAACTGTGCATTGATTCCTACATACTTGCATATTGCACTTGTTATATTACTTTGCATTGACAATATCCATGAGATATACATGTTATAAGTTGAAAGCAACCGCTGAAACTTCATCTTCCTTTGTGTTGCTTCAATGTCTCTACTATGAATTATTGCTTTATGAGTTAACTCTTATGCAAGACTTATTGATGCTTGTCTTGAAGTACTATTCATGAAAAGTCTTTGCTATATGATTCATTTGTTTACTCATGTCATTTACATTGTTTTGATCGCTGCATTCATTACATATGCTTACAATAGTATGATCAAGGTTATGATGGCATGTCACTCTAGAAATTATCTTTGTTATCGTTTACCTGCTCGGGACGAGCAGAAACTAAGCTTGGGGATGCTGATACGTCTCCGACGTATCGATAATTTCTTATGTTCCATGCCACATTATTGATGATATCTACATGTTTTATGCATACTTTATGTCATATTTATGCATTTTCCGGCACTAACCTATTAACGAGATGCCGAAGAGCCAGTTGCTATTTTCTGCTGTTTTTGGTTTCAGAAATCCTAGTAAGGAAATATTCTCTAATTGGACTAAATCAACGTCCAGGGGCTATTTTCACACGAAGCTTCCGAAGACCGAAGAGAAGACGAAGTGGGGCCACGAGGCCACAGGGGCGGCGCGGCCCAAGCCCTGGCCGCGCCACCCTAGCGTGGGGCCCTCGTGACTCTCCCGACTCCGCCCTTCCGCCTACAAATAGCCTTCGTTGCGAAACCCCGACCGAGAGCCACGATACGGAAAACCTTCCAGAGCCGCCGCCGCCAATCCCATCTCGGGGATCGGAGATCGCTCCAGACCCTGCCGGAGAGGGGATTCATCTCCCGGAGGACTCTACACCGCCATGGTCGCCTCCGAGTGATGAGTGAGTAGTTCACCCTGGACTATGGGTCCATAGCGTAGCTAGATGGTTGTCTTCTCCTCATTATGCTTAATTGTCGGATCTTGTGAGCTGCCTAACATGATCAAGATCATCTATCTGTAATGCTATATGTTGTGTTTGTTGGGATCCGATGAATAGTGAATACTATGTTATGTTGATTATCAATCTATGTGTTGTTTATGATCTTGCATGCTCTCCGTTACTAGTAGATGCTTTGGCCAAGTTGATGCTTGTAACTCCAAGAGGGAGTATTTATGCTCGATAGTGGGTTCATGTCTCCGTGAATCTGGGGGAGTGAGAGAAACCCCTAAGGTTATGGATGTGCTGTTGCCACTAGGGATAAAACATTGATGCTATGTCCGAGGATGTAGTTATTGATTACATTACGCACCATACTTAATGCAATTGTCTGTTGTTTGCAACTTAATACTGGAAGGGGTTCGGATGATAACCTGAAGGTGGACTTTTTAGGCATAGATGCATGCTGGATAGCGGTCTATGTACTTTGTCGTAATGCCCAATTAAATCTCACAATACTCATCATATCATGTATGTGCATGGTCATGCCCTCTCTATTTGTCAATTGCCCAACTGTAATTTGTTCACCCAACATGCTATTTATCTTATGGGAGAGACACCTCTAGTGAACTGGACCCCGGTCCATTCTTTTAATCGAATACAATCTACTGCAATACTTGTTCTACTGTTTTCTGCAAACAATCATCATCCACACTATACATCTAATCCTTTGTTACAGCAAGCCGGTGAGATTGACAACCTCACTGTTTCGTTGGGGCAAAGTACTTTGGTTGTGTTGTGTGCAGGTTCCACGGAATCCCTGGTGTTGCGCCGCACTACATCTCGCCGCCATCAACCTTCAACGTGCTTCTTGGCTCCTACTGTTCGATAAACCTTGGTTTTCTCGAGGGAAAACTTCCTGTACCTCACACCTTCCTCTTGGGGTTCCCAGGGGACGCTGCCTCAGGGTTCCCCGGACTAGTTGTCAGACCAGAAGCTGGTTGCCATGCCATTGCCAATGACCACCTCAGTCATCGAGGCGAACAAGGCCTGGTCAGAAGGGGAGGGCTTCTCCAACAGGCCCTTCCAGGGCTTGTCCGCCCCGGTCTTCGCAAGCCAAACCCAGCGTAGGAGAAGGGCGTTATTGAACCGTTTCAGGTCCAAAACCCCAAGGCCGCTCAACTCTCGTGGCCGGCAGATTAGTTTCTACGACACCTTGCACTGGCCAGGGTTGCAAACGTCTTTTGCCGCCCAAAGCCACGCCCGCCGCAGCTTGTCGATTTGCGCCACCGCCCAAGCAGACAGGGGGTGCGTCGTCATGAGGAAAACCGGGAGCGCCGAAAGGACAGCCCTAAGCAGGGTGAGCCGTCCCGCCCTAGACATGAGCTTGCCATTCCAGTGTCCAAGTCGGGCGGCGATATTGTCAATGAGAGGTTGGATGTCGATCCTTCGCAGGCGGCGCAGCGATAGAGGCATGCCCAGGTAGGTGCATGGCAGCGTGGTGATCTGCAAGCCAACCGGTTGCAGGATGGTGGCGATGTCGATTCCGTCACAGCGGATGGGGATAGCCTGACTCTTGGTGAGGTTGACAACCAGCCCGGAGACCTCACCGAAGACCTGCAGGATTGCCTTTGTCGCAGCTACCTCCCCGGTGGTCGGCTTGATGAAGAGGGCCACATCGTCGGCGTAAAGGGAGCATCGGATGGACCCCGCGAGAGGCGAAAGAATGCCCTCCTCGGTGGCCAAAGCGAAGAGGCGGGGTAGCGGCTCCATGGCGAGGATGAACAAAAGCGGTGAGAGAGGGTCGCCTTGCCGAAGGCCTCTCCGGTGGGATATATTGGCACCCTCCTCCCCATTGAAGAGCACGCGCGAGGATGCAGTAGATAGGAAGGCAGCAATCCAATTCCGCCAACGCACCCCAAAGCCACGCGCCCGCAGCATATCAAGCATGTACGTCTAGGAGACCGAGTCGAATGCCTTGGAGATATCGAGCTTCATAAGAAGCGAGGGCGTCTTGGAGCGGTGCAGCCGTCGAAGAAGAGCCCGAACGTAGATGAAGTTATCCTGGATGCACCGACCTTTAATGAAGGCGCTCTGCTCAATGCCCACGAGCTCATCGATCCTGGAGGCCAGTCTGGTGGCGAGGACCTTCATGAACAGCTTAGCGAAACTGTGCATGAGGCTGATGGGGCGGTAGTTCTTCATGGAGGCGGCATCATCACACTTAGGCATCAGCACCATGTGAGAGACATTGAGCAGGTGCAGCCCAGCAAAATTGCCCTCCGCAATCTGCTGATAGGCCAGGAGGATGTCCGGCCCTACCAAGTCCCACGAGGCTTTGAAGAAGTTGGAGATGAAGCCATCGGGGCCGGGCGCCTTGTCCGACGGCATGGACTTAACTTTGTCGTGGATCTCGGCAAGGGAGAAGTCAGCGTCGAGCGCGGAGAGGTCGAGGCTAGGCAGCCCGAGAGATTCCCTGTTGAAGGTAACCGACGGCAAAAGGGCCGTGCCCAGGATGGCATGGAAGTGCGCGTCCACCACCTGCCTCTTCTCCTCCTGAGAGATGGCATCCGTGCCTCCGTCGCGACTAAGGGAGTGGATGAAGTTCTTGCGTCTTCTACCATTGGCTTTGACGTGGAAGAAACGGGTATTGGCGTCCCCAGCACGCAGCCAACACACCCTAGACCGTTATCGAACCCGAATGCGCTCCAGCACCGAGAGGCCCAGGATACGGGACTTCAGCTGTTGTCGAAGGTCGGCCTCGTCCGCCGAGAGGGCTCGGAAGTCCTGCGCTGCGTCCAGAAGCCTAACCGTCTCCTCGGCCCGAAGCAGCTGTGCTTTGGTGTCGCCGATGCGTTTCTTGTGCCAAGCCCGAAGAGCGGAGGCCGTCCGGGAGAGTTTCCGGTCAAGGCGAATAAGCGCATTGAAGTGGTTGCAAGGCTAGACCCAAGCATCAGCCACGGTCTGCGCATAACCCTCAACGTGCGGCCAGAACGCCTCGAAACGGAAACCGCTGTAGCGCTTAATCCTGCCTGCGCAGGAAAACACCAGAGGGCAGTGGTCCGAAATCGAGGAGGAAATAGCCGTTAGCTGGGCGTTGGGGAAGGAGGCGTCCCAATCCACATTGCAGATGGCTCGATCAAAGCGGACAAGGGTGGGCGGGTTCTGCCCATTGCTCCAAGTGAACCGCCGGCCCACCAGCTTGATGTCCTTCATCTCCGTGATGTTGAGCATGGCCCGAAACTTGGCCATGAGACGCCTGTTGAGCCGATCATTGTTTTTGTCCGCTGCGGAGAGGATGACATTGAAGTCGCCGACAATTAGCCAAGGGCCAATGACAGAGTGCCTCAACTCTTCAAGATCATGGTGGAAGGCTTCCTTAGCCACATCGGCGTCGGAAGGTCCGTAGACATTGGTGAGAGTCCAAGCCGGACCACCGGCTCTGCTGATGAAGGTGGCGGTGATGGAGTGGCGCACCGAGCTAATGAGCTGGGCATTGTATCTATCCGGGTCCCAGGCGACCAACAGTCCCCCTCTGGTCCCATCCGCCGGAGAGGCGAAAGCCGAGCGGCATCGATTGCCCACCGACTCTGCCCGGATGGCATCGGAAGCGTCAGACAGTTTCGTCTCTTGGAGGCAGATGATGTCACAAGCGGAGCGCTCAACGACCCCCCGTATCGCCGTCCTCCACAAGGAATTGTTGAGTCCGCGCGGGTTCCAATCAAGGATTTTCAGGTCAAGATCCATTGGAGACTAGGCACACAACAGGGAGGCAAATGCGTCGACGAAAAACACATGTCACGAAGATAGCCTCCACAACCACGACAGAACAGGGACGGTTACAGTCATCCGGAGCTAATCTCGACGGGGATTTGAAGACACAGCACAAGCGAGGGCCGTCGGGCTCGCGACGCACACACACAGGATGGCTACAGCAGCAGGGGTCCGAAACCGGGGAGGCCCTCTGCGACACAGGATGCAGACGATCTAACATGGAGATGGCAAGGCATCAGCATAGACACAAAGTGCCTAAGCCTCCATGTCCAGGATGGACAGGAGCTCGTTGTCCGGGAGGGCGATCCGCGCGCCTTGGAGCACGCCGGTGTCGAGGCGGATGCGTGCAATCTCGTCCGCGCCCAGAGGCGAAGAGCAAGGCTGCTCCACGGCCGCCGCCCCTCCAGCGAGCTCCAGCACGACCTTCGGGCTCTCCTCGAGAACGCACGACATGGGTGCTCCCGACTTCTTGGTGCAGCAGCTGCGAGAGGAGCGACACGACGGCAGGAGCTCCCCCTTTTGCCTCTTGCGCCGGCCAGCCCTGGGCTTCGGAGCGTCGATCGGTGGGATGGCGCCCATCACGGACGGCGGCAGCATGCTGAGCACCTTGGCGAGGAAGTGGTAGCGTCGTCGACCTCCATCTCACCAAACTTGGCCGCCAGCAGGTCGAGGACGTCTTGGCCGGCGTGATCGGTGCGCGCGACGCGGCCGCCGTGGTCACCGGCAGGCTCCATCAACAGCGGCGCCGTCCCAGCGTTGCCAGGGCTAGCCACCGCGCCCGACAGCTGCACCCCAGGTCAAAGAGGACCTCGCCGTCGGTGTCGCCCACGTCGCGCGGCGAGTCCACGAGCCCACCTCCTGGACGGGGGATAGGTGGTCGCCCAGCGCCTGCCACACCGGAGAAGGCCATCCCCGGGCCGCGTCGATCTCAATGGCCACAGGGTCGGTACGCGAAAGGTCCTGCCAAAAGGAAGCAGGGTCAAACCGCACAGGGAAGATGTCCACCTCCATGGGCAGAGCAACACCATGCAGCTGCTCCGGCTCTGGCCGAGGAAGTTCCTCCCGCACAGACGCCAGGATGGCGCCAAGGGACGGGTCCGTCACGGAGAGCACCGCGGGCACGGCAGCAGCGTTTCGCCGCGCACCATCAGCTGCGCGGAAGCCATCAGGCTCCTGGGCGGCACCATCCTCAGCGCGGCGGCGCCCGCCTCCACCTTGGCGCTGCTGCTGGAGGCGGTTATTTTTGTTACCGCCGCCGTTCCTCTGCAGCCCTCCACGACCGACGCGGCCAAGCAGCGCGTCGCACCATGGCCGACGAGGGCGGCACCCACCACGGCCAGGCAGGTCGTCGTCGTCATCGCGGTCGTCACGGCGTCGAGGGCCGAGACGAGCCTGCATGTCGGGCGCGTCATGGCGCGCCCTTGGGTTGGCATCCTCCACCCCAAGCTTCCAGTCGAAGCGCTCCGTAGGCACGTGCGCGTGCAACGCAACTCGGCGAGGGATGCCGGAGGCGCGGCTGCTGGGCATGTGCCGCTCCGCCGGCGAGTAGTCCTTGGTCTTGTTGAGGTGGATGAGCAGGGGTTCTCGCGTGTCCTCGAAGCCCTCCTCCCGGGGCGTGCCGTCGGGGAGGGAGCATCGCATTGGCGGCGCCGCGCCCAGGCGCGTGAGGAAGGAGGCGTCGCAGGCGCGCGTGATGTCGTCGGGGTTGCAAGCCTAGCACCAGACATAGCATACCTGGGCATCGTCGAGGGCTTCCGAGCGGTACTCGAGGACGTCGACCTTGACGGAGGAGCCCAGCACATCTTGCATGACATCCTTGGTCCAGAAGTTGAGGGCGATGCCCTCCACCGCGACGCGGCAGTAGTAGCGCCAAACGCGATGCGTCGCGCGGATGGAGGCCTGCTGCCACGGGGCCATGGTGAGGACGATGCCCTGGCAGGAGACGACGCCCGCGTCCATGGCCTGGTCCCGGTGCCAGGACATGTCGAAGCGGGCGAGGAAACAGCCAGGCCGGAGCTTGGACACCTGGAACCTCTCGGCGGGGATGTTGCAGTCACGGCGATGGCCCTGGTGACGAGGTCGATGGTGAGGTCGTTGCGGCGCACGGACGCGGTGAGCACGAGCGCCTTGGAATGGAGCAGCTGCGCCGCGCTCCCCGTCTCTGGCGTGCAGATGATAACCGCCTTTGATCTTGCAGGGCGCCGGTGCGCCTCACCAGGGCGGTCCGCCATGGGCCTAGGCGGAGGGGCCTCGGCTGAGGAAGGAGACCGCACGCGGCGGTAGTGCGGCACGTGGTCGGCCCCGCACGACACTCCTTGGCGATGTGGCCGTGGGCGGCAGGAGCGGCACCGGACGGGGTCACGGCCGGAGACGTGGTGGCCGGGCTGAGACACTTGAAGCATTCCCCCACGGCGCTTCTTATGGAGGGGAAGCGGGAGCGCCTCATCACACCGGTGGCAGGAGGAGTTGGGCGTGGCCGAGGGGCGGCCGAAGATGGTACGGGCGGCGAACGCCTTCGCCTCCTCGAAACCACCAGTTGCCAGTCCGAGCTTTGGCCATGAATGCCATGGGCAGGAGGGGTAGGTGGAGTAGATGCACGCACAGGCGACGAGTCCAGGAGCGGACCGGTCCATACGACCATGGAGTGCACACGCAGCTGGCCACCATAAGACCTACCTTGGATAGCCACCGGTCCGCGAGGCGCCGCAGAGCCATTACACCCCGGCAGGCTAGCTCTAGCCGGCGGCGTAGGGGGTGGGGGCGCTCCACGCCCGAGGCGGCGCAGATCTGGATCTGGCCGGGATCTCCGCTCCGCCCGTGGGATCCAATGCTTGACCAGCTGGAGGGGGAGCGGGGGGCTGCGGCAGGGGCAGCAGCAGGAGGTGAGGTGGTCGCCGTAGACCGAGCAGTCGACAGCGAGGGGCTGGTGGCTAGGTAGGTGACCGCCAGGGGCAGCGAGCGGGAGCAGGGGCGAGCGTGCTCCATCTCTCCTTCACTGCTACGCACATAGATTGGTAGGGCATCTCCAGCGGCGCGACGCATTTTAGCGTCCGTGCGCGTCCGTTTGCGTCGGCCCTTTTGGTCGAAACGACCGCGCGTCCGTTTGCGTCGGGGTGGCTCCAGCGGCACGACGCATTTTTTTTAGGACGAATCATTTTTTTGAACTGAAACATAATTTACAAAAACTGAAACATAACTTACATACTTGAAAACATAAAAAAAAACCTAAAACGCCTACTGCTGCGCATCGTGGCCGTGCTGCTCCTCGTCGCTGTCGAGCAAGATGACCTCCGGTACGTCCCACGGCCAGTAGCCATCCGGGGGAGCGTACGCCGGGCGCGATCGCGGTGCTCGAGGTTGAGGAGGCTGAGGCGGCGGTGGAGGCGCCCAGGGCTGCGGCTGTGGCGGCGGATGAGGAGCCCAGCCATAAGGCTGTGGCGGCAGTGGGGGAGGCGCCCAAGGCTGTGGCGGCGGTGGAGGAGGCGCCGCCGAGTCCAGGAGCGCCTGTCGAAGGGCTTCATCCGCGGACAGGCCCGGCGGCATGACAGCGGTGGCGTAGCGGGGCAACGGCGGCTGCACAGGCGCGTCGTACTCGGAGACGAGGAGGCCGAGCTTGGCCATCTCGTCGTCCGTCATGTTGTCGGGGAACTCGAAGTTCCGGCCCTCCGCCATGGCCTGCTGCCATTCGTGGAAGACGAGGCCGACGTAGTCCTCGCTGTCGTCCTTCACCTCCTCGCTATGGTACGCGAGCGCCTCGATGTAGTCGTCGTCGTACACGGCGTAGGCTCCGTCGTCGTCGTCCTCGTCGTTGTGCTGCGGCTGCTCACGTCGCGTCGGCGCCTGCTGACGACGCGTCGGCGCCTGCTGACGACGAGCCGGCGGTGCAGGGCCGAAGGGATAATCCCTGTCGCCCATGAAGCCAACCCTTCGTCTGTTGTCCGTCTCCGTGGACAGGTACGTACGCCAACTCTCCGAGTCGATGGCGTACGCCGGATCGGCGAGGAGGTCCGCCGGCAGATATCGCCTCCTGCGCCGGATCTCCTTGGTCCGCTCAGGCTCGCGCGCAGGTACTGGAGGGATGGGCACCCGGCGGCAGCTGAGCCGCCAGCCGCCAGGCAGCTGCACGCCGGACCAGGCGTCGCACGGCACCCATTTGTTGTGCATGAGCCTCCCCACCGTGACGGGGAGCGGCACCTTCTTGCTGCCGCTGCCGGAGGCCTCGAAGTCGTTCTTCTTCCCCATGGCGCAGCGGCGGTTGTGGTGCGAGTGGAGCTGTGGGCGAAGGAGCAACGCGGCCGCTGGACTTTTAAGGGCGGCCGCGCGGGATACGATGCCATTGAAGGCGCCGCAGAAGCCCAGCCGCCACCCGCCAGTGCACGCGCAGAACAGGAAGCTGCGGCATTCATGGCGAAGGCTGCGGCGCAGACGCGGAAGCGCTGACCGCGGAAGCGATGACCGCGGAAGCGATGCCCTCCATGCAGGCTCGCTGCCAGGCGGGCCCGGTGGAGACCGCAGCGAACACTTTGCGCGTCCGCGCAGCGTCCGCCGAGACGCAAACCTGGCGTGGTTTTGCTCTCGAACGTCCGCCACTTGCGTCGTGCGCGGAGAGGGTGCGGACGCATTTACGACCAAAGCGCCGTTTGCGTCGCGCCGCTGGAGATGCCCTTAGTCCAACTAATCTTGCTTGCATAATGGAAAGAGCCACCGACTTATCTCTTCAACGAATTACATTAGCTAAAGGTGCGCGTTCATGAGCCTATGCTAAAGTCTCAAATAATTTATGCCACAAAGGGACACGCCAACAAAGATCATACGAGGAATTAATTATTGCAGTGTTTGGTATATACTACATACTACAACGCTAATAGGTGTAGTTACTCGAGTAGCATGTATATCTCAGAAGGCTTTAGCTTCAGTGTCCCCTCTCTTCAAACGTTTGCTCCCTATGTTGGTTAGGAATCTCTTGATACTGTTTCGTAGGCTAACTTACTTATTTAACTTTAGTGATTGAGAGGGGGAGTGGGACACCAGAGCACATCTCCACTTCTCAGAAACCGCAAATAACGAAGTGTTAGAAAGTGCTGTTTTACTCTCCATGAGTCTTCTTCTCTGACCGCCTGTAAGCACCACATACTGTTTTCTGGACGTTTAGCTATATATCTCGGCCAGTATAAGCATTTGTCTGACCTATCTTATTGTGGTGTATTTCTCTTCTGGTATGGACTAGGTTTACCTAGCTCGTTGGGGGTTCTTCATCCTTGGTTCGTGAAGTATAATATTTTGTCGTAGGGCCAGGTTGCCAGACTTACAATATCACAATTCCAAATCCTAAAATCAATGTATATGAAAAATGCAATACTATTTGGTGCCATAGCTTAAATTTTTTAACAACTGCATCAGAAATGCGCTGTCGACAGATCAACAACTATACTGAGGCCCGCACATGGCAACGCAGATAGATCCGCGAGTGATGGAGAGCCCTTGTCCTCTTCAGCCAAAAGATAATACTTTTATAAAAGTATCACTTACTTATTGGTAGAGGTCGTCATGGATCCATAGCCTACTCTGAATAACCTTAAAAGTTAAAAATAAATCTAGCGGTGAAAGCGCCTCGACATCGCGATCTATATATAAATCCAAACGGTAGCTAGGCATTTGGACCTGACCAAATAATTGATCACGGCTGCCCAGGTAAAGTTGCAAACGATCTTATCTAGGTGTGGCAATTAAATAATGTTACCTTGTACTGCTAATCGTATGTTAGCTGGTTAGTGCACTCGGTTCTTCTTTAATAATTGGGGAACACGTCACCTGACATTGCATAACAAACACTAGTGACAATAGGAAAGCCGGGCATGCATATATTGTGCATACAAACTTAATAAAATTATTGGAAAGGTTGTTGCTGTGTATAAGAATCAAGGTGTGCTTCCGATTGCTACGTTAACACCGGAGCCCACTGGTTTTCTACACATGCAAGTGGGCCAACATTAAGGTACCTCTACCTTCTTTAGTTCAAAAAAAATGAACTAACTCTTTGATGCCATTTGAAAAATTAATTTATTTTATTAGACTAATGAGGGTAGATGGTACCGTAATATTGACATATTCGTATCTTTTTGTCTTCTTAAAAATCCCTGCCGAAATTCGCAACAGTTCTTTATTCATGCCAGCAGAAACAAGGCTTTGTGTTTACTTACCCGTCTTCCCCACAAAACCGGAGATAATCCAATTTAGTGATCATGCGATCATCGTTGCACATTTTGTAGGATTATGTTAGGGCTCCTTTGATTTATACGATTGGTACAGAAATTGTGTAGGATTTGGATCCTAAGAAAAATTTCCTACACAAATTGTTTGATTCATATGAACGTACCCTATAGGAACTAATCCTATATATAGGAATCTTGTAGTGCAATCTCATAGGGAAAAAAAGCATTAGGTCATACCTCTTGGAAAAATTATTTACTACAATCAAACACATCTTATCCTCCTATAGGATTTAAATGTGTATAACATCCTAACCTTACCTTATGCTTTTCCTATTCCTATGTTTTTCCTATCATATAAATCAAAGGAGCCCGTGTAACCCTACATGTGAGAGCTCTCCTCCGATCCTTGAGAACCAGACTTGGTTCGTAGTCTAGATTAAAATGATGATTCTCAAACTTAAAATGTCATGTGCACGGCTCGTTAGTGAAGAGGCATGGTGAAATTTTCTACCAAATTTTCAAAACTAAAATCCGAAGTATTTATCCATGAAACAATACTTCTTGCATAACCGAGATTAAAATTGCGGTAGTTATTCCATGAATATGTTCACATGTCCTAAATACCTGTGAGAAGTTTCGGTAGAAATTACGCTATATTTTGAACTAAATAAAAAAATTGTGGTTGTGTATAGGTACAAAAAACTAATATTTTTGCCGGAGGTTTATCTTTTTGTATAGCATAAAATACAACACATTTTCTTCCAAAATTTCTACCGTAGCTTCAAAATATTTATATGTATGTCCGTATGTATTTTTAAATTTTTTAAGTTCCAGATTTTTTTCTTCAAAAACTAGAACCACTAGTGGCTCATGTGCCAAATGCAGTTTTCGTTCTCATACTTAAAAAACCATAGCATCTCTGGTTGGTACAGAAGCCAAGAGTACTGAAACTCTCTTTGTGTCTGTGCTTTGGTTCTATACGATTTTGAGCAGATGTGGCCCAAAGATTAACTTCTATGAGAGATTATTTCATTTTGATGCTGAAATTCCGATCTAATTTCGTAAGCTACGAACAGGAATAGAAGGCATGAATGGAAAGCCGACTCCGGAGATGCACAAGAAAAGATCTTTCCTATGGTGGACAGCTAGTCCTTAACTCCTTATCAACTGCGTGCTCAACAATAATGTTCTTTAAGTGCCGAGAGGTGTGCTTCAGAAGCTAGCTTTCTTCAGGTCCATATTTTTCCGGCAAAGTGATTCTGAGATAAAAACAGAAACAACACACCACCAGGTAATTACCGGAGAATCCCTGAGTCACCCTATGGAGAAAACATGAGTTCGCAAACAATGTAGCATACCATTGGCGAGCACCTTATGCCCTCGCTTTAGAAGCCGACACCACTATCAAATTGCTAGCCCATTTTCACGGTAGAGATCCGTACAGCTCTTGTTAGATCTGTTGTCGACACCACCATGGAAGATATGTCGTGCGTAGTACCCATCGAACATGCATCACTCAGTGTAGCACCTGTCAGCTATGCATGACTTGACATCTCCTTCAGCCTCTCACATCATGTGTTGCTCCACAAATGATGCTCCCAAGAGAGAATAACAACATAGTGCCGCCATCGTCCAATTTGGAAAATCAGATCCCAGGGTTTTCCCCGGAGCAACACGAGTGGGTCAACAGTCGTTGCACAATGATGCCTTCAAGAAGGTAACATCGCCATCGGCCTCCAAAACAACTCGGCTAGATTTTCATTGGGAACTATGTCTCCCCGACTCGCAGCGAGGACTAGATAACAGATCAGGCGATCCGACAACCCAGCCTTAGGCCGACTGCCTCCGGCGGAGGAGACAAACACCACAACCATGCCTAGAGCTACTGCCCCAGGCTTCCTCATGGCGTGGGAGAATCCCATGCGACGTTGATACGAGCCAAACCGTGAAAAGCCAAAGCCCACCCAAGCTCATCTGAGCCCAGATCTAGCCCAATCTCCATGTTGCCGCCGCCCAACAGATCTGCTGATTTTGGATCCCGCCACCTGACATCACCATCCCAGGGAAGGCTCGGCCGGACCGTCGCGCCCTCCGGTCATCGGTCGAGGAAGGGTCGTTGCCACGCCACCAGGTGTCGAGGGTACTCCTCGCCAATGCCCTCCGATAGGGGCTTAGGGTTGACGGAATCCTGTAGGCTGACACGAGACATCGGTTCACAGACAAGCGGGGAGAGCGATTTACCTAGGTTCGGGGCCCTCGATGAGGTAAAACCCTTACGTCCTGCCTGTCTGTTCTTTGATTATGAGAATAATGGGTTACAATGGGGTGCCGATAGTTCGGCTGAGATCTAGGCGAGATTGCTGTTGCTAGGGTTACCTAGCTCTAAGCTTTTCCTGGCTAAGATTGCTAAGATTGTTCGTGTCTTTCGGCAGCCCCTCTCCTGGCCTTTATATAGGAGGCCAGGTCTCAAGAGTCGAATACGACTAGATTTACAGTAGTTTAGATCCAATCTTTCCTTGTTTGTTCGCTTCCTTGTCTTGCCCGTCAAGGAATCTTCTGGTGCACCGACCTAGTGGCCCATCTAGCCTTCGGGTGTCTTCATGGGCCTCCAGTTTGTCAATACCGAATAGGGCAATACTGATTACCCGAAGGGTAATGCCCACGTCAGTAGCCCCCGAGTGTCTAGCCGAAAATAATTCGGGTAGAGACTAATGCATGTTTCCTCCTGACATTCTTCTCCTTCATTGTTCTTGTTCATCTTGATTATGCTTCATCTTCCTTTTATCGGGTGCGCGTCAGCGCTCCCGATGGGAGTAGCCCCCGAGTCTAGGTACGGATGCTTGCAATCCGTGCGTAGACTCAAGTTGTACTACTCGAATACTTTCCTCTGCCGAGTTTTTCGCAAGTCTTCATAGGTCATCCGATATATTTTCTTTACGCAAAGGATAATGAGTAACGTGCCCAACTTTTGTTGGTTAACTGCCGATGGCAAAACAACGTTACTCTACACAGAATCAAGTCCTCGGGCATGATCCTGGAGTGCAAAAAACTTTTATTGGATGTACATCATGCGCTCCCGATGGGAGTGTCTAGGTGTAATCGCTTGTAACCGAGAGCAGACTCAGTCCTTTTTCCTTCGACTGCTTATTCTGTCGAGTCTTCCTTTTTATCGGGTGCGCGTCAGCGCTCCCGATGGGAGTAGCCCCCGAGTCCAGGTTCGGATGCTTGCAATCCGTGCGTGGACTCAAATCCTTTATCCGATGACTTTTTATGTTTCCTTCGAATGCTTCCAAATTATGACGTCATTGCTGACGTGTAATTGCTGCAGGCTGATTTGACGGGTCCATCATGACGAGCTAGCCCTAGCCCTGTTCAATCAGTGTTTTAGGGCTTGACCACTATACGCGTAACGACCGAGGTGGCTCCTCGATTTTCGCGCAATCGTGGGCGTAGTGGGCCGTCAGTTCCTTCCCTTCCTCAAGCGCCACGTGCTTACTTATCTCTTAACTTCTCCTTAAAATCTCCAAAGGCAAAAAATTCTCAATCTTCTCCACGGTTCCCGCAGCATCTCCTCGTTCTCCCTCTTCTCCCTTCTTTCGCCATTGTCGCGCCGCCGCCACAGTTTCAATCTTCCTCAGATCTCGCGATGGTGAAGAAGAAGAACACCGCCGCCGCCGCTAGCTCCACCAGCGGAGGTGCCGCTGCCAAGTCCTCCTCTTCTCTTCCGAAGGGGAGCGCTCCGAGCGCCCCTCCCCCAGCTCCGGCGCCGCCAGCGCCGTCGGGCTCGATGGTCAAACCTGGGGACTGGGTAGCTTCAACCGTCACCAAGCGTGACGAGAAGAGGTCCCGAAGCTTAGGATTGATATCCTCCGACACGGGAGATGTGATCCTTCCAGGTGCGATTTCTCGGCCTGATCCTCCCGCGGGATTTTCTGTGATGTTCTTATCTTTTCTTCATCGAGGCCTTTCACTCCCCTCTCATGGATTCCTCCTCCATCTCTTGCGGACGTACGAGATCCAACTATGGCAACTTACCCCCAACTCAATCCTCCATGTTGCCGTGTTCATCACCCTTTGCGAGGCATTTTTGGGTATTGAACCTCATTTTGGGCTGTGGAAGAAGATCTTCTATGTGAAGAGATACAGCAGTAGTAATGGGTACTTTGTCACCGGAGGAGTAGGTTTTGTTGCTCGCTCAGAAGTTAATTACTTCAATTTCCCAATGAGAGAGTCTGTGCAAGGATGGAGGCTGAAATGGTTTTACGTCAAAGATTCCTCGTCACCCGAGTGTCGACTCCCCTGCTATGTCGATGTTTCTGAAGCCAAGCCTAAGGACTCTTGGAAGAACATCCTCTCAGCCGACGAAAGGGCCTCAGCCGAAGAATTGTTTGCCAAATTCCTTCGAATCAAAGAGGCCGGCCAAACTATGATTGGTACGGAGGTGGCAGCAGTTTTCCTGAAGCGCCGAATCCAGCCATGGCCAGAGTTCACCCGATGTGGTTGTACTCAGGTCCAAAGGATGAGACCAGGATCAATGCTGCCGATCTATCAGAAAAAGAGTTGCTTGATGAAGTTCGTCGTCTTACTTCCTTCAACCAGGAAGATTCGATCCCGCTAATCTCTTCTTATGCTCCCCTTGACGTTGATCATCCACCATCAGGGGTATTTTCCTTTCTTCACATCTTTACTATAGCTTCTTGCTCAGCCGACATGATTACCTTTGTTCTTACTTTGTCATTTTTTCCAGATCCCTATGGCTTCTGAAAATACACGTGATTCACCGGATGATACTTCCGAGGGGAGAGGCTCCTCAATCCCCGTAGATTTTCACACCACCGATGAAACAGGTCTAGAGGATGAATATAACGGTCCGATGAATCTTGAAGTTGCCCACGCTGATCTTCCCTCCTCAGCCGATAACACTTGTATCGCAGATGGATCAGTGCGTAACGTCGACACTGATCGTGATACTTTTGTTGATGCAGCTGCTGATGGGGCCAGAGCTTCTCCTGCGAAGAGATCAACCGGCGGCTTTGCCGATGAAGATGATCTCTTCGACATGTAAGTAGTTCTTTCTGAAAGTTATACTGTGCCTTTTTTACCTTTCATACTCCTGTTATAATCACAGTCGACTGTTTACTTTTGCAGTGACGAGGGCTTTATCGAGCCTCCTCCTAAAAAGGCCAAGTCTGATGCCGTTTCGCCGGTCGTGGTGGCTTCCGAAGCTTCGGCTCCTAAGGCTGCCCCCATGGCTCAAGCATCGACTGCGTCTTCCCTTTCCAAAGGGAAGGATATTTCTCCAACTGCTGCTACTGCGGCTCCTTTTTCTGTAAGTCCTCTTCTGATCTTAATACAAATTTCTTGGAGCGTGCCTTGTTTAATTGTTTTTCTTTCTCTCTTAAGGACCTGCGTGGCGTTATTCTTCTCTGGAGGTTTTCGCCTCCCGATTCACTTCTCTAGAGGCTGACAAAGTTCGGCTGCAAGAGGAAGTCGAATCTTCCTCCTCAAAACTAGATGGCGCAGTCAAGATAGCTGCCGCGGCTCGCCAAGAGATTGATTCTCTGAAGGAGGAGCTGGCCAGACTGAAAGGGAAGCTGAAGGAGGAGGAAGCATCCAGGCTGGTGGCTGAGGCTCGAGCAGCCGAAAAGGATGAAGTCCTTCGTCAATCTTCTTTGGCCTTGCTTGGTAATCTCTAACATACTTCTGTCGAGTGACGTTCTTATGGATTTAAACTTTTTGTCAATGACTGAATTTTTCCCTTCCTTTCTACTGCAGAGGCAGCAAACATTCCTGTCGATGCCCTGGAGAGAGTTCCAAATAACTCCCCAGCGAACGCTGTGTCAACGATTCTCGCTTCTCACCAGCTTACACAAGAGCTTCTTGTGAAGGGGAAGGGTGCTCTGGCGCGGATGCACTCGATGATCTTCCCCAAGATCAAGCAAGAGAAGACCCTGGGACAGCTGATCGATACCTTCGCGGTTGACACCAAGGAGGTCATCGAGGTATTCAAGCGTACATCGCGCACTTTTGGTGCTGTCCTTGCCTTCCACTTATGATGGGTTACGGCTTTAAGGGTGACATCGAGGAAATGACTAAGGGGCTTCCAAAAGAGCAAGACGGGCAGCCTGTTGATTTGAGCACCTTTAAGGCTTCTGCTCTTACTTGCGCCCGTCAGCTTCTTGAACTGGTTTCATCAAGGAAATCGTCGACTGGCCCTAGTTCATCGACTCAAACTCAGCTCCCTTGATTCTTGTAACAAACTTGTGCCTTGAGCTGATGCGAAACATTGTTCTGCCGCACAACTCATGCTTTGTAATAAACTCCGTGCTAGCATTGTTGTTAGCACACTTTTGTTATGATATCACTTTCTTGCACTTCTCCCGATGGGAGTTATTTTGGATGTTCGGCTGTACCATATCCATCACTTCTTTATCTTTTGCAGGTCTTCCCAGTACCCTCGTTTGCAGACGACTCGTCGGGTGCTCTTCCTGAAAGCGATCGGATCCAGCGCATGAAAGACCGGATCACGCAGATGGAAAAGGATTTACGCAGCACTTATGCTTTAGCTGCCATCATCAATAAAAAGAGCGAGATTGCACGTGAAGCGGTACACTCTTGGCGAACTGCATAAGGCTACCGAAAGTTTAAACTGTAAGTTTCCTGATCCCTTTGCCTGTTTGCTAGCAACTTCTTGTCTGAGTCTTGACTAATTCTTTTGGCAGTCATAGCGTTGAACCATGCGGAAGAGAACAAGCGGATACACGAGCGGGTGCATGCTTTGACTCAGCTTTCCTCATCCGAAGAAATTTTCTGGCGGGAACACTCGAAGGCCTCGGCTGTCGTCAAATTTCAGGATCGAGTGCAACAGGTCCACCAGTTCTTCGACAAGTGCTACAAGGCTATGAGGGTAGTTTGGAAAACAATGTTTCCTCTGAATGCAGTTCCCCCTACCCTCTTGACTTTGATGTCTGAATTTGGGAGCGCCAAGAAGGTTCGGGAACTGGTAAGATCTCAAGTCTTTGCAGGGGCCAAGTGCACGCTTGCCCTTGTGCTTGCTTGTTATCCTTCGGCTTGCTTGTTGTCTATCGCCAATGCAACTGGTGATCTCGAGGAGCTGTACCCGAAGGTTTTAGCACCTGCCCATATAATTGTCGACAGGCTTGAGGAGATGTCAAAGGTACCTGAGGAAAAGGAAACTCCGCAAGGGTGATGTAAAGGTGTAAAATTACTTTTGTAAATTGTTTTGGCTAGTTCATCCGAGTGTTCGGATTTTTGAGCCGCAACTTTTTGTCTGGTTGATACATGAATATGTACTTTTACCATGCCGTTGGCAAATACTCAAAGGGGCGAAGCTTAATTGCCCATTGGATGTATGTGTACTAGTTGGTTAGCAAATCATTATGAGTGATCAGCTCGTGTTGCAGGTTTTGCTAAACCTGTTGTATGCGCAACTTTGCTTTCAACCGTTTGTAAATTTCGACAGTCATTCCCGAATTTTTCGGGTGTAATGATTCTGCCGATGAGCCCGTTGCTTTCTGGTATTTCCATAAGTGAAATACCGAGCGTGGGTTGTGTGTAAGTTTTCCAAACTCTTGCTTTGTACGGCACTCGTAGAGGCATCTGAAGCAGAGGGGAGGATTAATGTCCTTATTCTTCTTTGCAGTGCTCGTAAAGGTTTTTGCCCTGAGCGCTATCTTCTGCCGCGCGTTAAGTTATGCCGCTACTTGGCGGCAGCACGGTCATAGATGCTTTAGATTACTGCAATACTTTAACAAGAATCGGAACTTAAGTACTTATTGATAGGGTAAATATGAAACTGAAGGGCGAAAACAAGAGGCCCTGTGTAAAGTAAAAATTTAAAAACTAAGGGAGTGTTTTATCAAGAAAGGGGTTCTTCTCTTCTTCAGAAGGATCTTCCGATTTCTTCGTCATGCTGGTGGTCGCGACAGTGCTGTTGATTTCGCCAGATGCTTGAGCAGCGATTGTTAGCATCTTGCCGCCTCCTGCGTCTTCTGCCGAAACTTTTTCTGCCGATGCTATTGCTGCTGGGCCTTCGGGAGTTGGCTTCTTCTTGATTTCCCTGTCGAGTTTTTCCTCCTTGATTTCTTGTATCGTCAACTTGGGCGGGGGGTCGACAGTATCTCGCCGTGGCCCAAATTTAGCAGCAATCCTTTGAAAGTCACGGTCACAATTGTCCGAGCGTGAAAAGCTCCCATAGACTGTGATGTTTGTTCCATTGTTCCCTGGCATCTTCAGCTTGAGGTATGCGTAGTGCGGCACGGCCATGAACTTGGCGTAAGCTGGTCTCCCGAGTATGGCGTGGTACTGTGATTCCCAGTTCACGACTTCGAACTCGATCTTCTCCTTCCTGAAGTTGTCGGGTTTACCGAAAACGACGTTCAAGTAAGCTTTGCCAAGAGAATGCGCTGGTGAAGTAGGGAGTATCCCATGGAAGCGAGTATCTGAGTCTTCCAGCATTCTCATGGTGATCCCCATACTTTGAATTGTGTCAAGGAATATCAGGTTGAGTCCACTTCCTCCATCCATGAAGACTTTGCTCATCTTAAACCCTCCTATCTGTGCTTCGACCACTAGGGCGGCGTGCCCTGGCTTTGGTATAGTCATCGGGTGGTCCATTCGACTGAACGTGATTTCCTGAGACGACCATTCGACATATTCAGGAATGTTCGCCATGACGCTTTCTGCCAGGTTGATTTCTCGGGTGAGCTTCTTCATTTCTCTCCTTGAAACACCTGTCCTGTGGATCATATTCATTTGCCCACGTGGCGGTGGAAACGCCTCGTTGGGTTGATGAGGTTGGGCCTGCTGTACTTGATGCTGTGACGGGGGTGGCGGTGGTGGTGGCGGTAGCTGCTTCTGGCCTGCCTGCTGGATGAGTTCATGCATATCGAGGAACTGCCGACAATCCCTAAGCAGGTGGCTAGACTTTACTTTTCCATCCTTGGAATCGGTATAAGAATGTAGGTAGCAAGGGGCGTTGATCTGTTCAGCGTAAGGCAATTTGGGAGTTCTCTGAGGTCGTGGTTTATAGTTGCCACGGTTCCCAGAGTCGTTCCGATTACCGTCCTGCCGATCGTCTCGCCTGTTGTCGTACCGATCATCCTGTCGATCAGAGTAACCTGCGGCCACCAAGTTGTTGTCATCGTAACTGCGGTTCTTCCTTCTCTTATTCCGATCCCTTCGACCACCCGAATCATTCTTCGGCTGGTCATCCTCTTCGTCGTCGCTGCGCTGCCGTGGTTTTCGGACATTGTCTTCACCATCGGCCCAGCTGTTGGCTATTTCCATTAGCTTGGTTATGGTCTTCGGCTTCTTGCGCCCAAGCTCTTCTATATAGCTTTCACGTCGGATGCCATCGCTGAAAGCGTCAATTGCCCCGTCGACAGATACGTCTTCCGCAGCGTTTAGGAGTTTGGTGAACCTCCCGATGTACGCGCGCATCGACTCCTTCTGCTTCTGTTGGCAGTGCCGTAACTCCTCGATCCCGACGGGCCTTTTGTAGGTTGCTTGAAAGTTAGCGACAAAAGCTTCTACTAAGTCATCCCATGACTTGATGGAACCCTTCGGCAGCCCTCTGAGCCAGGCTCGTGCTGAGTCCTTTAGGTAAAGCTGTAGACATTGCATTGCTGCTATCTGATTCCCTTTTTGCAGAATTACTGTCTGCAGATAGTCCTCTATCCAGGATCTTGGCTCCTGCTGCCCATCGTATTTGGCAGCGTCGGTAGGTGTAGGTTTGAACTTCTTGGGTGGCATCGCCTCCCGAATTTTGTAGCTCAAACAATCGGCTCCTCTAAGCTCGCCGTCATTCTCCTGGGTCTCGTCCGAAGAATCACTGTCAAGTTCTTCTCTCATGGCGCGTCGTCGCCTTGCTTTGTCGATCCTGCTCTGTGTGATTTCGTCCCGAGCGTCTTTTGCGCGATGTTTTGACCCGCTGGCCTGCAGGGTCTTCTCTTTCGGTGGAACTAGATTATGTCCTAGTATCGCAAGACTCTCCAAAGCACCACGGTGGGCCTGAGCCATGGATCCTTCGGGACGCTGATTAATGAGGTACGCTGCAAGATTGGCTGTTGCTCCTGCGACGGTTTTTGGCCGTGGCATGCCCACGGTGTCCGTGGTCATAAAGGATTTGGTCAAGTTTGATGTTATCTCCCTTGCATCATCTTCCGAAAGCCTAGACATCCTCGATCGATGTTTGCCCCCTCTGTGGGTACTTCGGGAGGCACTCCCCTGCGAGGCCCTTCGTCGCTCGCTGGACCGGTCTGCCGCAGATAGTCGTTTCTCGAGGGTGGCTTGCTCCTTAGACAGGCGCTCCCGATTTTTCTCCAATATGGAGCGGTAAGCGTTGAGCGTACCAACCGTGGTTCCCGCCGAAAGCGGTGTGTTGTTGAGCACGGCTGCCTTGGCTGCTGCCCACTCTTCTTCTGTAATGGTGTGGTCGCTATTGTCATTGCTGGCGCTATCTCCGAAACTAGCCCGCCTGCTGGAACGGGGGGTGCGTTCTCCATCTCCCCTATTAGCGACGTAGACTTGGAGGGGCGCCACTCTTCGGGTGTCTCCTCGGACGACGCTACCGATGCTGTCCTCTCCCGACGAATAGTAGGCGTTGCAGATGAATGGCGTGTCGCTTGACCCTAGTCCATGCCTGGTGTCGCAGTTTACGCAGTAGTACGAGGTCATCTCCGAGGGCACGGGGTCATCAGATCCAACCGACATGGAGGATGCCGAGCGAGGAGTCGATGGCGCGGACGGACTCGACGGGTTTTCCTGGCCAGCCGAAAGGTCGGGTGTCGATGACGCACTTGGGCTTGTCGATCTGGAGATAGGAGATTCCAGTAGCCGGAGGATTCCCTCTGAGTTGACGTTGTAGTGGACGCTCCCGAACGCCATGTCCATGTTGCCTTGCAGACCAGAGAAGGTGGAGCGAGACGATTCGCTGTGCGGGGTGAATTCGTAGGAGCCGAAACGGATCGGGCTTCCAGATGAGGCGATGATGGTGCTGATGAAGCTGCTGATGACATGACGGGTTCAGCCGATGTCCGATCTTGTGCCGACAGGGTTCCCACAGACGGTGCCAATTGTCGAGGGTACTCCTCGCCAATGCCCTCCGATAGGGGCTTAGGGTTGACGGAATCCTGTAGGCTGACACGAGACATCGGTTCACACAAGCGGGAGAGCGATTTACCCAGGTTCGGGGCCCTCGATGAGGTAAAACCCTTAAGTCCTGCCTGTCTGTTCTTTGATTATGAAAACAATGGGTTACAATGGGGTGCCGAATAGTTCGGCTGAGATCTAGGCGAGATTGCTGTTGCTAGGGTTACCTAGCTCTAAGCTTTTCCTGGCTAAGATTGCTAAGATTGTTCGTGTCTTTCGGCAGCCCCTCTCCTGGCCTTTATATAGGAGGCCAGGTCTCAAGAGGTCTAACCGAATACGACTAGATTTACGTAGTTTAGATCCAATCTTTCCTTGTTTGTTCGCTTCCTTGTCTTGCCCGTCAAGGAATCTTCTGGTGCACCGACCTAGTGGCCCATCTAGCCTTCGGGTGTCTTCATGGGCCTCCAGTTTGTCAATACCGAATAGGGCAATACTGATTACCCGAAGGGTAATGCCCACGTCACCAGGGCTTCACCCGGGAGCGCCTCGAGTGGCGGCGGCGGGGTGATGCTGTCCAGGACTGGCGCGTAGTTGACGAGGGAGGAAATGGTGTAGCTTTCCTTCATTCCCCGGCAACGGCACCAGAAAATAGCTTGACGTCTACTCACGTTTCTTTTCCTGTAGACAGTGTTAGGCCTCCAAGAGCAGAGGTTTGTAGAACAGCAGGAAGTTTTCCCTTAAGTGGATCACCCAAGGTTTATCGAACTCAGGGAGGAAGAGGTCAAAGATATCCCTCTCATGCAACCCTGCAACCACAATACAAGAAGTCTCTTGTGTCCCCAACACACCCAATACACTTGTCAGATGTATAGGTGCAGTAGTTCGGCGAAGAGATAGTGAAATACAAGTGGTATGAATGAATATGAGTAGTAGTAACGACACCAGAAAATAGCTTGATGCTACAACTGGCGTGTGGTTGATGGTGGTAATATTGCAGGCAGTAGAGATAAAAAAACAGTAAACAAGCGGTGATTGCAGTATTTGGAAACAAGGCCTAGGGATTATACTTTCACTAGTGGACACTCTCAACATTGATCACATAACAGAATAGATAAATGCTATACTCTACACTCTCTTGTTGGATGATGAACACCACTAATTGTGTAGGATTACACGAACCCTCAATGCCGGAGTTAACAAGCTCCACAATGTTCGATATTCATATTTAAATAACCTTAGAGTGCACGATAGATCAACACAACTAAACCAAGTACTAACATAGCATGCACACTGTCACCTTCACACTATGAAAGGAGGAATAGATCACATCAACACTATCATAGCAATAGTTAACTTCATAATCTACAAGATATTACAATCATAACCTACGCCAAGTACTACACGATGCACACACTGTCACCTTTACACCGTGCAGGAGGAATAGAGTACTTTAATAACATCACTAGAGTAACATAGATGAATAGTGATACAAAACTCATATGAATCTCAATCATGTAAGGCAGCTCATGAGATTATTGTATTGAAGTACATAGGAGAGAGATGAACTACATAGCTACCGGTACATCCCTTAGCCTCGATGGAGAACTACTCCCTCCTCATGGGAGATAGCAGCGGTGATGAATATGGCGGTGGAGATGGCGGTGGTGTCGATGGAGAAGCCTTCCGGGGGCACTTCCCCGTCCCGGCGGCGTGCCAACAGAGACTCCTGTCCCCCAGATCTTGGCTTCGCGATGGCGGCGGCTCTGGAAGGTTTCTCATACCGTGGCTTTTCCGTCTCGAAGATTTAGGCCAGGGACCTTTAAATAGGCGAAGAGGCGGAGTCGGAAGGTCGACGAGGCGGCGACACAACAGGGGGGCGCGGCCCACACCCTGGCCGCGCCAGCCTATCATCTGGGGCCCCTGTGGCCCCCCTCGGCTCTCGGGTGCTTCGTGGATTTTAAGACTCGGGCGTTGATTTCGTCCAATTCCGAGAATATTTCCTTACTAGGATTTCTGAAACCAAAAACAGCATAAAACAGAACGGCCCTTCGGCATCTCGTCAATAGGTTAGTTCCGAAAACGCTAAAAACGATATAAAGTGTGAACAAAACATGAAGGTATTGTCATAAAACAAGCATGTAACATCAGAAATTATAGATACGTTGGAGACGTATCAGCATCCCCAAGCTTAGTTCCTACTCGTCCTCGAGTAGGTAAACGATAAAAGATATTTCTCAAGTGACATGCTACTTACATAATCTTGATCATACTATTGTAAAGCATATGAGATGAATGCAGCGATTCAAAGCAATGGTAAAGACAATGAGTAAACAATTGAATCATATAGCAAAGACTTTTCATGAATAGTACTTTCAAGACAAGCATCAATAAGTCTTGCATAAGAGTTAACTCGCAAAGCGATAGATTCAGAGTAAAGGCATTGAAGCAACACAAAGGAAGATTAAGTTTCAGCGGTTGCTTTCAACTTGTAACATGTATATCTCATGGATAGTTGTCAATGCAAAGCAATATAACAAGTGCAATAAGCAAGCATGTAAGAATCAATGCACAGTTAACACAAGTGTTTGCTTCTAAGATAGAGAGAAATGGGTAAACTGACTCAACATAAAAGTAGAAGAATGGCCCTTCGCAGAGGGAAGCATTGATTGCTATGTTTGTGCTAGAGCTTTTATTTTGAAAACAAGAAACAATTTTGTCAACGGTAGTAATAAAGCATATGTGTTATGTAAATTATATCCTACAAGTTGCAAGCCTCATGCATAGTATACCAATAGTGCCCGCACCTTGTCCTAATTAGCTTCTGGATTATCATCGCAATACATATGTTTTAACCAAGTGTCACAAGGGGTACCTCTATGCCGCTTGTACAAAGGTCTAAGGAGAAAGCTCGCATTGGATTTCTCGCTTTTGATTATTCTCAACTTAGACATCCATACCGGGACAACATAGACAACAGATAATGGACTCCTCTTTTATGCATAAGCATTCAACAAATAATATTCTCACAAGAGATTGAGGATTGTTGTCCAAAACTGAAACTTCCACCATGGATCATGGCTTTAGTTAGTGGCCCAATGTTCTTCTCTAACAATATGCATGCTCAAACCATTCAACTCATGGTAAATCGCCCTTACTTCAGACAAGACGAACATGCATAGCAACTCACATGATATTCAACAAAGTGTTGATGGCGTCCCCAGGAACATGGTTATCGCTCAACAAGCAACTTATAAGAGATAAGATGCATAAGTACATATTCAATACCACAATAGTTTTTAGGATATTTGTCCCATGAGCTATATATTGCGAAGGTAAAGAATGGAAATTTTTTTAAAGGTAGCACTCAAGCAATTTACTTTGGAATGGCGGAGAAATACCATGTAGTAGGTAGGTATGGTGGACACAAATGGCATAGTGTTTGGCTCAAGGATTTGGATGCACGAGAAGTATTCCCTCTCAATACAAGGCTTAGGCTACCAAGGTTATTTGAAGCAAACACAAGTATGAACCGGTACAGCAAAACTCACATAAAAACATATTGCAAGCATTATAAGACTCTACACCGTCTTCCTTGTTGTTCAAACACTTCACTAGAAAATATCTAGACCTTTAGAGAGACCAATCATGCAAACCAAATTTTAACCAGCTCTATGTATTTCTTCATTAATAGGTGCAAAGTATATGATGCAAGAGCTTAAACATGAGCACAACAATTTCCAAGTATCAAGTTATTCAAGACATTATACCAATTACCACATGTAGCATTTCCCGTTTCCAACCATATAACAATTAACGAAGCAGTTTCAACCTTCGCCATGAAAATTAAAAGCTAAGAACACATGTGTTCATATGAACCAGAGGAGCGTGTCTCTCTCCCACACAAGCATTTATTCAAATAAAAACAAAAACAAAAGCACACAGACGCTCCAAGTAAAGCACATAAGATGTGACCGAATAAAAATATAGTTTCAAGAGAAGTGACCTGATAATTTTGTCGATGAAGAAGGGGATGCCTTGGGCATCCCCAAGCTTAGATGCTTGAGTCTTCTTGAAATATGCAGGGATGAACCACGGGGCATCCCCAAGCTTAGAGCTTTCACTCTTCTTGATCATATTGTATCATCCTCCTCTCTTGACCCTTGAAAACTTCCTCCACACCAAACTCAAAACAACTCATTAGAGGGTTAGTGCATAATCAAAAATTCACATGTTCAGAGGTGACACAATCATTCTTAACACTTCTGGACATTGCACAAAGCTTCTGAAAGTTAATGGAACAAAGAAATCCATTCAACATAGCAAAAGAGGCAATGCGAAATAAAAGGCAGAATCTGTCAAAACAGAACAGTCCGTAAAGACGAATTTCTTAGAGGCACCAGACTTGCTCAAATGAAAATGCTCAAATTTAATGAAAGTTGCGTATATACCTGAGGATCACGCACGTAAATTTGCAGATTTTTCTGAGTTACCTACAGAGAACCCTGCCCAAATTCGTGATAGACAGAAATATGTTTCTGCGCAGTAATCCAAATCTAGTATCAACCTTGCTATCAAAGACTTCACTTGGCACAACAATGCAATAAAATAAGATAAGGAGAGGTTGCTACAGTAGTAACAACTTCCAAGACACAAATATAAAACAAAATTGCTGTAGTAAAATAAACACATGGGTTATCTCCCAAGAAGTTCTTTCTTTATAGCCATTAACATGGGCTCAGCAGTTTTAATGATGCACTCGCAAGAAATAGTATTTGAAGCAAAAGAGAGCATCAAGAGGCAAATTCAAAACACATTTAGGTCTAACATGCTTCCTATGCATAGGAATCTTGTAAATAAACAAGTTCATGAAGAGCAAAGTAACAAGCGTAGGAAGATAGAACAAGTGTAGCTTCAAAAAATTCAGCACATAGAGAGGTGTTTTAGTAACATGAAAACTTCTACAACCATATTTTCCTCTCTCATAAAGATTTTCAGTAGCATCATGAGCAAATTCAACAATATAACTATCACATGAAACATTCTTGTCATGAGCTATATGCATAAAATTATTACTACTCCCAACATAAGCATAGTCATCCTTATTAATTGTAGTGGGAGCAAATTCAACAAAGTAGCTATCATCAAATATAGGAGGCATATTGTAATCATAATCAAAATTATCCTCCATAACAGGCGGCACCAAAAGGCTACTATCATTATAATCATCATAAATAGGAGGCAAAGTATCATCAAAGTAAATTTTCTCCTCAATGCTTGGGGGACTAAAAAGATCATGCTCATCAAAACTCCCCAAGCTTAGAATTTTCCATATCATTAGCAACAATGGTGTTCAAAGTGTTCATACTAATATGTTCCATGGGTTTTTTAATTTTCGCATCAAACCATCCATGTCTTAACTCAGGAAATAGAATAAAAAGCTCCATGTTGCTTTCCATTATGCCAAACTAGTGTAAAACAAGAAACAAAAAGATGCAATTGCAGGATCTAAAGGAAATAGCTTCGAGTACTTACAACGGCGCCGGAAAATAGCTTAGTAGCCGAGATCCGGAGTGTGAGTACCTTTTACCTTTCCTCCCCGGCAACGGCGCCAGAAAATACTTGATGCTGTCCAGGACTGGCGCGTAGTTGACGAGGGAGGAAATGGTGTAGCTTTCCTTCGTTCCCCGGCAACGGCGCCAGAAAATAGCTTGATGTCTACTCACGCTTCTTTTCCTGTAGACAGTGTTGGGCCTCCAAGAGCGTAGGTTTGTAGAACAAGCAAGTTTTCCCTTAAGTGGATCACCCAAGGTTTATCGAACTCGGGGAGGAAGAGGTCAAAGATATCCCTCTCATGCAACCCTGCAACCACAATACAAGAAGTCTCTTGTGTCCCCAACACACCCAATACACTTGTCAGATGTATAGGTGCACTAGTTCGGCGAAGAGATAGTGAAATACAAGTGGTATGAATGAATATGAGTAGTAGTAACGGCACCAGAAAATAGCTTGATGCTACAACTGGCGTGTGGTTGATGGTGGTAATATTGCAGGCAGTAGAGATGCAGTAAAACAGTAAACAAGCAGTGATAGCAGTATTTGGAAACAAGCCCTAGGGATTATACTTTCACTAGTGGACACTCTCAACATTGATCACATAACAGAATAGATAAATGCTATACTCTACACTCTCTTGTTGCATGATGAACACCACTAATTGTGTAGGATTACACGAACCCTCAATGCCGGAGTTAACAAGCTCCACAATATTCGATATTCATGTTTAAATAACCTTAGAGTGCATGATAGATCAACACAACTAAACCAAGTACTAATATAGCATGCACACTGTCACCTTCACACTATGAAAGGAGGAATAGATCACATCAACACTATCATAGCAATAGTTAACTTCATAATCTACAAGAGATTACAATCATAACCTACGCCAAGTACTACACGATGCACACACTGTCACCTTTACACCGTGCAGGAGGAATAGAGTACTTTAATAACATCACTAGAGTAACATAGATGAATAGTGATACAAAACTCATATGAATCTCAATCATGTAAGGCAGCTCATGAGATTATTGTATTGAAGTACATAGGAGAGAGATGAACCACATAGCTACCGGTACAGCCCTTAGCCTCGATGGAGAACTACTCCCTCCTCATGGGAGACAAGCGGTGATGAAGATGGCGGTGGAGATGGCAAGGTGTCGATGGAGAAGCCTTCAGGGGCACTTCCCCGTCCCGGCGGCGTGCCGGAATAGAGACTCCTGTCCCCCACATCTTGGCTTCGCGATGGCTGACGTGGGCACTACCCTTCGAGTAACCAACATTGTCCTATCCTGTATTGACTAATTGGAGGCCCATGAAGACACCCGAAGGCTAGATGGGCCACCTGGACAGCGCACCGGAGGAAACCTTGGCGGGCAAGACAAGGAAGCAGCCAACAAGGAAAGATTAGATTTAAAAGTACTGTAAACCTAGTCGTACTCGGTTAGGACCCTTGAGACCTGGCCTCCTATATAAAGGCCAGGAGAGGGGCTGCCGAGGGACACAAATAATCTTAGCGATCATAGCCAGCAAAAGCTTAGAGCTAGGTAACCCTAGCGATAGCCATCTCGCCGAGATCTCAGCCGAACTATTCGGCACCCCATTGTAACCCATTGTCATCATAATCAAGAACAGATAGGCAGGACGTAAGGGTTTTACCTCACCGAGGGCCCCGAACTGGGTAAATTGCTCTCCGCTTGTCTGTGAACCGATGTCTCGTGTCAGCTTGCAGGATTCCATCAACCCTAAGCCCCTATCGGAGGGCATTGGCGAGGAGTACCCTCGACAATTGGCGCCGTCTGTGGGAAACCTGTTGGCACAAGATCGGACATCGGCTGAACCCGTCATGTCATCGGCAGCTTCATCAACACCGTCATCGCCTCATCTGGGAAGCCCGATTCGTTTCGGCTCCTACGAATTCACCCCGCATAGCGATTCATCTCGCTCGACTTTCTCCGGTCTACAAGGCAACATGGAGATGACTTTCGGGAGCGTCCACTACAACATCAACTCAGAAGGAATTCTTCGGCTGCTGGAATCTCCCATCTCCAGGTCGACGAGTCCGAGCGCGTCGTCGTCACTCGACCTTTCGGCTGGCCTGACAAGCCCGTCGAGTCCGTCTCCGCCTTCGACTCCCCGTTCAGCATCCTCTATGTCGGTCGGATCTGATGATCCCGCGTCCTCGGAGCTAACCTCGTATTACTGCATGAACTGCGACACCAGGCACGGACTGGGGTCAAGCGACACGCCGTTCATCTGCAATGCCTACTATTCATCGGGAGAGGACAGCATCGGCAGCATCACCCAAGGAGACACCCGAAGAGTGGCGCCCCTCCAAGTTTATGTCGCTAACAGGGGAGACGAAGATCGCACCCCCCGTTCCAGCAGGCGAGCTAGTTTTGAAAACAGCGCCAGCAACAACAACAGCGACCACACCATCGCAGAGGAGGAGTGGGCAGCAGCCAAAGCTGCCATGCTTAACAACACACCGCTTCCGGCAGGAACCACGGTTGGCACTCTCAATGCTTACCGCTCCATATTGGAGAAAAATCGGGAGCGCCTATCTAAGGAGCAAGCCACCCTCGAGAAACGCCTATCTGCGGCAGACCGATCCAGCGAGCGACGGAGGGGCTCGCAGGGAAGCGCCTCTCGAAGTACCCATGGAGGAGGCAAACATCGATCAAGAATGTCCAGGCTTTCGGAAGATGATGCAAGGGAGATAACGTCAAACCTGACTAAATCCTTTATGACTACGGACACCGCGGGCATGCCACGGCCAAAAACCGTCGCGGGAGCAACAGCCAACCTTGCAGCATACCTCATTAATCAGCGTCCCGAAGGATCCATGGCTCAGGCTCACCGTGGCGCCTTAGAAAGCCTCGCGATATTAGGAGACAATCTAGTACCGAGGAAGGAGAAGACCACGTTGCAGGCCAGCGGCTCAAAGCATCGCGCAAGAGACGCTCGGGATGAAATTACTCAGAGTAGGATCGACAAAGCAAGGCGACGACGCGCCCTCAGAGAGGAATTCGACAGCGATTCTTCGGATGAGACCCAGGAGAACGACGGCGAACTTACGGGGGGCGATTGTTTAAGCTACAAAATTCGGGAGGCGATGCCACCTAAGAAGTTCAAACCCACCCCTACCGACGCCGCCAAATACGATGGGCAGCAGGAGCCGATATCCTGGATAGAGGATTATCTGCAGACGGTGATTCTGCAAAAAGCAAACCAGATAGCAGCAATGCAGTGCCTGCAGCTTTACCTAAAGGACTCAGCACGAGCCTGGCTGAGAGGTCTGCCGAAGGGTTCTATCAAGTCTTGGGACGACCTAGTAGAAGTCGCCAACTTCCAAGCAACCTACAAAAGGCCTGTCGGGATTGAAGAGTTACGGCATTGCTAAAAGCAGAAGGAGTCGATGCGCGCATACATCGGGAGATTCACCAAGCTCCTGAACGCTGCGGAAGACGTATCTGTCGACAGAGCAATCGACGCCTTCAGTGATGGCATCCAACGTGAAAGTTACATAGAAGAACTTGGACGAAAGAAGCCGAAAACCATAACCAAGTTAATGGAAATCGCCAACAGCTGGGCCGATGGCGAAGACAACGTTCGAAAGCCACGACAGCGCAGCGACGACGAAGAAGATGACCAGCCGAAGCATGATTCGGGAGGTCGAAGGGATCGCAACAAGAGGAGGAAGAACCGCAGCTACGATGACAACAACTTGGTGGCTGCAGGCTACTCTGATCGGCAGGATGATCGGTACGATGACATGCGAGATGATCGGCAGGACGGTAATCGGAATAACTCTGGGAACCGTGGCAACTTTAAACCACGACAACAGAGAACTCCAGAACTACCCTACGCTGAGCAGATCAACGCCCCCTGCTATCTGCATTCGTATACCGATTCCAAGGATGGCAAAATAAAGTCTAGCCACCTGCTCAGGGACTGTCGGCAGTTCATCGATATGCATAAACTCATCCAGCAGGCAGGCCAGCAACAGCTACCACCGCCACCACCACCACCCCCACCGCAACACCAGGTCCAGCAAGCTCAACCTCATCAACCCAACGAGGCATTTCCACCACCACGTGGGCAGATGAGTATGATTCACAGGACAGGCGTCTCAAGGAGAGAAATGAAGAAGCTCACCCGAGAAATCAACCTGGCAGAAAGCGTCATGGCAAACATCCCTGAGTATGTCGAGTGGTCGTCTCAGAACATCACGTTCAGCCGAGCGGATCACCCGATGACTATACCAAACCAGGACACGCTGCCCTAGTGGTTGAAGCGCAGATAGGAGGGTTCAAGATGAGCAAAGTCTTCATGGACAGAGGAAGTGGACTCAACTTGATATTCCTTGACACAATTCAAAGTATGGGGATCACCATGCGAATGTTAGAAGAATCAGATACCCGTTTCCATGGGATCCTCCCTACTTCACCGGCGTACTCTCTTGGCAAAGCGTACCTGAACGTTGTCTTCGGCAAACCCGACAATTTCAGGAAGGAGAAGATCGAGTTCGAAGTCGTGAACTGGGAATCACAGTATCACGCCATACTCGGGAGACCAGCTTATGCCAAGTTCATGGCTGTGCCGCACTACACATACCTCAAGCTGAAGATGCCTGGGAACAACGGGACGAACATCACAGTCTATGGAAGTTTCTCACGCTCGGACAATTGTGATCGTGATTTCCAAAGGATTGCTGCAAAGTTTGGGCCACAACGGGAAACAGTCGACCCTCCGCCCAAACTAACGATACGAGAAATCAAGGAGGAAAAACTCGACAGAGAAATCAAGAAGAAGCCAGCCAACCTTGCCCTTGAAGCCTCGGCAGCAAAAGCTTCGGCAGTACAAGCTTCGGCAGTTGCCGATGCAGAAGATATAGGAGGCAGCAAGGCACTGACAATCGCTGCCCAAGCCCCTGACGAAATCAACAACGCTGCAGCAACCACCAGCATGACGAAGAAATCGGAAGATGCTGCTGAAGATGAGAAGAACCCCTTCCTTGATAAAACACTTCCTTAGTCTTTAAATTTTTTCCCTTTACTTTACACAGGGTCTCCCTTTTTCGCCCTCTAGTTTCGTATTTACCCTATCAATGAGCACTTAAGTTTCGATTCTTGTTAAGCATTGCAGTAATTTAAAGCATCTGTGACCACGCCACCGTGAACCTTGCTTACAAGTAACGGTACAACGTAACGCGCGGCAGAAGATCGCGCCCCAAGGGAAAAGCTTCTACGAGTGCTGCAAAGAAAACAAGGACATTAATCCTTCCCTCTGCTTCAGATGCCTCTACGAGTGCCGCAAAAAGCAAGAGTTTGGAAAACATAAAACAACCCACGTTCGATATTTCACTTATGGAAATATCAAAGAACAACGGGCTCATTGGCAGAATCATTACACCCGAAATATTCGGGAGTGACTGTCGAAATTTACAATCGGTTGAAAGCAAAGTTGTGCATACAACAGGTTTAGCAAAACCTGCAACACGAGCTGATCACTCATAATGATTTGCTGACCAACCAGTATACAACGGGCAATTAAGATTTGCTCCTTCAAAAATTTGCCAACGGCACGGTAAAAGTACATATTCATGTATCTACCAAATAACAAGTTTCGGCTTAACAATCCTAACATTTGGATGGATTAGCCAATGCAATTCATTTTACAAAAATAACTTTACACCCTAACGTCACCCTTGCGGAGTTTCCCTTTCTTCAGGTGCATTTGACTCCTCCTCAAGCCTATCGACAATTATGTTGGCGGGCACTAAAACCTTCGGGTACAGTTCTTCAAAATCACCAGTTGCGTTGGCAATAGATAGCAAACATGCTGAGGGATAACGAGCAAGCACAAGGGCAAGCGTACACTTGGCCCCTGCGAAAACTTGAGCTCGCACCAAGTCCCGAACCTTCTTGGCGTTTCCGAACTCGGACATCAAAGTTAAAAGCGTGGGGGGAACTGCATTTAGGGGAAACATTGTCTTCCAAACCACCCTCATAGCTTTGTAGCACTTATCAAAGAATTGATGGACTTGTTGGACCCGATCTTGGAATTTTGCAACAGCCGAAGCCTTCGAGTGATCCCGCCAGAAAATCTCTTCGGATGAGGAAAGCTGGGTCAAAGCATGCACCCGCTCGTGTATCCGTTTGTTCTCTTCCGCACGGTTCAACGCTATGACTGGCAAAAGAATCAGTAAAGAGTCAGGCAAGGTGTTGTTGGCAAAAGGGCAAAGGAATCAGGAAACTTACAGTTCAAACTCTCAGTAGCTTTATGCAGCTCCGCAAGAGTGTACCGTTCCACGTCGGCTGCAATCTCGCTCTTCTTATTGACAATAGCAGCTAAGGCATAAGTGCTGCGCAGGTCCTTTTCCATCTGCGTAATCCGATCCTTCATGCGCTGGATCCGATCACTTTCAGGAAGGGCACCCGAAGAGTCGTCAACAAATGAGGACACTGGGAAGACCTGCAGGAAACACCGTTACAAAAGGATGATGGACATGGTACAGCTGAGCATCCGAAATAACTCCCATCGGGAGAAGTACAAGAAGAAATATCATAACAAAAGTGTGCTAACAACATTGCTAGCACGGAGTTTATTACAAGCATAAGTTTTGCGGCAGAACAATGTTTCACATCAGCTCAAGCATAAGTTTGCTACAAGAATCAAGGGGCTTGGGTCTGAGTCGATAAACTGGGTCCAGTCGATGATTTCCTTGAGCTGGCGGGCACAAGTAAGGGCAGACATTTTAAAGGCGCTTAAATCAACAAGCTGCCCGTCTTGCTCTTTTGGCAGCTCCTTAGTCATTTCTTCGATGTCACCCTTAAAGCCGTAACCCATCATAAGCTGGAAGGCAAGGACAGCACCATAAGTGCGTGATGTACGCTTGAATACCTCGATGACCTCCTTGGTATCAACCGCGAAGGTATCGACCAGCTGCCCCAGGGTCTTCTCCTGCTTGATCTTGGGGAAAATCATCGAGTGCATCCGCGCCAGAGCACCCTTCCCCTTTACAAGAAGCTCCCGCGTAAGCTGGTGAGAGGCAAGAATCATCGACACAGGATTTGCTGGAGAGTTGTTTGGAACTCTGTCCAGGGCATCAACAGGGATATTCGCCGCTTCTGCAGGGAAAAGAAAGAAAAAAAGGTACATTGGCAAAAGGATCGAATCCATAAGCACATCAATCGACAGAGGTGTATAAAAATTACCAAGTAAGGCCAAAGAAGACTGGCGAAGGATTTCATCCTTTTCGGCTGATCGAGCTTCAGCCATCAGCCTGGATGCTTCCTCCTCCTTCAATTTCTCTTTCAGCTTGCCCAGTTCCACCTTCAGAGAGTCAACCTCTTGGCGAGCCTCAGCAGCTATCTTGACTGCGCCATCCAATTTCAAGGAGGAAGATTTGACTTCCTCTTGCAGCCGAGCCTTGTCAGCTTCCAGAGAAGTGAATTGGGAGGCGAAGGCCTCCAAAGAGGAAATAACGCCTCGCAAGTCCTTAAGAAAGAAGGATATTTTACTAGAAATTGTCAAGCAGAGCACGCTCCAAGAGATTTGCATCACAGTTAGAAAAAGGCTTACAGAAGGAGGAGTTGCGGTGGCAGCAGTTGGAGAGACGCCTTTCCCTTTGGAAAGGGAAGAAGCAGTCGATGCTTGAGCCATAGGGGCGGCCTTAGGAGCCGAAGCTTCGGAAGCCACTACGACCGGCGAGGCAGCATCAGATTTGGCTTTTTTAGACGGAGGCTCGATAAAGCCTTCGTCGCTGCAAAGGTGAAAGGTCGACAATGGTTATAAAAAGAGTAAGAAAAATAAAAGGGCAAAGTATAACTTCAGAAAAGAAACTACTTACATGTCGAAGAGATCATCTTCATCGGCAAAGCCGCCGGTTGATCTCTTCACAGGTGAAGCCCTGGCCTCCTCCGCAGCTGCATCAACAAAGGTATCATGGTCAGCGTCGTCATTACGCGTTGATCCATCCACGACACCAGCGTCATCGGCTGAGGAGGGAAGGTCGGTGTGGGCAGCTTCAAAATCTATCGGACCATTGTATTCGTCCTCTAGGCCTGTATGCTCGACAGTGTGAAAATCTACGGGGATTGAGGAGCCTCTCCCTTCAGAAGTATCATCTGGAGAATCATGCATATTTCCAGAAACTATGGGGATCTGTCGAAGAAAATAACAAGTAAGAACAATGGTAATTGTGTCGGCTAAGAAAAAACGGCATAGTAAAGACGTGAAGAAAGAAAAATACCTCTGATGGTGGATGATCCGCATCAAGAGGAGAATGAGAAGAGATCAGCGGAATCGAATCTTCCTGGTTAAAGGAAGTAAGGCGACGGACTTCATCAAGCAACTCCTTTTCCGACAGATCGGCAGCATTAATCCTGGTTTCATCCTTTGGACCTGAGTACAACCACATCGGGTGAACTCTGGCCATGACTGGTTGGATTCGGCGCTTCAAGAATACCGCTGCCACCTCTGTGCCGATCATAGTTTGGCCGTCGGCCTCTTTGATTCGAAGAAATTTGGCAAATAATTCTTCGGCTGATGCTCTCTCATCGGGTGAGAGAATGTTCTTCCAAGAGTTCTTGGGTTTGGCTTCGGAAACATCGGCATAGCAAGGAAGCCGAGATTCGGGTGACAGGGAGTCCTTGACGTAAAACCATTTCAGCCTCCATCCTTGCACGGACTCTCTCATTGGGAAATTAAAGTAATTGACCTCTGAACGAGCAACAAAACCTACTCCTCCGGTGACGAAGTACCCATTACTACTGCTGTATCTCTTCACATAGAAGATCTTTTTCCACAGCCCGAAATGAGGTTCGATACCCAGAAACGCCTCGCAAAGGGTGATGAACACAGCAACATGAAGGATTGAGTTGGGGGTAAGTTGCCATAGTTGGATTTCGTACGTTCGCAAGAGATGGAGGAGGAATCCATGAGTGGGGAGCGAAAGGCCTCGGTGAAGGAAAGATAAGAACATCACAGTAAAGCCAGCAGGAGGATCAGGCCGAGAAATCGCACCTGGAAGGATCACATCTCCCGCATCGGAGGATATCAACCCTAGGCTTCGGGATCTCTTCTCATCGCGCTTGGTGACGGTTGTTGCTACCCAGTCTTCGGGCTTGACCATTGAGCTCGGCGGCGCTGCCGGAGCTGGGGGAGGAGCGCTCGGAGCGCTCCCCTTCGGAAGAGAAGAGGAGGACTTGGCGGCGGCACCTCCGCTGGTGGAGCTGGCGGCGGCGGCAGGATTCTTCTTCTTCACCATTGTGAGATCTGAGGAAGATTGGAAAAGCTGCGGTGGCGGCGCGACAACGGCGAAGGAAGGAAGAAGGGGAAGAATGAGGAGATGCTGCGGGAACCGTGGAGGAGATTAGGAATTTTTCGCCCTTTGGAGATTTTGAGGAGAAGTTAAGAGCTAAGTAAGCACGTGGCGCTTGAAGGAGGGGAGGAACCGGCGGCCCACTATGTCCACGTTGTGCGAAAATCGAGGAGGCACCTCGGTCACCACGCGTGCAATGATCAAGCCCTAAAAACTGTCCGCGCAGAGTTAGGGTGGGCCCGTCAGGTCAAGTCCTGTCAATCAGCCCACAGCAGTTACACGTCAACAGTGACGTCATAAAAAAACCTTGAGGCATTCGAAGGAGAAATGAAAAGTTATCGGATGAAGGACTTGAGTCTACGCACAGATTGCAAGCATCCGTACCTAGACTCGGGGGCTACTCCCATCGGGAGCGCTGACGCGCACCCGATAAAATGAAGACTCGACAGAATGAGCAGTCGAAGGAAGAAGGATTGAGTCTGCACTCGGTTACAAGCGCTTGCACCTAGACACTCCCATCGGGAGCGCATGATGCACACCCGATAAAAGTTTTTTGCACTCCAGGATCATGCCCGGGGACTTGATTCTGTGTAGGGTAACGTTGTTTTGCCATCGGCAGTTAACCAGCAAAAGTTGGGCACGTTACTCATTATCCCTTGCATGAAGAAAATATATCGGATGACCTATGAAGACTTGTGGAAAAAATCGGCAGGGGAGAATATTCGAGTGGTACAACTTGAGTCTACGCACGGATTGCAAGCATCCGTACCTAGACTCGGGGGCTACTCCCATCGGGAGCGCTGACGCGCACCCGATAAAATGAAGGAAAAGAACATCAGGAGAAGAACATCAGGAGAAGACATGCATTAGTCTCTATCCGAACTATCTTCGGCTAGACACTCGGGGCTACTGACGTGGGCACTACCCTTCGAGTAACCAACGTTGCCCTATCCTGTATTGACTAATTGGAGGCCCATGAAGACACCCGAAGGCTAGATGGGCCACCTGGACAGCGCACCGGAGGAAACCTTGGCGGGCAAGACAAGGAAGCAGCCAACAAGGAAAGATTAGATCCAAAACTACTGTAAACCTAGTCGTACTCGGTTAGACCTCTTGAGACCCGGCCTCCTATATAAAGGCCAGGAGAGCGGCTGCCGAGGGACACAAGCAATCTTAGCAATCATAGGAAAAGCTTAGAGCTAGGTAACCCTAGCGATAGCCATCTCGCCGAGATCTCAGCCGAACTATTCGGCACCCCATTGTAACCCATTGTCATCATAATCAAGAACGGACAGACAGGATGTAAGGGTTTTACCTCACCGAGGGCCCCGAACCTGGGTAAATCGCTCTCGCTTGTCTGTGAACCGATGTCTCGTGTCAGCTTGCAGGATTCCATCAACCCTAAGCCCCTATCGGAGGGCATTGGCGAGGAGTACCCTCGACAATGGCGGCGGCTCTGGAAGGTTTCTCATACCGTGGCTTTTCCGTCTCGAAGATTTAGGTCAGGGACCTTTAAATAGGCGAAGAGGCAGAGTCGGAAGGTCGACGAGGCGGCGACACAACAGGGGGGCGTGGCCCACACCCTGGCCGCGCCAGCCTGTCATCTGGGGCGCCCAGGGCTCCCCTCTGGCGGCTCTCGGATGTTCTGGAAGCTTCATGGGATTTTAAGACTCTGGGCGTTGATTTCATCCAATTCCGAGAATATTTCCTTACTAGGATTTCTGAAACCAAAAACAGCAGAAAACAGGAACTGGCCCTTCGGCATCTCGTCAATAGGTTAGTTCCGGAAAATGCCTAAAAACGATATAAAGTGTGAACAAAACATGTAGGTATTGTCATAAAACAAGCATGGAACATCAGAAATTATAGATACGTTGGAGACGTATCACGGGGGAGGAGAGTGTCGGGGAAGGGTCGAGAAGGACCTCCGCTGGACGCCCTGGCGCGGCACGGCTCCGCCTCGATGGGGCAAGAGCGGTTCGGGAGAGTGGTTCCACAGTTCAGGTAGGGTTCTCGGGAGAGGACCAAGGTGGTTAGAGTATGATCTGAAGAGTAAATGGTTAGTTAAAATTCATATGGGACATTGTCACTAGTAGAAAAACGGCCATTCATACCGGTTCCTAAGGGGCTTTTGTACCGGTTAAGCAACTGGTACAAAAGATCCGGTACAAAAGCCCCCCCTTTTGTATCGGTTGCTTACAAACCGGTATTAAAGGGCCTCCACGTGGCCACCTAGGAGAGCGCAGGGCTTGAGCTGGTACCGGTCTGAACCGGTACCAAAGGTTGTCTGCAAGCGGCAGAAAATGCAGAATCTCTGCCGGCAGAATTCAGGGTTTAGGGTTTTAGGAGTGTCGACCGTTTCATATCGCGTCGATGCGCTGCTACGCGTTTGGGTTTAGGTAGTACATGAAGATAAAGGTGATGCATAGCAACTTGGTGCATATAATATAACACATGTAATTGCATAAGATCGCAAACTAAGTAGTATGCATGAAGATCGATCTTCATGCATATATAGTGGTACTCTCCGAGGCATACTATCTATTACATGTAGCATAGTGGTACTCTCCGAGTCAAACTATATGTTACATGTACATCTTCATTCATAGTGGAACTCTCCGAATGGCGGTATGACGTCCCGAAGGAAAAATCCCGCCAATTCATCGCCAATTGCTTTGAAGCGTTCCTCGATTGAGATCATGTCCCGCTTTCTTGCCAACTGTAAAAGAGTGAGATACAAATGAATACATGAGCTATATGTGTGTGTGTGTGTATATATCAAATCACAAACAAACAATTATTACTGAAACTAAGAACAACTTTAGGTAACAAAATAAATTTGTGAATATTTTTTCGTACCTCTTTATTTCTTTGATTATTCGTTCTCTCGCTGACAATTGTGTGGATGAACTCGCAAACATAGTATCCACATAGATTAGTCCCCTCTGGTTGTTGCGGGCATTTCTGTACAAGAATATAATTCAATGAAACAATAATCAAGTATGATAAAAGGTGTGTGGACCTAGGTAGTACTACTTACTTTGGCCGCACGCCATGTCAGCTTCGGTTTCCATTCATGGGACCGATCTTCCTTGATGAACATTTCCCATACACTGTCCGACAAAAGAAAATGCATAAAAGAGTTATCAATTAGTTGATATCAGGAAATTACCGAAAAGACCGATAAGAATTAAAATTACTTTTTGAGCATAAAAAAACATGTCTTGTATAGTATGGCCTCTTTGTTTGTGAGTCAAAGACTTCAACCTCTCCTTCATACATTTTAATGACGATAAGAATAAAGTGGAACTTGCGCACGTTTAAATATCCTGTGTCATATATATAAGCCATAACTTAAAATTTGAACTTCTCGTGAGCAAAATAGAATGTGTTATAAGAAAGTAACACTCACTTGAAGTTGTAAGGCCAAAGTATTATCCTTTTGTCACGTTGTCGCTTCAAAAACCTTAGCAAAGTCTCCGGTGTATCCCTGTTATAGATGGGATCCTCTATGGTTTTTTCATGCATTGTATCCGGGTCAATGAACCCAATGTGCTTGATTTCATCCCTTTTGCATTCGAGCATCTTCGATCTGCATAATATAGCGCACAAAAGATTATAATTTGTAGACAATGAACGAGCTGAGCTAAAGACTTCTCAAATTACATAAATAAATCACTTACAGACAATAGCAACTGATGATTGATTTGTCGAGGGCCCGGAGATTGTATAACTGAAAGAGTTCGCCGAAGTCAACGCTCATAGAGTATTCTTGGAAGTAGTGTGTCGAGGGTACTCCTCGGCAATGCCCTCCGTTTGGGGCTTAGGGTTAGCGGAATCCTGCAAGCTGACACGAGACATCGGTTCACAGACAAGCGGGGAGAGCGATTTACCCAGGTCGGGCCCTCATGAGGTAAAACCCTTACGTCCGCCTGTCTGTTCTTGATTATAATGATAATGGGTAACAATGGGGTGCCGGATATTTCGGCTGAGATCTCGTCGAGAGGCTAAGTGCTATGGTGACCTAGCTCTAGATTTCCTGGTGGCTACGGTTGCTATGATTGATTTAGTCCCTCTGCAGCCCCTCTCCTGGCCTTTATATAGGAGGCCAAGTCTCAAGAGTTCTAACGGAGTACGACTAGATTTACAGTAGTTTTGGATCTAATCTTTCCTTGTTCGGCCGCTTCCTTGTCTTTCCCGTCAAGGATTCCTTTGGTGCGCCGTCCAGGTGGCCCATCTTGCCTCCAGGTGTCTTCATGGGCCTCCAACTAATCAATACAGGATAGGGCAATGTCGGTTACCCGAAGGGTAATGCCCACGTCAGTAGCCCCGAGTGTCTAGCCGAACATTGTTCGGGTAGAGACTGAAGCATGTTTTCTGTTGATGTTCTTCTCCTTGATTGTCCTTTTTATCGGGTGCGCGTCAGCGCTCCCGATGGGAGTAGCCCCCCGAGTCTAGGTACAGATGCTTGCAATCCGTGCGTAGACTCAAGTTGTACCACTCGAGCATTCTTCTCTGCCGAAGTTTTCTGCAGGTCTTCATAGGTCATCCGATATATTTTCCACTTGCAAGGGATAATGAGTAACGTGCCTAACTTTTGTTAGTTAACTACCGATGGCAAAACAACGTTACTCTACACAGAATCAAGTCCCCGGGCATGATCTTGGAGTGCAAAAAATTTAGTCGGGTGCGCTTCCGGCGCTCCCGATGGGAGTAGCCCCCGAGTCTGGGCACAGGTGCTTGCAACTGGGTGCAGGCTCAAGCTAAATAACCCTCTTTTTCTTCATCCTTTTTCTTCGAGTCTCAATATATCGGGCGCGTCTATGCAGATGTCAGATCGTGCTTAGACTCAAGTTTACCATCCGATAGTTTTTTATTCTTTCGAGTGCTTCTGGAAACCTTTATGACGTCATTGATGACGTTTTATCGATATCTTGATTTTGACTGACAAGACGTGACCCGCTGGGCCCATTCTCTCTCTGTCTGGTCCTGTTTTCAAGCAATTTCCGGTCTCTGCGCACAGTTACCAAGGTGTCTCCTCGATTCCCGCAACCATCAATCGGAAATAGGCCCGTTTGATAGACTGGCATCAACGACACGTGCTCACGCAACTCTTCTCCTCTTAAGATCTCCAAAGGGCGAGAAATCCCTAATCTTTTCCCACATCTGCCTTAGCCTTCTTCTTCTTCCTTCCGCAGCCGCTGCGCCGCCGCGCCGCCGCTTCTCCAATCTTCCCCAGATCTAGACAATGGTGAAGAAGAAGAATGTTACTGCCGCCGGCAGCTCTACGACCGGTGGTGCCGCCGCCAAATCTTCCTCCACTCTCCAAAGAAGAGTTCTTCAGATGCTCCTCCTCAGCTCCGGCGCCGCCGGCGCCGCCAGGCTCAATAGCCAAGCCAGGAGATTGGCTGGCGTCCTCCATCACGAAACGTGATGAGAAGAGGGCTCGAAGCCTTGGGTTAGTCTCCCCCGACGAGGGGAACGTGATACTTCCAGGTGCGATCTCTCGGCCCAATCCCCCTGCTGGTTTTACCGTGGTGTTCTTATCATTCCTACATCGGGGTCTTTCGCTTCCTGCCCATGAATTCCTCCTTCGCCTTCTTCGGACTTATGAAATCCAACTGTGGCAACTTACTCCCAACTCAATCCTTCATGTTGCCGTGTTTATCACCCTCTGTGAGGCATTTTTGGGCATTGAGCCCCATTTCGGATTGTGGAAGAAAATCTTCTACGTTAAGAGGTACAGTAGTAGCAATGGATCCTTCGTCATTGGAGGTGTGGGATTCGTGGCTCGCTCAGAGGTTAACTATTTTAATTTCCCGATGAGAGAATCCGTGCAAGGATGGAGACTGAAATGGTTTTATGTCAAAGATTCTGTGACAACCGAGTCCCAGCTCCCTTGCTTTGCCGACGTTCTTGAGGCTAAGCCGAAAGATTCCTGGAAGAACATTCTTACTTTGACGAAAAGGCAGCAGCCGACGAGTTGTTCACCAAATTCCATCGGATCAAAGAAGCCGATCGACAAACCATGATTGGCACAGAGGTAGAAGCGGTGTTCCTGAGGCGTCGGGTTCAGCCAGTCATGGCGAGGGTTCATCCAATGTGGATGTATACGGGTCCAAAAGATGAAACCAGAATCAATGTCGCTGAACTGTCGGAAAAGGAGCTGCTTGATGAAGTCCGTCGCCTTACTCTCTTTAGTCAGGAGGACTCGATCCCATTGATATCTTCCTATGCTCCTCTCGACGCCAACCATCCGTTGTCAGAGGTAACTTTCTTTCTTATACCCTTATTATGCTGCTTTTGCTTAGTCGACAGTTTTTGTTTAGTCGACATATTTCCATTGTTCTTATTCACTCCATTCTTCAGCAGGTTCCCATAGTTTCTGGAAACTTGCAGGATTCAGCAAATGACAATTCTGAAGGAAGAGGTTCCTCAGTCCCTGTTGATTTTCGTACTGCCGAACATGTAGATCCAGAGGATGAATGTGACAACCCGATAGATTCGGAAGCTGCCCATGCCAACCTTCCTTCCTCAGCCGATGATGCTTGCAACACAGAAGGATCAGTGCGTGATGATGACGCTGATCATGATGCCTTTATTGATGCAGCTGTGGAGGAGGCCAGGTCTTCACCCGCGAAGAGATCAACTTGCGGCTTTGCCGACGAAGATGACCTCTTCGATATGTAAGTATCTTCTTCCCTGAAGCCGTATTTCATCCTTTTACTTCTTGCATTCCATTCATAACTTTTCGTCGATCAATTCCCTTCACAGCGACGAAGGTTTCGTCGAGCCGCCGGCCAAGAAGGCCAAACCCGGAGCCACTCCGCCGGACGTCGCTGCTTCTGAAGCGTCGGTTCCTAAAGCAGCCCCCGCAGCTCAGATATCAACCGCTTCCTCCCTTTCTAAAGGGAAGGATGCTCCTTCAACTGCCGCTACCAGGACTCCTCCTTCTGTAAGTCCCTCTCGATTGTAACATGAACTTCTCTGGTGTGTATCTTGCTTAATGATTTTTCATTGAATATCCCCCTTTTTTTCTTTAGGACCTGCGAGGAGTTATCTCCTCTTTGGAGGCCTTCGCTTCCCAATTCACTTCTCTGGAAGCAGAGAAAGTTCGGCTCCAGAAGGAGGTTAAATCTTCCTCCTCGAAGTTAGATGGTGCGGTCAAGATAGCTGCCGAGGCCCGCCAAGAAGTCGACTCCTTGAAGGAGGAGCTGGGCAAGCTGAAAGAGAAGTTGAGGGAGGAAGAGGCGACCAGGCTAGCTGCCGAAGCTCGGGCGGCTGAAAAGGATGAACTCCTTCGCCAATCTTCCTTGGCTTTACTTGGTAATCTCTTTTGTGCTCCTCTGTCAATTATCGCACTTATGGGCTCAGCCTTTTATCAATGATCTCTTCTCATTCTGCAGAAGCCGCCAACATTCCTGCCGACGCCTTGGACAAAATTCCAAACAACTCTCCGTCCAACGGCTTGTCGATGACTCTTGCTTCCCATCAGCTCACACGGGAGCTTCTTGAAGGGAAAGGGTGCCATGGCACGGATACACTCGATGATCTTCCCCAAGATCAGTCAAGACAAAACTCTGGGGCAGTTGATCGATGCCTTCGCGATTGATACCAAGGAGGTTATCGAGGTATTCAAACGCACTTCGCGTACCTATGGCGCCGTCCTTGCCTTCCAACTTATGATGGGTCACGGCTTTAAGGCCGATATTGAAGAAATGTCTAAGGAGCTGCCGAAGGAGGAGGATGGGCGGTTGGTCGATTTGAGCACCTTCAAAGCGTCAGCCGTTAGATGTGCACGCCAGCTTCTTGAGTTGGTTTCATCAAGGAAGACGTCGGCAGGCCCTAGCTTATCGACCCAGACTCAGGCGCTCTGATCTTTTGTAGCAAACTTTTCTTTAATTGGATGTGAAACACTGTCTTGCTTGGATAACCTTCGGTTGTAATAAACTCTGTGCTAGCAATGTTGCTAGCACACTCTTTGTTATAATATTGTCACTTGCATTCTCCCGATGGGAGTATCTTCCGATGTTTCAAGGAATCGGTCTGTCATGCTTTTTGACGCTGTTTCTTGCAGGTGTTCCCCGTGCCTGCATCTGTCGAAGATTCTTCGGGTGCTCTTTCTGAAGATGATCGGATCCAACGTATGAAGGATCGGATCACACAGTTGGAGAAGGATCTGCGCAGCACCTACGCCTTGGCTGCTATCATCAAGAAGAAGGGAGAAATTGCAGCTGATGTAGAGCACTACACCCTTACTGAACTTCATAAAGCCACCGAAAGTTTAAACTGTAAGTCCCCTGACCCTTGTATTCATTACTCTTCCACCAGAAATGTACTGCCTGATCTTTTATTGATCGCTCTGTCAGTCATATCTCTAAATCGTGCGGAGGAGAACAAGCGGATTCACGAGCGTGTACACGCGCTGACCCAGTTGTCGGCAGCCGAAGAAATTTTCTGGCGGGAGCAGTCGAAGGCGTCGGCTGTTGCACAGTTTTAGGATCGGGTCCAACAGGTTCACCATTTCTTTGACAAGTGCTACAAAGCCATGAGGGTAGTTTGGAGGACAATGTTTCCCTTGAACAGAGTTCCCCCCACACTATTAACTATGATGTCGGAGTTTGGGAATACCAAGAAGATTCGGGACTTGGTGCGAGCTCAGGTCTTTGCAGGGGCCAGGTTTATGCTTGCTCTTGTACTTGCGCGTTATCCTTCAGCGAATTTACTGTCCATTGCCAATGCAACTGGTGACTTGGAGATGCTGTATCCGAAGGTGTTGCTACCTGCCAATATGATTGTCGACAAGCTGGAGAAGGATTCGAAGGCACCTGAAGAAAAAGACACTCCGCAAGGGTGATTTCAGGAATTAAGGTTGTTTGTATAGATGTTTTGACTACTTGATCCAAGTGTTAGGATCGTTTATTATTTGGTAGATACATGTATATGTATTTTTACCATGTTGATGCCGTTGGCAAATTTTGAAGGAGCAAATCTTAATTGCTCGTTTAGTCGTATGTGTATTCGTTGGTCAGCAAATCTTTTGAGTGATCAGCTCGTGTTGCGGGTTTTGCTAATCCCGTTGTATGCGCAACTTTGCCTTCAACCGATGTATGCTTCGACAGCCATTCCCGAATTATTCGGGTGTAATGACTGCCGGTGAACCCGTTGTTCCTTGATATTTCCGTAAGCAAAATATCGAACGTGGGTTGTGTTGATGTGTACTTCCGGACTCTTGCTATTTACGGCGCTCGTAGAGGCATCTATAGCAGAGGGAAGGGTTAATGTCCTTGTTTATTTTGCATCCTGTAGCACTCGTAGAGGCATTTTTCGGAGCACGATCCTTTGCCGCGTACTGTGTTGGACCATCGTTTGCCAAGGTTTACAAAGATGCGGTTTAGGTGCTCCGGTCAACTGCAAAGCTTTTCAAGGAATCGAAACTTGAGTTCTTATTAATAAAAAGGGATTTCTATTTCCGTGCCCATGGTTCCTTAGTTGTGCTTAGTTTTCCCCAGCCTCTTAACTTTTCCTCAGTTTTCTCCTCCCTCTAGTTTGAAACCCCTCGGACGGGAGGGTTGCCGTCAGGTCGAGGCCTTACTGCTACGTTAATATGACGGGTGGGGCTGCACGATCGATGGGGCTGCACAGAGGGCAGTTCCTCTCGACCGTCTCGTGCCGACGGGTAGCCATCCATTTGCCGCTCGACGCGTGGGCCGTTTTATTTCGATTGTATACGCGGTGCTGCCAATGACAAATGGGGCCGCTCTATAGGGCTGCCACAACCAATGACCAGGGGGTCGTCTATTTTCCAAGAAAATACATATATAACCGCTCTGTGTGGTCAGCCAGCCAATGACCGGTGGGGTCGTCTATTTTTTAGGAAAAGACATATATTACCGCTCTGTGGGGCTGCCGCAGCCAATGACCAAGTGGGGTCTTCTATTTATTTAGAGAAAATTATATATTCCCGCTCTGTGGGGCCTCCGCAGCCAATGACCGCTGGGGTCGTCTATTTATTTAGAGAATATTATATAGAGCCGCTCTGTGGTGCCGCTGACCAATGGCAGGTGACTATTTTCGCAGCTTAATCTAAAGTGAATCTTATGCTAAACATGGTGCTTCCCGACGGTGACCTAGCAGTGGCGGCGAGCATAGCCGTTCTGACCATGCCGATATCGGCATCGTTTGGAGGCTGTGGTGCTCGAATCATGGTGGAAATTGCGATATAATTTTTTAAATGCATAATATATAGCTAGATCTCTAAATCGATGCATATGAAGCTACATATATATTCTTGGTCATAATTCCCTTATCTAAAGGGGATGGATGCATGGCTTCACGTCGTCGTCGCTTTCATCGTCAGTATCTTCGTCGTCCGAGTAGTAGTACATGTAATATTAATAGAGTCCATTTATTGCCTAATTCTTTCATGGAAAAATTTAGGTGGAATTTTCATGCAAGATATTAGTTATTAGCTCCGCCACTGATATTATGCAATAGTAACATAGTCTGGAAACGAAACGGAGGGCGAAATACATGTTAGCCCCCATAATTAATCACATGCATCCATATGTGGGAACCGGAAGTAGAGATTGGAAGGACTACACGTGGAAGATCTCTGAAGCGGCCTTGCACGGAGAATTTGGGCTAGTTTGCCCGTGTATCTTTAATTGTAGTAGGTTATATCTTAGATCAAGATTTAGAGTTTGTATCGCACACGGTGGGATATTCCCACGTTAGAAAGTCCGCTGGACTATAAATATGTATCTAGGGTTTATGGAATAAACAACACAACGTTCACCCCAAAAACAAACCAATCTCGGCGCATCGCCAACTCCTTCGTCTCGAGGGTTTCAATCAGGTAAGCGACATGCTGCCTAGATCGCATCTTGCGATCTAGCAGCATAAGCTCCACGTTGTTCATGCGTTCCGTACTGAAGCGTTTTTGATGGCGAGCAACGTAGTTATCATAGATGTGTTAGGGTTAGCATAGTTCTTCGTATAACATGCTTACGTAGTGCAACCCTTGCATGTCTAGCCGCCCTCACGCCTCATCTCAGGCGTGGGGCGGCACCCTGCTTGTTCATCATCTAGTAGATCTGATCCGTTACGATTGCTCCTTGTTTTGCAAGGATTAGTTTAATATCTGCAATAGTTAGGCCTTACAAAGGGGGAGGATCCAGTGGCATGTAGGGTGGCGTTCGCAAGTCCTAAACAGGATGTTCCGCGGATCAACATCATTGTTGGTTCTTTGGCCTTGTTTAGGATCGGCTTATGAGCACCGTGCGTGGCCGCGAGGCCCAACCTGGAGTAGGATGATCCGATTATGCGGTGAAAACCCTAAATCGTCGTAGATCTAATTAGCTTCATCTTGATCAAGCAGGATCACCAAGTATTCGTGCACCCCGTACGGATCATGGGTGGATCGCTCTTTGAGCCGATTCACAGATAACCTGAGAGCCGATCGAGGCTCGTATTTAATGTTTACGTGTATGCCATGCAGGAACTAAGCGAGCATCCCCATCACCTTCCCGACCAGGTATAGGTCAGGTGGCACGCTCTGCACTTCGCATCGCCGTGTGACCGAAGAGCATTGCGGGCCGTCACTCGGAGGGGTCTCAGCCAGCCGCAGCTCTAGGCTCTTCCCGGCTCTACCGTGCTGACAGGCCGCCCGCCGGTGGGTTTTGGCGATCAACACATTCTGGCACGCCCCGTGGGACAATCATCTACATCAACCACATCGCCATCTACATCTGAGATGGCGACGGACGCACGCCAGTCACCTACGAGGAGCTGCCTGCTGAGCTCAAGAAGAAACATGACGAGATCAAGGCCACCCTCGAAGCCGACCTCATCGGCTCTTTTCGCAGAACCCGTACCTATGGCGTCAGATGGAAGGGATTCTCACCACAAGGTGCACTCGATGGGATAGATCTCCGCCCCGTCGAGGAACGCACCAGGGCCCTACGGCAGGAGATCAACTACTTGGTGGCTCACTCGCTACACCGCCACTCTGAAAACTTGGTCAACGTGTTGGAGCGTCTCGCTCTGCGCGTGATCCAGGAGATCATGAGCCACCAGTACTCGCCGTCAGGACCAGCTCTCGGGACGCACCAAGGAGAGTTGCCACTCCAGCCCGTCCACCGCTGCCATATGCGTTGGCACCACCAAGTGCCGGCTACACCGGCATTCGCCGTCTACAAGATCGGTGGTGACCCTAGTGACTACAGTTCTTGGCTGAGGCGCCTAAGGAGATCCCTCAAGGATACGCGTGCACGTATGTGCGATTGTGGCAACTGGGCACTCAAACCAGGCCACAACGTCGTGGACCCGGCGTAGACAGGAGGGACGTCACGACAGAGCTTGAGAAGCGACGTGGCTAACTAAGTACGCCACCCCGACGAAACTCCGAGCCCAGCTCCCGCAGTTGGCTCAGAGCTGGAAAAGCAAACATGGCTGGCTAAGTACGCCACCCCGGCGAATCTTCGAGTGCATCTCCCGCAGCCCAACGACGATGATCAGACCGCACTGAGAGACCAGTTCGCATTATGCCGAAAAGGAGGGCAATTCCAAGCCGTACCCCGACGAGTACGAGATGATCCCGCTGCCACCTAAATATCGGCTCCCCGACTTCTCCAAATTCAGTGGATCAGATGGCTCCAGCTCCATCGAGCACATGGCCGATATTTGGCGCAACTAGGACCGGCTTCAGTGTCGGATCAGCTACGTGTGAGGCTCTTTTCACAGTCCCTCACAGGATCGGCTTTTGGATGGTATACCTCTTTGCCGCAAACTCCATCCAGTCTTGGAAGCAATTGGAAGAACAGTTCCATATGCAATATCATTCAGAAGCTTCCGAGTCTAGCATTGCCGATCTAGCACAACTACGTCAGAAGCGCGGAGAAACGGTGACAGAGTACATCCAGCGCTTCAGGATCTTAGGAACCGATGTTATTCGGTTCGTATAACTGAAAAGGAAGCAGTCGAGTTGGCAGTAGCTGGCCTTGCAACACAGCTCAAGGACATGGCCTCCCAAGCAGATATCCTCGCCGGCGCACATGGTTCAGAAACTATCAGCATATGAACAGCGCCACCCGGACTGTACCAAGACAAGTTCAAGCGTGCGGTAGTCCTGGTCGATACAGAGGAAGATGAAGTGCCTGCGGGAGACCAAGAAGTAGCAGTGCCTGAGTGGACTCGGGGAGGAACCCCGTGTCCTGCAAATGGGTAAAGCCACCAGGGCCGCCCAGGGGATTTGATTTTGACGTGACCAAGACTGAACAAATCTTCGACCTCCTGCTCAAGGAGAAACAGTTGACGATTCCTGAAGGTCTCAAGTTCCCCACGGCGCAAGAGCTAAACGGAAAGCCGTACTGCAAATTCCACAACTCGCTCTCCCATGCCACCAACGACTGCAGGGTGTGGCGTCAGCACATCCAAGCGGCGATAGAGAAGGGCGTTTAATTTTCAACCAGTACGCCATGAAGGTAGACACCCAGCCCTTCCCCGCCGTTAACATGGTAGAAGTCATCTACCCCGAGGGCTGCCAGCCAGGTCCCACGTTCAGCATCAACATGGTAGGACCTGGGAACCACTCCGGCAAAGATGGAGATGAGGGCAGCTGCTCTCATAGCAAGGATACAGAGGAGGCCGCTCCACGCGATCGGCTCCATCATGATGGCAAGCGCTACGTCACAGAGGGAGAAGTGAAGAACATAAGATATCAACGACCTCTCTCTGATCACCTCCTCAACAAATATGTGAGACAGTATGACCAACGCCGACGGTCCAACTATGATGATGAAGGAGATCGTCTGGCTAGAGAAGCCAGAAGACATCGTCGGCAGGATCGCGATGAGGAGGAGCACGAGCGCCGTGCCACGGACACATCAAGGGAGCAAGATGACAACGCACACTGGGACTGCCCCTTCTTCAGACACTGCTGGGATTCAGAATGAGCCGATTGCCCACAATCGGCAATTGCCCGGAATGCAACAAGAAGAAGAAGGAGGCAGCCAACGTGTCCGTGTTTGAGCGCTTAGGGCCTCTCCCACCACCAAGCAAACGTGCTGAGTCACTTCGTTGGGCAGATCTTGAGGATTCCGAAGACGAAGGACTAGAAGAAGAAGAAGACGTGCCACCGTCCGAGGTGGTGCCCGACGGACTCAGCCGTTCACAAAAACGCAGGGTTCAGCGGTTGCGCGGCCTGGAGGAAGCCGAAGGTTATACCTGCATACGCTAAGGAAGGCACGGCCCTGATCTGGCCGCAAAGGTTCAGCGAGCCCTGGATGAAGAGGGTCGTCCACGAAGAATGGAGTGGCGTCCCAAGCAAAGAAAGCCGATGATGAAACATCGGCTGGCACAAACATGGTGCTTGTCTTGCCGACGGAGCTTAGTGTTCCACGATTATACGATGCACTTAAGGTGGACGACAGCAGGCGCGTCAAGTCAGTTTTATCCAGCCTAACCGAGTAGCAAGATTAAACCAATGAGCAAACCGTGCGAGGCTGATCCTTGTGATCGGCCCCAAAAGTTTATGGAGGGACATTACAAAACCTTCATCGAACGAGCAAGGTGGAGGCCGATTCCAGCAATCGGCCAAAATTATCTTCTGCACATATTCTGTTTGTGGTCAGCAACGATCTACTGGGCAGCGGCCACGTCGGCAGATGAAAGTCAGCATAAGTCTTTGCGAAGCCGACGTGCAAGTACAGTGCCCTGACTAACCAAGAAAGCCGATATCTGCAGTCATTCAGCAGATTCGGCTCGGGGGGCATATAGTCAGATGAACATATGCAGATAAACATGTGCAGACATGCGTGCAGTGGAACATTGGGGGCCGGTTAAGGAAAAATCGGCCAAATAAAAAAAATTTCAGAAGCAAAGCCGATGCGCAGCCATCGACTTTAGTACAGTTGCACAGGACCAAGACCTACTGGCTATGTGCTCAAGGGTTTACATCAACGTCGATGTTCAGTAGAAAGAAAGCTGATCAACGACTTATGCATCCTCGCCGGTATTCTTGCCTTGATGAAAGCTCGGGGGGCAGCTCGCCCTGGAAGTTCTTCAGAGAGCCGATTTTGATGGAATCGGCTGATTCTGCGTTACGATTCGGAGGCTGATGGTGACACATGTGGTTGGCTCACGATTGTCCTCGCCTTGATGAAGACTCGGGGGGCAACGGACTACATGAAGATTTGGTTCTTTAGAAACCAATTGGAGTTGCATCGGTTGATCCTGCGTCGTGATCCTCTCTGGAAGCAGTTCTGGTCGCGAAAGAAGATTGCTGAAGCTATGGAGAGGAATCAGGAAGGGAGGCCGTCGGCTTGTACAGGTTTTGGACTGTCCTGTCGCTGCAAAGGGATTGGATTCTCAAAATAGCCGATGAGTGGTCATCGGCTAAGGGATTGCGAAGAAAATATGGTCAGATACCAAATCGCAGCCTGAAATTGAGAAGTTCTCGGCCTACGAGCTAATCGACATGAGAATCCAGCTTCATGGGCGTCCAAAAGAAGAAAAAATCGATACTTTGCTATCGGTCTTGATATGACAGGCGGAAGGAATGAAATTGGGGCAATTGAAGGATGAATCAAAAGAACAATTTCATTAATTCAGAGGAGCGGCTTTACAAGAAAGAGCCGATGGCTCTCAAAAGAGGGATCTAGTGCCTAGCGCACTGCTACTACTAGTCCTATTCTACTAGCCGTCGCTGTCCTCGTCGTCACCGCCGTCGATGTCGTCGGCGCTGCTCCCGGGGAGCTCCTCGTCGCTGCTACCCCAGCCCATGGCCGGAGCCTCTTCCTCCTCGTCATCATCATCGTCCTCGCTGTCCGCCCAGGAGCGGAAGCGCTTGGTTGGCGGGTACCCGGCGGAAGAGGAAGATTCATCTTCCTCCTCTCTTCTTCTTCTTCGTCGTCATCTTCATCCTCGCTGTCCGCCCACATGCGGGAGCGCTTCTTCAGCGGGAGCTTGGCGGAGGGGAAGGTCTTGGCCTTCGCTACTTCTCCTTCTTTCTTCTCATCATCGGAGGGGAGGGGGTCCACTTCGGAAGAAGGTTTGTCCTCGTTCTTCTTTGGCGAGAATGGGGGGAAGAGGTTTGAGAAGGAGGAGGAAGAGGAAGACATTGCTGAGGGAGAAGAGGGTTTTTTGGGTGCCGATGGCTGGAACAGAGGAAGGGGATGAAGAAAGCTAATCGATCGGCACAGTTAAATAATGAGGAGCCTGGTGGAAATTTACTGTCATTACAGTTTCCAAGGAGATGACGCCAGAGCTATCGAATTTTGCAGAGAAGCTGAGAAGACAGGGCATGATGATAACGGATATTGCAACAGCTCTGCTCTGCCACGACATGACCCGACGGAGGAACGCTTAATGATTTTGGAAAAATTATTTCCAAAACCAGGGGGGCATGTGTTATCACCAGATTTTGGACAAATCCAGAGGTGGGCCGTAAGAGAGATGGGCTTAGAGGACTACACGTGGAAGATCTCTGAAGCGGCCTTGCACGGAGAATTTGGGCTAGTTTGCCCGTGTATCTTTAATTGTAGTAGGTTATATCTTAGATCAAGATTTAGAGTTTGTATCGCACACGGTGGGATATTCCCACGTTAGAAAGTCCGCTGGACTATAAATATGTATCTAGGGTTTATGGAATAAACAACACAACGTTCACCCCAAAACAAACCAATCTCGGCGCATCGCCAACTCCTTCGTCTCGAGGGTTTCAATCAGGTAAGCGAATGCTGCCCAGATCGCATCTTGCGATCTAGGCAGCACAAGCTCCACGTTGTTCATGCGTTGCCCGTACTGAAGCGCCTTTGATGGCGGGCAACGTAGTTATCATAGATGTGTTAGGGTTAGCATAGTTCTTCGTATAACATGCTTACGTAGTGCAACCCTTGCATGTCTAGCCGCCCTCACGCCTATCTCAGGCGTGGGGGCGGCACCCTGCTTGTTCATCATCTAGTAGATCTGATCCGTTACGATTGCTCCTTGTTTTGCAAGGATTAGTTTAATATCTGCAATAGTTAGGCCTTACAAAGGGGGGAGGATCCAGTGGCATGTAGGGTGGCGTTCGCAAGTCCTAAACAGGATGTTCCGCGGATCAACATCATTGTTGGTTCTTTGGCCTTGTTTAGGATCGGCTTATGAGCACCGTGCGTGGCCGCGAGGCCCAACCCGGAGTAGGATGATCCGATTATGCGGTGAAAACCCTAAATCGTCGTAGATCTAATTAGCTTCATCTTGATCAAGCAGGATCACCAAGTATTCGTGCACCCCGTACGGATCATGGGTGGATCGGCTCTTTGAGCCGATTCACAGGATAACCTGAGAGCCGATCGAGGCTCGTATTTAATGTTTACGTGTATGCCATGCAGGAACTAAGCGAGGCATCCCCATCACCTTCCTGACCAGGTATAGGTCAGGTGGCACGCCCTGCACTTCGCATCGCCGCGTGTGACCAGAAGAGCATTGCGGGCCGCCGCTCGGAGGGTCTCAGCCAGCCGCAGCTCTAGGCTCTTCCCGGCTCTACCGTGTTGACAGGCCGCTGCCCGCCGGTGGGTTTTGGCGATCAACAAATACATGTAGCCCCCATAATTAATCACATGCATCATATATGTGGGAACGCGGACGTACCTTCTTGACCAAAGGATCTTCATAGACGACGATGAAGAACTCCTCTATGATCAATGGCAGTGTTGACGGTGGTGGTGGCAATGATGATAATCCACGTGGAAGCCATGGCAATGGATCAAGTGTATGTGAACGAAGAAGAGAGAGGCAGAACCTATTGACACAAGGGATGGCCGTTGTGGGTGTTTATAAGGGAGAGATGACCGTTGTAGGGGTTTACACAATAAATTAAGGAGGAGGTGACCGTTGTGGCCTTGTGGGGGTTTACACAATAAATTAAGGCTAGTCATAGTGCATAGTATCATATTGTTGTATCATGCATATGGTATTTGCCTATGATACTATCACTATAGTGGGTGGTATTATAGGGTAATATCATAATCTTCTAAATTTATTGTTTTGTAGAATCTCAATACAAAATGTGTGTACAAGATCTATTTAGATACTAGCACTATGGCCAGCCTAAGGAGGACATGATCGTTGTGGGGGTAGTCATCTAGGTTTTGTGTTTAGTCAAACTTCCCTTTAAACTTTGACCACATATATAGGAAAAAGTAGTAGCATTTATGACACTAATTTAGTATCCCGAGATCCCTTCAAATGGTAATTCATGATAGTTTATCATTTTACCGTAATGGCTACAAGAAATGGGTGATTGTTCATCATTTTACCGTGAAAAGTAATGCCTAAAAGAAATGGTAATTCATGATAGTTTATCATTTTACCGTAATGGCTACAAGAAATGGGTGATTGTTCATCATTTTACCGTGAAAAGTAATTGTTGGGGGGATAACCCCGGTATGCCAAAGGCATGCCAAACCGGATGGTTTGAGCCATCGAGATACCGGTTTAATATTCTTACCGGAACACAAAGGTAAGAGTTTGGCTAAGTGAAGCTAAGCCGGTATCCCCAAGAGGGGTATACCGGAACCTGGTAAAGAAGATACCGGAAGGAAGGGCCTGTCGGCAGGACTGGTCAAAGATTCTCTTCGGAGCTAGAAGACAAGGATGAGCTAAGCAAAGTGGCTTTAATCAGAGCCCTGGCGCCAAAGAGAGAGTGACGAAAGAAGCCGGAGGACGTCAGCGTCTGATTAAAGAAGACCCCGGCGTCATCTATGATTAAAGTAGCTTTGTAAAGTAGTTTGTCCAGTCAAAGATGCCTTAGGGTTTCTTGCTCTGTAAGCCACCCTCTCCCCTATATAAGGAGAGGGGGCACTGCCTCATACGGGCGCGGGTTGACAGAGGAGATTAGACGATAGAACTTGTACCCAAGCACCTGTAATCATGTTGAGTTCAATGAAGCTAGCGATCTAGTAAAGAGTTCTTCCTCTTGTCTCTCTTCTTGCATACCGGCCTTTGGTTGTGTTCTTGAGGAAAGCATCCGGAAGTTCATCCCATCTAGTCGCAAACCCTCCCCGAATCCTCTAGCGCCCATTCGGCCCCAACTTAAGCCATCCCATGGCATCCGGTCGTTCGCCACGACGACGTTGGCGCCCACCGTGGGGCATGAAGTGGCGCTGTGGAGTTCACATTCGGGCGGGCATCCTCGACGTCGCCGGCCAGCGTACGGTCTCCGCGTGGTGCGAGCGCATCTCGCCATGGACTTCATCAACGACAACGCGGGCTGCTTCGCCAACGGCGGCATCTTCCCAAGAACGGCCGCATCATCGAGTTCGGCAGCCACCGCATCTACTTCGGCACCGTCCCTGTGCGCCTGCCTCTCGCCGGTACTGGTGGCGCCGGATCCGCCAAGGTGGCTACATGCTGGCCGTGCTCCAGGCAGCGTGGAGGTGATGATGGCAGGCGCGGTCGACGCCGGCAAAGAAGCTGCGGAAGAAGGCGCTGGGCGTGCGGTTTCGACCCGTGCGGCCAAGCCACCGCTGGAGCGAGGCGCAGGCGCAGCGGGAGCATCATCCGCGCCACCGGAGACACCGCTCCAAGCGGCGATGAACGTCCTCGCCACCCCCATCGCGCAGAACATTGACCCAGCCAGGCTCAGGCGGAGCTGGAGGTGCAGCGCCAGAAGATGCTCGAGAGCGGCAAAGACATCGCGGGCGCTAGCGAGCTGAACCTAACCCTACGTGAGTACAACGCTGCCCATGGCTTTGCTTCTGTTAGCGCTCATGCTGCTAGGCTACCGGAAAACCGGCTTAAGGCTCGCAATCTAGATCAGGATCTGCGCAAAGAAATTGCTGCCGGCAAAAGCACATCTGCATCTGTGAGCATTGTAGAGAAACCCAAGTACAGTAGCCTGGATAAAACAATAAAAGCTGCTAAAGCTGCCGTAGCACTCGTGACTCGCTTTCCGGACGCTCTGGCAAAACAACAAGAGCGTGTCCGGGAACTTCTTGAAACTATCGAGCAACAGCATGCTGAGCAGCTTGATAGGCTAAACAAGGCTGTGGCTTCAAAATCCGCACGTTCGACAAGGAATGCCGGTAGCAAGTCCCATGGGCAGGCTTCGTCCCCCCATCCGGACAGAAGAAGAGAAAAAGAGGTAAATGCGCAGCAGATGACTGTATGATCCGTTCTTGCCGGAAACAACAAGCCGGGCAATATGATGCCGGCAGAAAAGGCCAAGGGGCAAACAGAGGCTACGCCAAAGAGGCTATGCCGGAAACAATCATGCCGGTAGACAAGAAACCGGGCAAAATTATCGGGCTGCAAGGGCAGCGCGATGAGGAGGAAATAGATCCCCAGGGTATCGCAAGGGCCGCGTACCGGAATGTTATGATGAAGCTGATTCGCAAGACCGGCAGATACCAAATTGAGAGAACGCTTGGGAGATAGATACTTAATGAATGGGATGCAAGGCACCGCTGGATAGAGTGTACTTGTCGGAAATGATCGAGGAGGAAGGTCCCCTAGGTCCAAAGTGCTTTGGCCCAAGGATCATGAAAGAAAAACCACCAGTTCGCAACTTTATGTTGCCCCGTGACACAAAAACATATGATGGCACCACGAAGCCGGAAGATTGGCTCGCGGATTACGTGACCGCGGTATACGTCGCAGGCGGCGGAGGAACCGTAGCAGGAGGAGGAAATCGGCGATGGGCCGTGAGAATCATACCATCGTTTCTGGTTGGGCCGGCAAGAATCTGGCTAAACAACTTGCCGGCAGGAAGCATAAATGGCTGGCTGGATTTTGAGGAAGCCTTTGTGAGCAATTTCAGCAGCACTTACCAGAGGCCAAACAGGCCAGCAGCTCGCTCTGTGCATATAGCGCCAGAACGAAACAGCCGGGATTATCTGGCCCGGTGGAACACCACAAGGAACTCCTATGAAGGGGTAATCGAGGCACGGCCATTGCTTGGTTTAGCAGTGGGTGGAGAGGTTCACCGTTGTGGCAAAAGCTGCAGCGGAACATGCCGACAACGTTGGCAGAGATGATACGTGTGGCAGATAGCTATGCGTTGGGAGACCCAACGCAGCCGGCAGTACAACCTGAGCCGGAACAGCAGCGCCAAGAGCAACACCGGGATAACCGGAATAACAAAAGAACGGCATGGGTTCTATTGGCCCACTGCTTTGGAAAACGCTGAGGATTTGGTAAGGAAATGCAACGGGTGCCAGAAGTACGCCAAGCAAAATCATACCCCAGCGTCCGGTTTAAAAACAATACCGCTAACATGGCCATTTGCTGTTTGGTGCCTCGATATGGTTGGCCCATTCAAAACTGCAAGGAGCAGCATGACTCACATCTTGGTTATGGTTGATAAATTCACCAAGTGGCTAGAAGTGAAACCTATCGCAAAGTGTGATGGGCACACAGCGGTGAAGTTCTTGAAAGATGTCATTTTGCGGTATGGATACCCGCACAGCATCATCACTGACAATGGAACCAACTTTGCTCAAGGTGAGTTCAAAAGGTTTTGTGAGGACAACAACATCCGGTTGGATTTGTGCTCAGTGGCACACCCGCAAGGCAATGGCCAAGTAGAAAGAATGAATGCTTTGGTACTTTCCGGTATCAAACCAAGGCTCATTGAAGCAGTAGAAAAGTCACCGGGGTGTTGGCTTGATGAGCTACCATCAGTGCTATGGAGCATAAGAACAACTCCAAACCGGTCCACCGGGTATACTCCATTCTTCATGGTATACGGAGCAGAAGCGGTCATACCAACTGACATCATTCATGATTCACCAAGGGTACAGCTCTATACCGAGCAAGAGGTCAAAGAGGCCAGAGAAAATGATGTGGACTTGCTAGAAGAAGCGAGAGAGTTGGCTTTGGCAAGAACAGCCATTTACCAGCAAAACCTCAGACGCTATCATAGCCGGAAGGTTAACCCGAGAGTTTTCCGGGAAGGAGATCTGGTGCTACGCCTAGTGCAGCGCACTGAAGGCCGGCATAAGCTCTCACCACCATGGGAAGGTCCCTTCATTGTGAGCAAAGTGCTTCACAATGATGCATACTACTTGATCGATGCACAGGAGTGGAAAAAAGGAAAGGCGGACAAGTCCGGAGAGGAGAGCAAGCGTCCATGGAACGTAGCTGTTGCGTCCTTTCTACTCTTAAAGTTGTGGAGTAAGAACTTCCTTTTTGTACCTTATATGCTATGAATAAAAAGATGTCGGAACCTCGAATGAATCTCGGGGACTACCCCAACCTAAGTTGCATGCAACCTGTTTATTTTTTCAGTTCACCGGTTGTTAGTGAACATTTTTTTTTCCTTTAGTAGCGTGCTAAACCTACCGGAGTCTTCGACTCTGCTGCTGTCTGCAAACCGGCTTCATGGCAAGCAAGATAAACCGGTAGTAACTAAGCACGCGAACCGCGAAAAGAGAGAGTGGGAACAAACAATCCGGAAAATTTAACTAACCCCGGTCAAACCGGTTTTTTGCAAAATTTCGAAGTTATTTCTAAGTTCAAAAAATGCTCGTTTGGTGAAAGAACCTTGTGCTCATACGCCAAAGAACGCCCAGAGAAGGCAGGCAGAGCCAAGGCAAAAGAACCAAGTGTGCATCGAATTGGATGCGAAAACAATTTGGAAATCTTTGCAGTGCAGGATAAAAGCAAAACCAAAAGCAAATGTGCTAAGGCAAACTTAAGATAATTAACTACCGGCATAATTTACCGGCATAAACTGTTATGCAGCAACCAAAAGCAAAATTAGAGTTTTACATCATAAACCCCGGCATACCGGGGTAGAATTTAACGAGACATTGTTTTGAGATAAACAGGACCAAAAGACATATCACAGGTAAACTTTCAAGCAGTAAATGATCAGGCAGCGGGGGCTTCCGGAGGAGCATCGCCAGCACCGGCATCACCCAGAGGCTCCTCCTCGTCGAGATAGTCTTGGACGTCAGGAGGGAGAGGGATGAAGGTGCGCATATCGGCGCATTCGCGATGGTACGCGCGATCCTGCCGCTTAGCGGTGAGGATCGGGTCCAAATCGGTTTCCGCGCCTTCGCGCACCCGGTGAGGGTGTCCAAGTTCAGCTCTCAGATACCACGAACAGTGCGACGCGGAGTGTAGAGTCTGCCTCCAGCGCGGGCAGCGGAGCACTGCCACTCACGGATCCTCCCGCCGGCACCCTGAGGCGGTCGCGATCAGCGAGAAAGTATCCGGCACCTCCTCGCCAGTTACGAGTCCTGAAGAGCTGGGTAGCTACATCAGGAATATCAGAGAGGTTACGATCTATGGCGCGCATGTGAGACACCCGCGCGTTCAGCGCAAACTGCATGGTCATAGGGGGTCCACGGCACGCCAAGATTCTCTCTGGGCCTGGGCAACGCGGTGCTCATCAACCCTCTTGATGGCAAACCTCTAAGAGTCTGGGAAGAGGCCTGTGCAAAGAAAAAAAAGAGGCTAAGAAAAGGCATCCGGAAGAAAATGCAACCGGAAAGAAAGATAACGGAAAGAAAATGCAATCGAAAGAAAAAAGCTTATAAGCAGAAATCGGAAAAGGGGAAAGGAAGAAACTTACGGTAGGCATGTGCATCAGTTTGCACGATCAGCCGGTCGTATTCTTCTCGCTCCACCTCGAGCCGCGCGACCTTCTCCTCGGCAGCTTCTGCACCTTGGCCAGCTCCTCCAGCTCAGCCCGCAACACCGTGTTGGAGTTGCCCGGCATCTTCAAGAGCCTCATGCATCTTGACATCAGCTTCAGCAGCTTTGAGTCTTAGCATGGTCCGGGCCCAGCTGGATGAACCGGGACTTGAGCTCCCGATAGCTGGTCTTTAGCGCTCAGCTCCTCCCCGATGTCCGGATGAGCTGGTCCTTCTCCCCTGAACCCGGAAAAGAAGGTGTTAACAAAGTTGTACTACTAAGATGAAAAGAAAAGCAAGCCAACAGGAAAGAGGGAAAGTTGTACGTTGGGCGGCGGCGAGCTGCTCCTTGAGAGCCTCAATGGAAGCTTCCGGGATCACTGTTCAACGAAAATCATGAGTGTTAGGAGGAAAAAAGGTTTCCGGTAAAAAGATGCCGACGGTACAAAAACTTACCTTGGCACTTATCATGTGCCTCAGCGAGGTCCCGATGCTCCCATAGAAGCTCCTCAAAGAGGACCTTCCGAGCGTCAGCCGTGAGCTGTTCAAGAAAAAGAGATTAGTTAAAGTTTTGCGCTAAGAACAGGTTCTTAACCCGAAACTCTGGCAGTGCTAGTTTCGCGCGTTTTTAAGCTAAGTTTTGCGCTAAGAACAAGGTTCTTAACCCGAAACTCGGGGACTGGCAGTGCCGGTTTCACGAAAAGCTAAGTTTTGCGCTAAGAACAAGGTTCTTAACCCGAAACTCGGGGACTGGCAGTGCTAGTTTCGCGCGTTTTTAAGCTAAGTTTTGCGCTAAGAACAAGGTTCTTAACCCGAAACTCGGGGGCTGGCAATGCCGGTTTCACGCTAAGTTTTTAAGTTAAAGTTTTGTGCTAAGAGCTGCCCTCTCACCACAAAACTCGGGGACTGGGAAGATAGACAAGACTCAATAGAAAAAGAGAAACCGGCATGAAGTTAAGGGAAACTTAGAAAAAATCCGGAAGTAAGGAAACCGGCGAAAATTGAAAAGAGTTGCTGGAAACTCACCCTCAGATTGTTCGTGGAGTCAAACCACGCATTGTCGAGCTCTTTCACGGCTCGGCGGAGGCGCATGAAATGCTCCTCGGAAGATCGGTCCCCGGCAGGGTCTGGCGCCGGCTGCCTGTCCTTGCCCACGCCGCGGGTCGCCGGGGTCACATCCGCGGCGTTCCATTGCATAGGGCAGCAGATGCCCTAGCTCCCGGCCCCCGCGCGGAACTCGTTGGATGCGGCCGGGCCGTGGCCTTCGCTAGCAGCACTGCGGCCTGGAGACATGCAGCACCAAGGGCTGCTGTCCACCGGAAGGGGCCTTGGAGGCCGTCGCCTTCCCCTTGACTAGCTTGGAGAGCTTGGGCGGCGGCGCAGTTGGAGCAGCCCCGGCAGGTTTGGGGCGAGGCGCATCCGTGGCGGCGTTGGAGTGGTTCTTGGAGAAGGGGGTGCGCTAGGGGCACCACCCAAGTTGGAACTTTCCGGCACGGAAGTTTCCGGCGCGAAGTTGTCTTTTCAAGGACGGAGGAACCAAAGGTTCCGCCCGCCCGGCAGCTTCTTCCGGCGCCGATGTTGCCGGCGCCGTATCCTGTTCCTCTGAGGGAGGGAAAATCCTCCTTCGTGCGGTGTGTTCTCGCGGTGTAGGGGACGCACGCCCCGAATTTGTTGTGCCCCCGCAGGGGAGGCAGAGGTTAGCGGCACCCGATGGTGCCGGGCTTGAGCGAGGAGGAGGGGTTGAGGTCCTTGCGGAACCTTCGAGCCCGCTGGCCTTGAGCCGCTTGAGCGCAGGGCTGAGAAAAAGAAAGAAAAACAGTTGGAAAAAAGAAACCGGAAAAAGAACTTGGCAAAAGAGGCAAGCAAGAAAACAAGAAACTTACCCGGAAGCAGTCGGCATCTGCTTGCGCCCGTAGCGCCGCATGCCCACTTCCTTCTCCCCCAAAGGCTCCGTCCGGAAGCGCTTAGAGGGAGGGGCCTGGCTGGAACCGGCGTCAGATGCCGGCGCCTTGTGTTCTGGCCCTGGGCCATGAGCTTGTCAACAAACTCATGACCGGCCTCGGCGCGCAACGGCGGCGCGTGCTCGTGGATCTATGAGTTAAAGATAGCTAAGAAAAGATTCGCAAGAAAGCGATAATGAGAGAAGTATAAGAAACCGGAAAAGAAAGTACCTCGAGCACAGTCAGGTCATCGGAGGACCCGGTTGGCTTCGGTGGAGACCGGCCAAGGCGCGCAGCCGGAGTCTTGCCCATCTTCAGATCCTTCCAACGGATGTAAGGATCCGGGTCGAAGGAATCAAGCGCGCGCTTCACGCAGATCCCACGCCGCTCTGCGTGAATGGTGGGGAAGCGGTCCTTGGCCTGAAACAAGAAAAAAGAAGGTTAACAAGAGCAAAAAGTTACCGGCAAACCGACCCCAATTGCGTAATCTCTTACTTCTTGGGTCGGAGGGTTAGTAGTGCTGAGGGGAAGGAAGCTCCATTCCCAGTCAAACGGCATGGCAGTTTGGCAGATCTGCCTAGCCTTGCGGACAACGTCCTTCTTGCTAAGGGGACGGCCTGTGATCTTGGTGGGATCGCCAGGACCGTACATCTCGCTCATCCTATGCTGCCGGCGCTTGAGAGGAAGCACCCGGCGCGAGATAAAAGTGCGGATGATATCATCCGAGCAGATGTTAGTCTCCTTCTTCAAAGTTGCCATGAAGCGCACCACCCGGTTGGTTTCGATGTGGTCCGTCTTCGGGTTGTAGCTCCAATTGGCTCTGCTGGGCGGCGCCGCGTTGAAGGGCGGCAGATCGATGAGGTTCGCGCGGCCGTTGTTCTTCACGTAGAAGAAAGTCCCTTGCCAGGCGCGGCAGGACTCGAGGCCGGAGAATTTGAAGAAAGTGCTCCCTTGGCGGGAGCCAACGATGCAAGAGCCGCACTGCATGGGCGGTTTGGGCTTAGGAATCTCTTTGCCCTGAACGGAATCAATCCGCAGAGCAAAGAAGCGGGCAAACGTCTCACCAGTGGGACGAATGCCAATATAGGCCTCCATGAAGGTGGCAAAACAGGAAAGGTAAAAAATGGCGTTGCCAGGGAGGTGATGAGGTTGGAGTCCATAGAAATTTAGGAACTCCCGGAAAAAAGGCGAAGCAGGAAGGCCGAAGCCACGCTCAAAATGAGCAAGGAAAACAACGTGTTCACCGGGCTGGAGCTCCGGTTCGATTTCGTCACCGGGAAGCCGGCAGGTTACTCCTTCCGGAATCCTGCGGGACCGGTATAGCCAATCGATCTCGTATTCGGTAACATTGGAGCCCATCCAGGCTCCACGAGTGATAGGGGAAGGCTCTACGCCGGAAGCTTGGCTAGAGCTACCGGATTCTAGGTGGCTACCGGATTCTTGGTGGCTACCGGATTCTTGCTGGCTGCCGGAATCGGTATCCATCGGATCTGAAGCCGTAGATCTATCGGAAGATTGTCTACGCCGGCTACCGGAGGAGGAATCAAAGGAAGAAGCAGAGGAAGATTCCTCACTAGACATTGGTTTGGAGGCGAAAAAACAGAAATCCCACAGTTGAACCCCGCGCGAAGATCTACGAGTAAGAAGAAAATCAAAGAAAAAGAGGAAATAAGAACACTGTCGACCCAAGATCTAGAAAACAAGCAAATGGCAAGCAAAGTGAGATTGGCACTAACCTCGAGCGGCGCAGTCGCTGGGGAAGACGTTCGCCGGAGCGGTCGCCGACGAGCACCGTCGACGGCGAAGCGGTGAAGGGCGCGAAGAAGAGAGAATGCGGCGGTCGCAACAGAGGCGCAGCGAAGGATTTCCGCACGGCGAGGTCCGGCGGAGAAGCAGCGCGAGTTCGCCGGGCAGCAAAGCTCGAGCGGATGACGGCGGACGGAGAACGGCGGAGGCACAGCGAGCGAAGAACACTATGCGCGAAGGATGGAGAATGCAAGAAGAGGAAGAAGAAGGGGCAGTTCTCCTTATAAAGAAGAGGGAGCGTGGGCCGAAAACCGTCGGGCCGCGGCGGTTCGCTTCGCGGGCCGCGACGGTTCGCACCACGGGCCGCCACGTGGCAAGGAGGTACACGCGAAAAAATAGGAGGACACACGGAGGCACACACAGATCCGAAGTGGCTAGTGGGATCCGCAGTGGTGCATTTAATGCACGCGCGGGAGTCGAAGCGAAATGACCATTGACACTGGCGCGCCGCTAACGTGTGCATGTCACCGACAGGCGCGGGCCCGAGATATTCTCGACTTCGCCGAGGAAAGAGTAAATGCGAATGATACCGGAGAAAAGAGATGCCGGGGAATACCTTGCAAAGAGAGAAAAGACAAATAAGGGCAAAGATGCCGGATCCAAGTTCAAAGCCGGAGAGATTAAACCGGTATCCTAAAAACATGAAAACCTGGCATGGTCTGTAGGATAGGATCCGCCAGACTATACCAGCTTCGGGGACTAATGTTGGGGATAACCCCCGGTATGCCAAAGGCATGCCAAACCGGATGGTTTGAGCCATCGAGATACCGGTTTAATATTCTTACCGGAACACGAAGGTAAGAGTTTAGCTAAGTGAAGCTAAGCCGGTATCCCCAAGAGGGGTATACCGGAATCTGGTAAAGAAGATACCGGAAGGAAGGGCCTGTCGGCAGGACTGGTCAAAGATTCTCTTCGGAGCTAGAAGACAAGGATGAGCTAAGCAAAGTGGCTTTAATCAGAGCCCTGGCGCCAAAGAGAGAGGTGACGCTGAAAGAAGCCGGAGGACGTCAGCGTTCCTGATTAAAGAAGACCCGGCGTCATCTATGATTAAAGTAGCTTTGTAAAGTAGTTTGTCCAGTCAAAGATGCCATTAGGGTTTCTTGCTCTGTAAGTCACCCTCTCCCCTATATAAGGAAAGGGGGCACTGCCTCATACAGGCGCGGGTTGACAGAGGAGATTAGACGATAGAACTTGTACCCAAGCACCTGTAATCATGTTGAGTTCAATGAAGCTAGCGATCTAGTAAAGAGTTCTTCCTCTTGTCTCTCTTCTTGCATACCGGCCTTTGGTTGTGTTCTTGAGGAAAGCATCCGGAAGTTCATCCCATCTAGTCGCAAACCCTCCCCCGAATCCTCTAGCGCCCATTCGGCCCCAACTTAAGCCATCCCATGGCATCTGCTCGTTCGCCACGACGACAGTAATGGCTAAAAGAAATGGTAATTCATGATAGTTTATCATTTTACCGTAATGGCTACAAGAAATCGGTGATTGTTCATCATTTTTTGTGTGCAAAGTAATGGCTACAAGAAATGGGTGATGGTGTATCATTTTTTGCGTGGAAAGTAATGGCTACAATAAATTGGTGATGGTGTATCATTTTTTGCGTGAAAAGTAATGGCTACAACAAATGGGTGATGGTGTATCATTTTTTGCGTGAAAAGTAATGGCTACAACAAATGGGTGATGGTGTATCATTTTTTGCGTGAAAAGTACAAATCGGTGATGGCTTATCATTTTTTGCGTGAAAATAATACCTAAAAGAGTTTATAATTTATCTCGTGAAAAATAATACAGAAAACCAAACTTTAGCGTACTGGGTAACCGCCCTTTAGCATACATAGAGGGTGGAAGCTAACCGCCGACAGAGAGAGAGAGGATGGTGGCCCCGACTAGAGAGAGATAGGGGTTATCCTGCCCGTTAAATCATACGATCAACGGTCGGCGGGCACGATCCGCGTGACATGGGCTAGACCAATCAGGGCAATGTTGGGCGTCTGTGAGAGTTTGTGAAGGGAGAGGGCAAAACTGAGTAATATCAAGAAACCAAGGGCAAGTGAGTAGTAAACAGACTAAGGGATTCAAATATGAGATTTAAAAAATGGAAAATGCATGTTTTGTACAATGAAACCCATCTTGGCCTACCTCAAACTATTTGCAATACAAATATACATGAGTGTGAAAATTATGGCCTCATTCAGACAAAGTATGTTTTGGGAAAAGCTGTTTTGGGTAGGGCTTATTGTGGAAAACCATGCACCTTCATAGCTACTAGGTGATTTGAGAAGTGGCAATTTGTGGTAAAACTTGATTTATCTATGATTTATCTATGATTTGAGAAGTGGCAACTTGTGGTAAAGACTCCATGAGTAAGTGCCACTCTTTTTCGTAATTTTTTGCACATTAAATAACTCATTTAACTGGTTAATCCTATTTGTTGACTCTCTGTTGACCAGCCACTCGAGGGTAAAACTGAGTATATTGCACTAGCCAGTATTAGCACCCAAGGGGAAAACTGAGCACACAAAAATGCTAGTATATGACTCGAGGGTATACCTGAGTATATCTAAATTTCCAAGGTTAGACTCGAGGACGCGTGTTGCGGTGCAGAAGTGGAAGACGTGCCATTGTTGACGCGTGTCGCGGTGCAAACGTGCACTAGTGGACGCGGGTCGCATTTAGGACGCGTAAGCCCCTCTCTCCCTCCCTCTGCACACAGTACGTCTCATTCTCGCTCACGCACGAAACCATGCCTCTCACGTCCCATCAACTTCTCCAAATCGAAGGAAAAACCCCAACCGCCGTACGAGCCCTGCCGGCGATGGAGAAGAAGAATGCGCCGGCGGCCATCGCCCCCGAGCCCGTCGCCTCCGAGCCCGTTGCATCCGAGCCCGTCGCATCTGAGCCCGTCGCATCCGAGTCCGTCGCCGTCGAGCCCGTCGCCTCTAAGCCCGTCGCCTCCAAGCCCGTCGCCGCCGAGCCCGTCGCCTCCAAGCCCGTCGCCGCCGAGCCCATCGCCGCCGAGCCCGGCGCCTCAGAGCCCGTCGCTGCCGAGCCCGTCGCCTCCGAGGGCGGCGCATCCAAGCGCGGCGCCTCGTGTGAGCCGGCCTCTCGTGGGTGAGACCACTTCACAAGATCGGCGAATGCTTACTGGCGAATGAGGAGTACGTGGACGCCTACTCTGCTATGAGGCAAGTCTGTAGAAATTGGCGCTCAGGTTTACCTGAGCCCGACGTGCACCTGCACGAATGGATCATGGTAGACCACGCCCTTCCACGCGCCGCTGAGTTCACCTTCCTCCAACTCGGCACATCCCGCTACGTCACCATAGATCTATCGGAAGTTCGTGCAAGGTTCAAATTCCTCCAAATTCCTCCATATCTATAGGGTTAATATATTCTTATTTTCAATCTTAGTGTTGAATGTTATCTTCATCAATATATTTTAGATACTACTTCGTCGGCTTTTGCCGTGGTGTCATCGTGCTTGCCCAGAAGAACCCGCCGCACAAGATACGGCTTCTGAACCCACTCACAAAGGCATCGAACACTATGTTTGAGGCGCAGATGCCATCTGTTTTTCTGAATTCAGTCGCTGTGATCAAATCCCCGACTATGGTCTTAGTTTGCTCACATTACCCGAACGAAATTAGTTGGGTCGATGAGAGCACTCCAACTAAGGATATATATGAAGATTGGGGAGATGGTAGTTTTTCGATGGAGAACCATAGTTTGCGTTGCATTACCCCGTTCAATGGTGAACTGTATGCAATAGCTGTGGACAATTTTGAGTCCGGAAGAATAGTGTGCACCAATGTACAGTTGCAGCAGCGCGCGAGCACTGTCAAGATGGAGACACTAATTTCATTTCCACAACTTGGAAATGACAAGTTCTATCTTGTGAAGTCGGATGGTGATCTGCTGCTTGTGTTGTTGGACAACATGCTTTTGGAGGACCAACCATTGGTGTACCGTGTGGACACTCAGAGCCGCTCTCTCCATCCGGTCAGTAACATTGGCAGTCATGCCTTCTTCGTGCATTATATCCGGTGTATCTCCATCGACACCACAGTGCACCCGACACTTCTACCTGGCTGCATCTACTACGCCGATTTGGGTTATATCAGAGAGTACATTCATGATACAAAGGCCTGGGATGAGTGGCCACGATATGTGAATAGAATGGGAAACTACGGTCTGAGAAATGAACACATGCCATACCGTCTGGAGGATGTATTGGCCGCATACTGCAGACGGAAGGAGTTCAATGAATATTTCCTTGGGATAATGCACGGATGGGACGACGAAGAAATATATGAGCAATGAGGAATCTTCTAGCTGGCCATACATTGCGTGCGTCTTGTATTTTTTTTCATCTTAGTTTGTCGTGAACATTAACAATGTTATTGGCTGCTTTTGGCTGCTGTATGCAGTTTATGTATTTAGTTTTCTGATTATGCTGCTGTGAATTTATCATATACTAGCTTCTAGATTTGCTGCCATATTGGGCAAAAAACGAGGGTCAAAAGGCAGAAATAGAGAAGCTTCTCTAGATTTGATACTAATTTGGTGAAAAAGGCAGAGAGAGAAAGAGGGGAAAAGGTGCTCTTAAAAGGGAAAATGCCAATTTGGGCCGAGAGAGACAAAACTGAGCTCCTGCTCACGTGCAACCAAACGCTATCTCGTCCTGTCCCACGCGGTCCCTTTCTACCAGCTCCACGCGACGAGGGCCCACACGACGCGGCCCCACACGTCAGCACAGCACGGAACGGTCAACTTAACGGGAATCCTGCCGTCTGAGCTTCTGCGGGTTTCAAACAAGGACTTGGGGAAAACTGAGGAAAAACTAAGGGGCTGGGGAAAACTGAGCACAACTAAGGAACCGAGGGCACGAAAATAGAAATCCCTAATAAAAAACGCTGGACTAAAGGGCGAAAAAAGGGGAAGCCCTGTTTGGAAAGGAAAATGAAACTAAATGCTAGTAGATTGCTTAAGTATTGAAGGGGTTCTTCTCATCTTCTGGCTTGGTCACCGTGTTGGTGTTTTTTGAAGCGTCGTCGACTTCGCCAGGGATCTGGGCAGCGATTGTCAGTGTCTTGCTGCCTCCTATATCTTCTGCATCATCAACTGCCGAAGCTTTTGCTGCCGAAACTTGGGCTGCCGAAGTTTGTACTGCCGGAGCTTCAAGGGCGAGGTCGGCTGACTTCTTCTTTGCTCCTCTAACGCGTTCTTCTTCCTTAATACTGCGTGACGAGGTCTTCGGCGGAAGGTCAGCAATTTCCTGCCTCAGGCCAAACTTAGCAGCAATCCTCTGAAAGTCCCGATCACAATTGTCCGAGCGTGAGAAACTTCCATAGACTGTAATGTTTGTCCCGTTGTTCCCAGGCATTTTCAGCTTGAGGTATGCGTAGTGCGGTACAGCCATGAACTTGGCATAAGCTGGTCTCCCGAGTATAGCGTGATACTACGACTCCCAGTTCACGACTTTGAACTCGATCTTTTCCTTCCTGAAATTGTCGGGTTTGCCAAAGACGACGTTCAGGTACGCTTTGCCAAGAGAGTACGCTGGTGAAGTAGGGAGGATCCCATGGAAGCGGGTGTCTGATTCTTCTAGCATTCTCATGGTGATCCCCATAATTTTGATTGTGTCAAGGAATATCAGATTGAGTCCACTTCCTCCGTCTATGAAGACTTTGCTCATCTTGAATCCTCATATCTGCGCTTCGACCACTAGGGCAGCATGTCCTGGTTTTGGTATAGTCATCGGGTGATTCGCTCGGCTGAACGTGATGTTCTGAGACAACCACTCGACATACTCAGGGATGTTCGCCATGATGCTTTCTGCCAGGTTGATTTCTCGGGTGAGCTTCTTCATTTCTCTCCTTGAAACACCTGTCCTGTGGATCATACTCATCTACCCACGTGGTGGTGGAAATGCCTCATTGGGTTGATGAGGTTGAGCTTGCTGGACCTGGTGTTGGTGGTGGTGGTGGTAGCTGTTGCTAGCCCGCTGCTGGATGAGTTTATGCATATCGATGAACTGCCGACAGTCCCTGAGCAGGTGGCTGGACTTTATTTTACCATCCTTGGAATCGGTATACGAATGCAGGTAGCAGGGGGCGTTGATCTGCTCAGCGTAGGGTAGTTCGGGAGTTCTCTGTTGTCGTGGTTTATAGTTGCCACGGTTCCCAGAGTTGTTCCGATTACCATCCTGTCGATCATCTTGCCTGTCATCGTACCGATCGTCCTGTCGATCAGAGTACTTGGCGGCATCGGTAGGGGTGGGTTTGAACTTCCTGGGTGGCATCGCCTCCCGAATTTTGTAGCTTAAACAATCGGCTCCCCTAAGCTCGCCGTCGTTCTCCTGGCTCTCATCCGAAGAATCACTGTCGTGTTCCTCTCTGGCGGCGCGTCGCCGCCTTGCTTTGTCGATCCTGCTCTGAGTAATTTCATCCCGAGCATCTCTCGCATGGTGTTTTGAGCCACTAGCTTGCAACGTGGTCTTGTCCTTTCTTGGGACCAGATTGTCTCCCAATATCGCGAGACTTTCTAGGGCACCTCGGTGGGCTTGAGCCATGGAACCTTCAGGGCGCTGATTGATGAGATATGCAGCGAGATTGGCGGTTGCTCCCGCGACGGTCTTTGGTCGTGGCATGCCCGCGGTGTCTGTGGTCATGAAGGACTTGGTCAGATTTGATGTTATTTCTCTAGCATCGTCTTCCGAGAGCCTGGACATTCTTGATCGATGTTTGCCTCCTCCGTGAGTACTTCGAGAGGCGCTTCCCTGCGAGCCCCTTCGTCGCTCGCTGGATCGGTCTGCCGCAGATAGGCGTCTCTCGAGTGTGGCTTGCTCCTTGGATAGTCGCTCCCGATTTTTCTCCAATATGGAGCGGTAAGCATTGAGAGTGCCAACCGTGGTTCCTGCCGGAAGTGGCGTGTTGTTAAGCACGGCTGCCTTGGCTGCTGCCCACTCCTCCTCTGCGATGGTATGGTCGCTATTGTTGTTGCTGGCGCTGTTCTCAAAACTAGCTCGCCTGCTGGAACGGGGGGTGCGATCTCCGTCTCCCCTGTTAGCAACATAAACTTGGAGGGGCGCCGCTCTTCGGGTGTCTCCTTGGGTGATGTTGTCGATGCTGTCCTCTCCCGATGAATAGTGGGCATTGCAGATGAACGGCGTGTCGCTCGACCCCAGCCCATGCCTGGTGTCGCAGTTCATGCAGTAGTACGAGGTTATCTCCGAGGACGCGGGATCGTCGGACCTGACCGACATGGAGGATGCCGAACGGGGAGTCGAAGGCGCGGGCGAACTCGACGGGCTTGCCAGGCCAGCCGAAAGGTCGAGTGATGACGATGCGCTTGGGCTCGTCGATCTGGAGATAGGCGATTCCAGCAGCCGAAGGATTCCTTCTGAGTTGACGTTGTAGTGGACGCTCCCGAAGGTCATCTCCATGTTGCCTTGTAGATCGGAGAAAGTCGAGCGAGACGAGTCGCTGTGTGGGGTGAATTCATAGGAGCCAAAACAAATCGGGCTTCCCAGATGAGGCGATGACGGTGTTGATGAAGCTGCCGATGACATGATGGGTTCCGCCGATGTCCGATCTTGTGCCAACAGGGTTCCCACAGACGGCGCCAATTGTCGAGGGTACTCTTGGCAATGCCCTCCGTTTGGGGCTTAGGGTTAGCGGAATCTCGCAAGCCGACACGAGACATCGGTTCGCGTACAAGCGGAGAGCGATTTACCAGGTTCGGGCCCTCGATGAGGTAAAACCCTTACGTCCTGCCTGTCTGTTCTTGATTATAATGATAATGGGTTACAATGGGGTGCCGAATAGTTCGGCTGAGATCTCGTCGAGAGGCTAAGTGCTATGGTGACCTAGCTCTAGATTTCCTGGTGGCTACGGTTGCTATGATTGATTCTGTCCCTCGGCAGCCCCTCTCCTGGCCTTTATATAGGAGGCCAGGTCTCAAGAGTTCTAACCGAGTACGACTAGATTACAGTAGTTTTGGATCTAATCTTTCCTTGTTCGGCCGCTTCCTTGTCTTGACCGTCAAGGATTCCTTTGGTGCGCCGTCCAGGTGGCCCATCTTGCCTCCACGTGTCTTCATGGGCCTCCAACTAATCAATACAGGATAGGGCAATGTGCCCGAAGAGTATTCTTGGAAGTAGTGCTCTTCCTTAACTCGCACCATGATAGACTCGATCCCTTTCTTTGTGGCATCACTATACCACGAATGCAAATTACGCATACTTGTTGGTAGCTTCCTGAGATTCTCGACCAAATCTTTCCCTTGAACAAATTTATATTGTACTTCAGCGAAGGGGTAATCGGTGTATTGTCGAGAACTTTGAACGGCCTTCTCGTCAAACACCATGAGATGGGGGACCGATTGAACGGGTTGTTCTCCGAGCTGGTGCACTTGTTGTTTCCCTTTTTTCGCTGTGACACCCGATTGATTGCGTTGTTTTGCCTCCACCATCGCGTCATATGTTCTTTCAATAGAACACCTATAGTCAGATGGCGGCGATGGTACAGGGTCATATAGATTCTCAACGGTACGCACTACTTTCACCGGATCTAGTGTCTTCTCAAAAAGTATCTCTGGCGATTTCTTAGCAAAAAAGGATTTCAGCTGGGACTGACATGTTTCCTCATTTTCCTCGATACTCATTCCCAAGGTAACTTCTCCATAGGCGGCAGTGGTTTCTCCATTCTAGATCTCTTCCTAGGTGGAGTACTGTTCCGCTTAAAGGACGATGTCTTACGCGGAGGATCTCGAGATGGTGGACTAACGCTGGGGTCTCTCTCAGGTAGGTGTGGACTTTGCTGCTCCTGTGGACTACTACCAGGAGGAGTCGATGGCCTATGCTCCTCATGTGGACCACTACCAAGAGGAGTCGGTGGCCTTTCCTGCTCATGTGGATCGCTACGAGGAGTCGATGGCCTTTGCAAAAGGACGATGTATTTCTTCAGCCATAGGGTGAAACCGTGCTTGACATCGGCAATTGTCCTCTCATCGTCACCTCTAGGAAAATCAAGCTCCACTGTTTCAAAACCCGGAACAACTTCATCCACCCCGACACAAACACAGCTAGGTGGAATGGGCATATGATGGTGTGTTGCTCCATCTTCATTTGGGTAAACATAGCCGACCGCCACCTTAACAGACGTGGTCCTGAATAACATATATAGCTCGCAATCTATCTTCTCCATGACATAATCCACGGGGTAGCTTCCTCCACATCCGTCAAGATTTGTGGAACCCACACTGCTTCTTCGCTGAGATGGGGCGGCATCGGCTTGAGGTTCCTGTAGAAACATCCGCTGATCGTGTGCCCTCTGATTTTTCTCAAGCGCCTCCACCCTATTTAACAATTCGTTACAATGTCCGCCTCCTCTTCTTCTTTCGAGAACGGCTTCTATAAGTGTCAGCGCTGTCCGGCCACGCTTCCTTCATGGTGAGACTGGGCGAGCTCGTACCCGTCCAACGTGTCAGGATTCCCCAGAGCGAGTGTCAGCTCGTCATTCTCTCTATCGGGAATGTACTCTCCCTTTCTGACCTTTTCAATTGCATCTACAAGCTTCGGTACGATTGCCTCAATTTTTTCCTTCCATTTTCCCTGCGCAACGATCAGCCCTGTCTTTGGGTCCAACCCTGCCCCATGCGCGAACAACCAGAACTTGGACCGTTCGGGGCACCCATGTCTTGGATTTTCAAACGCTGTCCACTTCGGAATGGCAGTCTTGTAGCCACCTGACCCCAAATGATGCCAAAGTTTCTTCTTTGAAGCATTTTTCGTATTTGTGACCGATCGGGACACAAAAGTAGACGATTGCTTATACATCTTAAATGCGGGCCAGTGATCTTTTATCTTCACTAGATTATCATCGAATACTGGATCTTCATTTTTATATTTTTCTTCCAGGTCTGGAATTGTATGGCCATCTTCTTCCATGTCCATTCCTTGACTTTATTCTTCTGGCCTTCCGTCATGTCTTCCGGTAGGCTGAATCATGTCAGTAGACTGTCCCAAAGAAAAAAATTCATCGCGTCGTTGACATAACTAGCTTCAATCCCCGCTTTCTTCGGCTTATTCCACTCTTGAATGCTGATCGGTACATGGTCCCTAACAAGAATTCCAGCTTGATTTGTAAATGTGCGACAGTGCTCTTTGGGAAGCTCCGGTTAACCACTAGCCTCAAATGCCGTGAGGGCTAACCTTCCCTAGCCCTTTAACACTCTCGTCAGGCCTCGTTTTGTTTTAACAGACTTGCTCGATGATCCAGAAGGCTAAAATAAAAAATTATTCGTTAATAAGTGCAATACAAATAAATGAATGCATCTAGGGATGAACATAGACTTGATACATAAATATACACCTCGCCGGAGTTTGTTATGGACACTTCGTTGTCTCTTCTAATTTGTTCAGACTCAAGTCCCTCGCCGAAATCGTTCAGAAAGTCTTCGAACTCATTGTCATCTCCATCGGGTTCCGTACCACGGGCACTCTCATAGATCAATTTCTGCACCGCTTCTTCCCCCTCCTCATCTCGGACGAAGGTGTCGTCCTCCATACCTCAATGTCACTACAAAATTAAGAAAGCAATTATTTCATTCATCATATCATGGTCATAACATATTGCTAGATGGATAACAATTCAAATGAAGAAAGCAATAACCCTAACCCTAATACTTGGCGCTCCTATTTCTCGACCCTAACTCTATGTCGCGGCGGCACCGCCACGGACTCGGCACCGCTATGGACCCTAACCCTAACACTCAGCGCTACTCCTCTCGCTCTTCTCTCTTTTTCTCGACCCTAACCCTAACACTCGCGCCCTCCTTCTCGCTTTCTTATTTCTCCCTAACTCTATGATGCGGCGGCACCGGCGACACTGGCACCGCCACACGGACTCGGCATTCCTCCTCGATGTCACGGCGCCATGGCTACGGACTCGGCGTTCCCCCTCCTCTCGCTCTTCTCTATTTCTCGACCCTAACACTCGGCGGCGCGCCCCTCATGCTCAAACGGTGTCATCCCGCTCGACTACGCCCAACGGTGTCATCCGGACGAGCGCTCGCGGCGACTTGGCTGCTTGGAAACTGCTGAGGGCTATTGACGATGAGTATATCACTATTTCAAAAGTGGAAAAGGAGGGTTAGGTAAAATATTCCGCCAATGAACTTGGCAAGCACACCGATGGCAAGCACACCGACGTCGCGGCAAGCACACCGACGCCGACACCCACACCATCGTGTCCTGCAGCGGCGAGAGCGCCGAGGTCGACACGCGCCCGGCCGTCGTGAGAGCGCAGAGGCTCTCCCGGACCTCTTCCTCTCCAACCTCCTCGACACGCGCTCGGACGTGGTGAGAGCGCTGAGGCTCTCCCGGACCTCTTCCTCGCCAACCTCCCGAGAGCGCCGAGGTCGACATGCGCCCGGCCGTGCTGCGATGTCTCTGCGGCATTAAGTCGAACACCCTAAGGGTGGTGTCGACGAAGCCGGAGAGCGCGGCTTGGCGTCGCCGGCGTGGGCGTCGCCGGCGTGGGCATGGGGCTGATACGTCTCAAACGTATCTATAATTTCTTATGTTCCATGCTACTTTATTGATGATACTCACATGTTTTATACATACTTTATGTCATATTTATGCATTTTCCGGCACTAACCTATTAACAAGATACCGAAGAGCCAGTTGCTGTTTTCTGCTGTTTTTGGTTTTAGAAATCCTACAAAGGAAATATTCTCGGAATTGGACGAAATCAACGCCCAGGGTCTTATTTTTCCACGAAGCTTCCAAAAGACCGAAAGTGATACGAAGTGGGGCGACGAGGCGACGCCACGCCAGGGCCGCGCGGCCAGGCCTGGGGCCGCGCCGCCCTGTTGTGTGGGTCCCTCATGTCGCCCCTAAACCTACCCTTCCGCCTATAAGAAGCCTTCGTCGAGAAAACCCCAGTACCGAGAGCCACGATACGGAAAACCTTCCAGAGACGCCGCCGCCAATCCCATCTCGGGGGATTCAGGAGATCGCCTCCGGCACCCTGCCGGAGAGGGAATCATCTCCCCTGAGGACTCTTCATCGCCATGATCGCCTCCGGAGTGATGTGTGAGTAGTTCACCCCTGGACTATGGGTCCATAGCATTAGCTAGATGGTTGTCTTCTCCTCATGTGCTATCATTGTTAGATTTTGTGAGCTGCCTATCATGATCAAGATCATCTATTTGTAATGCTACATGTTGCGTTTGTTGGGATCCGATTAATATGGAATACTATGTTATGTTGATTATCAATCTATCATCTATGTGTTGTTTATGATCTTGCATGCTCTCCGTTACTAGTAGAGGCTCTGGCCAAGGTGATACTTGTAACTCCAAGAGGGAGTATTTATGCTCGATAGTGGGTTCATGCCTCCATTAAATCGGGGACAGTGACAGAAAGTTCTAAGGTTGTGGATGTGCTGTTGCCACTAGGGATAAAACATCAATGCTATGTCTAAGGATATTTGTGTTGATTACATTACGCACCATACTTAATGCAATTGTCTGTTGTTTGCAACTTAATACTGGAAGGGGTGCGGATGCTAACCCGAAGGTGGACTTTTTAGGCATCGATGCATGCTGGATAGCGGTCTATGTACTTTGTCGTAATGCCCAATTGAATTTCACACTACTCATCATAAGATGTATGTGCATTGTCATGCAATCTTTATTTGTCAATTGCCCAACTGTAATTTGTTCACCCAACATGCTATTTCTTATTGGAGAGACACCACTAGTGAAGTGTGGACCCCGGTCCATTCTTTACATCAAATACAATCTACTGCAATACTTGTTCTACTGTTATTTGCAAGCATCATCATCCACACTATACATCTAATCCTTCGTTACAGCAAGCCGGTGAGATTGACAACCTCACTGTTAAGTTGGGGCAAAGTATTTTGTTGTGTTGTGCAGGTTCCACGTTGGCGCAGGAATCCCTGGTGTTGCGCCGCACTACACTCCGCCACCATCAACCTTCAACGTGCTTCTTGACTCCTACTGGTTCGATAACCTTGGTTTCTTACTAAGGGAAAACTCATTGTTGTACGCATCACACCTTCCTCTTGGGGTTCCCAACGGACGAGTGCTTTACCGTCACAAGCAACGCTTTTTCTGGCGCCGTTGCCGGGGAGATCAAGACACGCTACAAGGGGAGTCTCCACTTCCAATCTCTTTACTTTGTTTTTGTCTTGCTTTTATTTACTGCTTTGTTTGCTTTCTTATATCAAAATACAAAAAAATTAGTTACTTGTTTTACTTTACTTAATTCCATGCATCTTTTTGTTTCTTGTTCGCTAGTTAGGCATAATGGAAAATAACAGTGAGCTTTTTAATCTATTTCCTGAGTTAAGACATGGATTGTTTGATGCGAAAATTAAAAAAACCTATGGAACCTTATTTGCATGCTAGTAGCAATGTTATTAGTATGAACGCTTTAACACCATTGTTGCTAATGCTATGGAAAATTCTAAGCTTGGGGAAGCTGGTTTTGATGGGCATGATATTTTTAGTCCCCCAAGCAGGGAGAAAATTAATTATGATTACAATATGCCTCCTATATATGATGATTATGGTGATAAGAATAATAATGATAGCTATTTTATTGAATTTGCTCCCACTACAATTAATAGTAATGATTATGCTTATGTGGAGAGTAATGATACTTTTATGCATGTGAATAAGAATGCTTATTGTGATAGTTATATTGTTGAGTTTGTTCATGATGCTACTGGAAATTATTATGAGAGAGGAAAATATGGCTGTAGAAATTTTCATGTTACTAAAACACCTCTCTACATGCTGAAAATTTTGAAGTTACTTGTGTTTTATCTTCCTATGCTTGTCACTTTGCTCCTCATGAATTTATTTGTGTACAAGACTCCTTCTCATAGGAAGTGGGTTAGGATTAAATTTTTTTCATACTTGCTTTTTGATGCTCTCTTTTGTTTCAACTCTTATTTCTTGGGAGTGCATCATTAAAATAACTGAGCCCATCTTAATGGCTATAAAGAAAGGACTTCTTGGGAGATAACCCATGTTTTTATTTTACTACAGTAATTTTGTTTTATATTTGAGTCTTGGAAGTTGTTACTACTGTAGCAACCTCTACTTATCTTTATTTTATTGCATTGTTGTGCCAAGTAAAGTCTTTGATAGTAAGGTTCATACTAGATTTGGATTACTGCGCAGAAACAGATTTCTTGCTGTCACGAATTTGAGTAGTATTCTCCGTAGGTAACTCAGAAAAATCTGCCAATTTACGTGAGTAATCCTCAGATATGTACGCAACTTTCATTCAATTTGAGCATTTTCATTTGAGCAAGTTAAGTGCCCCAGAAAAATTTGTCTTTACGGACTGTTCTGTTTTGACAGATTCTGCCTTTTATTTCGCATTGCCTGTTTTGCTATGTTTAATGGATTTCTTTATTCCATTAACTTTCAGTAGCTTTGTGCAATGTCCAGAAGTGTTAAGAATGATTATGTCACCTCTGAACATGTGAATTTTTGATTATGCACTAACCCTCTAATGAGTTTGTTTTGAGTTTGGTGTGGAGGAAGTTTTCAAGGATCAAGAGAGGAGGATGATACAATATGATCAAGGAGAGTGAAAGCTCTAAGCTTGGGGATGCCCCCGTGGTTCATCACTGCATATTTCAAGAAGACTCAAGCATCTAAGCTTGGGGATGCCCAAGGCATCCCCTTCTTCATCGACAAATTATTAGGTTCCTCTAGTGAAACTATATTTTTATTCCATCACATCTTATGTGCTTTACTTGGAGCGTCTGTTTGCTTTTGTTTTGTTTTGTTTGAATAAAATTGGATCCTAGCATTCATTGTGTGGGAGAGAGACATGCTCCGCTGTTGCATATGAACACATATGTTCTTAGCTTTATTTCTAATGTTCATGGCGAAGGTTGAAACAGCTTCGTTAATTGTTATATGGTTGGAAACGGGAAATGCTACATGTGGTAATTGGTATAATATCTTGAATAATTTGATACTTGGCAATTGCTGTGCTCATATAGATCATGTTTAAGCTCTTGCATCATATACTTTGCACCTATTAGTGAAGAAATACATAGAGGTTGCTAAAATTTGGTTTGCATGATTGGTCTCTCTAAAGTCTAGATATTTTCTAGTAAGAGGTTTGAACAACAAGGAAGATAGTGTAGAGTCTTATAATGCTTGCAATATGTTCTTATGTAAGTTTTGCTGTACCGGTTCATACTTGTGTTTGCTTCAAACAACCTTGCTAGCCTAAGCCTTGTATTGAGAGGGATTACTTCTCGTGCATCCAAAATCCTTGAGCCAAAACTATGCCATTTGTGTCCACCATACCTACCTACTACATGGTATTTCTTTGCCATTCCAAAGTAAATTGCTTGAGTGCTACCTTTAAAAATTCCATTCCTTTGTCTTTCAATATATAGCTCATGGGAAAATAGCTTAAAAACTATTGTGGTATTGAATATGTACTTATGTATCTTATTTCCTAATAAGTTGCTTGTTGAGCGATAACCATGTTCCTGGGGACGCCATCAACTATCTTTGTTGAATATCATGTGAGTTGCTATGCATGTTCATCTTGTCTGAAGTAAGGGTGATTTATCATGAGTTGAATGGTTTGAGTATGCATATTGTTAGAGAAGAACATTGGACCGCTAACTAAAGCCATGTTCCATGGTGGAAGTTTCGGACAACAATCCTCAATCTCTTATGAGAATATTATTTGTTGTTGAATGCTTATGCATTAAAGAGGAGTCCATTATCTGTTGTCTATGTTGTCCCGGTATGGATGTCTAAGTTGAGAATAATCAAAAGCGAGAAATCCAATGCGAGCTTTCTCCTTAGACCTTTGTAGGCGGCATAGAGGTACCCCTTTGTGACACTTGGTTAAAACATATGTATGCAATGATAATCCATGTAAATCCGAGCTAATTAGGACAAGGTGCGGGCACTATTGGTAATCTATGCATGAGGCTTGCAACTTGTAGGATATCTTATACATAACACATATGCTTTATTACTACCGTTGACAAAATTGTTTCTTGTTTTCAAAATAAAAGTTCTAGCAAAATATAATCCATGCTTCCCTCTTCGAAGGGCCTTTCTTCTACTTTTATGTTGAGTCAGTTTACCCATTCCTTCCATCTTAGAAGCAAACACTTGTGTTAACTGTGCATTGATTCTTACATGTTTACCTATTGCACTTGTTGTATTACTTTGTATTGACAACTATCCATGAGATATACATGTTACAAGTTGAAAGCAACCGCTGAAACTTATATCTTCCTTTGTGTTGCTTCAATGCCTTTACTTTGAATAATCTATTGCTTTATGAGTTAACTCTTATGCAAGACTAATTGATGCTTGTCTTGAAAGTACTATTCATGAAAAGTCTTTGCTATATGATTCAGTTGTTTATTCGTTGGCTTTACCATTGCTTCGATCGCTGCATTCATTATGCTTACAATAGTATTGATCAAGATTATGATAGCATGTCACTTTAGAAATTATATTTGTTATCGTTTACCTACTCGAGGACGAGTAGGAACTAAGCTTGGGGATGCTTGATACGTCTCAAACGTATCTATAATTTCTTATGTTCCATGCTACTTTATTGATGATACTCACATGTTTTATACATACTTTATGTCATATTTATGCATTTTCCGGCACTAACCTATTAACAAGATGCCGAAGAGCCCTGTTTTCTCTGTTTTTGGTTTCAGAAATCCTACAAAGGAAATATTCTCTAATTGGACGAAATCAACGCCAGGGTCTTATTTTTCCACGAAGCTTCCAAGACCAAAAGTGATACGAAGTGGGGCGACGAGGCGACGCCACCAGGCCGCGCGGCCAGCCTGGGCCGCGCCGCTGTTGTGTGGGTCCCTCGTGTCGCCCTAAACCTACCCTTCCGCCTATAAGAAGCCTTCGTCGAGAAAACCCCACATCGAGAGCCACGATACGGAAAACATTCCGTAGACACCGCAGCCGCCAATCCCATCTCGGGGATTCAGAGATCGTCCGCACCCTGCCGGAGGGGAATCATCTCCTGAGGACTCTTCATCGCCATGATTGCCTCCTGAGTGTGAGTAGTTCACCCTGGACTATGGGTCCAGCAGTAGCTAGATGGTTGTATTCTCCTCATGTGCTATCATTGTTAGATCTTGTGAGCTGCCTATCATGATCAAGATCATCTATTTGTAATGCTACATGTTGCGTTTGTTGGGATCCGATGAATATGGAATACTATGTTATGTTGATTATCAATCTATCATCTATGTGTTGTTTATGATCTTGCATGCTCTCCGTTACTAGTAGAGGCTCTGGCCAAGTTGATACTTGTAACTCCAAGAGGGAGTATTTATGCTTGATAGTGGGTTCATGCCTCCATTAAATCTGGGACGACAGAAAGTTCTAAGGTTGTGGATGTGTTGTTGCCACTAGGGATAAAACATCAATGCTATGTCTAAGGATATTTGTGTTGATTACATTACGCACCATACTTAATGCAATTGTCTGTTGTTTGCAACTTAATACTGGAAGGGGTGCGGATGCTAACCCGAAGGTGGACTTTTTAGGCATAGATGCATGCTGGATAGCGGTCTATGTACTTTGTCGTATGCCCAATTGAATTTCATACTACTCATCATAACATGTATGTGCATTGTCATGCCATCTTTATTTGTCAATTGCCCAACTGTAATTTGTTCACCCAACATGCTATTTCTTATTGGAGAGACACCACTAGTGAACTGTGGACCCCGGTCCATTCTTTACATCAAATACAATCTACTGCGATACTTGTTCTACTGTTCTTTGCAAACATCATCATCCACACTATACATCTAATCCTTTGTCGGCTGGTGCGCCTCCGCCGGATCCCGTCGGCGGTGGTCTGTCGGGCGCCCGGCGAGGAGACGGAGCCCGAGCCGCAGCCCGGCGAGCGCGTCGTCTTCGGCGCGCACCTTGATCGCGGGCTGGGCCTGCCGGCTTCAACCTTCTTCCGGCAGTTCCTCGACAACTTCGGCCTGCAGCCGCACCACCTGCCGGCCAACGCGTGCGTCCTCCTCAGCTGTTACGTGGCGTTCATGGAGGCCTACGCCGGCTTGTGGCCAGACATCTGGAGCCGGCTGTTCTACTTGAAGGCGCAAACCACCGAGGGCCGCCTGCGGCCTGCGGCGCCGCCTCGATCTACACCCGGCCTGGTACGCCCTTCCCCAAGATCCCCACCGTTGACTCGGTGAAGAACTGGCAGATGTCGTTCTTCTATGTGCGCAACGAGGGGCAGCTCGTCGACCGGATCAACCTGCCGGAGTTCAACCCGGCTCCTCCCGTCGGCCGGATCAACTGGAGCTACAACGCCCGCACGTCGGATCCGGACGCCGAGGTGAACCAGCTCTGGGACTTCTTGGGGGCGGCCGTCGAGAACGGGCTGACTGCGGAGGATCTCCTCTGCACCATCGCTGAGCGCCGGGTGCTGCCGCTCCAGAGGCGCACCCACAAAATCGGGCACATGTCCGGCCGGTTCGACCCGAACCGGACGTCCAAGGCGGTGCTCACCAAGGCCCAGGTGGCCAGCCGGGTGAACAACATCACCAAGGCAAACATGCCGGACGACTGGAACTACGGGCTGGCGCCCCGCGACAGGGACCACCCGCCCGAACGGGTAAGCTTGTGTTTTTCGCCGGCTTCCGGCTTGCGGCTGCGAGGCCGACTTCCTTTTGCTTCTGCCAATTTTTGGCTTGTTGTTTGCTCATGCTTTTTCTGTCTTTCTAGCTCTTTGAGCGCCAGAACACCGAGGACGGCGACCTGGCGACGAGGAGGTGGACGCCGGATCACGTCGATCCGGCTGACCAAGCCGGTGACCAGGCCGGCGATGACGACCTGCTGCAGGCGCCTGATCTAGGCGTCAGGGGGAGCACAATCCGCCCTTCACCGGAGCAGCAGGAGGACGAGGAGCCGGCGACGTCCGCCACGGGGCCGATCCCCGCCGTGCCTCTGCGCGCGAGGCCGCCAAGCACCACGGCGACTTCGGCGCCAGGGGAAGAAGCGGGCCAGCGAGCCTCGCTCCACTGCCGCCTTGGAGGCGAAGGCGAAGAAGCTCCGCCGGCAGCAGCCGAAGAAGGTTCCGGAGCAGGCCGGGTGAGTTCTCTTTCTCTTTCTTGTTTGATTCCTTTTCTTTCCTTACTTTTTATGCTTATCTTCTCTTTGTTTGTCCGGCTAGGGCTCCCATCAAGTTTACCCAGGGTGGCGGCTCCCGGCAGGCTCCGCGCGTCGCGTCGCCGCCGCTGCGCCAAAGGAGGGAGCCGACGCCGCAGCCTTCATCGCGCGCTCCTACGCCACCGCCGCCTGCGGGTACTGCGCCTTCCGCAGGGGCACCTTCCTTCGCCGTGCCGCTGGCCTCAGCGCCTGATCGCGGCACGCGGGTCGAGCCGACTCGGCAGCCGACGCTGGACGACATGTTCCCGCGCCGGACTCGCCTTCTGGACCCCGCTGCTGGGGCCGGCCGGGGCATGCCGCCTTCACCCGGAGCCGGAGCCGGAAGGGCTGCACCGTCCGCGACCGGAGCCGGAGCCGGCAGAGCCGCGCCGCCTGCGACCGGAGCCGGCGCCCCGCCAAGCGTGGTGGTGCTGGATGAGAGCCCGGAGGGGGCACCTCAGGCGCCGGAGACAGCTGCGCCGGCTGGGCCATCTGCTGCGCCCGGAGCGTCGCCGCCGCCGGAGCCGACGAGGGATGAGCCAGCCAGGCGGGAGCCGGCAAGGGATGAGCCGGCGCGCACGGAGGGCGCCGACTCGCGCGCACTGGTGAGGACGGAAGCCCCATCGGCGTCGCAGCAGGGCCTGCACGTGGCCAAGGGCGCTCTTCTTCTTCAGGTGCCGTCCGCCTCCGACTCCAGCCTTGGCTCGGCTGCCACCATGGAGCAGGCGTGGCTCCGCGCCGACTCCTACGAGGTGACCAGCCGGGAGGGGAACCCTGGCCAAGCATCGGTGGAGATGTTCTTCTCCAGCCTGCAGGCCCACCTCAAGGCCAGGGCTGCCGAGACCGCGGCCAGCGTTGCCAAGGTGGAGGAAGCCGGCAAGGTAAGCTTTATCTGTTTTTTGATTTGGTTATCATCCTGGTAGCCCTCCGAGGCATGGGCCGGCTGCTTGGAGCCGGCCCGGGTTTCGCCTAGCTGACTGACTTTCTTTTTTCCTTAGGCTGTGATGGATCGGCGCACCACTTTGTATAATCGCGCCGTTACCCATTACCACAAGGCCAAGCTGGACCGGGCCGACTTGGCCCGCGAGCTGGAGCCGCCAAGGGTGAGCTCTTGCTTCTTTCGACTCGATGTCTTATTTTCTTTTGAATCTTCGTTGGCTGACGTTTCTTTCCGGCTGCCTCGCAGTTGAAGCCGCCAAGGTCCCGCGGCTGGAGTCGGATCTCCGGGCTGCTCGCGCCCAGTGCGCCGAGAGCGAGGAGGCGGGCCGTTCTTCAGCCGCCAAGCTCAAGCTAGCTGAGCAGGAGCTGGCACGGCTGCGCCTGCTGGAGCAGAACCACCTCTCTGAGCTCAACTCCCTTAGGACGGCAGAGAAGGAGAAGGTGGACGATCTGAGCCGGCGGCTAACGGAGGTGGAGAAGCAGCGGCTTGCGCTGCAAGAGGAGGTCACCGCCAAGTCCACGGAGCTGACGGCTACCGCCAAGCGCTGGACGGATGAGATTGGCGCACTTGATCGCGGCTTGGCGGGTGAGTGCACCTTAATGTTCCTTTCCCTTTGCCGGCTTTCGGCTGTCGGCTGCCGGCTTTCGTTGGCAGCCGGCAGCAGAAACTTCTGATGTCTTTGCTATCTCCATCTTCGGGCTGGTGGCAGTCGGTTCTTGCCGGCTGCCGCCAGGCTTTTCCTTTTGGCTTAGGACTTCGAAAATTTGCATTTTTCAGCTTATTTCGGCTTCGATGATTTCTGACTTGCTTCTTCTTGCAGCGGCCTTCCCGGAGACGCAGGACGCGGCTTTGGCAGCCGTTGGCGTTGCGCGCGAGTCCAGGAGGCAGGAGACCGGCGAGGGCAGCTCGGAGTATTTCTCCATGGAGGATCACATGGCGTCCATGGCTGCCCGCGTCGAGCCCATCACCAAGCTCGGCTGGGAGCTCCGGAAGGCGGCTGAAGAGCTGGCGCCGATGCTGTGGCCTGAGGAGGCGGTGCCGCAAGATATCTCCAGCCTCACCTCCCTGATGGAGCGGGCGCCGGATCGCTTCCTCGACTGGAAGGAGTCGGCCACGCGCGCTGGCGCCGACATGGCGCTGTCCTTCGTCCTCTCCTGGTACAACGAGGTGGACCTGGGGCAGCTTGAGTTCCGGCGAGCCGGCGTGGAGGACAAGCTCCCAGCCGAATACAAGGCCGCCCGTCTTGCTCGAGCCAGCACCATCGCCGACTTCGTCGACAAGGCCCTCTTCGTCGCGGACCCGAACCCTCCTCCATCCGATGAGGACTACATGGAAGATGAGGAGGAGGAAGACGAGCCCGAAGACGACCCGGCAGCCGGCTCCGCGGACGCTCCTCCGGCTGGTCCTTCTCCAGCCGCGTCTTAGGTTTACCTGTCTTTCCAGTTGTTCTTTTGCCAAGACAATTTATTAAATCCCCGGGATGCCGGGTGCGCATGTATGAATATTATCGTCCTTTAATTATGTCACACTTTAATGTGTTTGTTAATCATTTGTGTGCCGAGTTGCTTTCTTTCGACTCGTTCGCTTTTTCCCATCCGCCCCACTCTTTGGCTGTGCTCTTGCCGGTCGTACGTCCGACTTGCGATCCGTCGCCGGATCAAGAGCGGGCCGCTGGGTGAGGCTGACAGTATTTCAGTCGAACGAGCTGAATTCGGCAATCCGGCACTTTCATGAAAAGTTGCAAGTCAACTCGCTTTTACTCTTTCCCTTAGTCGTTTTTCGCGTGTCGGTTCCCTAGGCCTTGCTCCCGCCAGCCGGACAGCCGGGTTGCGGTCTGTAGCTGGATCGGAAGCCGGCTGTCGGAAACCGGATCACGTTACTGAGCCGACCGCGTGAGAGGGTTCAAGCCAATTGGCGAAACAGAGGTAAAGTACGCGAAAAACTTGTCGGAAACGGCGCTCTTGGCGCGTGCTTTTTCATAGCTTACAAAAGGGATACAAGGGATACATACATTCCTGCTCTCATGTGTAAAATGGGCGGAGTAAGTTGACATTCCAGGGACGTTTAGTCTCCTCGTCAGCCTTGTCCGGCTTGTTTTTCTTAGCCTCTTGGGCATCTATGAGATAGTAGGAATCATTGCCTACCGCCTTGCTCACGATGAAGGGACCCTCCCATGGGGATGACAGTTTATGCTGTCCGGCTGTCCGCTGGATCAGCCGGAGCACTAGGTCTCCTCGGAATGCTAAGGGCTGGACCTTCCGGCTGTGATAGCATCGGAGGCTTTGCTGGTAAATGGTAGATCTAGACGCGCCAGCAGCCGGGCCTCTTCGACCAGGTCGACTCCATCTTCGCGAGCTTCTTTGGCCTCGGCTTCTGTAGAGCTTGATCCTTGGCGCGTCGTGCTCGATATCGTCGGCAGACTTCGGCCCCGTATACGAGGAAAAATGGTGTGAAGCCGACTGAGCGGTTTGTCGTTGTGCGCAGCTCCACAGCACATTGGGCAGCTCTTCAATCCAGCAGCCGGCTGCTCGCTCGAGCGGCTCCATCAGCCGGGGCCGGATGCCGGCTAGGACTAAGCCGTTAGCCTTTTCCACTTGTCCGTTGGACTCTGGGTGCGCCACAGAAGATAGGGCCATCCGGATCCCCATTTCCCCGCAATAGCGAGAGAAGATGCCTTGGGAGAAGTTGCTGCCGTTGTCAGCCGAACCTCACGATGATTTCCTTGAGGAATGTGACGGCTGTGGAGCCATCCAGCTTCTTGATTGGCTTGGCTTCGATCCACTTGGTGAATTTGTCAATCATCACCAAGAGGTGTGTCATGCCGCCTCGCGCGTTCTGAATGGGCCTACCATATCCAAGCCCCATACGGCAAATGGCCATGTGATGGGGATGGTTTTCAAGGCGGAAGCCGGCTGGTGTCTTTTCTTTGCGAAGCGCTGACAGCCGTTGCACTTCTTCACCAACTCTTCGCGTCTCGAGCGCAGTCGGCCAGTAAAAACCGTGCCGGAAGGCTTTGGCCACTATGGCTCTGGATGAGGCGTGATGTCCGCACTCTCCTTGATGGATTTCCCGTAGGAGTTCAATCCCTTCAGCCGGCTCGACGCACCACTGGAACACCCCACTTACGCTGCGTTTGTACAGCTGGTGGTTGATGATTGTATAGGCCTTGGCCCTTCTCTCAATCTGCCTGGCCTGGACTCTATCCTCAGGCAGCACACCGTCGGTGAGGTAGGAGAGGAATTCTTGTGCCCATGAAGGTACGCATCTTATCTCGAATACGCTAACCAACAGGGCCTCCTGCGTGGGAGCTTTCGGATCCGACTGCATGGTCGCCGGGTTCGGCTTGCTAGCCGGCGGGTTCGGCTTGCTAGCCCCCGAGTTTGGCGATGAAGCCCCCGGGTTGGACTGAGAAGTCCCCGGGTTCGGCATGGTAGCCGGCGGGTTCGGCTTGTTAGCCCCCGACTTGGGCGATGAAGCCCCCGGGTTCGGCTGAGCAGCCCCCGGGTCAGCCGGCACGAATATTGAATCCGAATCCGGTGACGGTATGATGGACGGCTTCTTGAGAACCGCCAAGGCGATGCCCGGCGGAATGGCTTGCCGGGTTGAACCAATCTTGGATAAGGCGTCAGCCGCCTCGTTGTTTGCTCGTGGCACATGGTGGAATTCGCAGCCGTCGAAGAAGCCGGATAGCTGCTGGACATGGAAGCGGTATGAGGCCATGTTGGCGTCCTTCGCGTCCCAGTCGCCAGATGCTTGCTGTATGACCAAGTCGGAGTCGCCGAAGCAAAGTATGCGACGCACGCCAATCTCCTTGGCCAGCTTCAGCCCATGAATGAGCGCTTCATATTCCGCCACATTGTTGGATGCGGCGAAGTGGATCTGCAGGACGTAGTCCAGCCGATCTCCCTTGGGAGAGGTGAGGATGATGCCGGCTCCCAAGCCGTTGCGCATCTTCGAACCGTCAAAGTGCATCTTCCAGTGTGTGGAATCCGGCAGGCGGTGGTACTGCATCTCGGCCCAGTCGACGAAGAAGTCCGCGAGGATCTGCGACTTGATGGCTGTGCGTGGCTCGTAGAGAATGGTGTGGGCTAGCTCCAGGGCCCACTTGGCAACCCGGCCGTTGGCATCCTTGCTGCCGATGATTTCCGCCAAGGGCGCTGTGGCAACCACCTTGATGAGGTGCTCTTGGAAGTAGTGCTTGAGCTTCTTGGCCGCCATGTAGACGCCGTAGGTGACCCTCTGGTAGTGGGGGTAGTTTTGCTTCGACTGGGAGAGCACTTCGCTAAGGTAGTAGACTGGACGCTGGACCAGCTGCTCCCTGCCGTCTTCTTTGCGCTCCACCACCAGGCCAACGCTAACCACTCGATTGGTGGCTGCGATGTACAACAGCATCGGCTCCATTGAAGCCGGCGTTGCAAGGATTGGCGCGGTTGAGAGCACGCGCTTCAAGTCACGGAAAGCTTCCTCCGCCTGCGGTGACCAGACGAACTTGTCCGTCTTCTTCATCAATTGATACAGGGGCAGTGCCTTCTCCCCCAGCCGGCTGACGAAGCGGCTCAAGGAAGCCAGGCAGCCAGCGAACTTCTGGACGTCCTTGAGGCACTGCGGCAGTTCCATCTTCTCCGGGCACTGATCTTGTCCGGGTTGGCTTCGATTCCTCGCTGAGAGACGAGGTAGCCAAGGAGCTGGCCAGACGGCACGCCGAATGTGCACTTGGCCGGGTTGAGCTTCATCCGAAATCTTCTCAGATTGGTGAAGGTTTCTCTCAGGTCATCAAGGAGGGTAGTCGTCTCCTTGGTCTTTACAACGACATCATCCACATATGCGTGAACGTTTCTGCCGATTTGATCCTGCAAGCATTTTTGCATGCACCTTTGGTAGGTGGCGCCTGCATTTTTCAAGCCGAACGGCATAGTCGTGTAGCAATAAGCCCCGTACGGGGTAATGAACGAAGTCTTTATTTGATCAGCCGGATTCAAAGGAATCTGGTGGTAGCCTGAATAGGCGTCTAGGAAAGACAACAGTTCACAGCCGGCAGTCGAGTCTATGACTTGATCTATGCGCGGCAGGGGGAAGGGATCCTTCGGGCACGCCTTGTTGAGGCTGGTGTAGTCGATACACATGCGCCAGAGCCGTTCTTCTTCAAAACCAGGACCGGGTTCGCCAACCAGTCCGGGTGCAGCACTTCCATGATGAAGCCGGCAGCTAGGAGCCGGGCGATTTCTTCACCGATGGCCTTCCTTCGTTCTTCGGCGAAGCGCCTGAGAGGCTGCTTCACCGGCTTGGCTTCAGGCCGGACGTGGAGGTGGTGCTCAGCCAACTCCCTCGGCACACCCGGCATGTCTCTTGGAGTCCATGCGAAGATGTCCCGATTCTCACGGAGGAAGCTGGTGAGCTCGCTTTCCTATTTCTGCCTGCCGGCACCGATGACGTACTTGTCCGGCTGCGCCGGGTCCAGCAGGATCTTCTTGGTGTTGTCGGCCGGCTGGAAGTGAGTCGTCCCAGCCGGGTTGCCCGCAGCCGGCATGTCCTGTCGCGCGCTTTGGCGAGGGCGACGGCGTCGTGGATGAGCTGCTCGGTGGCGATGACCAGCGTCGGGCCATCTTGGAGCTCTGCGTGGCGCAGTCCATGGAGCGGCGATAGTCGCCGGCTACGGTGATGACCCCCTTGGGGGGCAGCTTCATCTTCAGGTACCCATAATGGGGCACCGCCATGAACTTGGTCAGGGCCGGCCTGCCCAGGAGCGAGTGGTAGGGACTCACGAGGTCCACCACCTCGAACTCGATTCTCTCGGTGCGGAAGTGATCCGGCTTCCCGAACATCACCTCCGGCGTGATCCGGCCGATCGGCCGGCAGCAGTGGCCCGGCACGATGCCGTGGAAGACGGTGGGGGTGGGGCGCAACTCGGCCTCCTGGATGCCCAGCTTGCGGGCGGTGTCGCGGTAGAGGATGTTGATGCTGCTGCCGCCGTCGATGAGGACGCGCGAAAAACGCACGCTGCGCCGGGTTGTGCCGATGGTGGGGTCGAGGACCATGGTAGGCCCGGCTTCGGCAGGACAGCCGGTGTGTCGCGGCGATCAAAAGTGATGGCCTGCTCCACCAGTTTAGGTACGGGGGACCGGCGGTATGACCGCGTTGACCTCGAGGGAACGGCTCTGCTGGCTCGTCTTGTCCTCGGGCTCGGAGGTGAAGATGAGGTAGCATCTTCGGCCAGATATCGGCCGGCATGGTGCACTTGGTTAGCCTCGTGGTGCTCGAGGTTGGCGTTCTCTGCGCCGGCTTGGCCCGGCCCGCCGGCTGGTGGGGGCGGGGTGGAGGCGGGAGAGGTTCACCGCTTGTCAGCCGCTTCATGAAGTGGCAGTCGCGGGTGGTGTGGTTGGAGGGGTTCTTGCCGCTGTGGTACTTGCACGGCGAGTCGAGCATCTGCTCGAAGGTGTACGGCTTCCACCGCCGGTCTTGCTTCGGCGGCGGCTGCCGCTGCGCGTTGTCTGCCACGGCGGCTACGTGGGCGGAGCCGCACGGCGGTCCGGCTGGTCACCGTGACGCTTGCCGCGGTAGCTGTCCCGCCGGCTGCCATGAGAGGCGCCGTCTGCCGGCTTGTGCTCAGCCGGCTTGTGGTGGTCCCGCCTGGAGGGAGGTGCTGGGTCAGCCGGCGCCTTGCCGGCTTCTTCGGCCAGCGCGTACTTGTCCGCGATGGCCATCAAGGCGGCCATCGACTTGGGGTCACTACGGCGCAGCTTGTGCCACAGCATGGTGTTTGGCCGGCAGCCTCCCATGAAGAAGCTGATGGCCTGGATCTCGTGCACGCCCTCGCAGGAGTTGCGCATTTCGCACCAGCGCGCAGGTACGCGCGATCCGTCTCGTCCGGGCCCTGCTTGCACATCTCAAGCTGCCGAGGGCGACCCGGCCGGCGGTAGGTGCCGGTGAAGTTCTGACGAAGGCCTCTTCGAAATCCAGCCAGCCGTTGATGCTGCCGGCTGGCAAGTTGTTGAGCCAGGTGCGGGCGGAGCCGACCAGCATCAGGGGGAGTAGCGTACCGCCCATCGCTTGTTGCCTCGAGAGATGCCGACTGCGGTGGAGTAGTCCTGCAGCCAGTCCTCCGGCTTGGCGGTGCCGTCGTACTTGGGCGTGTCGCGGGGGAGCTGGAAGCCGTCGAGTACGGGCTCGTTGGCGATGCGGGGCCCGAAGCACTTGGGGCAAGCCGGCGCCTCCTCTTCGCGATGCGGGATTCGACCAGCCGATCGAGGCGGTCCGTCGGTGGGCTCGATGCGGGGGCCCAGCCGGGAGCGTGCCGGCTGGTTCCGCTGCTTCTGGAGCCGGCCGGTGCCGACGGGGCGGGCTCGTAGTCTTGCTCCCGGTTCCGGCTCGGGGAGGCCGGCCGCGTCGCCGCCGCGGGCCGGGTGGCTCGGCCGGCCCGAACTTGCGTGCGTGGCCCGGGAGTCACGGTGCCGGCTTGGTGCTGGGGAGGCGGACTCGGCCGTGTCCCTGGCGCCTTCCTGTCGTTGCCTGCAGCGCCACGAGCGTGGGAAGCTCTGGGGGCATTGACGTGCCTGGGGTCGGCCGCCTGCTTGTTGGCTGCGTTGAGCAGCTCAGTCACCCGCATGGTTTGGCGGCGAACTCTTCGCCTTCAAGGCGGTTCAGCTCCTTCGGCGGCTTGTGCCGCGCGCATGTTCTTGTCGGGGGTGTTGTAGACGGTAGCTCCGCGGACGAGTCGGCGAAGGAGCGCCGTCGCGGCGATCTCAGCGCCAAGGTCGCGGCTCTCGGCGGATCTCGACCGGCTCGCTGGGACCGTCGCCGCTGGAGTGAGGGGCCGTGGCGCGGTTGTACTCGCGCTGGTGATCTCCATCGCGCTTGTAGAGCGTTCTTCGGTTTGCTTGAGGAGGAGCTGGCGGTGCGCCTCCAGCATCCACCTCGATGGTGGTGGGGTCGCCGCCAGGCGTGAGCGGGTGCTCAGCTTCGCCGGACTTCGTCCAGCCGGGACGGTGGCGGTGGCGCCTTTGGGCCCGAGCCGGAGGCGTTGGGGTCGACGTTGCGCTCCAGGTTGGGGCCACGGTGCGGGTTCTTGGTGGGGAGCTCGCCAGCCATCATGACTTGCACGACGACGGGGCTGGCGGGAGCGCTGCTGCCGGCTCGCGGAGGAGGGCTTGCGCAGCGCAGGACCTGCCGCGGGTAGCGGCGGTGCGACGGTGGCGACGTAGACGTCGTGGCCGCCGAAGGAGATGACGCTGCCGCCGGCTGGGAAGGGCGGTCAGCGAAGCAGCCAGCGTTGTCGCTGACGCAGCCGAGGGAGCCGAATCTCCAGATCAAGCCCAAGCGACTCGCTCGCCGGTGGTGATGGTGAGGCCCGTCCGGATGAAAACACCGGCCGAGGATGCTGAGGGCCCCACGGTGGGCGCCAAATGTCGTGGTATCGTCACGGCATATGCCATAGGGTGGCTAATCGAAGTGGTTCCTGAGGGATCTCACGGCGGTATCCGGATGCGGGTATGGGCACGAGCGACACGGCGACGTACCCAGGTTCGAGGCCCTCCGATGGAGGTAAAACCTCTACTCCTGCTATGAGTGTATATGATGATCACACAATACAATGGTGCTCCTAGAGCTATGTCCGGCTGCTCCTGGGAGGCTAAGGGAGACGATGGTCTCTCTCTCAGGGCAGCTCTATGGGTGGAGTGAAGTAAGAATGATCGATCCCCGCACGAGAGGGGGTAGTGCGGCTTATATAGGCGCCGGCACTTTACATATAAGACCTATATACTGGCCGGCTTGGCCGGCTCCGCCTCCGCTCCTTCCCGAGGCGGTGACGTCAGGAGCCGTTGAGGCATCGTGGCCTGTCCCATCCGGCTGCCATGGTCAGCGGTATGGAGAGGAGGTGTCCCTGTCGCCGTCAGCCACCGTAGCCAGTGCACGGATCGTCGTAAGCCCCGGCGGCCTGTCCGGCGCGTGGCACTATTGCTCCAAAGGCCCCGCGTTTGGGAAGATGGAGTTAGCGTGGACTTTCGGAACCGGATCACCAACCCGGTTCCTTCCAGGCAAGACTCGCCAGCCTCGAGTCGATCTGAGGTACAAACCCGCCGGATATGGCTTGTAGAAGCCGGCCCAGCTACAGCATTGGTGGCCGTAGCCAGGCCGACTAGGACCTAGAGCCAGCCGGCTTCCGGACCAGCCGGCCACAGCGCAAGCCGGCTGCTCCTCAGCCGGCCTTTGCCGCGAGCCGGCCGGTGGCCAGCCGGCTGCTCCGCGTCCATTGCCCTATCCGGGGTCTTCCCCCTGACAATCTTCATTGTTAATATCTTACATATAGTAACATCATTACACAAAAGTGATTTCCTTATTGAGATACACAAGTTATGATCCCTATCTAGCTAGTCTTCTGAGTTTTCTTCGTGTGTTTCGCTTTCTTCTGACTGCGACGCAACCATGGACAATCTTCATTATTTAAGATGATGCTTGGGTCAGTTTTTACCTTCAAGGGTGGAATATCATCAAACTTATTATAATCTTCTGACATGTCTATCTTGTCCTCTACTCCCATGATGTTTCTTTTTCCTGAAAGAACTATGTGCCGCTTTGGCTCATCGTATGATGTGTCCTCTTGCCTTTCTTTTCTTTTCTTCGGTTTGGTAGACATGTCCTTCACATAAAAAACTTGAGCCACTTCACTGGCTAGGACGAATGGTTCGGTGTCGTACCCTAGATTCTTGAGATCCACTGTAGTCATTCCGTACTGCGGGTCTACATGTACCCCGTCTTTCAGGTTGAACCATTTGCACCGGAACAAAGGGATCTTGAAATTAGGTCCATAGTCAAGTTCCCATATCTCCTCTATGTACCCATAATATGTGACCTTGTTCCCATTGCCATCTTCTGCATCAAAGCGGACACCACTATTTTGGTTGGTGCTCTTTTTTATCTTGGGCGAACGTGTAAAATGTATTCCCATTAATCTCATGCCCTTGAAAAGTCGATATAGTCGAAGATGGTTGCTTGGACAACAAGTACAGCTGCTCATCATCAGTGACATTCATGAGACGTGTTTGCAACCAACCGTTGAAAGTCTTCATGTGTTCTCCATCAATCCAATCTTCACGTTGCTCTGGGTATTTAGAGCGTAAGATATCCTTGTGTTCCTCTTTGTACGGAGCCACCAAGATGGAATTATGTAGAACTGTGTAGTGTGCTTGAGTGAAAGAATGTCCATCCATACACGTTGTTGCTTTCTTTCCTAGCGTGCCTTTTCCACGCAGTCTCCCCTCATAGCGCGATTCAGGAACACCGATTGGCTTAAGGTCAGGAATAAAGTCAACACAAAACTTAATGACCTCCTCTGTTCCATAGCCCTTGGAGATGCTTCCTTCTGTCCTAGCACGGTTATGAACGTACTTCTTTAAGACTCCCATGAATCTCTCAAAGGGGAACATGTTGTGTAAAAATACAGGACCAAGAACGCAATCTCTTCAACCAGGTGAACTAGGAGATGTGTCATAATATTGAAGAAGGATGGTGGGAACACCAACTCGAAGCTGACTAGACATTGCACCACATCCTTCTGTAAATTTTGTAGAGTAAGTGGATGGATCACCTTCTGAGAAATTGCATTGAGGAACGCACATAGCTTCACGATGGGTACTCGAACATTTTCCGGCAGAAGCCCCCTCAATGCAACCAGAAGTAATTGTGTCATAATCACGTGGCAGTCATGAGACTTTAGGTTTTGAAACATTTTCTCTGACATGTTTATTATTCCCTTTATATTCGACGAGAAGCCAGATGGGACCTTGATGCTACTCAGGACTTCAAAAAAGATCTCCTTCTCCTCTTTGGTAAGAGCTTAGCTGGCAGGACCTTGATACTTCTCTAGATTCAGGTTGTTTCCTTCATGGGTACTTTGTGGTCCTGCCGTGCATCCAGTGTATCTTTTGTCTTCCCATACACGCCCAAGAAGTTTAGCAGGTTCACGCAAAGATTTTTCGTCACGTGCATCACGTCGATTGCAGAGTGAACCTCTAAGAATTTCCAGTAGGGTAGCTCCCAAAATATCGACTTCTTCTTCCACATGGGTACATGCGGAACAGATTGTCCGCCAGGACCCTTTCCAAAGATCACTTTTAAATCCTTGACCATATCATATATAACTTCTCCATTAGGGCGGGTTGGCTTCGTTCGGTTATCTGCCTCACCTCCAAAATACTTTCCTCTCTTTCTTACGTGATGTTATTTTGGAAGAAATCGACGATGCCCCAGGTACACATTCTTGTTTCCCAAATATTTACTGTCAGTCTCACCTAAACAGTGTGTGCATGCATTGTATCCCTTGTTTGACTGCCCTGAAATGTTACCAAGAGCAGGCCAATCATTGATGGTTACAAATAACAACGCTCGTAGGTTAAATTCCTTTTTTTCGTGCTCATCCCACACAGGTACACCTTCTTCATGCCACAACTCTAAAAGTTCTTCAACCAATGGCCTCAGGTACACATCAATGTCGTTGCCGGGTTGCTTCGGGCCTTGGATGAGCACTGGCATCATAATGAACTTCCGTTTCATGCACAACCAAGGAGGAAGGTTATAGATACATAGAGTCACTGGCCAGGTGCTATGACTGGAGCTCTGCTCACCGAAAGGATTAAAGCCATCTGTACTTAGACCAAATCTTAAGTTCGTTGCGTCATCTCAAAAAGACTTGAACTCTCTGTCGATTTTTTCTCCACTGCGACCCGTCAGCGGGGTGTCTCAGCATCACATCTTTCTTACGGTCATCTTTGTGCCATCGCAACAACTTGGCATGCTCTTTGTTTTGGAACAAACGTTTCAACCGTGGTATTATAGGAGCATACCACATCACCTTCGCAGGAACCCTCTTCCTGGGGTTGGACTCGCCCTCAACATCGCCAGGGTCATCTCGCCCGATCTTATACCTCAATGCACTACATACCGGGCATGCATTCAAATTCTCGTACTCCTTGCGGTAGAGGATGCAGTCATAGATGCAGCATGTATCTTCTACGTCTACGTCTAGAGGGCTCCCCATCTTCTTTATTATTTTCAACAACTTTTCAAATCCCTTGTCGAAGTACCATTCTCTGCCTTCCATTGCGACAATTCCAGCGTGGTAGCCAGCTTTTTCTGGCCATTTTCGCAATTTGGGTACAACAGTTTGTTGTGATCCTCTAACATTTTCTCCAACTTCAACCTCTCCTTTGTACTTCCGCAGTTCATCTTCGCATCAAGAATGGCCCGACCCAAATCGTCATCCGGGTCATCAAAAATCGGCTCATCAAAAATGGGCTCTTCTTCAGCTTCGTCTTCCCCCATTCTACTATCACCGTCTTCAGTGAATATAGGATAGTTGTCACTATCCTCTTCTTCTTCGTTGTCTTCCAATATAATCCCTCTTTCTCCGTGCTTGGTCCAGCAATTATAGCTGGGCATGAAACCGTTCTCCAGCCGGTGGACGTGAATGATCTTTGAGGTAGAGTAATCCTTCATATTCTTACAGGAACTACATGGACAATAGATGAAACCATTCGACTGCCTGTTTGCCTCAGCCACGTTGAGAAAATAATGCATGCCATTAATGAAGTTGGGATGGCACCGGTCACCGTACATCCATTGTCGACTCATCTGCATTATATATGTATATCAAAAATCATTAATTACACAACATCATGGATATATGAGTGACCAACTTAATTAATATTCAAGTTCATCACATAAAACTATTTTTTTTTATAAAAAGAAGAGGCTCACCGAGGTGGTACGGTGTCGGCTAGGTGATGACGCTGGCGGTCGATGGCTGTGAGGACGGGGATGATACTAAAACCTACAAAATATAATATAATTTCAGCTCAAATTGCATATAAAAAAATAAAATCCCTAACTTAGGCATTTCATCAAACACCTTGCTAGCCTTTAGTACCGGTTCTTAACCTGAACCGGTACCAAAGGTCCAGCCCTAGCCCCACCGTGCGCCTGAATTTTGGCCGAAGACCTTTCGTACCGGTTCCTAACACGAACCGGTACGAAAGCCCCTCCCAAACCGGTACCAAAGCTCCTCGCCCGCCTGAGCCCTCAAACCGGTACAAATGACCCCTTTAGTACTGGTTGATGGTTGCCCCATTTTCCACTAGTGTGTATGACAAGACTTTCTACGGACACTATGCGGACTCCAAATCTGTCTCGTTGGTCCAATGAAAACAAATAAATCTTATTTTAGGCTAAGTTCCAAATTATATTCCGAGTTTTAAACATTTTCCATGAAGGATGGGTCTCAAGTGATATTTTTGGAGGAAAGAAGTCTAGATAACCCCCTAAGTATTAGGTTTGGGACAATGAACCCCCCTAACTTTAAATTGGAACATTTGACCCCTCTAAGTTTGCAAAACCAGACGCTATGCCCCCGACGGTGGTTTTGGCTATATCAAAGGCGGTTTTGCTGGCATCGATGTGCGGCAGTTTCCAACGTGTCATCGACCGAGCAAATAACCCTGGTGGCATGGTCCAACCACACCAACTCGTTGACCACAACTGGCATCGCCTCCTCTACTCCGATTCTTCACCTCGCCCTAGAGAAGCGGGAAGACGACGCCATCGTCTTCGTGTAGGAGAGCAGCCGCCGACCTCCGTCTCCTCGTCGCTATCTTGGTTGTGCGCGACGACCACTTGGACGATGCCCTGGCGGCTTGTGTATACCAACGACGCGGGGGAGATCGTCAACGGCGCGTGTGCTCAAACTTCTCTGTTTCTGCTGAACTGCTAACATCAGTGCATGCGGGATTAAAATTAATTTGATGAGCAGACTTGTTGCATCCTCAATTCAGCAGTCTTGCTCCGGTTCATGCGCAGCTGATAAGGTACAGAACAGGACGCTGGCCCTCATGCTGTCCATGGCCGTGGAGGAAGACCGGACAACGGAGGGAACCCCAGCGAAGGGCACCTTGGCAGAGGCCAGTAGGAATAGGAGCATGCGGTGGCAGGCACTCCAGCGATGGCCAAAAGGGACACGTGCAGCAGTGGGAGTACGAGCTGCGCCGGGCAGCTCCTGTGATAAGGGAGGCGAGGGCGTGAGAGAGTCAGTGGCGGGCGAGCGGGGGCGGCTACGTCGGTCGGTATTGGGAGCCGGCGGTGAGCAGGTCCCTGTACTGAGCGTGTGGGCGGGGCGGCGGCGCGGGTTGGTTGCGAGGGAGAGAAAGAAGGGGGATTTGGACTGAGCTGAACCACTTTATCATCCTAGATGTACTAAACAATTGTCCACGTCACCAAAACCGCTCCCAAATACTGCTAACGACCGCAGGAGGGCAATTTTCCTGGTATTGCAAACATAGGGGGTTAAGTGCCCCAGTTTAAAGTTAGGGGGGTTCTTCATCCCAAATATGACACTTAGGGGGTTATTTAGACTTCTTTCTTTTTGGAGTATAATTGGTTAGAAAATACGCTTATATAAGAACAATGCCCAAGAGTCTATTTCATATATTTATGCTCAGTGCTGAGGTTTTGGGTGTTTCTCCTCCGAATGTAACCTTATTATTGGGGCCATTACTAGGCCGACTAGATTACGTTCACCTCGGGAGAAGTATGAATGAGTTTAGATCATTAGATGACATCTTCACTAAAACCGTGGAATTTGAGTAAAATTACCAGACCATGCAGTAATTAATAATGACACATCCAATAATAGAAAGAAATTATGTAAGCTAAAAGTAATTGGCATCTCCGGAAAGTAGTATTTCAAGTCATAATCTTGCTAAAGTGGGAAGCAGAGTAAAAATGTGTCTATTGCTACCATCATGACTCGATCAAACACCTCTTTTTGGGTGCAAATTTGCTCGAAATGTGTGTCCTATTTTTCGAATTTCTAACCTTGTAGTGTGCCAACCATGTTAAGGAACTGGCTACTTGATATTCATTACGAATTTGCCTTGGCCTCCTTTATCTTGAGCCTCCTCTCCTCTAGCTCGGTCTTGTACTTGGCATTGCTTCAGATTGCTTCCCACCTTGCATGCTTCATCACCATGTTCTTGTCATGCATCATCATCTTCATCTCCAACGTCTTCGTCATCAACAATTCCTTTGATTTCACCATATCATCAATCTTATCACTCAAAGATGATGATTCGGCTTCAAGCTTCATCCTCTTTGTTGCCTTCTTGTTGCCTTCCGGCGGCTTCCTGTTGTTCCTTCTTCCATCCGTTTCATCACTAGCATTGTCCATTTGCTTCATGGACTCCCTCTTCGGTGCCACTTCTTTGTATCTTAATCTCCTGGAATACGCTCAAGCAATTTTCAACAATGGTGAAGGTGAATAGCTTTCCCTTGAATTGGATCCCTTCATTGCCTTGTACCGATCCCCGACAATACATCCTAACATGCACAATAACATGATCTCACATATGATCTCTTATCCGTAGCTCAACTAGGTAAATGAAAAAGAGAAAAACAATGATCTCACATATTGATCGGTAGTGACACCACTTGGAGGATTTTAACGCACTTGGTCCATACATGCGAACCAACGGCTACAAGCTGGTTTGATCACATCCCATCGGCCTTGTAGAGACCGATACAAGAGATAGACCGGTTGTGCAATATGAGGCATACGTTTGAAGAACTTATCTTCAATGTGCTTTCCGGTTTGGTCCGTGCCAGTCACCGCGTCGAGAGACACTTCCGCTACCAAGCAAGTGTCCTCAATCTCAGTGTAGTTCGAGACGCATTTCTTCTTTGTTGTCATCGCTTGGGCTGTGATACGTCTCAAATGTATCTATAATTTCCTATGTTCCATGCTAGTTTTATGACAATACTCACATGTTTTATACACACTTTACATCATTTATATGTATTTTCCGGCACTAACCTATTGACAAGATGCCGAAGCGCCAGTTCCTGTTTTGTGCTGTTTTTGGTTTCAGAAATCTTACAAAGGAAATATTCTCGGAATTGGACGAAACGAACGCCCAGGGTCTTATTTTTTCACGGAGCTTCCAGAAGACCGAAGAGGATACGAAGTGGGGCCACGAGGCGCCCAGACCATAGGGCGGCGCGGCCAGCATGGGGCCCGCGCCAGCCTATGGTGTGGGCCCCTCGTCAGCCCTCCGACTCTGCCCTTCCGCCTACTTATACTCTCCGTCGCGAAAACCCTATTACCGAGAGCCACGATACGAGAAAAGTTCCAGACGCCGCTGCCGCCAATCCCATCTCGGGGACTCATGAGATCGCCTCCGGCACCCTGCCGAGAGGGGAATCATCTCCCGGAGGACTCTACATCACCATGATCGCCTCCGGACTGATGTGTGAGTAGTTCATCCTTGGACTATGGGTCCATAGCAGTAGCTAGATGGTTGTCTTCTCCTCATGTGCTATCATTGTTAGATCTTGTGAGCTGCCTATCATGATCAAGATCATCTATTTGCAATGCTACATGTTGCGTTTGTTGGGATCCGATGAATATGGAATACTATGTTATGTTGATTATCAATCTATCATCTATGTGTTGTTTATGATCTTGCATGCTCTCCGTTACTAGTAGAGGCTCTGGCCAAGTTGATACTTGTAACTCCAAGACGGAGTATTTATGCTCGATAGTGGGTTCATGCCTCCATTAAATCTGGGATGTGACAAAGTTCTAAGGTTGTGGATGTGCTGTTGTCACTAGGGATAAAACATCAATTCTTTGTCTAAGGATATTTGTGTTCATTACATTACGCACCATACTTAATGCAATTGTCTGTTGTTTGCAACTTAATACTAGAAGGGGTGCGGATGCTAACCCGAAGGTGGACTTTTTAGGCATAGACGCATGCTGGATAGCGGTCTATGTTATTTGTCGTAATGCCCTAAGTAAATCTCATATAACTCATCATGATATGTATGTGCATTGTTATGCCCTCTCTATTTGTCAATTGCCCAACTATAATTTGTTCAGCCAACATGCTATTTCTTATTGGAGAGACACCACTAGTGAACTGTGGACCCCGGTCCATTCTTTTACATCTGAAATACAATCTACTGCAATCATTGTTCTGTACTGTTCTTCGCAAACAAACATCATTCTCCACACCATACGTTTAATCTTTTGTTTACAGCAAGCCGATGAGATTGACAACCTCACTGTTAAGTTGGGGCAAAGTATTTTGATTATGTTCTGCGGGTTCCACATTGGCGCCGGAATCCCTGGTGTTGCGCCGCACTACACTCCTCCACCAACAACCTTCACGTGGCCTTTGACTCCTACTGTTTCGATAACCTTGGTTTCTTACTGAGGGAAAACTTGCTGATGTACGCACCACACCTTCCTCTTGGGGTTCCCAACGGACGTGTGCTTCACGCGTTATCAAGCTATTTTTCTGGCGCCGTTGCCTGGGAACTGAAGAAAAAAGTTACACCACAGAGATTGCTAACTCCCACGGCAACAACTCTTTTTCTGGCGCCGTTGCCGGGGAGATCAAGACACGCTGCAAGGGGAGTCTCCCACATCCAATCTCTTTACTTTTTTTTGTCTTACTTTACTTTATTTTGTTTACTGCTTTGTTTGCTTTCTCTATATCAAAAATACAAAAAATTAGTTAGTTGCATTACTTTACTTACTGTCTAGTTTGCGTTCTCTATATTAAAAACACAAAAAATTAGTTACTTGCATTTACTTTATTTACCTTTTGTTTATTTCATCATGTTTCCTCCTAAGTTCACTCTGAAAGATATACCAGTAGGGCAAGGGTCTATCATTGGAAGAGATAATATAGAAGAATTTTTCACTCATGTTAGTATGGTTGAAGATTTTGAAGATAGACACTTGGTAAAAGTTGTTCCTACTTATGAAAGTGCTACTGCCTCTTTAGTACACACGTTGGAAACTAGATTTGTTAATCTCAATCCTATAATACAACATATGTTTCTTACACTCTCTGATATGGAAATGGGAGAAAAGAGAGATTTTGTTTTAGAGGTCCTTCTTAGAGAATTTGGTGATATAGCTAAAGAAACTAGAAAAGTTTTTATTAAGCATAAGAGGCTTGGCTTTTGTACCGATTTTGCAAAAAAAAACTTGAAAAGATGGACATGGATAGATTAAAGTACACTAATAACGTCAATGGTGAGGGGGAGATTAAAGTACCTATACCTAGTAAGCTCCTAGGGATGCATGAAGCTCTAGAAAATAACTATGTTGGGCTTGTTCCTGAAAATTTGTTTGATGAGGATAGTAAGCCTAGGAGCAACGAAAGAGGAGTTACTTACATAGACAAGATACAATGCATTATTGAGAAAACTCCCAACTCCCCTGATGTTAATGCTTCATCTCTTGATAATACTTGATTCACACTTTCTGCGTCTAGCTGAAAGGCGTTAAAGAAAAGTGCTTATGGGAGACAACCCATTATTTTACTTCTGCACTTTTGTTTTATATTTGAGTCTTGGAAGTTTTTACTAATGTACCAACCTCTCCTTATCTTTATTTTATTGCATTGTTGTGCCAAGTAAAGTCTTTAATAGTAAGGTTGATACTAGATTTGGATTACTGCGCAGAAACAGATTTTTTGCTGTCACGAATTTGAGTAGCCCCCTCTGTAGGTAACTCAGAAAAATCTGCCAACTTTTGTGTGTGATCCTCAGATATGTACGCAACTTTCATTGATTTTTAGCTTTTTCATCTGAGCAAGTTAAGTGCCTCTAAAAAAATTCGTCTTTACGGACTGTTCTGTTTTGACAGATTCTGTCTTTTATTTCGCATTGCCTCTTTTGCTATGTTGGATGGATTTCTTTGTTCCATTAACTTTCAGTAGCTTTGGGCAATGTCCAGAAGTGTTAAGAATGATTATGTTACCTCTGAATATGTGAATTTTTGATTATGCACTAACCCTCTAATGAGTTTGTTTTGAGTTTGGTGTGGAGGAAGTTTTCAAGGATCAAGAGAGGAGGATGATACAATATGATCAAGAAGAGTGAAAAGTCTAAGCTTGGGGATGCCCCCATGGATCATCCCTACATATTTCAAGAAGACTGAAGCATCTAAGCTTGGGGATGTCCAAGGCATCCCCTTCTTCATCGACAACTTATTAGGTCACCTCAAGTGAAACTATATTTTTATTCCGTCACATTTTATGTGCTTTACTTGGAGCGTCTGTATGTTTTTATTTTTGTTTTTGTTTGAATAAAATCGGATCCTAGCATTCTTTGTTTGGGAGAAAGACACGCTCCGCTCGTTCATATGAACACTGGTGTTCTTAGCTTTACTTTTAATGTTCATGGCGAAGGTTGAAACTGCTTCGTTCATTGTTATTTGGTTGGAAACAGAAAATGCTTCATGTGGTAATTGGTATATTGTCTTGAATAATATGATACTTGGCAATTGTTTTGCTCAAATAGATCATGTTTAAGCTCTTGCATCATGTACTTTGCACCCATTAATGAAGAACTACCATAGAGCTTGTTGAAATTTGGTATGCATGATTGGTCTCTCTAAAGTCTAGATATTTTCTGGTGAGGTGTTTGAACAACAAGGAAGACAGTGTAGAGTCTTATAATGCTTGCAATATGTTCTTAAGTAAGTTTTGCTGTGCCGGTTCATACTTGTGTTTGCTTCAAACAACCTTGATAGCCAAAGCCTTGTACTGAGAGGGAATGCTTCTCGTGCATCCAAAACCTTGAGCCAAAACCTATGCCATTTGTGTCCACCATACCTACCTACTATGTGGTATTTCTCTGCCATTCCAAAGTAAATTGCTTGAGTGCTACCTTTAAAATTTCATTCCTTGTCTTTGCAATATATAGCTCATGGGAAAATAGCTTAAAAACTATTGTGGTAAAGAATATGTAGCTTATGTATCTTATTTCTTATAAGTTGCTTGTTGAGCGGTAACCATGTTTCTGGGGACGCCATCAACTATTACACCTTTGTTGAATATCATGTGAGTTGCTATGCATGTTCGTCTTGTCTGAAGTAAGGGTGATTTATCATGATCAAATGGTTTGAGTATGCATATTGTTAGAGAAGAGCATTGGGCCGCTAACTAAAGCCATGAATCATGGTGGAAGTTTCAGTTTGGACATTAATCCTCAATCTCTTATGAGAATATTATCTGTTGTTGAATGCTTATGCATTAAAGAGGAATCCATTATCTGTTTTTTATGTTGTCCCGGTATGGATGTCCTAAGTTGAGATCTATCAAAAACGATAAATCAAATGTGATCTATCTCCTTGGACCTTTGTACAGGCGGCATAGAGGTACCCATTTGTGACACTTGGTTGAAACATATGCTATGCAATGATAATCCATGTAAATCCAAGCTAATTAGGACAAGGTGCGAGCACTATTGGTATTCTATGCATGAGGCTTGCAACTTATAGGATGTCTTATGCATAACACATATGAATTATTACTACCGTCGACAAAATTGTTTCTATGTTTTCAAAATAAAAGCTCTAGCACAAAAATAGTAATCCATGCTTCCTCTGCGAAGGGCCATTCTTTTACTTTATGTTGAGTCAGTTTACCTACTTCTTTCTATCTTAGAAGCAAACACTTGTGTCAACTGTGTGCATTGATTCCTACATATTTGCTTATTTGCATTCATCATATTATTTTGTGTTGACAATTATCCATGAGATATACATGTTGAAGTTGAAAGCAACTGCTGAAACTTATATCTTCCTTTGTGTTGCTTCAAAACTTTCTACTAAGAATTTATTGCTTTATGAGTTAACTCCTATGCAAGTCTTATTGATGCTTGTCTTGAAATTACTGTTCATGAAAAGTCTTTGCTATATGATTCAGTTGTTTAATCATTATCTTTACCATTGCTTCGAATCACTTCATTCATCTCATATGCTTTACAATAGTATTGAACAAGATTATGATAGCATGTCACTTCAGAAATTATCCTTGTTATCGTTTACCTACTCGAGGGCGAGTAGGAACTAAGCTTGGGGATGCTTGATACGTCTCAAACGTATCTATAATTTCTTATGTTCCATGCTAGTTTTATGACAATACTCACATGTTTTATACACACTTTACATCATTTATATGCATTTTCCGGCACTAACCTATTGACAAGATGCCGAAGCGCCAGTTCCTGGTTTTTGGTTTCAGAAATCCTACAAAGGAAATATTCTCAGAATTGGACGAAACGAACGCCCAGGGTCTTATTTTTCCACGGAGCTTCCAGAAGACCGAAGAGGATGCGAAGTGGGGCCACGAGGCGCCAGACCATAGGGCAGCGCGGCCAGCATGGGGCCCGCGCCGGCCTATGGTGTGGGCCCCTCGTCAGCCCTCCGACTCTGCCCTTCCGCCTACTTATACTCTCCGTCGCGAAAACCCTATTACCGAGAGCCACGATACGAGAAAAGTTCCAGAGACACCGCCGCCGCCAACCCCATCTCGGGGGATTCAGGAGATCGCCTCCGGCACCCTGCCGGAGAGGGGAATCATCTCCTGGAGGACTCTACATCACCATGATCGCCGGACTGATGTGTGAGTAGTTCATCCTTGGACTATGGGTCCATAGCAGTAGCTAGATGGTTGTCTTCTCCTCATGTGCTATCATGTTTAGATCTTGTGAGCTGCCTATCATGATCAAGATCATCTATTTGTAATGCTACATGTTGTGTTTGTTGGGATCCGATGAATATGGAATACTATGTCAAGTTGATTATCAATCTATCATATATGTGTTGTTTATGATCTTGCATGCTCTCCGTTGCTAGTAGAGGCTCTGGCCAAGTTGATACTTGTAACTCCAAGATAGAGTATTTATGCTCGATAGTGGGTTCATGCCTCCATTTAATCTGGACAGGGACAGAAAGTTCTAAGGTTGTGGATGTGTTGTTGCCACTAGGGATAAAACATCAATGTTTTGTCTAAGGATATTTGTGTTGATTACATTACGCACCATACTTAATGCAATTGTCTGTTGTTTGCAACTTAATACTGGAAGGGGTGCGGATGCTAACCCGAAGGTGGACTTTTTAGGCATAGACGCATGCTGGATAGCGGTCTATGTTATTTGTCGTAATGCCCTAAGTAAATCTCATATTACTCATCATGATATGTATGTGCATTGTTATGACCTTTCTATTTGTCAATTGTCCAACTGTAATTTGTTCACCCAACATGCTATTTCTTATTGGAGAGACACCACTAGTGAACTGTGGACCCCGGTCCATTCTTTTACATCTGAAATACAATCTACTGCAATCATTGTTCTCTACTGTTCTTCGCAAACAAACATCATTCTCCACACCATACGTTTAATCCTTTGTTTACAGCAAGCCGGTGAGATTGACAACCTCACTGTTAAGTTTGGGCAAAGTATTTTGATTGTGTTGTGCAGGTTCCACGTTGGCGCCGGAATCCCTGGTGTTGCGCCGCACTACACTCCTCCACCAACAACCTTCACGTGGCCTTTGACTCCTACTGGTTCGATAACCTTGGTTTCTTACTGAGGGAAAACTTGCTACTGTACGCATCACACCTTCCTCTTGGGGTTCCCAATGGACGTGTGCTTCACGCGTTATCAGGCTGCATCGAACACTTCATCTTTGATCTCTTCCAGTTCAACCTCGGCATGTTCATCTTCATCATCATCCCCGAATTGAATCTGCTCACAGCACTACTACGAAAAAGCCTATAGGTGGAAAAAATGTTGCCGGCGCACCCCATCCTGAACGCGCCGATGGCATGTGGTACCGGCGCACCCCTTTTTGGCCGCGTCGGCGATGCAGGGTTACTGCCGGCGCACCGACGAAAAAGACGCGCTGGCGATAGTTTTTGGCATGGGCTTGTCTGCTCCGGGCTAGGGCCGAGAAACACTACCGGCGCACCAGCCCAGGGGCACGCCGGCGGTAAATTCGTATTGCCGGCGCGCCCTGTGCTGGTGCACCGGAAGTGTTTCTCGGCCCTGGCCCGGAGCAGATATAGCCGGATCAGCTTTATATTGCCGGCGCACCGAGGTCCAGGTGCACCGGCAGTAACCTGGGAGATATTTTTCAGCCACCAACCAGCACTCACACACCCACACACTACACTCCACTCCTCCACACATACCCGAGCCTTCTCCCAATCCAGCTCATTTTTGCCCATTTCTATCCCCAATTGAGCCAATTTGACCAAACAAAATTATATTTTTTGAGCAAATCTTCCCTTCCTACATGCATCTCCCACATCCCCCTATGTAGATCTAGATCTACTATCCCGCATTGACCGCTCAATCCAGATCTAGATCTACAAAGTCGGCTTCCATACGCCGTGGTCGCGGCGCGACGTCTCGATCTCGTTGACGAATATATCAAACAAATAGGTGATTAATGAACAAATTGAGGAATGAAATCGATGTATATTGGACATTTGAAGCAAAAGCTCGTGTGTGGCATATATATATATGTTGTGTTTGTGCTTGTGTGTGTTGGCGTTGAAAATGAGTTGCCAACGTTGCGCCGAAATGTTGATTCGTTAAGTTTCCGTTTCGGCACATTTCTGGCGCTCCTATGTCCTACCGTGTAGGAAGGTCATGCCGAAATTTTCCGTGAAAACTACCGACGGATGCATGGTTCTAATCAATTATATAATCTTACCGTGCAGGCGATAATGGTTATCGAGATGAGTGAAAGCGTCGTGATGAGATATCTGAAACACCCGATCATCGACATGTATGAAAATAACCGCACGGAGGTATTGTGTCCGTGCCGAAGATGCAAATAAGTGAAATGGTTTGACCCCTATTCAGGAAAATTGCAGGGGCACCTGCTCACTAATAGTTTCATGCATGGACACACTCAATGGATGAGTGATGATGGGGCGGAGGTCAATGGGGCGACGACAACAGGTGGTAATGGCCAGCAAGAAGTAGGGCATCATGATATTGATAACGATGAAGAGTTTGTCGCACAGGACGTTAACCTTGACGACGACAATAACCTTGACGACGACGAAGAGGTGCCGCTAGCTTTAGTAGTGCGGGACCCTCATCTTCAAGATCTGCTTCTCGAAAAGATGAAAGGCGCCAAGCGGAAATGAAAGCTTGAGCAACTGGAGATAGACTCGAATACTCCGTTGTACGACTCAGGTCGCGGGTTGGGGGAGTCCCGCTTGAGAGTAGCGCTCGATGTGCTGCAGATGAAGGCGAAACACGGATGGATGGACACAAGCGTCGACGACATTCTGGAATACGTGAAAGATCTCCTTCCTGCCGGGAACACGTGTCCTGGTAGTCTAGCCGAGGCCAAGAGAATCACCTGCCCTCTCGACTTACCCCACGAAAAGTATCACGCCTGCATCAACGACTGTATCATGTATCGCAAGGAGCACGTGGACAAGACCAAATGTCATGTGTGTGACGCTAAACGGTACAAGAAAGGGAAGAAGAAAGCTCCTCGGAAAGTTATGTGGTACTTCCCGCTCGCCCCCGGCTTCAACGGTTCTACGCGGACCGCAAGGAAGCAAAGCTCATGCGCTGGCACGCTGAAAGAAAGGAGGCAGCGTTGACTGATGAAGAGCGGATTGAGCACCCAGTGCTGACACACCATTCGGATGCAAGCCAGTGGAAAGCATTAGACAATGAATTCGGAAGTTTTGGGGCAGATCCCAGAAACATCAGGTTGGGTGCGAGCACTACAGCTTGTCGTCTGCGGCCGATAAAAATGCGCGCAATGAGAGGAAGCAGCGGTAGGCGGAGGAAATGAGGGACTCGATCCTAGCCCAAGTCCAAGCTGGTTTGGTACCGCAACTCAAAGCTTCACTCGTACCTGATATCACAGCTGAAGTCGCCGCTTCAGTCCAAGCTGATTTCAACGCTGTCGTCGCGTGGTATGAGGGTGGCAAATAAGCCCCCCCCCCCAAATGCAAGTGGTTAGCTTTGGCGGCAGCAACTCGATGGAGCCGCCGGCCGCCGGCAATGCTGATGTTACAATGGAGACTCCTCCGGCCGCAGGCAATGTCGCAGGTGCTAGGGATTCACTGTCCATGCCGGGTAGCAGCCCCTCCATCACTTGCACGCCCACCGCCGCATGTGCTGGCCCATCGACATTAGCCGAGCTCAACGCCCTCACGGTAATTAACTAATGTGTACATCAAGTTAATATATTAGTTTCGTCATCCTTGCCCTCTCTCTAACGCCATACACATGTTCTCGCAGGCGCTCTCAACGCCATGCACCTTCCTGATGAGAGTAAACGGCGAACTCAAAGACGTCGCGAGGGGGTCCATCCTTCGGCCCCTGGATAAGAAGTGGCACACATGAGATATGGAGGATGACGTTTACCGGATTGAAGTGGATCGGGAGTTACCGGGTATGAGGATTTGTTTCCTCCTAATCAACCGCATGGTGCCGATGATGATAGCCCATTGAATCTGGCCTCACTGAAGGGTATGGTACTGCTATGGCCGAAGACCCTAATTCGGATCAACACCTACTCGGGGTCGACGGCAAGCAAAGACAAGCACCTTGCGGCGCCACAGGTCAGCGTCCCTCCACGACAGCTAGCGGCGCCGGTGGTCATCGCCCCACCACAACGGCCAGTGGCGCCAGAGGTCAGCGCCCCACCACAACAGCCATCGGCGCCAGAGGCCGAGGAATACGAATGTGAGAACTTCCAATGGGATATTCCTACGTCTTCACAAGTTGTCCATGAGGATGCGCCGGCCTCGAAATATGTGTGCTCCAAGAAGCTGTTCGATTCTCAAGAAACGGCCGAGGAGGAAAATCCTGAGGAGGTCGCCACCGCCATCGTCAAAAAGACGCTGAGCCCAAACACACTCCGTGCTACGGCCAATACGGCGATGGATGGTCCAGTAGTACAACCCAAGAAGAGGAAGAGGCCAAATAAGAAGGACGCCAAAGACAAGGCGGTGGCCAAATCCAAGGACAAGGTCCCACTTGTTGACAAGTTGCCAAACAATTGGCGACCTCTGCATCACTTGGGTGAACCGATGCTGCCGGAGCATGTCGTCAACAAACTCACCGCGAGCTTGCATGAGACTGTCAGGCATGTGGATAAGCAACTTCTCAAATCAAAAGATCCTAGTTACCCTCTCTTCGTGGCGAAGGTGCCAACTGGCATGAACTTCGTCGAGAAGTACCCCGCGGACTTGTGCTTCATCCGGTTCAATGACATCTTCAGCATCTATCGCATGCAAATGCTCCACTTTAGTGTGGTTCGCCTAGTTGCTCTTAGCTTGTCTTCCCAGATTGTTAAGGAGGGGACGCCGACCATCGCGATAATGGACCCCTTCTATATGCGGGAGAGCATCATCTGCAACGATGGGGAATCGGGCGATTGCCACCCAGCAGGTCGAGGATTTCATGCTGGCGAACATTAAAAAGGGAGCCACTCTCATCCCTTACTTCCCCGAGTAAGTAATCACTCGCTAGTCCCCATCACCATTCTATCTATATCTCCATTTGCATTTCCAAAGGTTAATCCGTGTGTTTTCCGCAGAGACAAGTTCTGCACCCTCATCGTCGTGCACCCGCAACACTCGCATGCAGTCTATCTCGACTCGGGTAGGGACCACAAGAAAGACTACACCCACATCAAGGCCCTTCTCAATGATGCTCTCACCGGCTTCGCCAACAAGGCAGGCCCCCTCAAAGTAGAGAGAAAATCTCGAGGAGGCTTGGTCTTAACCCACACAACCAACTTCCCCTGCCTCAGGCAGTCGACGGAAGACAATGGGATGGACGCGTGGTACGCCATCCTTCAGATGCAGGAGTACATAAAGTACACAGATGACATGTTGCTGCCAGAGACTCTTAGAAACAGGTTTGCAAACATGGCGGATGCCCCTGATAGAGAGCTGAGAAAGAACTGGGGTCGCATCCAGTAGTTCATTTGCACGATAATCCTGCAGGATGTCAACAATAGGTCTGGCGATTTCTTCTACGGCTACGGTCTACCACCTAATGACGAGATAGAATTCCGCTTGGAGATGTCGCGTGATGAGAGGCCGTTCAACTCGCTTGAGGGTTGTCGTCCATTCCCCCTAGGCGTACAACCTGATCCTACGACGGGAACACTATTGCTAAAGCTTGAACGATATGTCCCTGAACTTCCGTATTGTAATAATTGCTATATATTCCGATAGAATCGACTTGTCGCTTTTATTTAGTTGTATGGATGTGCATGTGAACATGTGTCTATAGTTTCATTTAATTTGCTATATATTTCAAGATTATGGCGTAGATATCTTAATAATTATTTGCATTTACTCGACCCCTACTAGCCTCGTATTTGGAGTTCGCTGATGATTAGAATGTTCGGTCACTCGTACACTCGGGGGTGGAGCCAGTGAGCCTTGGTGCGATGGCCACATATATCAATCTATTGTGCATCATACCTAGCCTCACTGACTCCATCCCTAGATGTTAATATTTGTTTCGACCGACAAAGTATGAGGCACGCTATTTAATTCGTACTACTTGTCTTTTATTTGAGTTCACACTTCTTAATTGCATTGGCCGATGATTAAAATGTCTAGTCACTTGTACACTTCGGGGTGGGGCCAGTGAGGCTTGGTGTGATGGCCACAAATATCAATCTATTGTGCATCCTACCTAGCCTTTCTGACCCCATCCCTGTATGTTAATATTTATTTCGACCAACAAAGTATGAGGCACATGCTATTTAGTTCATACTATTTGTCTCTTATTTGAGTTGGACTTGTTAATTGCATTGGTACTAACGTTTTACTTGTCTTGTGCATGGAGATGCCGACGATATATGTCGTGTACAAGGGGAGGGTTCCTGGAGTCTACGACGACTGGGAGGACTGTCGGAGACAGGTGCACCGCTTCAGCGACAACAGCTACAAGGGATACCCCACTAGGATGGAGGCGGAAGGAAGATACGCGTGTTATCTAGCAGGAGAGGTGAGGGACATGAGGAGGAACCGGATGAAGACCATGGCCTTCGTGATGATGCTCATCGTGACCATGTTGGTCATGTTCTATGTGATTGTAGTTTAGGTTAGTAGCTACATTGTGAGGTGTATGATGACACTTGTGACGACTATGTACCGAGACTTGTAACTTCGTGAAACTTCGTCGTTCGATGTTGCATAGGCACATGTGTTGTATGAATCAACATTTCGAAACGAGACTTGTGTATTTGTGTATTGATACCGAAATGAGACTTGGCTCTCTATGTGTTTCTCATATTGCATGTACTGCTCTATAAATATGAACTGCGTTGTAAATATATACTGCTGTATAAATATGCAAATATGTATTGTAATATGCTGGAAAAAAGCGGTAAAATTGAATTTTCGAATAGTACTGCCGGCGCACCTCAATGCCCTTCTGCCGGCGCACACGGCACGCGCTAGTGCTGGCAGCCCTACTGCCGGCGCAGCGGCACGTGCGCCGGTGGAACAAGGCCTTTGTCGGCGAAGCTGGGCTGGTGCGCCGGCAGTAACTGACCTACCGCCGGCGCACAGCGTGGTGCGCCGGCAGTGGCCAGTTATCACTGACCCGTTCGCACCGGCGGGCTGAGTTGCGCCGGCGGTAGCCATATTAGGTGCGCCGGCAATAGCTGTTTTCCTTGTAGTGCAGGTAATCTCTACCGCGTTCCCGTTAAGCATAATCATAAACGATGTCGTGGCTGCGTGCGCATTGTAGCTACATCGGATTAAGCTTAAGTATTGAAAGAACCTAATTACGTGTACGGTATTGTGGAGAGGGCTAAGGTCATGCCTTGCAGAATGATTGCCGATCATGTTGCCTGCACTGTCCAAAGGGGATGCAGGCGACAGGCGGAGGCTGGGTGGCGACGGGCTAAGGCTGAGCGGCGACCTGCTTGCTCTTCTTGGGCGCACGCTTGGGCGCCTTAGGTACGGGTGAGGCTATTGCGGCTTGGTCGCGGGTGACGTACCAACAACCAGGGGCCATCGGTGTTCCCCAGCCACTTCCTCTTCGGCTTGTCGGCGCCCACAATCATGTGTGCGATGGATCCGACGCCCGCAGAAACGGATCCAAATCTAGCTACGGAGCTTTGCTGTGGAGGCGGCACGTCCACACCAGCAGTGGGCAGAAGCTCGGTGAGGTCCATGGGGCCGTATCCGATGAGCGGTGGCGCTAGAGAGCGAGTTGGGCGGGAGATCGAAGGCGGCGGCGGCGCGGACGCGGGAAGGGGGAAGCTGAAATGTCCCTCGCGCGTGAACGACTAGAGCAATACGATGGAGGATGTAGTGTTGGGGGGGGGGGGGGTGCAGTTTCTCCGTGGACGGTAAAAATAAATACTTTTTTCGCGTCTTCGCAAGAGTGACCTATTTTGCGGAAACCGAAAACTAACGGTTATTATACAGTTTTTACATGCTTGGTTAAAGTTGCTCGTATGATACGTCCTTCAACATCTTAGTGCCATCACTTTGTCAAACTTCCTTGTTATACTTCTATTTTCAATGTTGAAACTTGTTGGCTTGTGTACATTTATGTTATCCCGTGCAAAAAAAAAAGTTTACATTTATATTATGCAAAGGCCGGGCATAAACTCTATGCAGTTGCATCAACTTTATTGCTTCCTTCATAAAAAAGGTAACTCGTGAGTTTCTACGGAGAAGATAAATAAAATTTAGTTTTCTCTCACAAGATTAGTTATGTTTACACGATTGAGCCGGTGCGTTACTCAATGCAGATTCAAGTGGGAGTTAGAGAAGTTCACCCCAATCCCAGTTTCAACCAAGTCAGACTGTTGGTACCATCCAAGGTGTGCCAACAATCACCCAAAACTCATTTCCTTTTGGATTAAATATTAAAAAGGTTAAAATCAATAAGTTTATCACCATTCAATTTCTAATTTTGTAATTATGTAGTACATGATATTATTTGGTTCATCACGTCATATGGACCCGATGTTTGTCATTTTTTTAGATAAGTTAAAATACAATGTTAAGAGCATCTCCAAGAGATGATGAAGATGTAAAATAATCGTTGTTTATACATTGAAGCAAAAAAAGTTCCAGCAAATGATGTAGATACAAAAAACAATGTGAATTTGTAGCACGCGATGCAAACGGCCACCTGCGGCCGCCCAACCACCACTTTGCCCCCCGCCCTGTCCGTTCTCCTCCCGTGCCACCGATTCCGTCGCGACTCTCCACCCCCAGCCACCGCCGCCAGTAGATCAGGACCTGCTGGTTCACGCCGCGTCATCCCCCCCCTCCCAAATCCGTCACCGTTGAGCCGCGCCTGACAATGCCGCCCCATCGCCTCATGCCGCGACGCATTTCGGACGTCCAAACGGACGCGTCGTGTCCGTTTGCGTTGGGTGAAATAGTCGAAAGTGTCCGGGTATCCGTTTGCGTCGGGGGTGGCTCAAGCGGCACAACGCATAATTTTTTTTTTCATTCATACGCCATAATTTACATGATAATAAAAAGGACATAAAAAAGCTAGAAAGGGGTGCTAAAATAGGCGATGTCTACTGGTCGTCGTCGCTGACGAGGTCAATCAGCTGCGGCATCGGCCATGGAAGCGCGTACGCCGGCGGTGGAGGAGGTACCGCCGCACGGGCAGGAGGCTGTGGCCAGGGATCCCACGCTGGAGCAGCAGGCGGAGCGCGGACGTTGGAACGCGTCGGCGTGGCCGGAGGAGTCGCCGGCCTCCCCTGCGCGAGCGCTGACTCACGGAGCTGGATTGCGAGCCCGTCCCACAAAGCGAGCTCGTTGAGCTCGTCCTGCTCGCTGTTGGCGAGTGCCATGGCAATGGCCTCCTCCTCTGAAATGTCCGGCGGCTGGTTCTCCGGATCCCACGCCGGTCCGCCGTCGTCGTGGTCGTACTGCGCCATGGTCACGTCGCCGTCCTCGTCCTCGTCGTCGTCCTCGTCCGCGTCCTCGTGGTCGTTCTCTTCTTCTTCGGCGGCGATCTCACGCTCGAAGTAGTCTACGTCGGCGAGGTAGGCAGCGCGGCGCCGCGCGTCGAACTCCCACGCCCCGAAGGAAATCCAGTTGTAGGAGTTTAGCGCGTACGCCGGATCCTCCCGCAGATCCGGCGGCAACACCGCGCGGCGGCGCCGCACCTCGTCGCGCTGCTCTCGGCCCGATTGCGGCACGGGGGGGACCGGCACGCGCCGGGAGTTCAGGTACCAGCCCCTCCCGGCAAGTTCGCGTCCAGCCATGGTACCGGCCGGTTTTCCTCCCATAGCTGCCGAGCGAGGTCAACGCGGACGTACCGACCGACCCGTGCTTTCTTGCCGGAACGCGAGCCGCTAGCCTCCTGGTCGTTCTTCGTCTTCCGGAACGGCCAGCATTTCTTCCCCATGGCGTCGGTGTGGTGGCTACTGTGGGATTTTGCCAATGGTTTTGGTCGGGGAAATGGGCGCCGGCAGCGTCCCTTTAAGGCTCCGACGCCATCTCGCCTTCAATGGCCTGCCAGTGCAACGCCTACTAGCTGCGCACGCTCGCGGAAGCCGAGGCACGCCATTAACGCGGCCCCTGCAAAGGCTGCAGCGCGCCGCCCAGAAGTAATACCGCGGAAGACGAAGCAGTTGTGCCGCTGCCAGGCGGGCCCGGTGGGGAAGCGAGCGGACACTTTGCGCGTCCGCCGAGCGTCCGCCGAGACGCAAACCTGGCGCATATTTGGGCCAGGTTTGCGTCTCCGCGGACAGCCCGGTCACTTTGCGTCGCCCCGCTGAAACAGACCCTAGACACATTTCCGGTCATGGCGGACCGCCGGTGGAGATGCCCTTAGCGGCTTCCACGACGTGCGGCTGCGCGCCTCCGGCCGTTGGGCGACCGACAATGGTATGCTCATTGTTCACCGCTCAGCCAGTTGTATCGAATGGTGCACAAGCAATCGAGCAAGTGGACAATAAACAAGTACAAAGTGATAAAGGAAGCATAAAAAAAGATCGTGATCAGATCAACGTGCCCATGCAGCAATGCATCTAACGTTGTATATGATGCCCCCCATAGGGGGCCTCACAGCGTTTTGAGCCTCGGGACCGTTCGATCTCGTCTCAAGCAAATCAGGACCGTTCGTTTTTTCACTACCGGAGTAGTCCAGAACGCGAGGCCCTCGCGCGACCCGCTTTTTATCCACGGGTCGATGAAGCCCATCCGGCCCGGCGTTGGCGCGTCGCCGCCTCTCCCGCTCCCGCAGCCGCCGCTCCCGCTCCCCGCCGTCGGCGCCCCTGCTTCTCGCCGCCGGCGACTGCGGCCGCCGCGGCACGAGCATGCGGGAGCAGGCTCTTTCCTCGCCGCTCACCCTCCGCGCCGCTGTCCACCTCCGGGATGCGCCCCTGCAGCGCCGCCCGCCCGCCACCAAGCTCCCGTGGTATGGTGGTGCTGGGAGGCCTCCAGCGATGTCGGCGCGGGAAAACTCGGCGGTGGGAGCAGCGGTGCGGGAGAAATCGACGGAGGCGGCGGTCGCTCGGACATTCTCACTGCCCCTAGCCAAATAAGGTGTTTATTTCTTCTCCTCTTCCTCCTCCCCCTTCTGCTCATAATTTCCTCTCCCCATCCAATCCTTAATGCTTGATATGATTTGCTGCTGCATACGTGATGCTGATTTGGTTTGTATGCTGAATCGAATCCCCGCGATTCCCATCGCCTCCGCTTGAGCTGCACGTGCTCGTCGCTCTTCGCCAAGTCCGTCAGGAACTCCGGCGCGTGCACGCTGGGGGATGGCTCCGGGCTCGCGTCTCCATACTCACGCCGGGGAAAGGATTTTCTGTGGATGGATACCATGGAGATGGGACTCCCAGCGGGGCTCTGAGGTCTCCCCTTTCTTGCTCTCGATTTGATATATTTCCCCACTTTTTCTTTCAATCCATGTGTTTCAATCGTAGCATAGGCAGCTACAATTGCAGCTCTGAATTTCACCCATACGTTATTGTCTGTACATGCTAGGCAGCTTGTATGTGCATTGGGTTCAATCAAATTTTTCGTTTGAAAATTCAGTGTGTATGTCCAGATCTGGTGCATACCGAGATGATCTAATGACCAAAAACAATTAATATACAACAAACAAAACTATGATTGTCTAATTATTTGTTTGCAAAGTATTTTGTGTCTGTTGAATTCAACAAATGAATACAGTAACAACTAATAGGTCTACTCACTGGTAGTAACTTATTTGAGAAAATGCTCCAGCTAAAGAGTAAGGGAAAAAGAGCCTCCCAATCTGGTTTACTAGCTCACCAGATCTTGAATGCATCTGCAAAATTATGAATATGAAGATTTCTGGATTACACTTGCAACTTGGTACATCATATTCGGAGGAAGATTTATGAATCCCCTTCATAAATTCCTAATGTTAATGGCAATCTGCAACTGTGATGGTTTATGCATGCCAACTTTGTCAGCGAAGTGACTAACGTTGCAAGGATTAAACCATACTAACACCATCCTACTATGCTACTGCAATACTTTTGAGTGTGTGCTTTTCTTACTGTGTTGATCCGGTACTTCAGATATGACTTTGCATATGATTGTAACATGGCACACTGGGAATTATGCTTTATCTATTTCTTGCATGTTCTTCTGTGTAATTGCTCATATTTCAGGCAATAGGCTTTGCATGTTAACAGTATGTGCTCTCTATTCTACTGAAATCTGGACCATGTGCTTGAGATTAACTATGGAGTCACTAATTTTCAGTTTTGTGATTTGCAGGCTGAGACTTTGCTTGGTTACCTGCTCGTAGCAGCAGCAAGTGGTGAATTTTACTCTTATTCAGGATAATAACAGGCTTATGGATAAAATACTCCATGGCAGGAGTAGAAGAATTTTGAAACGGGACAGGTTTGTTTTATACAACGATCCCTTTATATGCACAACTTGCATCCGCATCAAATTCTCCTTTGTTATCACACTGTTGTGAACTGTCTTTACACAATTATCACACTGCTGTGACTAAAACCTCCATCCCTAGCCCGGCTCAGCCTCCTCCGGCCCTATCTCTCCTCCTCTACGCCCCTCTCCTTCTCTTCATTTCCCTCCTCCCTTCTTACCTTCACTTTCCATTGGTTTTCATTTTTCTTATGTTTTTGTATATATGCATGTAAGGTGTTTGAGGAAAATCCAAGCATGATATAGGTACAGATTAATTCATTTTTATATTGTCATGTGCATTCAGTAATTCGTTTCCTCTAAACTTTTCATGAATTAAATAATGTATTGCCTATTTTAGGAAAATACAAGCAAGCTGTAGTTACAAGAAAATCCAAGCAAGCTCTATACAACGCATTCTGCACTTTGTGAATGTGCCAGGCTGTGTCTTTGCTGACTCGTGATCTCCGCTGCCACTGTGGCCTGGTCTTGCCGCCACTGCCAGGTCGTCAGGTTGTGATGTTACGATGCTGCTCTACACGATCGTTGTGTCCTTCAAGTGTGTCCAGTCGCCGTCATGCTGCCGCTAGCCAGACGCCCTTTCCCATTTGTTTAGTTCCTGGCTGGCCATTTCATGATTTAGGAAATCGTTTGTATGTCCATTACTTGGCTCTATCACTAGCACCTTTTGATTTGTTGGTCTTATTTTAGGTTAGCGCTGCAGTGCACAATACTACCACTATTCATTTAAATTGATTTAGTCCAAGGTCAAGTGGTGGGAGTCCATTCATGCAACAACTACCATAACCTATCAGGTTATATATAACTTATACATCGGTATCTGTTTGAGTTATTTGTATTTGTTTTTGTTCTAGTGCTTCTTGCTTACCTTATTGTACTCTCCCATATTTACAGGCTGCAACGGAAACAAGGATACAATTTCAGTTTTTTCAACTCGAGTTTCAGGTTGTATCTGCAGCCGGTGTCACTAACTGAGGTTTGTCTGATCATAGCATCAATCTTCTTCTATACATGTCCTTCTGATTGCCGAACAAGCCCACGTAATTAAGGTTATTAACTATATGTATGTTTCGGACTTAATTAGTCCTGTACAACTAAGTTTTTGCGCCACTACTTAAGAAGAACTAGGACTACAAGAAATAGTACTATAAAATAAGTATGATAGACGTCATGTAAATTTTTACCAGAGTATCAGAGGGTGTTGCCTGTTTTATCTGAGACACGAAGCAGTTGAATAATTGCAGGTTGACTTTTGGGTCTTCATTTCCTTGACTGAACTTCTATGTTTCTGGTTTGACTATGTCTTCCTAATGGTATATATGTATGCTATTGTGTATTTACCGTGCCATAGTGCATATGCACTGTACTTACATGCTTAGAGCTATAGGCTTTGTGATAGTTTGTGCATGTCGTAGTGGAGGATACACATGTATGTAAATCCTATGTCTAAATGAGTGACATGCGTTCAAGTTTTTTTTTAAATCTGTGCAAAGAAGATTGCTCAAACTGTTGTTCCATTTCTCTTATTAATGTTTTCTTGGTGAACTTTATAATTGGTGGTAGTTTGCACTGAACTTTTCTACTGCAACCACGTAGGTAAATGCACAAATGATGCAATGCTAGGTATACCAGATTCTCCCCTCTCTGTTTTCTCTAAAAATCCAACTAACATCATCTTGGTTTGGCTTTATTCGGTGTCCATGGTCGTATGTTCCCGCTCTTCTAATATTTTAGGCACATGAACAGAAAATTCCAGTTTTACAGACATCACATTGTGGCAGTAGGTATTGTCATGTTCATGTGAGAATTTAAGAAGGAGATGAATAAAGTGTCGTTGGTGTATCTGAGCAGTGACACAATTTAGATCATGAATAATACTGTATAGATCCAGATTTTGATCGCCCAGCTAGGAAAAAAAGGAATTGTTGTATATTTTGTCAGCGAAGATGTATCAGTGATATGTGGTAGGTAAACAAGCTTATACGTGCAATCAATTCCGTTATGCATGTGAAAATCCATCTTAGTGTACAGTTTGTGTTTTGAGTACATGTAGAACAGATGTACCACTTTAATATTCAAAGGTGAGATTACTGACTGGCCTTAGAAAGAGAGATGATTCTGTTCTGTTAAGTTGTGCATTCTATTTTGATGAAATAATTACGAGGAGCTTATTCCTAAAAGAACTAAATTATATTATTATGGATGTTGAAGGTAATTTCCCTCGCAGCAAAATTCAGTTCCTTTATTCGATGAAATGCGACCTAGGCTAGAGAGACAAGTTCAATGCCCACTGGCTTTTTGATAAAACACAGGTACTGGATGTTCTCTTCTCTCTCTATTTATCTATATATTTCTGATGTTTTCCCTTGATGTATTCACAGTTCATTCATTGCTTACTAGGAAAAGTATTGTCGTAGGTGCATGTATTAACCAAGGACATAATATTTAAGCTTGGGACCTCTGAAAGCCTGAATTCAGACCTACTACCAAGACGATTTTATTTTATTTGCTGCGTTTTTTCTAGCACAAATGATCCTCCACCACTTACAGATGCTTCACTCTTTTGTCATAATCTGCATGCTTTCCCCATTCCTGAGCAGCAGATTGCATCTCTTCTTTTCCTATACCTGAGATTTTGTTATTGTGAATTTTATATTGATAGACAAATTATTATTAGTTCTTCAAATTGCTAGAATAGTTTGAATTAAAATATATTAAGTTAGCAGTACAAGTCGATATATGTGTTGCTTCCTTTTCTCCTTTTTATGTGCCGTTGGTTATATATTAAGTTAGCAGTACAACTGTGAACCTTTTCTCTGCTTGGAGAGATTCTCCATGCATTTTTTGTTTGTTTATGTTTAAATTCTTGATGAAAAGATGGTTCAATCTGGCCAACATCCTTTAGTTCTCGGGACCTAACCAAAATTCAAATGCATGGACATTTAAAGTATTGTAGCATGGACAATTAAATTGTTTTAAATGTATGGGAGTCTCTTACGTTTTAGGCAGCTGTATTCATTTCTCTCTTTATAATACAATTTTTTCTGTAGATGTACATTGGTATTTTGAAAGACTTGAGTTTTTGAATGATTTCTCTATTTCATTCCACGTATATTTGCAGGTTACAATAAGTTTGAACCAATTAGCGAGCTTTGTCTATCACTGACGGATGCCGCGTTTTATACCATGTCATTGGCTTAAGCACCTTATGTAGATGTGTTGCCATAATATGCTTTCCTATTTCTCTAATTGTATATAAGCATTTGCCACTCTGTTCATGGTTTGTGTATTCTATCTAATATCGCACTATTGATTTTGTTATTTAAACTCTAAGAAATAAATTATCATTTCTCACCTTATTTTTTATTGTTGCTATACAAAATGTAAATCGCCGTAAAGTTTACGGGGTCGTGCGCCAAGGCGCACATCTAAATCTAGTTTATTTAATCACTGCCATGTCATGGATTGAATGATTGCTCTACCTGCCCCCTCTCTCTCTTGCTTACCAAGTGTAACCATACCTTCGATTGATCAACCGAGATAATTTATCGACACATGAATTAGGGGAAGGAGTGAGCATAGCTCGATTGGTTGGGGGGTTGGGGAAGTGATTGTGCGTCTAACATTTGGGTAAGAGCCAGACAAACATGAATTTGACTTCTACTTATTTTTCAAAATCCAATTTTCAAAAGAGATGGACTAGCTCACTTGGTTTACTTATCTCCAACCGAGGTCAAAATCCTAGTACTCTTAGACGTAGAAGGTTACTCCTTCCATCGTCAAATAAGTGTCCTTCGACATCTTATCATAAGTAGAACTTTATTAAATTTTACCGATTTTATTGGAAAACATTAACATTTATTGCACTACATTTGTACTACTTCCATTCCAATAAATAAATCTTATTTTTTTTAAATTCAAATTATGTAAAGTTTGATCAAATTTATAGGAAATTATATTGATATTTACAATCCAAAATCAACACAATTAAATACATAATGAAATATATTTTCATATGATATCTATATAATATAATGGTTTTTAATTTTTTTCTAAAAGTTTGATCAAACTATACTTGGTTTGGCTTTTCCAAAAAGAAAATATAGGCCTTATTCATTGGAATGGAGGAAGTATCACTTGATCAGTTTTCAAATATAGTTTCGTAATATACCAATAATATGTTGATACTCTTTTGTATAAGTTTGGTCAAAATTTTAAAAGTCTGACTTAAGTCAAAAGCTAAAAGTATAAAAAGTGCACTTATTTGAGGATGGAGGAAGTAGGTGCATGCCTAATGGTGCAGGGGCCATGATGAGCCAAATTCTACCCCAAAAATCAACATAAGGTTACTCGCGTCGCTACCGCGTGGAGACATAGGCGGAACCCTAATCCCAACTACCTATCGCCACTTCTATATCCCCATTTCATGTAAAAAAACTTATGAAAAAGTTTCTATCTCCCCACCTCTTACCAGCGTCGAAGGGAGCCACTGACGGCCTATTTTTTGTGAATCGAGCGCAACGACACTTGGGTTTTCTAGGGGTAGAAGTAGAACTGGTGGCGCGGAGCCTAGGCTGGATGCCTGCCAGGTGAAGGTCCATTTAGCTAATAATTGTGGTAAAGAAATTTCGACTTTGCATTTTTTTTTACTCACCGGCCGTGCTCAGCTGAATTGGTAATGTCAGCGGAGTAGATGCGAGAAGCTTTGTTCAATGCAATCCAATGTGTCCATTTAGTTGAACATATGTGTATATTAGACTTTTATTATTTGCGCTCCCTTTAGCATCTGAATCCACAACTAACGTGAGACGGAGGGAGTAGTTCGTAGGATATGTACCACGTTTCGGTGAGATCTCATTTACATTATTATGTTCGAAGGCCAGTGAATAATGTACAGCGATTAGTTTTCAGGTAGATATCATATATATCACCAGTTTCGTGTACCTATGTAGATCTTCGTGTACGTATGGGCTTTCCAGAAACAAATTAACTAGCCTTTCACGTCAACCAGCTGTCACGGTGACAGCGATGACAAAATTAATAGTGAACGGTCAAAAGGTGAGATCGTTTTGACATTTATCGGGACATGTTTTGCATGCGCATTATTCCTGCTACTTTTACAGGGATATTCGCTCAGCAACGTTGCAAAAGGTGAGATATTTATACAGGAGTACGTGGAAACATATCGCACGTGTGGGTTGGCACCGTTCAGAACGTGCTTCACAATGGCTGATGTTAATTAACCGTGCATATATACTGAAATCATTGTGGTGGGATAAGATGCATGCTCGCATCTATACTTTTTGAACATGACAACACGAAGGAAATAGAAGAGACGGTGGCCCTTTTTTTTAACGTCGATGATACACCAAAAGACTTTGTGAAATGGTCAAAGAATGTCTTGAGCTACCATCTATTGACATCCCCTCTTGGACGGCCGATCTCTCCATTGATGCTTGGTGGAACAACATGTCGAGCAATAGTGTTCCAAACCGCAAGGTGATAATTTCCCTCACCATGCCCAATTGACAATTTGGAGCGAGCAGAGTGCAAGAATCTTCCGCAACAAATTAGCCCTATACTTCTATCCTCCTTGGCATCATCAAGAGCGAGGAAAAACTTTAAGTTACCGCGGGTGCAAAGAATTTGGGTGTTGTAATATTGGGAGAGTAGTTCCTTTTGTATACTCTCTTTCACGGCAGAACTATCTAACTATCTTCTTAATTAATCGAAACAATCAATTGGTTGGAATTCAACCAACAAATTTATTGCTAGTAAGAAAACATCTCCACATTAAGGGATCCTTCTAGTCTCCCGTGTCGCCTCGGTCTGGCGACTCCGGAAGCCCCCACACTGCCACCTAGAAGACATCCGTCTAGCCGCCCCGCCATCACCGGAGGAGGCTATACATCGGTACACGACAGCGACGGGGTAACCCTACAATTTTTTGTTCATTGGTTCTAGATTTTTTTTTCCAGATAATGAAGTTCATGGACCTCCAAGCATGTTCGGCACACCCTGGACCATATTACTCGCCCATCATCTACTGGTCAGTAGAATGATGACCCACAAGTATAGAAGGTGTATCGTAGTATTTTCGATAAGAGTGTCGAACCCAACGAGGAGCAGAAGGTGTTGACAAGCAGTTTCGATGAAGGATTCACTGTAAATGCTCACAGATAAGTATTCAAGGGGTTTTGATATAGCAGATAAATAAAGTACAAGTAAGTAAAATGCGAGATAAATAATTGCAGTGAGTGGCCCAATCCTTTTTAGCACAAAGGACAAGCCGGTTTGTTTACTTATAATAACCAAATGTTCTTGAGGACACACGGGAATTTAGTCTAGTGCTTTCGCTTCATATAGCTGATTAATCTTCATTGTTTTGATAAGTGTTGTGTGGGTGAACTATGCTAATGCACCGCCCTTCCTATGACTAATACATACTTGTGATTATACCCCTTGCAAGCACTTCATATAGCTGATTAATCTTCATTGTTTTGATAAGTGTTGTGTGGGTGAACTATGCTAATGCACCGCCCTTCCTATGACTAATACATACTTGTGATTATACCCCTTGCAAGCATCCGCAACTACAAGAAAGTAATTAAGATAAATCTAACCACAGCCTTAAACTCGAGATCCTGCGATCCCTCCTGCATCGATATACCAACGGGGGCTTAGGTTTCTGTCACTCCGGCAACCCCGCAATTGGCAAACGAGTACAAGATGCATTCCCCTAGGCCCATAAAGGTGAAGTATCATGTAGTCGACGTTCACATGACACCACTAGAAGAATAACACCACAACTTAAATATCATAACATTGAATATTACCCAACATAATTCACTACTAACATTTAGACTTCACACATGTCCTCAAGAACTAAACGAACTACTCAAGAAACATCATATGGAACATGATCAGAGGTGATATGATGATGAATAACAATCTGAACATAAACCTTGGTTCAATGGTTTCACTCAATAGCATCAATAACAAGTAGAAATCAATACCGGGAGAGTTTCCCCTATCAAACAATCAAGATCCAACCCTAATTGTTACAGCGGTGACGATGTGCAGTGGTGGAGATGGCGGTGATGATGATGGAGATGATGGTGATGATGATGGAGATGATGTCCAGCTCGATGACGGTGACGATGGCGTCGATTTCCCCCTTCGGGGGGGAATTTCCCCGGCAAATTTCAGCCTGCCAGAGAGCTCTTTTCTCTCTAGTGTTTTCCGCCCCGCAGAGGCGACTGTGACTCTTCGCGACTATCCCCTGGAGCTTAGGTTTTCGGGACGAAGAAGTACGCGAAGGAGAGGAGGCCAGAGGGGGCTGTGGGCCCCCTCCCCACATGGCGGCGCGACCAGGCCTGGGCCCGCGCCGGCCTATGGGGGGGGCCATGGTGGCCCTCCTCGGCTCCTCCTTTTGGCTATCTTCGTCTTCTGGAAAAATAGGATTTTCAGTATAATTTCCGTCAATTGTTGATCTTCCGAAATATTGCATTCTGACGGCGCTTTTTCCAGCAGAATCCTGACTCCGGTGCGCGATTCTCCAACGATCATGAAACATGCAAAATAGATGAAATAACATAAGTATCACCTCTAAATATGAAATATATCAATGAATAACAGTAATTATGATATAAAATAGTGATGCAAAATGGACGTATCAACTCCCCCAAGCTTAGACTTCGCTTGTCCCCAAGAGAAACTGAACTCAAACAAGACCACATGTTTATGGAGTGAAGAGTCGATAAACCAAATACGGACAAGAAGCATCATATTAATTCACACAAGACATTCTAATGAACAACTTCCTCATATAATTCAACTTGAAACAAGTAGACGGTAATCACAAATAAAGGTGCATAAGAAATCATAATTGATGATGGCAAACTTCGTTCTTGGTCAGAGAACGATTAACAGATTATACTTATCTATCGAGCAACGCTCTTATGTTAAAGCTTATATGGCACAACTCGCATACTCAATCATAATAATCTCCTCATAATCATTGATAACTTTCAAAGCTATATTCATTCAGATAAAAACTTGTACTAAACAAGGAAGAGTAAAAGGCATGATGAAGTAGATCACAATATAAATGGTTTGATCACAACAACTCAAATGCTTGCTTAAGATGGAGGGAAATAGGTTTACTGACTCAACATAAAGTAAAAGACAGGCCCTTCGCAGAGGGAAGCAGGGACTAAATCATGTGCTGGAGCTTTTTCAGTTTTGAAATCATATAAAGAGCATAAAAGTAACATTTTGAGAGGTGTTTGTTGTTGTCAACGAATGGTAGCGGGTACTCTAACCCCTTGGGACAAACTCTCGAAGAGCGGCTCCCATAAAATTTTATTTTTGGTTGACACTCCTTCCAACCTTTGCTTTCACAAACCACGGCTAACCGAATCCTCGGGTGCCTTCCAATCATTCTCATATCATGAAGGAGTGCCTTTTTATTTTAGTTTTATTTAGATGACACTCCTCCCCACCTTCACTTTCTCAAGCCATGGCTAACCGAATCCTCGGGTGCCTTCCAACAATCACATACCATGGAGGAGTCTTATTAGTAAAATTATGAAGGTTAATTAATTGGGGCTGGGAACCCCATTGCCAGCTCTTTTTGCAAAATTATTGGATAAGCGGATGAAGCCACTAGTCCATTGGTGAAAGTTGCCCAACAAGATTGAAAGATAAAACACCACATACTTCCTCATGAGCTATAAAACATTGACACAAATAAGAGGTAATAACTTTTGAATTGTTTAAAGGTAGCACACGGAGTATTTACTTGGAATGGCAGAAAATACCATGTAGTAGGTAGGTATGGTGGACACAAATGGCATAGGTTTGGGTTAATGTTTGGATGCACGAGAAGCATTCCCTCTTAGTACAGGTTTTTGGCTAGCAAGGTTGATTAGCAAGCATAGGAGTTGAGGGGAACAAACAAATATACATGTGATAGAAACAATCATGCATCTTCCACGTAAGCACAAACAATTTTAACTTCAGAATAATAAGCTACAATGAAACAACTACATGTATTTCTCTTTTCTACTTAAACCTCAAAGTGTTGTTGCTATTGACCAATGCTAAGTTTGCCAAAACCAAATAGATTTACTCAATGCTCCCATAGTGATACCAATACTAATAACAAGATCAATCATATAATAGAGATTGCAAACTAAAATAAGATGTGCAATATGAAAATGATAAGACTTCTCATTAATATTCCATAACGATAACTCACACCAAGGGATACATAGACAACCAACTAAAGGAGAGATACTTCCACCGCAACCCATCTTATATGATAACTTCCCTACTCATGATATGACACTACTTGATAGTAAAAGTAAAAGATAGTGATGATATGATACCGCGGCACTCCCCCAAGCTTGGAACAAACCAAGGGGATGCCAATACCGACGATGAATTACTCCTTCGGCGGTGGTGATGATGAACTCTTCCCATCATCAGACTTCCAAGGAAGAGGCTCTCCATCAACAAACGACATCTTGGTCTCGGGAATCCTGAAACTAGCAGCATAGCTTATGTGTTTAAACCTGTTTTCATACTCACAGTTTGATTATGAACATCATAGAGTTGAGCTTGGAGTTTGTTGGTGGTGTCGTGAAGCGAGAGGATGTCGTCCCACATCTTTGCAGTCTCCTTCTTGTGTCCATCAATAAGTTCAGACACAATCTTGTGGAAGATGTCAACTTCACGCTCAGCCATCTTCTTGTAGTTGAATACCTCTTGTTCTAGCTTCTCCATCCTGTCTTCCAAGCTTCCTTCTCCTTTAGGACCCTGGACATCTTTGATCTGCAACTCTCCATCTACGAGCAACAATTCCTTGGGGTGCATCTTCAGCTCGTTCATGTACGGGTTGACGACGTCCTCAAAGAAGCTGTCCTTCGGAGTTCCCGACGAAGACATGATGGCTCTAGATCCGAAACAGATCCTGGCAGAAAATAGCTTGAAACAAAACACGTCGAGAAAACGATATACGGACCTCCAGGGGTCCGGGGATTATATAGCAGGAATTTTTACGACAAAAGGAAAGTACCAGGTCGAACTAGAGTCGGAGAGGGGCAACGAGGGACCCACCTCAAAGGGCTGCGCGCCGGCCAGCGCGCGGCCTATGGGGCACGCCTCGTGCGTCTCCTCCACTCCGTTTCGATCTCGTAATTTTTCATATTTTCCAAGAACAGCAAAAACATTGTTCGGAAAGTAAAACGCGAACTTTTTATTACCAGTACTGTTACCTATTTGAAGTCGAACTCTGCCGGACCATTTGACCTTTGATGAAAACTTCCGGAGTCACCACTCGAATAACATCAACATCTTCATTATAAGAATCTCCAGAGATATAATGCTTGAGTCTTTGTCCATTCACCACTTGTGTGGCATCGCCTTGAGAGAACTAATTTTAATTGCTCCTGAACGATACACCTCCACAATGACATATGGTCCTTCCCATTTTGAGAGTAAAAAAAATCTGAGACGAGACCGATACAATAGGACTTTATCCCCAACATTAAATTCTCTTTTGATAATTCTTCTATCATGCCATTTCTTAACTTTCTCTTTAAAGAGTTTAGAATTTTCATAAGCTTCACTTCTCCATTCATCTAGAGAACTGAATTGTAGCAATCTCTTCTTACCGGCAAGTTTGGGATCTTTATTTAGTTCTCTTACAGCCCAATAAGCTTTGTGCTCTAGTTCTAAAGGTAAATGACAAGCTTTTCCATAAACCATTTTATACGGTGACATACCCATGGGATTTTTATAAGCAGTTCTATAAGCCCATAATGCTTCCTTCAATTTACTAGCCCAATTCTTTCTAGATTTATTAACAGTCTTTTGCAAGATAGATTTAATCTCTCTATTTGATAATTCTACTTGCCCACTAGTTTGAGGATGATAAGCGGAAGCAATTCTATGATTAATACCATATTTAGCAAGAGTTTTTCTAAAACCACCATGAATAAAATGAGAACCTCCATCAGTCATAAGATATCTAGGAACTCCAAATCTAGGAAAAATAATATCTAAAAGCATTCTTAAAGAGGTCTCACCAACAACACTTTTTGTGGGTATGGCTTCCACCCATTTAGTAACATAATCAACGACAAGTATATGAGTGTTACCTTCGAAGAAGGGAAAGGTCCCATGAAGTCAAATCCCCAACAATCGAATGGTTCAATAACAAGAGTATAATTCATAGGCATTTCATTGCGTCTGGAGATATTACCAACCCTTTGGCATTCATCACAAGATAAAATAAACTTTCTTGCATCTTTGAAGGGAGTTGGCCAATAGAAACCCGATTGTAGAACCTTTTGCGCAGTTCTATCTCCGGCGTGATGTCCTCCATAAACACTACCATGACACTTACTCAATATCTCTTGTTTTTCATATTCGGGAACACATCTTCGCAGAATACCATCCACTCCTTCTTTATATAAGTGTGGGTCATCCCAAAATAATGCCTCAAGTCATAAAAGAATTTCCTCCTTTGCTGAGCTGAAAAGGTTGGAGGCAAGTACTTGGAAACAATAAAGTTAGCATAATCAGCATACCAAGGACTGTCTCGCGAGCTCACCTTTATTACAGCCAATTGTTCATTTGGAAAACTATCATTAACAGGAACAGGATCATAAGCAATATTTTCCAATCTAGACAAATTATTAGCAACAGGATTATCAGCACCTTACCTATCTATAATATGCAAATCAAATTCTTGCAAAAAAAGCACCCATCTAATAAGCCTTGGCTTAGCATCTTTCTTTTGCATTAGGTATCTAATTGCAGCATGATCAGTATGAATTGTAACTTTTGAATCAACAATATAGGATCTAAACTTGTCACAAGCAAAGACTACAGCTAACAATTCTTTTTCAGTTGTAGCATAATTTCTTTGAGCAGCATCAAGAGTTTTACTAGCATAATGAATAACATTCAATTTTTATCTACTCGCTGTCCAAGAACAGCGCCTACAGCAAAATCACTAGCATCACACATAATTTCAAAAGGTAAGTTCCAATCGGGAGGTTCAACTATAGGAGCAGTTGTTAAGGCTTTCTTTAGAGTTTCAAAAGCTTCCTTACAATCATCATCAAAAACAAAAGGTACATCTTTTTGAAGAAGATTAGTAAGAGGTTTTGAAATCTTGAAGAGTCTTTAATAAATCTCCTATAAAACCCAGCATGACCAAGAACACTACGAATACCTTTAACATCCCTGGGATATGGCATCTTCTCAATTGCTTCAACTTTAGCTCTATCAACTTCAATGCCTCTCTAGGAAATTTTATGTCCCAATACAATTCCTTCATTAACCATAAAGTGGAATTTCTCCCAATTAAGAACAAGGTTAGTTTCTTCACATCTCTGCAAAACTTTATCAAGGTTCCGCAAGCAATTATCAAAATAATTCCCATAGACATAAAAATCATCCATGAATACCTCCACAATATTCTCGCAAAATCCATGAAAAATAGCAGACATGCATCTTTGAAAAGTAGCAGGAGCATTACATAAACCAAAAGGCATACGTCTATAAGCATAAGTTCCATAGGGACAAGTGAAAGTGGTTTTCTTGATCCTTAGTTTTAACAACAATTTGTGAAAACCCAGAATAACCATCAAGAAAGCAAAAATGAGTATTTTTAGACAACCTTTCTAACATTTGATCAATAAAAGGTAAAGGGTAATGATCTTTCTTAGTAACCTTATTAACTTTTCGATAATCAATGCACATTCTATACCCTACAACTACTCTTTGAGGGATGAGCTCATCATTATCATTAGGCACAACAGTCATTCCTCCTTTCTTAGGAACACAATGCACAGGACTAACCCATCTACTATCAGCAATAGGATATATAATACCAGCTTCAAGAAGTTTTAATACCTCATTTCTTACCACATCCTTCATCTTAGGAATTAGACGACGTTGATGTTCAACAACAGGCTTTGCATCATCTTCCATATTAATGGCATGTTGGCAAATAGAGGGAGAAATCCCCTTCAAGTCATCAAGAGTGTAGCCAATAGCTCCTCGGTGTTTCTTCAATATTTACAATAACCTTTCTTCCTCAATCTCTGAAAGCTTAGAACTAATAATAACAGGATATATTTTCTTATCATCAATATGAGCATATTTAAGATTATCAGGCAATGGTTTTAAATCAAAAACAGGATCTTCCTTTGGTGGTGGTGTTGTACCTAGATCTTCTACTGGTAAATCATGCTTAAGAATAGGTTGACGAAGGAAAATTTCATCAAGCTCATTTCTTTCTTCCCTAAAGACTTCACTCTCACTATTCTCCAAATGTTGCTGCAAAGGATTATTAGGAGCAAGAGCAATAGATGCACACTGTTCAACTCTAATATCATTATTAGGCGAATCAGCTTTATAAGGAGTTTTGGCAAATTTAGAGAAATTAAACTCATAAGATTCACCAGCAAATTTAGTCACAATTTTCTCTTTCTTGCAATCTATAACAGCTCCACAAGTATTTAGAAAAGGTCTACCAAAAATGATAGGACAATATTTACTAGCAGCAGAACCAAGTACCAAAAAGTCAGCAGGATATTTAATCTTACCACATAGAACTTCCACATCTCGAACAATACCAATTGGAGAGATAGTTTCTCTATTAGCTAGCCGGATAACCACATCAATATCTTCAAGTTCACAAGAACCAATTTCATGCATGATCTCCGTGTAAAGCTCATAAGGAATAGCACAGATATCATAGGAACACTAGTTTTCCTAGACTTATTAGGATGTAAAACAATATTAGAAGCATCTTCACAGAAAATAATATGACCATCTTTCACATTTTCAGTCACAAGATCTTTAACTATTGCAATAGCAGGTTCAACCTTTATTTGCTCTTCAAGTTCTATATGTTTCTTTGCACTTTTATTAACCGCACTATTTATAACAGAATACTCCTTCATTTTAGCAGGGAAAGGAGTTTTTTCAATATAAGCTTCAGGAAGAACGTGATCAACAGTTTCAATTACAACACATTTATTTATAGATGAATCAATTTTATCTTTATACGGTTCATGATACTTATCAAAATTCTTCCTAGGAAATTCAAAATGAGAGGCAATAGCTTTATAAAGATTTGCAAAGACTTGAGAATCAAGACCATAAGTAGCACTCATATTACGAAATTTATCAGTATCCATAAAAGTTTCAATGCATTTATAATCATAGTTTATACCTAACTCTCTATCTTTGTCGTTCTCCCATCCTTCAGTATTCTCCTGAATCCGATCAAGAAGGTCCCTTTTAAACTCTTCTTTGTTGCGTGTAAATGATCCAGAGCAAGAAGTATCCAGCAATGTCTTATCTTGAAAAGAAAGTCTTGCATAGAAATTATCAATGATAATATTCCAGGAAAATCATGAATGGGGCATTTGAGCATTAAAGACTTCAATCTCTCCCACGCTTGGGCAATACTCTCTCCATCATGAGGCCAGAAATTATATATGCGGTTCCGGTCTTTGTGAATTTCACTTGCAGGATAGAATTTAGAATAAAATAGAGGCACAATATCATTCCAATCAAGAGAATCCCCATTCTTCAGTAATTTATACCAATGCTCCGCTTTACCAGACAGCGATACAGAGAATAGTTTCTTCCTAACTTCATCCATAGCAATACCTGCACACTTGAATAAACCGCATAATTCATGTAAGAACAGTAAATGATCTCCAGGATGGACAGTTCCATCCCCTTCATAGCGGTTATTCACGACACGTTCAATAATTTTCATAGGTATTTTGTATGGAAACTCTTTCTCACCTGGCGCCTCATCCACTACCTTTGCAGTAGTAGTAGATTTTCCAAATAAAAATTCAAGAGAGGATCTCTCCATAATGAATTATAGCAGCAGGCAGAAATAAAATCAGCACGAACAGTAAAAGTTTCCCTTACCAATTCCACTTACCAATAGCGCTTCACTCCCCGGCAACGGCGCCAGAAAATAGTCTTGATGACCCACAAGTACAGGGGTGTATCGTAGTATTTTCGATAAGTAAGAGTGTCGAACCCAACGAGGAGCAGAAGGTGTTGACAAGCAGTTTCGATGAAGGATTCACTGTAAATGCTCACAGACAAGTATTCAGGGGGTTTTGATATAGCAGAGAAATAAAGTACGAGTAAGTAAAATGCGAGAGAAATAATTGCAGCGAGTGGCCCAATCCTTTTTAGCACAAAGGACAAGCCGGTTTGTTTACTTATAATGACCAAACGTTCTTGAGGACACACGGGAATTTAGTCTAGTGCTTTCGCTTCATATAGCTGATTAATCTTCATTGTTTTGATAAGTGTTGTGTGGGTGAACCTATGCTAATGCACCGCCCTTCCTAGGACTAATACATACTTGTGATTATACCCCTTGCAAGCATCCGCAACTACAAGAAAGTAATAATATAAATCTAACCACAACCTTAAACTCTGAGATCCTGCTATCCCTCCTGCATCGATATACCAACGGGGTTTAGGTTTCTGTCACTCCGGCAACCCCGCAATTAGCAAACGAGTACAAGATGTATCCCCCTAGGCCCATAAAGGTGAAATATCATGTAGTCGACGTTCACATGACACCACTAGAAGAATAACACCACAACTTAAATATCATAACATTGAATATTACCCAACATAATTCACTACTAACAGTTAGACTTCACCCATGTCCTCAAGAACTAAATGAACTACTCACGAGACATCATATGGAACATGATCAGAGGTGATATGATGATGAATAACAATCTGAACATAAACCTTGGTTCAATGGTTTCACTCAATAGCATCAATAACAAGTAGAAATCAATACCGGGAGAGTTTCCCCTATCAAACAATCAAGATCCAACCCTAATTGTTACAGCGGTGACGATGTGCAGCGGTGGAGATGGCGGTGATGATGATGGAGTTGATGGTGATGATGATGGAGATGATGTCCAGCTCGATGATGGTGACGATGGCGTCGATTTCCCCCTTCGGGAGGGAATTTCCCGGCAGATTTCAGCCTGCCGGAGAGCTCTTTTCTCTCTGGTGTTTTCTGCCCCGCAGAGGCGGCTGTGACTCTTCACGACTATCCCCTGGAGCTTAGGTTTTCGGGACGAAGAAGTACGCGAAGGTGAGGAGGCCATAGGGGGCTGTGGGCCCCTCCCCACATGGCGGCGCGGCCAGGCTGGGGGCCGCCAGCCTATGGGGGGCCCATGGCGGCCCTCCTCGGCTCCTCCTTTTGGCTATCTTCGTCTTCTGAAAAAATAGGATTTTCAGTATAATTTCCATCAATTGTTGATCTTCCGAAATATTGCATTCTGACGGCGCTTTTTTCAGCAGAATCCTGACTCCGGTGCGCGATTCTCCAACAATCATGAAACATGCAAAATAGATGAAATAATATAAGTATCACCTCTAAATATGAAATATATCAATGAATAACAGTAAATTATGATATAAAATAGTGATGCAAAATGGACGTATCATAGTACATCGCCACCGACGCAACATCAGTCGGGTAGTGTTGGCACGCGGCTTGGACGCGACGAGCGTGGTGGTGAGTCTTGTTCGTCATAGCCGAGAGATGGGATATTTGCCCGCAGGCCTCCATCACGGGAGTGTAGTCCGACATCGTGGTGATCTCCATCCCCCATGGATATGCCTTGGCATCTCCATTGCCACGACTATCAAGGTATTGATGGGGGTTCATGGCGGCCGTGAAGAAGACCAAATAGGCTATGGAGGTTGCTTCTTGCATGTTCTTGTCGAGTAGAGTAGATTCCAGGAAGTACTCACTCCAGATCAGAACAAGTACATGTGTTTGATGATCTGCATTTTGCGACAGTGTTCTCGACAAGTGGAGGCAGTACCTAGGAGAATTAAGTCTCCGATGTGAAATTCCTTAGTCCATCGTTAATTGGTTGTATCTAGAAATGGTGGCTGTTAATTTATCCCCTTATTCAAGACATTGTCTGCCAATTGGACCTTCTCTAGGATAAAAACCCAGGATCAGACGGTGTTTGGACACTGATGTTACCTTGTTGTATGCGTCGCTTTGGAGAAGCTTTTTTTTATTCGAGGTGTCACTACCAGCGGTTCTGCTATTATTGCTGCCAGTATCATATTATTTCATTAGGGTCTTTTGTTTTATTTTTTTCTTGTTCTTTTTTTTTTTTTGTCTATGTCCATCTTTGATGTCTAGACGTGCTCTAGTCATCTTGTTGTCCACATTTAACATGCATTGTCATATGTTTAAACAAAGTCGACATGCAATACATGCATGAATCGTTCAGACCTTTTTGGAAAAAAATTAGATTCAATATATTATTTACAGAAACTAGCAAAAAGTAACTAAGGTGGTCTGGGATATGATATTGTCTATGTGCTTATCCGAGAGAAGTGAAACAAGGTCAATAAAACTGAGGAAAAAATACTCTAAGAATTATGATGATAGCCACATTTGCATTAAATAAGTCGGTGTGTTAGTTTGAGGGGAGCGTACATGTGAATACTCACGGTATCTATAATTACCCTATATTATGGGGTTGGTCGAAGTCAGACTTTCTAAAGAAACTAAACGTATAAAAAATACATTAACTTTTATGAAAGCGAATACATATAATCTGAAAATATATTTTATGATGATTCTAATAATATTTGTTACTATATATTATGATATTGCTATTCTTTTCTAAATGTTTAATCAAAGGTTATTAAATTTAATTTTAACTATCACAAAATACAGAGTAATTATTGACAGAGAATGTATCCAAGAAAATGACTCGCATATTGCCGTACAATGTACAGCGTGTAGGCTAACCCGACCCGGACAAACTGAGCAGGTCGTTGTTCTAGTGGTAAAATATTTTCATGGGTGCGTATCTAGGCGTTCATGATTACTCATTATTTATATGCCAAAGGGGTTGCTTTACACATTGATGACTAGTTGACCACCTTAGTAGCCAATCCATGCATCCTGACGTATTATCTCAACTGTGGATAGTAATATATGTGTATCTATCATCATACTCCTTCCGTTCATAATTACTTCTCGTTCTACGTTTGGTCAAAATCAAACTTTTTAATTTGTAATTAAATATTTATAAATATTATTATTATTTCAGAAATAAAATCAATTATATTAAAATCATCGTAGAATATATTTTCATATTACATATTATGAATGTTAATACTATATCTTTCCATATTTTCGATCAAACTTTGTAAAGTTTGACTTTGGGTAAATCCAGAACGCAAACTAAATTAATATAGAGGGAGTACTACCTATGTCTAGGTGGGTAAGGCCAACGCATATTTTTATGTTGTTAATTTGATAGATATAATATAAGTTGTACAATATAACAAATATACCATTACAAAGTACAACATCTCTAGTTTTTAATGATATGCATTATGTGATATATAACTATTTGATCAAATTGATAACTTAGAAATACGTGTAGGACCTATATGCCCGGACAAAGGGGTAGAAGGTCATATTTATTACTTTGTATAGTCATTTTTATATGGGAGTAGCTAGTTACCCGTTACCACAATCATTTCCTGCATCAATTAACGACACGTCATTTCACCAAAAAGCTTAGTTGGCATTGCATGTAATTATATGTTACTCCCTTCTTACCACAATATAGTGTGCATTGGTTTGGTGAAAGTCAAATTTCATGGTCTTTGACCAAGTTTATTGAAAAAATGCATGCCATATGAAACTATAATTCATGATTAATCAAATGGTTTTGATTGGTAGTCTAAATGTTAATATTTTGTATAAACTTGGTCAAATTTACACGGTTTGACTTCGAAAAAAATCTTATATACACGCTATATTTTGGCATATAGGGAGTACCACCTATGTTATTCCCACTATGATTCGATAGTATAACCGACTGCTGGCTATAAGCAAGATACCATGTTATTTATAACCAACTTATAGCGAACATATAAAATGGTTAGCTATAGAAACATACTTCTCCGTTTGGGTTTAACACGCACGCACGTAGTTTAAAAAATTATTTTGACTATTATTTTGATCAATAAAATATGGAATGGATGTCAAAAAAGTTATATCATTTGAAACTTTTTTGAATACGAATCTAATGATATAGATTTCGTAGATATATAATTTATATTTTATTGACTAAATTAATGGTCAAACTGTGAGAACCCAAAATTTAGAGAGATTAATTTAAATGCTCATTGTCTTCTAATCATTTTATTTTGCTGAAACTATTATTTAAAAGTAGCATAATAATGCTCAAGGGTAGTAGCTAAGGAGCATCTCCACCAGCGGCCCCCATAGCGGCCTGATACGTCCCAAACGTATCTATAATTTTTGATATTTCATGCTTGTTTTGTTACAATTCTTATATATTTTATGTGCATTTTCACACTTTTTTGTATTTTCTGGGACTAACCTATTAACGCAGTGCCGCACTGCCAGTTCCTGTTTTATGCTGTTATTGTATTTTAGAAAAGTTGTACATGAAAGTTTCTCGGAATTGGACGAAACAAAAGCCCAGAGTCTTATTTTTCTGGGACGAAGACAGAGCCAGAAGGACACGCGCATGAGAGCTGCCACGTGGCAGTACACAGGGCAAGCGCGGCCTCACCCTTGGCCACGCCTAGCCCATGTACTACCGCCTCGTCGCCTCGTTTGCTCCGCCCTTCCACCTATTTACTCCTCATATCGGAAAAAAATCCTAGGGACCCGAGCCTCCATCCACGAAAAGTTCCGACGCCGCCGTCAACCGAAACCCCAGTTAGGGAGGGTTCTGCAGTCCATTCCGGCACCCTGCCGGAGAGGGAAATCACCACCGGAGGCCTCTACATCGCCATGTCTTCAACCGAGGTGATGCATGAGTAGTTCTCCACGGGACCATGGGTCGATAGTAGTAGCTAGATGGCTGTCCTCTCCTTGTTGTGCTTCATGTATAGATCTTGTGAGCTGCCTAACATGATCAAGATCATCTATTTGTAATTGTTACATGTTGGTTTGATGTGGATCCAATTTATAGAGAGATTGCTTTGGTTGATATTATGTATTATGTTATTATGATCTTGCATGCTGATGTCTACGCACGCTTCTATTCCTGTAGACAGTGTTGGGCCTCCAAGAGCAGAGGTTTGTAGAACAGCAGCAAGTTTCCCTTAAGTGAATCACCCAAGGTTTATCGAACTCAGGGAGGTAGAGGTCAAAGATATCCCTCTCAAGCAACCCTGCAATTACGATACAAGAAGTCTCTTGTGTCCCCAACACACCTAATACACTTGTCAGATGTATAGGTGCACTAGTTCGGCGAAGAGATAGTAAGATGCAAGTGATATGGATGAATATGAGTGGTAATAACAATCTGAAATAAATATGGCAGCAAGTAAACATGCAGTAGAACAGTAAATAAACGGTGATTCGATATTTGGAAACAAGGCCTAGGGATCATACTTTCACTAGTGGACACTCTCAACAATGATCACATAAATAAATAACTTCTCTTCACTTGTGCTACTTTCTCACACTCTCTTGTTGGATGACAAACACCATTCATTGTGTAGGGCTATAAAAGCACACCTCAAGCCGGAGTAAACAAGCTCCACAACATCCGGAGTTCATATTAAAATAACCTCTAGAGTGCATAATAGACCGTTGCAATTTAGACCGAGTACTAACATAGCATACACACTGTCAACAATAGCTATGAAAGGGGGAATAGATCGCATCAATACTATCATAGTAATAGTTAACTTTATAATCTACAAGAGATTACAATCATAACCTACGCCAAGTACTACATGATGCACACACTGTCAACATTACATCATGGAGGAGGAATAGACTACTTTAATAACATCACTAGGGTAGCACATAGATTAATAGTGATACAAAGCTCATCATCACATAAAGATCACACCATAGGAGAGAGAGATGAACCACATAGCTACCGGTAGAGCCCTTAGCCTCGAGGGAGAACTACTCCCTCCTCATCATAGGAGACAACAGCGGCGATGAAGATGGCGGTGGTGTCGATGGAGATGACTCCGGGGCAATTCCCCGTCCCGGCGGCGTGCCGGAACAGAGACTTTTGTCCCCCGAATTGGAGTTTCACGATGGCGGCGGCGTCCCTGGAGTCTTTCTGGATTTTCGTCAATTGGTGTAGGATTTTCACGTCATGAGAGATTATATAGGCGAAGAGGCGGCGCAAGGGGGTTTCCGAGGGGCCCACCCCATAGGGCGGCGCGCCCCCCCTCTTGGCCGCGCCGGCCTATGGTGTGGAGGCCGTGGGCCTCCTCTCCGTCTCCCCTTCAGTGTTCTGGTCTGTCTCGGTGAAATAAGATGTTTGGCTTTTGTTTCATCGAATTCCGAGAATATTACCCGAACAGACTTTCTGGAACCAACAACAGCAGAAAAAAGGAACTGGCACTTCGGCATCTTGTTAATAGGTTAGTTCCGGAAAATGCATCAAATCATTATAAAGTGTGAGCAAAACATGTAGGTATTGTCATAAAACTAGCATGGAACATCAGAAATTATAGATACGTTGGAGACGTATCACATGCTCTCCGTTTCTAGTAGATGCTCTGGCCAAGTAGATGCTAGCGACTCCAAGAGGGAATATTTATGCTCGATAGTGGGTTCATGCCTCTATTTAACCATGGGAAGTGACATTGTTCTCTACAGTTGTAGATGTGTTGTTGCTACTAGGGAGAAAACAGCGATGTTCTATTCAAGGGTAGTTTCATCGTTTACTTTACACACATTTTTTAAAGCGATAGTCTGTTGCTTGCAACTTAATATTGGAGGGTGTCGCGGATGCAATCCTGAAGGTGGATTATTAGTCATAGATGAAGTTGGATTACGATCTATGTATATTATTGTAATGCCCGCATACTTTTATAACATGTATTTTGCACCAACCATTAGCGTAGAATCTTTGTTTATCAAAGCCCATCTGTAATTTGTTTACCTAGCATATTTATTTATTGGGGAGGTGCCTCTACTGAACTGTGGACCCCGATCCTTCTTCTTTTAATTACAATCTTCTACAACATTTTTCAGTTCTGTTCTCTGCAAACAATTCATCTTCCACGCGGTTCGTTTAATCCTTTGTTTTCAGCAAAACCAGTGAGATTGACAACCTCGCTTAAAGTTGGGGACAAAGTACTTGGTTGTTTGTGTGCATGTCTCCACGTTGCTGCTGACACCGGTAGTGCTCCCTGCCACGAGTTAGTTCGCAACACCTCGGGAGAGAATATTTTTCTCCTACTGTCAATAAAACTTGGTTTCTTACTGAGGGAAAACTTCCTGTTGTGCTCATCAAACCTTCCTCTTGGGGTTCCACTCAACGTTGCGCATAAATTCTCCTTCATCAACTCCGCGCCCAGCAAGACTTTTTCTGGCGCCGTTGCCGGGGAGAAAAGCATCTCTTCTGCGAGGGGAGTCTCTCACTCTCAACTCTTTTACTTTGTTATTGTTTTGCTTGCATATTTTATTTTTATCTTGTTTGCATTTTATATCAAAAATCCAAAAAAATAGTGTAGTTGTTATTTTTATTGCATTTAGTTTACCATGATTATTCCCGAGTTTGAGTTTAGGAACCTATCTATAGGTGATGGATCTATAGTAGGGATAAATAATATTGGAGAGTTCCTTAATCATATTAGTAAGTATGAGAAAATCCCAGAAAAATCTTTAGCTGAACTTGCTCCCGATTATGAAACCGCTATGGCTTGCCTAGTTAAAATGCTAGAGAGTAAATTTATTAGCCTTCACCCATCCTTGCAATACATGTTTCTTAAACTGCATGAAATTGAGGATGGTGAGAAAAAAGAATTTATTCTTGAAACCTTGCTTAGAAAATTTAGGTATGAAGCTATAGAAGCAAGGAAAATATTTGATCATTATGGTATGCTAGGATCAAGCATAGATATTCTGAAATTATTTGGTAAGATTAGTAAAGTTAAACCGGAGGAAATCAATATACCAATACCTCTTAAAATTTCAGCAGTGCATGAAGCTTACGATAGGAATTTTGATTGGATTGTTCCTGAGAATTTATTTGATGAAGAAAGTAAACCTAAAAGTGCTGAGAGAGGAACTTAAAAACCACCTGGTTGAAACTACTTTCATTCCTGATCTTAATGATTTCTCTCTTGACAATACTTGATTTGCACCCTTTCTGCGCCTAGCTCAGAGACGTTAAAGAAAAGCGCTTATGGGAGACAACCCATGTTTTATTTCTGTTATTTTTGCTTTTTTGAGTTTCGAAGTTATTGCTACTGTAATAACCTCTCCTTATCGTTTTTTTGTGACAAAGGTAGCCTCTAATAGAAAGAAAGCAGTGTTTGGGGTATTTGCAATTCTGAAACAGCTTCTGTGCTACGCTGGTCACGAAAACAATTCTTTAAAATCGCCAGAACGTTGTTTTAAGCTGCAAGTTTTTGTGCTTATGCCCCAGTAATTTAGCTAACTTTCGTTAGTTTAGCATTTTTCTATTTGAGCAACAGAACAATTTCTTCAATTTCGATCTCTACCTTCTGGTATGTTTTGATAGATTTCTGCCATGTTTTGCATTTGCGTCTTATGCTTCGTATTTTTGAGTTCTTTTGTGAAAAAGAGCTTTGGGAAGAAGTAGCTACAGTAGCATATGTTAAAATGAGTGTTTGATATGTGCCATTACTGAAGCCTTGCTGGTTTGATATATTTTTATTTGCACTAATGTTGCTAATCAATTGTGCTGAGTTTTGTGTGAAGGAAGTTTTCAAGTGTAGGGAGAGAAGAATGATGCAATAAGATGAAGCATGGACAAGAGCTCAAGCTTGGGGATGTCCCCTGGACCCCCAAGAAATATCCAAGAAGTACAAGCATCAAAACTTGGGGATGCTCAAGGCATCCCCTCTTCATCAACAAAAAGCACCAGGTCATTTTTCAACACACTATATTTTTATTCCTTCATGTGATATGTGTTATCCTTGGAGCGTCTTTACTTTTTGCTGTGTGTTTACTTTCAATAAATTTGGATCCCTTCATTCATATTTACTTTGGAGTGAGACACGCTCCACCGCTTTGCATATTTACTTTGGAGTGAGACACGCTCCGCTATTTTGCATTTTATTTTGGAGTGAGACACGCTCCACTGTTATGCATTTTGCGTTGGAGAGAGACACGCTCCACTTTTATATTTATTTGAGTTTCAATAGCTCTCTGGACATTTACTTGTTTTTCATATATGAGAGTTGTTTGGTTTCATTTGGTTGGCGTTGGAAGCATGAAAAAGTTTTATGTGTATGTGATGCAAATGGAAGCATTTTTAGACTGTGGCATAGTTATTTTTGCATATCTTGCTAGATGTTATTCTCATGATGAGCTTGTTAATTATGTTTTCATTATGATTAGTCTCAAATACTGAGAGTGTTTAGTGTGCCATTGAAGGTTTCATGCATTGTTTTTAGCATACAATAGAAAAGCATAATATTGTGGTATATATTCTCCTGCGAATGTTTTTGTTTGGGTCAACTTGGCACATGTTTTGCAACATGTTATGACTACATTCCAGTCAATTCTTGCCTCTATGACCATTTAGTTTGCAACTTGTGTATCACTTTATGCTTTTATTAATATATTTTGTCGCTGTGCATGATTATGGTCATTATGCTCTCTTAGTTGGTCGCACCCAGTCTTTTTCTAGCCTCCATCTGTATGAGTATTTTATTCATGCATCTGACACGCGTACAGCACGCGACCGTTGGGAACCCCAAGTGGAAGGTGTGATGCGTACAGCAGTAAGTTTCCCTCAGTTAGAAACCAAGGTTTATCGAACAGCAGGAGTCAAGAAGCACGTTGAAGGTTGATGGCGGCGAGATGTAGTGTGCGCAACACCAGGGATTCCGGCGCCAACGTGGAACCTGCACAACACAACCAAGTACTTTGCCCCAACGAAACAGTGAGGTTGTCAATCTCACCGGCTTGCTGTAACAAAGGATTAGATGTATAGTGTGGATGATGATTGTTTGCAGAAAACAGTAGAACAGTATTGCAGTAGATTGTATTTCAGATAGAGAATTGGACCGGGGTCCACAGCTCACTAGAGGTGTCTCTCCCATAAGATAAACAGCATGTTGGGTGAACAAATTACAGTTGGGCAATTGACAAATAGAGAGGGCATGACCATGCACATACATATTATGATGAGTATAGTGAGATTTAATTGGGCATTACGACAAAGTACATAGACCGCTATCCAGCATGCATCTATGCCTAAAAAGTCCACCTTCAGGTTATCATCCGAACCCCTCCAGTATTAAGTTGCTAACAACGGACAATTGCATTAAGTATTGCGCGTAATGTAATCAGTAACTACATCCTCGAACATAGCACCAATGTTTTATCCCTAGTGGCAACAGCACATCCATAATCTTAGAGGTTTCTCTCACTCCCCCAGATTCACGGAGACATGAACCCACTATCGAGCATAAATACTCCCTCTTGGAGTTACTAGCATCAAATTGGCCAGAGCATCTACTAATAACGGAGAGCATGCAAGATCATAAACAACACATAGATATAAATTGATAATCAACATAACATGGTATTCTCTATTCATCGGATCCCAACAAACATAACATATAGAATTACAGATTGATGACCTTGATCATGTTCGGCAGCTCACAAGATCCGACAATGAAGCATAATGAGGAGAAGACAACCATCTAGCTACTGCTATGGACCCATAGTCCAGGGGTAGACTACTCACTCATCACTCCGGAGGCGACCATGGCGGCGTAGAGTCCTCCGGGAGATGATTCCCCTCCGGCAGGGTGCCGGAGGCGATCTCCTGAATCCCCCGAGATGGGATTGGCGGCGGCGGCGTCTCTCGGAAGGTTTTCCGTATCGTGGCTCTCGGTACTGGAGGTTTCGCGATGAAGGCTATTTGTAGGCGGAAGGGCAGGTCAGGCGCCACGAGGCCCACACCCTAGGTCGGAGCGCCAGGGCTTGGGCCGCGCCGCCCTATGGTTTGTCCACTCTCGTGGCCCCACTTCGTCTCCTCTTCGGTCTTCTGGAAGCTTCGTGGCAAAATAGGACCCCGGGCGTTGATTTCGTCCAATTCCGAGAATATTTCCTTACTAGGATTTCTGAAACCAAAAAAGCAGAAGCAGAATCGGCACTTCGGCATCTTGTTAATAGGTTAGTTCCTAAAATGCACGAATATGACATAAAGTGTGCATAAAACATGTAGATATCATCAATAATGTGGCATGGAACATAAGAAATTATCGATATGTCGGAGACGTATCAGCATCCCCAAGCTTAGTTTCTGCTCGTCCCGAGCAGGTAAACGATAAACAAAGATAATTTCTAGAGTGACATGCCATCATAACCTTGATCATACTATTTGTAAAGCATATGTAGTGAATGCAGCGATCAAAACAATGTAAATGACATGAGTAAACAAATGAATCATATAGCAAAGACTTTTCATGAATAGTACTTCAAGACAAGCATCAATAAGTCTTGCATAAGAGTTAACTCATAAAGCAATAATTCAAAGTAAAGGCATTGAAGCAACACAAAGGAAGATTAAGTTTCAGCGGTTGCTTTCAACTTGTAACATGTATATCTCATGGATATTGTCAACATAGAGTAATATAACAAGTGTAATATGCAAGTATGTAGGAATCAATGCACAGTTCACACAAGTGTTTGCTTCTTGAGGTGGAGAGAGATAGGTGAACTGACTCAACATAAAAGTAAAAGAATGGTCCTTCAAAGAGGAAAGCATCGATTGCTATATTTGTGCTAGAGCTTTGATTTTGAAAACAAGAAACAATTTTGTCAACGGTAGTAATAAAGCATATGTATCATGTAAATTATATCTTACAAGTTGCAAGCCTCATGCATAGTATACTAATAGTGCCCGCACCTTGTCCTAATTAGCTTGACTACCGGGATTATCGCAATGCACATGTTTTAACCAAGTGTCACAAAGGGGTACCTCTATGCCGCCTGTACAAAGGTCTAAGGAGAAAGCTCGCATTGGATTTCTCGCTATTGATTATTCTCAACTTAGACATCCATACCGGGACAACATAGACAACAGATAATGGACTCCTCTTTTATGCATAAGCATGTAGCAACAATTAATTTTCTCATATGAGATTGAGGATATATGTCCAAAACTGAAACTTCCACCATGGATCATGGCTTTAGTTAGCGGCCCAATGTTCTTCTCTAACAATATGCACGCTCTAACCATAAGGTGGTAGATCGCCCTTACTTCAGACAAGACGAACATGCATAGCAACTCACATGATATTCAACAAAGAGTAGTTGATGGCGTCCCAAGAACATGGTTATCGCACAACGAGCAACTTAATAAGAGATAAAGTGCATAAGTACATATTCAATACCACAATAGTTTTTAAGCTATTTGTCCCATGAGCTATATATTGTAAAGGTGAAGAATGGAAATTTAAAGGTAGCACTCAAGCAATTTACTTTGGAATGGCGGAGAAATACCATGTAGTAGGTAGGTATGATGGACACAAATGGCATAGTGGTTGGCTCAAGTATTTTGGATGCATGAGAAGTATTCCCTCTCGATACAAGGTTTAGGCTAGCAAGGCTATTTGAAACAAACACAATGGAGCGGTGCAGCAAAACTTACATAAAAGACATATTGTAAACATTATAAGACTCTACACCGTCTTCCTTGTTGTTCAAACTCAATACTAGAAATTATCTAGACCTTAGAGAGACCAAATATGCAAACCAAATTTTAGCATGCTTTATGTATTTCTTCATTAATAGGTGCAAAGTATATGATGCAAGAGCTTAAACATGAGCACAACAATTGCCAAGTATCACATTATCCAAGACATTTTAGCAATTACTACATGTATCATTTTCCAACTCCAACCATATAACAATTTAACGAAGAAGAAACTTCGCCATGAATACTATGAGTAAAACCTAAGGACATACTTGTCCATATGCAACAGCGGAGCGTGTCTCTCTCCCACACAACGAATGCTAGGATCCATTTTATTCAAACAAAACAAAAACAAAAACAAACCGACGCTCCAAGCAAAGCACATAAGATGTGATGGAATAAAAATATAGTTTCAGGGGAGGAACCTGATAATGTTGTCGATGAAGAAGGGGATGCCTTGGGCATCCCCAAGCTTAGACGCTTGAGTCTTCTTGATATATGCAGGGGTGAACCACCGGGGCATCCCCAAGCTTAGAGCTTTCACTCTTCTTGATCATGTTGTATCATCTCCCTCTCTTGATCCTTGAAAACTTCCTCCACACCAAACTTAGAACAACTTATTAGAGGGTTAGTGCACAATCAAAATATACATGTTCAGAGGTGACATAATCATTCTTAACACTTCTGGATATTGCACAAAGCTACTGAAAGTCAATGGAATCGAAATATCCATCGAACATAACAAAACAGGCAATGCGAAATAAAAGGCAGAATCTGTCAAAACAGAACAGTTCGTATTGAAGAATTTTATTGAGGCACCAGACTTGCTCAAATGAAAATGCTCAAATTGAATGAAAGTTGAGTACATATCTGAGGATCACTCACGTAAATTGGCATAATTTTCTGAATTACCTACAGAGAATTTTGCCCAGATTCGTGACAGCAAAGAAATCTGTTTCTGCGCAGTAATCCAAATCTAGTATGAACTTTACTATCAACGACTTTACTTGGCACAACAAAACACTAAACTAAGATAAGGAGAGGTTGCTACAGTAGTAAACAACTTCCAAGACACAAAATAAAAACAAAGTACTGTATTAAAAACATGGGTTGTCTCCCATAAGCGCTTTTCTTTTCAGCTAGGCGCAGAAAGTGTGTATCAAGTATTATCAAGAGATGGAGCATCGTTATCATAAGCTCCCCCATCTGTGGTGGTACTAAGGGCTTTGTCAATTTTAGGCCTATAATAATATTTCTTTGGTTTAGGCACTTTAGAGTCATACATAAACTTTTGCTCCTTACCCACATAAGTTTTTTCCTTATATTTAAGAGAAGAAAATGTCGAACCCAAGGTTCCCATAGCTTTTTCAAGTTCGCCAATCCTATTGGTTTGATCATCATGGACAACACAAGTTCCTAGGACACTAATTCTTTCATCAATTCCTCCTAAGGATTTATCAAGTTCATCAGTTTTATCAAGTAACATTTCCAATTTAGTTTCAACACTTGGAAATTTTTTCTCTATGGTTTCCAATTTTTTCATAACATCTTCAAGAGAGATTTCAGTTTTAACTTCATCAACAGGGGGTATTCCAAATAGACTCTCAATAATGCAGCTAGCTTCTAATGCAGGAGTACTTAGGAAGTTACCTTTCGCGAGACTATCAAGAACATACCTATTCCAGCTAGAGACACCAACATAAAAATTCCTGAGTAGGATAATGGTGGAGTGTTTCTTAGTGCACCTATTATGGGCATCACTAATTCTATACCAAGCATCTCTTAAACATTCTCCCCCTCGTTGCTTAAACGTACGAACTTCAACTTCAGGATTACTCATTTTAGCAGTAGTAAATAAAACAAACTAGATAAAGTAAATGCAAGTAACTATTTTTTTTTGTGTTTTTGATATAGCAAACAAGATAGCAAATAAAGTAAAACTAGCAACTAATTTTTTTGTATTTTGATTTAGTGCAGCAAACAAAGTAGTAAATAAAACTAAGCAAGAACAAAGTAAAGAGATTGCGATGTGGAGACTCCCCTTGCACCGGCAACGGCGCCAGAAATTCAGCTTGACACGCGTACAGACGCGACCGTTGGGAACCCCAAGTGGAAGGTGTGATGCATACAGCAGTAAGTTTCCCTCGTTAGAAACCAAGGTTTATCGAACCAGTAGGAGTCAAGAAGCACGTTGAAGGTTGATGGCGTCGGGATGTAGTGCGGCGCAACACCAGGGATTCCGGCGCCAACGTGGAACCTGCACAACACAAACCAAGTACTTTGCCCCAACGAAATAGTGAGGTTGTCAATCTCACCGGCTTGCAGTAACAAAGGATTAGATGTATAGTGTGGATGATGATTGTTTGCAGAAAACAGAGAACAAGTATTGCAGTAGATTGTATTTCATATAGAGAATTGGACCGGGTCCACAGCTCACTAGAGGTGTCTCTCCCATAAGATAAACAGATGTTGGGTGAACAAATTACAGTTGGGCAATTGACAAATAGAGAGGACATGACCATGCACATACATATTATGATGAGTATAGTGAGATTTAATTGGGCATTACGACAAAGTACATAGACCGCTATCCCATGCATCTATGCCTAAAGTCCACCTTCAAGTTATCATCCGAACCCTCCAGTATTAAGTTGCTAACAACAGACAATTGCATTAAGTATTGCGCGTAATGTAATCAGTAACTACATCCTCGAACATAGCACCAATGTTTTATCCCTAGTGGCAACAGCACATCCATAATCTTAGAGGTTTCTGTCACTCCCCCAGATTCACGGAGACATGAACCCACTATCGAGCATAAATACTCCCTCTTGGAGTTACTAGCATCAACTTGGCCAGAGCATCTACTAACGGAGAGCATGCAAGATCATAAACAACACATAGATATAAATTAATAATCAACATAACATGGTATTCTCTATTCATCGGATCCCAACAAACACAACATATAGAATTACAGATAGATGATCTTGATCATGTTCGACAGCTCACAAGATCCGACAATGAAGCATAATGAGGAGAAGACAACCATCTAGCTACTGCTATGGACCCATAGTCCAGGGGTAGACTACTCACTCATCACTCCGGAGGCGACCATGGCAGCGTAGAGTCCTCCGGGAGATGATTCCCCTCTCCGGCAGGTGCCGGAGGCGATCTCCTGAATCCCCGAGATGGGATTGGCGGCGGCGTCTGAAGGTTTTCCGTATCGTGGCTCTCGGTACTAGGGTTTCGCGACGAAGGCTATTTGTAGGCGGAAGGGCAGGTCAGCGTCACGAGGGCCCACACCCTAGGTCGGCGCGGCCAGGGCTTGGGCCGCGCCGCCCTATGGTTTGTCCACCTCGTGGCCCCACTTCGTCTCCTCTTCGGTCTTCTGGAAGCTTCGTGGCAAAATAGGACCCTGGGCGTTGATTTCGTCCACCCGAGAATATTTCCTTACTAGGATTTTGAAACTAAAAACAGCAGAAAACAGCAACTGGCACTTGGCATCTTGTTAATAGGTTAGTTCGAAAATGCACGAATATGACATAAAGTGTGCATAAAACATGTAGATATCATCAATAATGTGGCATGGAACATAAGAAATTATCGATACGTCGGAGACGTATCAGCATCCAACCACCAAAAACCAAATATGCCAAAGTGTCCACCATATCTACCTATATGTGGTATTTCATTGCCATTCCATAGTAGTTTGCTCATGTGCTACCTTTAAATTTCAAAGTATTATATTTTTGTTGCTCATGGGAAAGTAGTCAAAAATGACTATTGTGCCTAGCGTGTGTTCCTTGTGTAACCGTAGCTCTTTTAAGTTGCTTGTTGTGTGATAACCATTGAAATACTGGGGACACCTCAGCGTGCTTTGCCGCTGAATATCATGTGGGTTGCTATGCATGTTCATCTTGTCTGAAATGAAGGAGATTATCCATGCAAAATAGTTTGAGTATACATTTTTGTTAGAGAAGAACATTGGGCCGCTAACCGAAGCCATGTATCATGGTGGAAGTTTCAGTTGGACAAATCCTCAATCTCTTATGAGAAAGCTTCTAGCAATAAAAAAATAAGAGGAGTCCATTTATCTGTTGCTCGTGTCGTCCCGGTATGGATGTCCCAAGTTGAAGATGCTTTAAAAATGAGAAATCAAAAGCAATGCATCTCCTAGGACCTTTGTACAGGAGGCACGGGGGTACCCCTTTGTGATACTCGGTTAAAACAACTTGTATGTGATGAGAGCTAATGGTGATCCGAGGTGAGTAGGACGAGGTGTGAGCACTAGTAGCAATTATGCATGAGGCTTGCGACTTAGGAGTAGCACTTTTGCACAACCCATATGCTTTGTACTTACCGTTGACATCATCCACCTCTCAAAAGTGCATTTTATACTCTTGTTGTTTCAATAAAAAGCTCTAGCACATGAGTGATCTTACTTGCCTCTCAAAGAGAGACCTTCTTTTACTTTTATGTTGAGTCTCCACCTTCTAGTTTATGCACCACTTATGAGAGCATAGTTGTCATTCTTAGTTTTATGTGCATGGTCCCAAGATTTTATTGATTGATTCATAATTATGTTATTGCTTGTTCAAACTTTTTGTTTCTAGTCATCCTTATAATCTTTTAAAGGTGTCCAAGCATTTATGTTTTGCTTCCACTTATGGGACAAGCTGAGTACCACTTTATTATGTATCTATGCTATGCTCTTGACAATCACTTTGCTTTCCATGCACGTTATACATTTTCTTTTGTTTGATTACTATTCATGTTTTAGCATGGTTATTAAGTTTCATTGTTTGATTATATCTATCATGCTTATGTTAGGATTCTATGATTCCAGCTATGTTTGCTTTTACACTTAGATTGATCAAAGTAGTGTGACAACATGTCACCTCAAAAATTATTTGTTTGTTATCACTTACCTACTCGAGGACGAGCAGGGGGATGTTGATACGTCCCAAACGTATCTATAATTTTTTATGCTCCATGCTTGTTTTGTTACAATTCTTATATGTTTTATGTGCACTTTTCCACATTTTTTAGCATTTTCTGGGACTAACCTATTAACGCAGTGCCGCAGTGCCAGTTCCTATTTTCTGCTGTTTTTGTGTTTTAGAAAAGTTGTACATGAAAGTTTCTCGGAATTGGACGAAACAAAAGCCCAGAGTCATATTTTTCCAGGACGAATATGGAGCCAGAAGGACACGCGGAGGAGAGCTGCCACGTGGCAGTACACAGGACAGGCGCGGCCCCACCCTTGGCCGTGCCTGGCCCATGTACTGGCGCCTCGTCGCCTCGTTTGCTCCGCCCTTCCGCCTATTTATTCCTCGTATCGGGAAAACCCCAGGGACCCGAGCCTCCATCCACGAAAAGTTCCGACGCCGCCGTCAACCGAAACCCTAGTTCGGGAGGGTTCTGCAGTCCATCCCGGCACCCTACCGAAGAGGGAAATCACCGCCGGAGGCCTCTACATCGACATGTCTTCATACGAGGTGATGCGTGAGTAGTTCTCCATGGGACCATGGGTCCATAGCAGTAGCTAGATGGATGTCCTCTCCTTGTTGTGCTTCATGTATAGATCTTGTGAGCTGCCTAACATGATCAAGATCATCTATTTGTAATTGCTACATGTTGGTTTGATGTGGATCCGATTTATAGAGAGATTGCTTTGGTTGAGATTATGTATTATGTTATTATGATCTTGCATGCTCTCTGTTTCTAGTAGATGCTCTGGCCAAGTAGATGCTAGCGACTCCAAGAGGGAGTATTTATGCTCGATAGTGGGTTCATGCCTCTATTTAACCATGGGAAGTGACCTTGTTCTCTACGGTTGTAGATGTGTTGTTGCTACTAGGGAGAAAACAGCGGTGTTCTATTCAAGGGTAGTTTCATCGTTTACTTTACACACATTGCTTAAAGCGATAGTCCGTTGCTTGCAACTTAATACTGGAGGGTGTCGCGGATGCAATCCTGAAGGTGGATTATTAGTCATAGATGCAGTTGGATTACGGTCTATGTATATTGTTGTAATGCCCGCATACTTTCATAGCATGTATTCTGCACCAACCATTAGCATAGAATCTATGTTTGTCAATTGCCAATCTATTTATTGGGGAGGTGCCTCTAGTGAACTGTGGACCCCGATCCTTTTTCTTTTAATTGCAATCTTCTACAACATTTTCCTGTTCTGTTCTCTGCAAACAATTCTTCTTCCACACGGTTCGTTTAATCCTTTGTTTTCAGCAAAACCAGTGAGCTTGACAACCTCGCTGAAAGTTGGGGACAAAGTACTTGGTTGTTTGTGTGCAGTTCTCCACGTTGCTGCTGACGCGGTAGTGCGCCGTGCCACGAGTTGGTTCGCAACACCTCGGGAGAGAACGTTTTCTCCCTCGGTCGATAAACCTTGGTTTCTTATTAAGGGAAAACTTCCTGCTGTGCTCATCATACCTTCCTCTTGGGGTTCCACTCAACGTTGCGCATAAATTCTCCTTCATCAACTCCACGTCCACCATGACATCGATAGCTTTTTGGGGGCCGGCAGCAAAAATGGGCTCGCACCGGTGCGCCCCAAACGCCACCGACCAATTTTCGAGCCCAATAGAATCGTCGGCAACCCCGTGCCGGCCCCTTCGCCAAGGGTGCGAATCGGGCACGCCGGCACCTCGCGGCACGTCTGAAAACGAGCGTGGGCTCCGCCTGGCAGCCAGACACACCGATTTTCCACCTCCTCCACACACCTGAGCCGACTCCTACCCCTCCAGATCGCCATCATCGCCGTCGCCGCTTGCATCGCCGACTGTCTAGGAACCGCCGTCCATCGACACGGCCGCCACCCCCTCGACCGGCGGCCGCTGTTTCGCCCGGAACAGAGCTCGCCGCCACCGCGATAGTATCGCCCCGCCCGCAAGGTGTTCGTCCGATTGCCGCGATGGACAGCGACGACGAGATGATGGTGCAGCTGTTCACGGAGGAGCAGAACGCTCAGGCTGTTCGGCGGCAACAGCAGCAGCTGATTCTGACGAACATGCTGCGCGTTCGCCAGCCTTTCTTCGTCGTGCCTCGGCGCGGCGGCTCAAAGCCAGGCAAGAGGAGGAACATCAACCGGCATCGTGAAGCCGACGCAATGCTGCTTGACGCCGACTACTTCAACGACGACGCGACTCATTCGCCGAAGGAATTTCGGCGCCGGTTTAGGATGAACAAGGAGCTGTTCTTGAAGATTGTCCACGGCGTCAGGGAGTACGACAAGTACTTCATGGCCAAGAAAGATTGCACAGGTTTGTGGGGCTTCACCTCAATTCAGAAGTGCACTGCTGCAATGCGTTGTCTTGCATACGGAGCTCCTCCAGATACAACCAATGACTACCTACGGATGGCAGAGTCGACATGTACAGAGACTCTCTACAGGTTCTGCCGAGCCGTCATAGCGGTGTTTGCTAAAGACTATTTGAGAGCACCAAGAGAAGATGATACAGCTCGGATCCTGCAAAAGAATGCAGCAAGAGGGTTTCCTGGGATGCTCGGAAGCATTGACTGTATGCATTGGGGCTGGAAGAATTGCCCTTTTGCTTGGCAGGGGATCTACAAGGGGCATACTGGTGAGTGCAGTGTCATTCTTGAGGCGGTGGCAGACCATGAGCTTTGGATTTGGCATGCATTTTTTGGCATGGCAGGAAATGTTTGCCATAGCTGAGGGACAAGCTCCTGCCGTGAACTTTGAGGTAAACGACCACATACAACAAGGGGTACTATCTAGCTGATGGTATCTACCCGAGTATGCTACATTTGTGAAGACAATTCCCTCTCCATCAAACGAGATGGAAGCCTATTTTGCAACATGCTAGGAAGCAGCACGCAAGGATGTTGAGCGTGCTTTTGGGGTGCTTCAGCGCTGATACGTCTCCGACGTATCGATAATTTCTTATGTTCCATGCCACATTATTGATGATATCTACATGTTTTATGCACACGTTATGTCATATTTATGCGTTTTCCGGAACTAACCTATTGACGAGATGCCGAAGGCCGGTTCTGTTTCTGCTGTTTTTGGTTTCAGAAATCCTAGTAAGGAAATATTCTCGGAATCGGGCGAAATCAACGCCCGCATCCTATTTTTCCATGAAGCTTCCGAACACCCGAGAGTCCCAGGGGGGCCACATGGGCCAGGAGGGTGGCGGTGCGGCCCAGCCCGGCCACGCCCGCCTTACCCCTCGCCGCCTCTTCGACCCTCGGCCTTTTCGCCTAAGGTCCTCGACCTAAAACCTCGATACGAAAAAAGCCACGGTACGAGAAACCTTCCGAGCCGCCACCATCGCGAAGCCAAGATCCGGGGACAGACTCTCTCGTTCGCACGCCGGGACGGGAAGTGCCCGGAATGCTCCTCCATCGACACCACCGCCATCTTCATCACCGCTGTTGTCTCCCATGAGGAGGGAGTAGTTCTCCATCGAGGCTCGGGGCTGTACCGGTAGCTATGTGGTTAATCTCTCCTATGTACTTCAATACAATAATCTCATGAGCTGCCTTACATGATTGAGATTCATATGATGATGTTTGTAATCTAGATGTCATTATGCTAGTCAATGTGGATTTTACTTATGTGATCTCCGGAGACTCCTTGTCCCACGTGTGTAAAGGTGTGAGTGTGTGCACCGTGTGGGTCTCTTAGGCTATATTTCACAGAATACTTATTCACTGTTATGAAGAGCATAGTGAGGTGCTTATTTATATCTCTTTATGATTGCAATGTGTTTTGTATCACAATTTATCTATGTGCTACTCTAGTGATGTTATTAAAGTAGTTTATTCCTCCCGCACGGTGTAATGGTGACAGTGTGTGCACCGTGTTAGTACTTGGCGTAGGCTATGATTGTGATCTCTTGTAGATTATGAAGTTAACTATTGCTATGATGGTATTGATGTGATCTATGCCTCCTTTCGTAGCGTGAAGGTGACAGTGTGCATGCTATGTTAGTACTTGGTGTAGTTGTGTTGATCTGTCATGCACTCTAAGGTTATTTAAATATGAACATCGAATATTGTGGAGCTTGTTAACTCCGGCATTGAGGGTTCGTGTAATCCTACACAGTTAGTGGTGTTCATCATCCAACAAGAGAGTGTAGAGTCTAGCATCTATCTATTTATTTGTTATGTGATCAATGTTGAGAGTGTCCACTAGTGAAAGTATGATCCCTAGGCCTTGTTCCTAAATACTTCTATCGCTGCTTGTTTACTGTTTTACTGCGTTTCTACTGCCTGCTATATTACCACCATCAACTACACTCCAGCAAGCACTTTTCTGGCACCGTTACTACTGCTCATACTTATTCATACCACCTGTATTTCACTATCTCTTCGCCGAACTAGTGCACCTATTAGGTGTGTTGGGGACACAAGAGACTTCTTGCTTTTTGGTTGCAGGGTTGCATGAGAGGGATATCTTTGACCTCTTCCTCCTGAGATCGATAAACCTTGGGTGATCCACTTAAGGGAAACTTGCTGCTGTTCTACAAACCTGCTCTTGGAGGCCCAACACTGTCTACAAGAATAGAAGCTCCCATAGACATCAAGCACTTTTCTGCGCCGTTGCCGGGGAGGAAAGGTAAAAGGCACTCATACTTCGGTTCCAGGTAACGGTACTTTTCTGGCGCCATTGTGTTTGTGCTCGAAGCTATTTCCTTTAGATCCGCAATTGCAACTTTTTGTTTCTTGTTTACACTAGTTAGGCATAATGGAAAACAACAAAAATATGAGAGATCTTTATGAACTTTATCTTGAGTTAGGACATGATGTGTTTGAAGAGAGAATTAAAAACCCATGGAACTTTATATGCATGCTAATGGGAATGTTATTAATATGAATGCTTTGAACACTATTGTTGCTAATGCTATGGAAAATTCTAAGCTTGGGGAAGCTGGTTTTGATGAGCATGATCTTTTTAGTCCCCCAAGCATTGAGGACAAAATTTACTTTGATGATACTTTGCCTCCTATTTATGATGATTATAATGATAGTAGTCTTTTGTTACCACCTGTTATGGAGGATGAATTTGATTATGATTATACTATGCCTCCTACACTTGATGAGAATAATAATGATAGCTACTTTGTTGAATTTGCTCCCACTACAACTAATAAAATTGATTATGCTTATGTGGAGAGTAATAATTTTATGCATGAGACTCATGATAAGAATGCTTTGTGTGATAGTTATATTGTTGAGTTTGCTCATTATACTACTGGACATTATTATGAGAGAGGAAAATATGGTGGTAGAAATTTTCATGTTACTAAAACACCTCTCTATATGCTTAAAATTTTGAAGTTGAGCTTGTCTAGTTTTCCTATGCCTGTTGCATTATGCCTACATAACTTGTTTATTTACAAGATTCCTATGCATAGGAAGCATGTTAGGCTTAAATGTGTTTTGAATTTGCCTCTTGATGCTCTCTTTTGCTTCAAATACTATTTCTTGCGAGTGCATCATTAAAACTGTTGAGCCCATCTTAATGGCTATAAAGAAAGAACTTCTTGGGAGATAACCCATGTATTTATTTTGCTACAGTAACTTTGTTTTATATTTGAGTCTTGGAAGTTGTTACTACTGTAGCAACCTCTCCTTATCTTAGTTTTGTTGAATTGTTGTGCCAAGTAAAGTCTTTGATAGTAAGGTTCATACTAGATTTGGATTACTGCGCAGAAACAGATTTCTTGCTGTCACGAATCTGGGCAAAATTCTCTGTAGGTAACTCAGAAAATTATGCCAATTTACGTGAGTGATCCTCAGATATGTACGCAACTTTCGTTCAATTTGAGCATTTTCATTTGAGCAAGTCTGGTGCCTCTTTAAAATTCGTCTTTACGGACTGTTCTGTTTTGACAGATTCTGCCTTTTATTTCGCATTGCCTGTTTTGATATGTTCGATGGATTTCTTTATTCCATTAACTTCCAGTAGCTTTGTGCAATGTCCAGAAGTGTTAAGAATGATTGTGTCACCTCTGAACATGTGAATTTTGATTATGCACTAACCCTCTAATGAGTTTGTTTCGAGTTTGGTGTGGAGGAAGTTTTCAAGGGTCAAGAGAGGAGGATGATACACTATGATCAAGAAGAGTGAAAGCTCTAAGCTTGGGGATGCCCGGTGGTTCACCCCTGCATATATCAAGAAGACTCAAGCGTGTTTGGGGATGCCCAAGGCATCCCCTTCTTCATCGACAACATTATCAGGTTCCTCCCCTGAAACTATATTTTTATTCCATCACATCTTATGTGCTTTGCTTGGAGCGTCGGTTTGTTTTTGTTTTTGTTTTGTTTGAATAAAATGGATCCTAGCATTCTTTGTGTGGGAGAGAGACACGCTCCGCTGTTGCATATGGACAAGTATGTCCTTAGGCTTTACTCATAATATTCATGGCGAAGTTTCTTCTTCGTTAAATTGTTGTATGGTTGGAAACGGGAAATGTTGCATGTGGTAGTGTATAATAAAATACTTGTAGAACATTGAGCTTTGATAACTTGATTCTTTGCAAATGTTTTGAGGTATTTAGATGGTAAGGCTTGCTGGATAAATAAGTTAAAATTAGTAGTGGATTGTTGTCTTTAAGCTTGTGTCGTACTACAAACTCTATTTAAATAGTTGAAGGCGTAGTTGGACTTGATAGCTTTCCATGTCTGAGAGTTCATCGTAATAACTAAGTTGTGCTGAAGGTCGAGGGAGCTAGCGGGGTACTTGTGCCACCGTGAACGGCCCTCCTTGGAGTAAATTTTAATCATGCTCTTAATGATGAACCTGCTAGTTGTTTGCAATAAGCTTGTGAGTTCTTTTTGACTAATGTTAAGCTACGGTTTTTGGCACTTCCACCATCCAAATTTGCTAGCCTCTTCGGTACTGTGCATTGCCTTTTGCTCACATTGAGAATTGTGCATACTTCGCCGGTACATCCAAACCCGTGGGAGAACTTTCTCTTGTTCTCCTACACATAAGCCCATACATCTCCTCAAAACAGCCACCATACCTACCTACCACAGCATTTCCATAGCTGTTCCGAGATATATTGCCATGCAACATCCATTTTACATTACATGCCATGTTGTCATTTATTATTTATATATTGCTTTGCATGATCATATACAGCTGATGTGTGGTTACCCATGTTACGCTAGATCATTGCACATCCTGCTACACTGGCAGAGGCATACATTTTCATACATCATGTTTCATTCATTATGAGTTATTTGTACCAAAAAGTGTGTTGTCATATTAGGATGTTGCCCCTAAAAATGAAAAGAGCCGTGGAGGCCATCAAAAAGAAAAAAAAAAGAAGAAAAAAATGAAAAGAAAGAAAAAAAAGAAAAAGAAAAAAGGAAAAAAAAGAGAATAAAGAAAAAGGGGGCAGCATTACTATCTTTTATCCACACTTGTGCTCATGTTTTAGCACCCGCATTATTCATAGTCATCATTTGTGCTCATGTTTAGCACCTACATTCATATGAGAGAGTTTTCATGTTTTACTAGTATAACTATGTGGGGAATTTACACTATAGAACTTGGGTTGTATATTCCAATGATGAGCCTCCTCAAAAGTGCTCTAGGTCTTCGTGAGCAACCAAGTTGGATGCACCCCCACTAGTTCCATTGGAGAGCTTTCATACACATATAGCTCTATGTGCATCCGTTGCATGGCAATCACTACTCCTTGCATAGCTTCGATCATAAGGCTTCCTCTTGTCTAATGGTCATTTACAGCTTTGCAAGCCTTTCTTCCATTTGGCCTTCCAAACCCCCATTAACGTTCTTTATGCCATAACATCCTGGTGCTAATACCAAATGCTTGCGCTCACCGGTTGAGTAGACTTCGAAACAGTTGATTCATGATGTTCATGTTTATGTTTACTTGACTGAATCCTTCTTATGTTGTGAAAATTTACTTGATGCTTGGAATGAAGGATAGAACTTCTATGCTGAATACTTAATACATCTTTAATGAACTTTGTACGGTTGCATGTCTTTAAAGCAATAGTTCATGAAAACTTCTAGCTTGTCTAACTCTTGCATTATCATCTCTTATATCAATATAGATACTTGCTTTGAATGATTTGATCTCAGCTCATATGCTTTACAATAGTATGATCAAGGTTATGATGGCATGTCACTCCAGAAATTATCTTGTTTATCGTTTACCTGCTCGGGACAGCAGAACTAAGCTTGGGGATGCTGATACGTCTCGACGTATCGATAATTTCTTATGTTCCATGCCACATTATTGATGATATCTACATGTTTTATGCACACTTTATGTCATATTTATGCGTTTCCGGAACTAACCTATTGACGAGATGCCGAAGGGCCAGGTTCTGTTTTCTCTTTTTGGTTTCAGAAATCCTAGGAAGGAAATATTCTCGGAATCGAACGAAATCAACACCCAGCATCCTATTTTTCCATGAAGCTTCCAGAACACCGAGAGTCGCCAGAGGGGGGGCCACATGGGCCCAGGAGGGTGGCGGCGCGGCCTGGCCGCAGCGCTGCCTCCCCTCGCCTCTTCGACCCTCGACGCCGCCTCTTCGCCTATAAAAGGTCTCGACCTAAAACCTCGATACGAAAAAAACGGTACGAGAAACCTTCCGAGAGCCGCCATCGCGAAGCCAAGATCGGGGGACAGGACTCTCTGTCCGCACGCGCCGGGACGGGAAGTGCCCGGAAGGCTCCTCCATCGACACCACCACCATCTTCATCACCGCTGCTGTCTCCATGAGGAGGGAGTAGTTCTCCATCGAGGCTCGGGGCTGTACCGGTAGCTATGTGGTTAATCTCTCTCCTATGTACTTCAATACAATAATCTCATGAGCTGCCTTACATGATTGAGATTCATATGATGATGCTTGTAATCTAGATGTCATTATGCTAGTCAATGTGGATTTTACTTATGTGATCTCCGGAGACTCCTTGTCCCACGTGTGTAAAGGTGACAGTGTGTGCACCGTGTGGGTCTCTTAGGCTATATTTCACAGAATACTTATTCACTGTTATGAAGAGCATAGTGAGGTGCTTATTTATTTCTCTTTATGATTGCAATGTGTTTTGTATCACAATTTATCTATGTGCTACTCTAGTGATGTTATTAAAGTAGTTTATTCCTCCTGCACGGTGTAATGGTGACAGTGTGTGCACCGTGTTAGTACTTGGCATAGGCTATGATTGTGATCTCTTGTAGATTATGAAGTTAACTATTGCTATGATGGTATTGATGTGATCTATGCCTCCTTTCGTAGCGTGAAGGTGACAGTGTGCATGCTATGTTAGTACTTGGTGTAGTTGTGTTGATCTGTCATGCACTCTAAGGTTATTTAAATATGAACATCGAATATTGTGGAGCTTGTTAACTCCGGCATTGAGGGTTCGTGTAATCCTACACAGTTAGTGGTGTTCATCATCCAACAAGAGAGTGTAGAGTCTAGCATCTATCTATTTATTCTGTTATGTGATCAATGTTGAGAGTGTCCACTAGTGAAAGTATGATCCCTAGGCCTTGTTCCTAAATACTGCTATCGCTGCTTGTTTACTTTGTTTTACCGTTTCTCTGCAATATTACCACCATCAACTACACGCCAGCAAGCACTTTGGCACCGTTACTACTGCTCATACTTATTCATACCACCTGTATTTCACTATCTCTTCGCCGAACTAGTGTACCTATTAGGTGTGTTGGGGACACAAGAGACTTCTTGCTTTGTGGTTGCAGGGTTGCATGAGAGGGATATCTTTGACCTCTTCCTCCCGAGATCGATAAACCTTGGGTGATCCACTTAAGGGAAACTTGCTGCTGTTCTACAAACCTCTGCTCTTGGAGGCCCAACACTGTCTGAGAATGCTTGGGGTGCTTCAGCAGCGTTTCGCCATTGTCAGGTACCCTGCTCTCACTTGGTCTGAGGCTCAGATGTGGGAGGTGATGAACGCATGTGTGATCATCCACAACATGATCATTGAGAGCGAGCGCGACGCACCTGTGCAGGATGATCATCCATTTGATTATCAAGGGCCACTAGCTGAGGTAGAGCATGTACCCCAAGAATTTGCTGCTTTTCTTCATATGCACAATGAAATTCGAGATGCAGGTGTCCATGCACAGCTGAAGGCGGATCTAGCTGCGCATTTGTGGGCGAGGAAAGAAGCCGCCAACAATGCATGATTTTATTTCTATTTGTTTGCTTGTATGAATAATTTAAGTACTATTTGTTTGTTAGCTTGTATGAATAATTTAAGTACTATTGTTTGATTGTATGAATAATTTAAGTATTATTTGTTTAATTGATTGTATGAATAATTTAATTATATTTGTATGATTATATGAATAAAATGTGATTGATATGTTGTTTCAAAATATTGTAAAAAGAAAAAAAAATTGGGAGCCGCTGTTTGGAAGGCATCGGTGTGGAAACAGCGTCCCTAAATGGAGAGGATGCACTGCCGGCGGCCCATACAGCAGTGCCGACACCCCTACCGGCGACTATTTGTGGGTCGCCGGTGGAGATGCTCTAAATTTGATGTTTAGTACGTGGTGCATTTGTCTATCAGCCATGAATACACATACACACATGAGTAGTACTAGCTAGTAATACAAGCCAACTAGAAGTAGCAACCGTTTGCCTTGAGTCATCGAGTGGCAAGGTGCAGAGCACCGTAGATTTGTAGCTGATCTACTCGGCCAAGGCGTGCATGGACTTGTGCATGGCCAGGGAAGCTGGGTCAGCTCATACGTGTCATGTAGAGATTGGACTTGAAGTAGTAGTACCACACGTAGCCATGTTTAGCACCGAAGGATCTTGCATGCAGCTAAGATATTTTAGCTGGTGGGGTGGTGCTCACATCCTATAAATATGTCAACTCTCCTGCGTTAAGCACTTCATGCGCACAGCTCCATCGATCCGAATAGAAAGAGTGAAAAGACCAGAATGAGTGAGAGACAGAGAATGCGGCCATATGTCCATATTTTCGAAGCGATGGAATTCTAAAGGGAGAACTGCTGCTGTTCATAGAGTAGAAGCGAGTTGTCTTATACAGAAGCCGATAGGATTAACCTAGGCTGGGTATTCTTTTGGCTACGGCAATGGCGTATCAGCTTGTATGTCCATCCTATCTAATTATATGGAGTGGTCAAGCTCATTTGATCGAGCTGGCCGACGTCGGTGCGATACTATATCTTTTATATGAGGCAAGCTGCTTTATACTCTTTCGTATAATTCTGTAAATATGTTTTGTTGTTATATTGTTGATAGATCATTTAGTAGAGACATGTGAATATTCCTTGGAGATATTGGTAGGCTAATTCACTGGAGCCACTGGTACGAACCGAGCATTAGCCAAATATTGAGAGCAAGTGACAATATGTTTTTATAAGAGTAAACTTGGTGCTACGAAGGTAAACATATTGTATCGGTCACAGTTCAGGTATGAGACTGACTGAGTTCTCCGCTAGGGACGATGCTGTTGTGGAACGTGTCGATGATGGATCCGTAGGAGCGATCGACATCAGTAGGTTCAGGTGTCCGGGTTCTAGTGGGCCAAAGGGCTCTGCTCCTCTAGCGCCTGTGTGGTGCTAGTTGAGGCTGTCGATGTCGGAGTACCCCTCTGCAGAGTGTAAAAGTGTGAATTTCACCCCTGTGATTCCCGGGTAGGGAAACTTACTTTCATGTGTGGTGCCTTGCTTTTAATATGCTTAATACTTTAATCACCTGTTTTTCCAGAAAATCATTTCTATTTTACATTTTATATGATTGTGTATAATCGGTTTGCTGAGTATGACTTGTCGTACTCACCCCAGCTCCCCAATGTTTTTATCAGAGTTGCGCAGCAGAAGAGTTCGTCGATCGGAGATTAGGCTGGACCAGCGGGTGGAAAGCGATTAGAGAATCTAGTTGTAACTCTGGTGTAATTGAGAATCTGATAAGGGGTGGCCCGATCTTCTCAGTAAGCAACGGTGGTGATGATGATCACGGGGTGATTGCAGCGGAGGTAACTTGATGAAGTGGATGATAACTTGTATGACGCAACGAGATCTCTCGATTGGTCCCTGTCGCCAATGCAACAGCTCTCAACCCTGCAAGATATTCGCAACTCCACACACTTGCGCACGTAGCCGCCGACCACGAAGCGGTAAGTTGCAACCGTCTAATTCCCAATGGAACAACAGATCACACAAGACTTTTCAGATCTACACAATATCAAGCAATATGGTGTAGGGGATTCAATAGTTTTGCAAAGCAAACAACTAAGAACTAGGGTTTATCTTAAACGTGGTCTAAAGCAGCTAGGGGGCGTCCTGGGCACTTATATAGGCGTCCGGGACGACTTTTGGCCGAAAAGATACAAGAATAACCGACCCAGAATAGATCTGGTCGAGACAGACTCGGACACGGCCGGTCTGGGGGCCGGTCGACCGGGCCTGGGACCGGGCTGGCCGGTTCAAACCGAGCCAGGGACCGGGTTCCAACCGGGCGGGGAAATTGTCATGTAGTAACGTCCCCGGTTGGCATCAGCGTGGCGCCCGGTTGGCGCCGGGGTGGATCCGGCTTGCCGCCCGGTCGGACCGGGCCAGGGACCAGGCGTGGCGGCCGGTCTGACCGGGTGCTGGGCCGGCCTGGACTTCGTCTTCTCCTCTCGCGCATGCCTCCCGCTGCTCCCTCGCGCATCCATGAGATATCTTCATGTCCAGCTCCTTGTCCAGCTCCACGTCCATCTTCACGTCCAGCTGCTCCTCTCCTCCTCGTGCGATGCTTGTCTCCTCTTCATACCTGATGATACATAAGTAATAGGACTTAGGTAGTATAAAGTTCTGATCAATCAAAGTATCATTTAGGAACAAGTTCACCTGTTGTTTAAGTAGCTTCGCACGAGCTCTTGTAATAGGTCCAATCCGAACTTCATTGGACTTGAGCTTCACAGCAGGTTCATCTTCAGTTGGTAATGACGGAGGTGGTAGTGTGGTAGGGATGTCCTCATCATCTCCCCCCTTCAAAAGGCGTCGACCTCGACGCTCCAAGGTCTTCTCCGTCATATGGTGTCAAATCAACAACATTGAAAGAATTACTGACACCAAACTCATCAAGTGGAAGATCTATCGAGTATGCATTGTCATTGATCTTGGCAAGCACTTTGTAAGGACCAGCACCACGAGGAAGCAACTTGGACTTCCGCAGCTTCGGAAACCTATCCTTGCGAAAATGTACCCAGACCATATCACCAGGCTTGAACAACATCTCCTTGTGCTTCTTGTTCATCCTTGCAGCATTGCTCTTGCCTTTCTTTTCTATCAACTCTTTAGTATTCACATGAATCTTTCGCACAAAATCTGCCCTCTTAGATGCCTCCATATTGACTCTCTCATGTATGGGTAGAGGCAACAAATCAAGCGGAGTAATGGGTTTGAAACCATACACCACCTCAAAAGGACACAGCTCTGTGGTAGAATGTACCGCCCTGTTGTAAGCAAACTCCACATGCGGCAAACAATCTTCCCACTCCTTCAGGTTCTTCTTGATCATGGATCTCAACAGTTGTGACAATGTTCTATTCACCACTTCAGTTTGACCATTAGTTTGGGGATGACAAGTAGTACTGAAAAGTAGCTTCGTCCCCAGCTTTCTCCACAGCGTCTTCCAGAAGTAGCTCATAAACTTCACGTCACGATCAGAAACAATAGTCTTCGGGACTCCATGTAGTCGCACAACCTCCCTGAAAAACAGGTTAGCAATATGCGACGCATCGTCGCTTTGTGGCAGGCAATAAAGTGTGACATTTTAGAAAATATGTCCACTACCACAAATATAGAATCATGGCCTCTTTTAGTACGCGGCAAACCCAACAAAAAATCCATACTAATATCCTCCCAAGGTGTAGTAGGTGCCGGTAAAGGAGTATACAAACCGTGAGGCTTCAGCTTGGAGTTGGACTTGTTGCAAGTAATGCACCTTGATACGTCCAATTTGCATCACTATTTTATATCATAATTTGCTGCTATTCATTGATATATTTCATATTTGGACATAATACTTATGTTATTTCATCTATTTTGCATGTTTCATGATTATTGGAGGATCGAGCACCGGAGCCATTCTCTGGAAAAAGCACCGTCAGAATGCAATATTTCGGAAGATCAATAGTTGACGGAAATTATACCAAAAATCCTATTTTTCAGATGACGAAGTGAGCCGGAAGGGGGAGCTGAGGGGACCCGAGGTGAGCCCACCCCATAGGTCGGCGCGGCCCAAGGCCGGCCGCGCCGCCCTATGAGGAGGGGGCCCACAGCCTCTCGCCTCCTTTTCTTCGTGAAATCCTTCGTCCCGAAGACCTAAGCTCCAGAGGGTACCTCACGAAGAGTTACAGCCGCCTGCGGGGCGAAGAACACAGAGAGAAAAGAGCTCTCCGGCGGGCTGAGATCCGCCGGGGAAATTCCCTCGGAGGGAAATCAACGCCATCGTCACCGTCATCGAGCTGGACATCATCTCCATCACCATCATCATCATCTTCACCATCATCACCGCCGTCTCCACCGCTGGCCATCGTCACCGCCGTAGCAATTTGGGGTTTGATCTTGATTGTTTGATAGGGGAAACTCTCCCGGTGTTGATTTCTACTTGTTATTGATGCTATTGAGTGAAACCGTTGAACCAAGGTTTATGTTCAGATTGTTATTCATCATCATATCACCTCTGATCATGTTCCATATGATGTCTCGTGAGTAGTTCGTTTAGTTCTTGAGGACATGGGTGAAGTCTAAATGTTAGTAGTGAAGTATGGTTGAGTAATATTCAATGTTATGATATTTAAGTTGTGGTGTTATTCTTCTAGTGGTGTCGTGTGAACGTCGACTACACGACACTTCACCTTTATGGGCCTAGGGGAATGCATCTTGTACTCGTTTGCCAATTGCGGGGTTGCCGGAGTGACAGAAACCTAAGCCCCCGTTGGTATATCGATGCAGGAGGGATAGCAGGATCTCAGAGTTTAAGGTTGTGGTTAGATTTATCTTAATTACTTTCTTGTAGTTGCGGATGCTTGCAAGGGGTATAATCACAAGTATGTATTAGTCCTAGGAAGGGCGGTACATTAGCACAGGTTCACCCACACAACACTTATCAAAACAATGAAGATTAATTAGGTATGTAGCGAAAGCACTAGACTAAAATCCCGTGTGTCCTCGAGAACGTTTGGTCATTATAAGTAAACAAACCGGCTTATCCTTTGTGCTAAAAAGGATTGGGCCACTCGCTGCAATTGTTACTCTCGCACTTTACTTACTTGTACTTTATTCAACTGCTACATCAAAACCCCCTGAATACTTGTCTGTGAGCATTTACAGTGAATCCTTCATCGAAACTGCTTGTCAACACCTTCTGCTCCTCGTTGGGTTCGACACTCTTACTTATCGAAGGTACTACGATACACCCCCTATACTTGTGGGTCATCAAGACTATTTTCTGGCGCCGTTGCCGGGGAGTGAAGCGCTATTGGTAAGTGGAATTGGTAAGGGAAACTTCTACTGTTTGTGCTGATTTTATTTCTGCCTGCTGCCATAATTCATTATGGAGAGATCTCCTTTTGAATGTTTATTTGGAAAATCTGCTACTACTGCAAAGGTAGTGGATGAGGCGCCAGGTAAGGAAGAGATACCATACAAAATACCTATGAAAATTATTGAACGCGTAGTGGGTAACCGTTATACAGGGGATGGAACTGTCCACCCTGGAGATCATTTATTGTTCTTACATGAATTATGCGGTTTATTCAAGTGTGCAGGTATTGCTATGGATGAAGTGAGGAAGAAACTATTCTCTATATCGCTGTCTGGTAAAGCGGCGCATTGGTATAAATTACTGGATAATGGGGATTCTCTTGAATGGAATGATATTGTGCCCCGATTTTATTCTAAGTTCTATCCTCCAAGTGAAATTCACAAGGATCGGAACCGCATATATAATTTTTGGCCTCATGATGGAGAGAGTATTGCCCAAGCTTGGGGAGATTGAAGTCTTTAATGCTCAAATGCCCCATTCATGAGCTTCCTGGTAATGTTATTATTGATAATTTCTATGCAAGACTTTCTTTTGAAGACAAGACCTTGCTGGATACTTCTTGTTCTGGATCATTCACGCGCAACAAAGAAGAGTTTAAAAGGGACCTTCTCAATCGGATCCAGGAAAATACCGAAGGATGGGAGAACGACAAAGATAGAGAATCAGGTATAAATTATGATTATAAATGCATTGAAGCTTTTATGGATACTGATAAATTTCGTAATATGAGTGCTACTTATGGTCTTGATTCTCAAGTTGCTGCAAATCTTTATAAAGCTTTTTCCTCTCATTATGAATTGCCTAAGAAGAATTTTGATAAGTATCATGAACCGTATAAAGATAAAATTGATTCATCTATTAATAAATGTGTTGTAGTTGAAACTGTTGATCATGTTATTCCTGAAGCTTATATTGAAAAAACTCCTTTCCCTGCTAAAATGAAGGAGTACTCTGTTATAAATAGTGCGGTTCATAAAAGTGAAAAGAAACCTATAGAACCTGAAGAACAAATAAAAGTTGAACCTGCTGTTGCAATAGTTAAAGATCTTGTGACTGAAAATGTGGAGGATGGTCATATTATTTTCTGTGAAGATGCTTCTAATATTGTTTCACATCCTAATAAGGCCAAGAAAGCTAGTGTTCCTATGCTATCTGTTAGAATTGGTGATCATTGTTATTATGGTTTATGTGATATTGGTGCAAGTATTAGTGCTATTCCTTATGAGCTTTACACGGAGATTATGCACGAAATTGGTTCTTGTGAACTTGAAGATATTGATGTGGTTATTCAGCTGGCTAATAGAGAAACTATCTCTCCAATTGGTATTGTTCGAGATGTGGAAGTTCTATGTGGTAAGATTAAATATCCTGCTGACTTTTTGGTACTTGGTTCTGCTGCTAGTGAATATTGTCCTATCATTTTTGGTAGACCTTTTCTAAATACTTGTGGAGCTATTATAGATTGCAAGAAAGAGAAAATTTTGACTAAATTTGCTGGTGAATCTTATGAGTTTAACTTTTCTAAATTTACCAAAACTCCTTATAAAATTGATCCGCCTAATGATGATTTTAAAATGGAGCAGTGTGCATCTATTGTTCTTGTTCCTAATAATCCTTTGCAGCAACATTTGGAGAATAGCGAGAGTGAAGTTTTTAGGCAAGAAAGAGATGAGCTTGATGAAATTTTTCTTCGCCAACCTATTCTTAAGCATGATCTACCGGTGGAAGATCTGGGTACAACACCGCCACCAAAGGAAGATCCTGTCTTTGATTTAAAACCTTTGCCTGATAATCTTAAATATGCTCATATTGATGATAAGAAAATATATCCTGTTATTATTAGTTCTAAGCTTTCAGAGTTTGAAGAAGAAAGGCTATTGGAAATATTGAAGAAACACCGAGGTGCTATTGGCTACACTCTTGATGACTTGAAGGGGATTTCTCCCTCTATTTGCCAACACGCCATTAATATGGAAGATGATGCGAAGCCTGTTGTTGAACCTCAGCGTCGTCTAATTCCTAAGATGAAGGATGTGGTAAGAAATGAGGTATTAAGACTTCTTGAAGCTGGTATTATATATCCTATTGCTGATAGTAGATGGGTTAGTCCTGTGCATTGTGTTCCTAAGAAAGGAGGAATGACTGTTGTGCCTAATGATAATGATGAGCTCATACCTCAAAGAGTAGTTGTAGGGTATAGAATATGCATTGATTATCGAAAAGTTAATAAGGTTACTAAAAAAGATCATTACCCTTTGCCTTTTATTGATCAAATGTTAGAAAGGTTATCTAAAAATACTCACTTTTGTTTTCTTGATGGTTATTCTGGGTTTTCACAAATTGCTGTTAAAACTAAGGATCAAGAGAAAACCACTTTCACTTGTCCTTATGGAACTTATGCTTATAGACGTATGCCTTTTGGTTTATGTAATGCTCCTGCTACTTTTCAAAGATGCATGTCTGCTATTTTTCATGGCTTTTGCGAGAGTATTGTAGAGGTATTCATGGATGATTTTTCTGTCTATGGGAATTCTTTTGATAATTGCTTGCGGAACCTTGATAAAGTTTTGCAGAGATGTGAAGAAACTAACCTTGTTCTTAATTGGGAGAAATGCCACTTTATGGTTAATGAAGGAATTGTATTGGGACATAAAATTTCCGAGAGAGGTATTGAAGTTGATAGAGCTAAAGTTGAAGCAATTGAGAAGATGCCCTATCCTAGGGATGTTAAAGGTATTCGTAGTGTTCTTGGTCATGCTGGGTTTTATAGGAGGTTTATTAAAGACTTCTCCAAGATTTCAAAACCTCTTACTAATCTTCTTCAAAAAGATGTACCTTTTGTTTTTGATGATGATTGTAAGGAAGCTTTTGAAACTCTAAAGAAAGCCTTAACAACTGCTCCTATAGTTGAACCTCCTGATTGGAACTTACCATTTGAAATTATGTGTGATGCTAGTGATTTTGCTGTAGGCGCTGTTCTTGGACAGCGAGTAAATAAGAAATTGAATGTTATTCATTATGCTAGTAAAACTCTTGATGCTGCTCAAAGAAATTACTACTGAAAAAGAATTGTTAGCTGTAGTCTTTGCTTGTGATAAGTTTAGATCTTATATTGTTGATTCAAAAGTTACTATACATACTGATCATGCTGCAATCAGATACCTTATGCAAAAGAAAGATGCTAAGCCAAGGCTTATTAGATGGGTACTTCTTTTGCAAGAATTTGATTTACATATTGTAGATAGGAAAGGTGCTGATAATCCTGTTGCTGATAATTTGTCTAGATTGGAAAATATTGCTTATGATCCTGTTCCTGTTAATGATAGTTTTCCTAATGAACAATTGGCTGTAATAAAGGTGAGCTCGCGAGACAGTCCTTGGTATGCTGATTATGCTAACTTTATTGTTTCCAAGTACTTGCCTCCAACCTTTTCAGCTCAGCAAAGGAGGAAATTCTTTTATGACTTGAGGCATTATTTCTGGGATGACCCACACTTATATAAAGAAGGAGTGGATGGTATTATGCGAAGATGTGTCCCCGAATATGAACAACAAGAGATATTGAGTAAATGTCATGGTAGTGCTTATGGAGGACATCATGCCGGAGATAGAACCGCGCAAAAGGTTCTACAATCAGGTTTTTATTGGCCAACTCTCTTCAAAGATGCAAGGAAGTTTATTTTATCTTGTGATGAATGCCAAAGGGTTGGTAATATCTCTAGACGCAATGAGATGCCTATGAATTATACTCTTGTTATTGAACCGTTGATTGTTGGGGATTTGACTTCATGGGACCTTTTCCCTCTTCAGAAGGTAACACTCATATACTTGTTGCTGTTGATTATGTTACTAAATGGGTGGAAGCCATACCTACAAAAAGTGCTGATGGTGAGACCTCTTTAAGAATGCTTTTAGATATTATTTTTCCTAGATTTGGAGTTCCTAGATATATTATGACTGATGGAGGTTCTCATTTTATTCATGGTGGTTTTAGAAAAACTCTTGCTAAATATGGTATTAATCATAGAATTGCTTCCGCTTATCATCCTCAAACTAGTGGGCAAGTAGAACTATCAAATAGAGAAATTAAATCTATCTTGCAAAAGACTGTTAATAAAACTAGAAAGAATTGGGCTAGTAAATTAAAGGATGCACTATGGGCTTATAGAACTGCTTATAAAAACCCCATGGGAATGTCACCTTATAAAATGGTTTATGGGAAAGCTTGTCATTTACCTTTAGAACTAGAGCACAAAGCTTATTGGGCTGTTAGAGAATTAAATAAAGATCCTAAACTTGCCGGTAATAAGAGGTTGTTGCAATTGAGTTCTCTAGATGAATGGAGAAGTGAAGCTTATGAAAATGCTAAACTCTTTAAAGAGAAAGTTAAAAAATGGCATGATAGAAGGATTATCAAAAGAGAATTTAATATTGGGGATAAAGTCCTATTGTATCGGTCTCGTCTCAGATTCTTTGCAGGGAAATTACTCTCGAAATGGGAAGGACCATATGTTGTTGAGGAGGTGTATCGTTCAGGAGCAATTAAAATTAGCTCTCTCCAAGGCAATGCCACACAAGTGGTGAATGGACAAAGACTCAAGCATTATATCTCAGGTGATTCTTATAATGTAGATGTTGATGTTATTCGAGTGGAAACACCGGAGGCTTTCATCAAAGGACAAATTGACAGTCCGCCAGAACTCGACTTTGAATAGGTAACAGTACTGGTAATGAAAAGTTCGCAATTTACTTTCCGAACAATATTTTTGCTGTTTTTGGAAAATATGAAAAATTACGAGATCGAAACGAGTGGAGGAGACGCACGAGGGCGTGCCCCCATAGGCGGCGCAGGCCCCACCCGGCCGCGCCGCCTATGAGCTGGCCGCCTCGTCGCCCCTTTCCGACTCTGGTTCGACCTGGTACTTTCCTTTTGCCATGAATTTTTTTGCTATACAATCCCCCGGACCCCTGGAGGTCCGTATATCGTTTTCTTGACGTGTTTTGTTTTGAGCTGTTTCTGCCAGGATCTGTTTTCAGTCTAGAAGCACCATGGTCTCCAAGAACAAGGGCAAGGAGCTTTCGGATGAAGATATTCAAGATCCCGAGTGGAAAGAGGTGGACAAGAGCGTCAAGGAAGAGGATGAAGAAGAGGTGGAGGAAGACTCGCGCGCACACCCGCGTGCTACCATTGCAAGCGTCAAGGTGGTGGACAACCCTTTTAGTGCAAACAAGAGCGCAAGAATTCGCACCGGAGGAAGGGTTCCACGTCATTACCTAGCTCAAAAGTCATCTTCTTCAGGCACTCACCATCCCTTCCGCAATCTAATTTTCAATAGTCAAATTGAAAGGGTTCCCAGGGCAGCATTGCCTAGCAATTGGGATATAGATCGTTCTAACACTGCAGGAAGGATGAAGCCTGAGGGTGAAGAGTGGGGAAATAACTCCAAGAGTTGGGACTCGCCGTCGGATATACTTCTTAACCGTGTCGAGCACAATTCGGAGATGATTCGCAACCTCACGTACAAGATTGATGAGCTTCAGGAGCTTGTTGAGAAGCTTGTCAGGAATTCATCACCACCATCGCCGAAGGAGTAATTCATCATCGGTATTGGCATCCCCTTGGTTTGTTCCAAGCTTGGGGGAGTGCCGCGGTATCACATCATCACTACCTTTTACTTTTACTGTCAAGTAGTGTCATATCATGAGTAGGGAAGTTATCATATAAGATGGGTTGCAGTTTGGAAGTATCTCTCCTTTAGTTAGTTGTCTATGTATCCCTTGGTGTGAGTTATCGTTATGGAATATTAATGAGAAGTCTTATCATTTACATATTGCACATCTTATTTTAGTTTGCAATCTCTACTATATGATTGATCTTGTTATTAGTATCGGTATCACTTTGGGAGCATTAAATAAATCTATTTGGTTTTGGCAAATTTAGCATTGGTCAATAGCAACAACACTTTGAGGTTTAAATAGAAAAGAGAAATACATGTAGTTGTTTCATTGTCTTTCTTTCTTGTTAGCTCATAGCTTATTATTCTGAAGTTAAAACTGTTTGTGCTTACAAGGAAGATGCATGATTATTTCTATCACATGTATATTTGTTTGTTTCCTTCAACTCTTATGCTTGCTAATTAACCTTGCTAGCCAAAGACCTGTACTGAGAGGGAATACTTCTCGTGCATCCAAACCTTAACCCAAACCTATGTCATTTGTGTCCACCATATCTACCTACTACATGGTATTTCCTGCCATTCCAAGTAAATACTTCGTGTGCTACCTTTAAACAATTCAAAATTTACTATCTCTTATTTGTGTCAATGTTTTATAGCTCATGAGGAAGTATGTGGTGTTTTATCTTTCAATCTTGTTGGGCAACTTTCAACAATGGACTAGTGGCTTCATCCGCTTATCCAATAATTTTGCAAAAAGAGCTGGCAATGGGATTCCCAGTCCCAAATTAATTAATCTAAATAGACACTCCTCCATGGTATGTGATTGATGGACGGCACCCGAAGGATTCGGTTAGCCATGGCTTGTGTAAGCAAAGGTTGGGGGAGTGTCATCATAATAAAACTAAAATAAAAAGGCACTCCTTCATGGTATGAGATTGTTGGCAGGCACCCGAGGATTCGGTTAGCCATGGTTTGTGAAAGAAAGGTTGGAAGGAGTGCCATACAAAATAAAAATAAAATGGGAGCCGCTCTTTGAAGGTTTGTCTGGCAAGGGGGTTAGAGTACCCGCTACCATTCGTTGACAACAACAAACACCTCTCAAAATATTACTTTTATTCTCTTTATATGATTTCAAAACTGAAAAAGCTCTAGCACATGATTTAATCCCTGCTTCCCTCTGCGAAGGGCCTGTCTTTTACTTTATGTTGAGTCAGTAAACCTATTTCCCTCCATCTTAAGCAAGCATTTGAGTTGTTGTGATCAAACCATTATATTGTGATTTGCTTCATCATGTCTTTTATTCTTCCTTGTTTAATACAAGTTTTATCTGAATGAATATAGCTTTGCAAGTTATCAATGATCATGAGGAGACCATTATGATTGAGTATGCAAGTTGTGCCATATAAACTTTAACATGAGAGCGCTGCTCAATAAGATAAGTATAATTGTTAATTGTTCTCTGACCAAGAACGAAGTTTGCCATCACCAACTATGATTTCTTATGCACCTTTTATTTGTGATTACCTTATACTTGTTTCAAGTTGAATCATATGAAGGAGTTGTTTACTAGAATGTCTTGTGTGAATGAATATGATGCTTCTTGTTCGTATTTTATTTATCGACTCTTCACTCCATAAACATGTGGTCCTGTTTACCGAGTTCAGTTTCGCTTGGGGACAAGCGAAGTCTAAGCTGGGGGGAGTTGATACGTCCAATTTGCATCACTATTTTATATCATAATTTGCTGCTATTCATTGATATATTTCATATTTGGACATAATACTTATGTTATTTCATCTATTTTGCATGTTTCATGATTATTGGAGGATCGAGCACCGGAGCCAGGATTCTGCTGGAAAAAGCACCGTCAGAATGCAATATTTCGGAAGATCAACGAGTTGACGGAAATTATACCAAAAATCCTATTTTTCCAGGATGACGAAGTGAGCCGGAAGGGGAGCTGAGGGGACCCGGTGGGCCCACCCCATGGCCGGCGCGGCCCAAGGCCTGGCCGCGCCGCCCTATGAGGAGGGGCCCACAGCCCCTCTCGCCTCCTTTTCTTCGTGAAATCCTTCGTCCCGAAGACCTAAGCTCCAGAGGGTACCTCACGAAGAGTTACAGCCGCCTCTGCGGGGCGGAGAACACCAGAGAGAAAAGAGCTCTCCGGCGGGCTGAGATCCGCCGGGGAAATTCCCTCCGGAGGGGAAATCGACGCCATCGTCACCGTCATCGAGCTGGACATCATCTCCATCACCATCATCATCATCTTCACCATCATCACCGCCGTCTCCACCGCTGGCCATCGTCACCGCCGTAGCAATTTGGGGTTTGATCTTGATTGTTTGATAGGGGAAACTCTCCCGGTGTTGATTTCTACTTGTTATTGATGCTATTGAGTGAAACCGTTGAACCAAGGTTTATGTTCAGATTGTTATTCATCATCATATCACCTCTGATCATGTTCCATATGATGTCTCGTGAGTAGTTCGTTTAGTTCTTGAGGACATGGGTGAAGTCTAAATGTTAGTAGTGAAGTATGGTTGAGTAATATTCAATGTTATGATATTTAAGTTGTGGTGTTATTCTTCTAGCGGTGTCGTGTGAACATCGACTACACGACACTTCACCTTTATGGGCCTAGGGGAATGCATCTTGTACTCGTTTGCCAATTGCGGGGTTGCCGGAGTGACTAAACCCCCGTTGGTATATCGATGCAGGAGGGATAGCAGGATCTCAGAGTTTAAGGCTGTGGTTAGATTTATCTTAATTACTTTCTTGTAGTTGCGGATGCTTGCAAGGGGTATAATCACAAGTATGTATTAGTCCTAGGAAGGGCGGTACATTAGCACAGGTTCACCCACACAACACTTATCAAAACAATAAAGATTAATTAGCCGTATGTAGCGAAAGCACTAGACTAAAATCCCGTGTGTCCTCGAGAACGTTTGGTCATTATAAGTAAACAAACCGGCTTATCCTTTGTGCTAAAAAGGATTGGGCCACTCGCTGCAATTGTTACTCTCGCACTTTACTTACTTGTACTTTATTCAACTGCTACATCAAAACCCCTGAATACTTGTCTGTGAGCATTTACAGTGAATCCTTCATCGAAACTGCTTGTCAACACCTTCTGCTCCTCGTTCGGTTCGACACTCTTACTTATCGAAGATACTACAATACACCCCCTATACTTGTGGGTCATCACACCTCTTCACTCACCTGTCCACATCCCGCCTCATCTTTGGCCAATAAAAGTGGTCAGCTAGCATGAGTAGCGTCTTCTCACGCCCAAAGTGACCCATCAAACCTCCAGCATGTGATTCCTGCAATAAGAGCAAACGCACAGACGATTCTGGAACACATAGTTTGTTAGCTCGAAACAAGAACCCATCATGTATGTGATATTTTTCCCATGCTTTACCAAGAGCACATAAGCGATATGGTTCAGCAAAATCATGATCAGTAGCATACAAATCACATAGCACTTCTAATCCAGGAATTTTAACATCAAGTTGAGTTAATAGCATATTCTTCCTAGATAGAGCATCAGCAACAATATTATCTTTTCCCTTCTTATGCTTAATAATGTATGGAAAAGACTCAATAAACTCAACCCACTTAGCAAGACGCTTATGCAAAGTAGACTGAGTTTTCAGGTATTTTAAAGCTTCATGATCAGAATGTATGATAAATTCTTTTGGCCACAAGTAATGTTGCCAAACCTCAAGAACTCTAATTAAAGCATATAATTCTTTATCATAGCACCAGATAGTTTCTCAGAAAAATATGCAATTGGGCGACCCTCTTGCATCAACACACCACCAATTCCAATACCACTAGCATCACATTCAATCTCAAATTGCTTATTGAAATCAGGAAGTGCAAGCAACGGTGCAGAAGTTAACAATCTCTTAAGTTCATCAAAAGCATGATCTTGGGCTGCGCCCCACTCAAAAACAACACCCTTTTTAGTCAAGTCATTCAAAGGTGCAGCAATAGTACTAAAGTTGGGCACAAATCTTCTATAAAACCCAGCTAGACCATGAAAACTTCTTACTTGACTCACATTCATGGGAGTAGGCCAATTTTGAATAGCTTCAATTTTAGACACATCTACTTCTACTCCATGCTTAGAGACAACATAACCCAGAAATATGACCTTATCTTTGCAAAATGTGCACTTCTCAAGATTACCATCACTACAAGAAAAGTTGCCATGGCCGACGAAGTTGAAGTCACGCCGTGGTTGCTGGTGTACCATGGCCGGCGATTTTGGGTCTGTCCGTTGTGCATGTCAAAACGTTTTTTTCTCGTTTTTGAGGCCACCTAGCCCGACGAAACCGGCCAAAACGTTGCGTATGGTGGCCCGGGACGTGGTGCATCTCGAATTCTCGGGTTCGCCGGCCGAGTCAACGCAAATCCGCACCGCCGAGGGATGTAGGGCCCAGATGGCAGCCTCTCTGGCATTGTTTTTTTCTCGATCGCGCCATCTCGTTCAACGCTCTCCGATCGAGCCGTTTACGATGCAGGATCATGGGTCCCGCATGTCATCCTCTATGAACCAAAATTCTTTCTATTCTTGGATTTTTTGACCCCGATTTCTGGCTACTTCCTTTTCTTTTGATCCCTTGCCGCCTTGGAAACGTTGACACCGCTGCTGCTAATTGGGACCCGCATGTCATCCTCTATGAGCAATCAACTTTCTTTTCTTGGAGTTTTTTTGGCACCTCAAATTTGGTCACTTGCCTTTTTCTTTCGATCCCTGCCGCCTCTCAAACGGTGATACCGCTGCTGCTAAATGGGACCCGCATGTCATCCTCTATGTACTATAAAACTTTCTTTTCTTGGATTTTTTTGGCACCTCATATTTGGTCACTTACCTTTTTCTTTCGATCCCTGCCGCCTCTCAAATGGTGAGACCGCTGCTGCTAAATGGGACCCGCATGTCATCCTCTATGTACTATAAAACTTTCTTTTCTAGGATTTTTTTGGAACCTCATATTTGGTCACTTGCCTTTTCTTTCGATCCCGTGCAGCCTCTCAAACGGTGAGACCGCTGCTTCTAAATGGGACCCGCATGTCATCCTCTATGTACTATAAAACTTTCTTTTCTAGGATTTTTTTGGAACCTCATATTTGGTCACTTGCCTTTTCTTTCGATCCCGTGCAGCCTCTCAAACGGTGATACCGCTGCTGCTAAATGGGACCCGCATGTCATCCTCTATGTACAATCAAGTTTCTTTTCTTGAATTATTTTTGGCTCCTGATAATTGTTCACTTGCATTTTTCTTTGGATCTCATGCCACGTTGAGGAACCTGCAGGCTCATGGGACCCGCATGTCATCCTCTATGTACAATAAAATTTCTTTTCTTGGATTATTTTTGGCTCGATATTTGGTCACTTGCCTTTTTCTTTCGATCCCGTGCAGCCTCTCAAACGGTGATACCGCTGCTGCTAAATGGGACCCGCATGTCATCCTCTATGTACACTCAAGTTTCTTTTCTTGAATTATTTTTGGCTCCTGATATTTGGTCACTTGCCTTTTCTTTCGATCTCATGCCACGTTTGAAACGTTGAGGAACTGTTGGCTCATGGGACCCGCATGTCATCCTCTATGTGCTATAAAAGTTTATTTTCTTGGGTTTTTTTCACCCTCCGATTTTTGGCTATTTCCTTTTTCTTTTGATCCCCTGCCGCCTTGGAAACGTTGAGTAAGCTGCTGACTCATGGGACCCGCATGTCATCCTCTATGTACAATCAACTTTCTTTTTCTTTTGATCTCAAGCCGCATTTGAAACGTTGAGACCGCTGCTGCTAATTGGGACCCGCATGTCATCCTCTATGTACAATAAAGTTTTTCTTGGATTATCTTTGGCTCTGATATTTTGTCACTTGCCTTTTTCTTTCGATCTCATGCCGCCTTTGAAACGTTGAGTAAGCTGCTGGCTCATGGGTCCCGCATGTCATCCTCTACGAACAATAAAAGTTTCCTTTCTTGGAGTTATTTTTGACCCCTAATTTCTGGCTATTTGCCTATTTCTTTTGATCTCCTGCCCCTTTGAAACGATGACGACGCAGCTGGCAGGTCGGTCCCACATGTCATCCTCGTGAACAATAAAAGTTTCCTTTGATGGATTTATTTTGAACCCCTAATTAATTTCGGGATATTTCCTTTTTTCCTTTGATCCCATGCCGCCTTGGAATCGTTGAGGATGCTGCTGCCTCATGGGTCCCGCATGTCATCCTCTCAGAACGATAAATGTTTCTTTTCTTGGATTTTGTTGACCAAACGATTTTTGGCTTATTTTTCTTTCGATCTCCTGCAGCCTTTAAAACGTTCAGGGCTGCTGGCTCACGGGTCCCACATGTCAACCTCTATGAACAATAAACGCTGAGGATGCTGCCTCATGGGTCCGCATGTCATCCTCTCAACGAAAATGTTTCTTTTCTTGTATTTTTTACCAACAGATTTTTGGTTTATTTTTTCTTTCCATCCCTGCCGCCTTTAAAACGTTGACGCTTGGCTCATGGGTCCCCGATGTCAGCCTCCCCGTACAAGAAACATGTGATATCTTGATTATTTTGCAGACAATAAACATTGTATTTAGCTATTGAAAACGGATAAATTAAATCTTTATTTTTACATAAACAAACTTATATGTTGAATCTCTTTGTTTTGTGTTTTTGCGAAGCATAGGACTTTCCTGTTTTTTTTAGAAAAATCCGAACTTTCTGTTTTGGAGTGGGCTGAAATTGTACGGGTCAAAAGGCCCAGCAGGATAGTTCGAAGGCCCAGATGTCCAGATGCAGCCCAATTGAAATCTTTCTTTTCTTGGATTTTTTCACCCCCTGATTTCTGGCTACTTCATTTTCTTTTGGTCTGTGCCGCCTTGGAAATGTTGAGACCCTGCTGCAAAATGGGACCGCATGTCATCCTCTATGTACAATAAAATTTATTTTCTTGGATTATTTTTGGCTCCTGATATTTGGTCACTTGCCTTTTTCTTTCAATCTCATGCCGACTTTGAAACGTTGAGGAAGCTGCTGGCTCATGGGTCCCGCATGTCATCCTCTATGAACAATAAAAGTTTCCTTTGTTGGATTTTTTTTACCCCTAATTTCTGTGTATTTCCTTTTTCTTTTGATCCCCTGCCCCCTTTGAAACGATGACGACGCAGCTGGCAGGTCGGTCCCACATGTCATCCTCTATGAACAATAAAGGTTTCCTTTGATAGATTTATTTTTTACCCTAATTAATTTCTGGCTATTTCCTATTTTTATTTTGATCCCCTGCCGCCTTGGAATAGTTGAGGATGTTGCTGCCTCATGGGTCCCGCATGTCATCCTCTCAGAACGAAAATGTTTCTTTTCTTGTATTTTTTACCAACAGATTTTTGGTTTATTTTTCTTTCCATCCCCTGCCGCCTTTAAAACATTGTTCTTGGCTCATGGGTCCCCGATGTCAGCCTCCCGTACAAGAAACATGTGATATCTTGATTATTTTGCAGACAATAAATTTCGCTCTTAGCTATTGCAAACGGATAAATTAAATATTTATTTTTACATAAACAAACTTATATGTTGAATCTCCTTGTTTTGTGTTTTTGCGAAGCATAGGACTTTCCTTTTTTTAGAAAAATCCGAACTTTCTGTTTTGGAGTGGGCTGAAATTGTACGAGTCAAAAGGCCCAGCAGGATAGTTCGAAGGCCCAGATGTCGGATGCAGCCCAATTGAAATCTTTCTTTTCTTGGATTTTTTCACCTGATTTCTGGCTACTTCATTTTTCTTTTGGTGCTTTGCCGCCTTGGAAATGTTGAGACCGCTGCTGCAAAATGGGACCCGCATGTCATCCTCTATGTACAATAAAATTTATTTTCTTGGATTATTTTTGGCTCCTGATATTTGGTCACTTGCCTTTTTCTTTCAATCTCATGCCGACTTTGAAACGTTGAGAAGCTGCTGGCTCATGGGTCCCGCATGTCATCCTCTATGAACAATAAAAGTTTCCTTTGTTGGATTTATTTTTACCCCTAATTTCTGGTTATTTGCCTTTTTCTTTTGATCCCCTGCCCCTTTGAAACCATGACGAAGGTGGCAGGTCGGTCCCACATGTCATCTTCTATGAACAATAAAGGTTTCCTTTGATAGATTTATTTTTGACCCTAATTAATTTCTGGCTATTTCCTATTTTTATTTTGATCCCCTGCCGCCTTGGAATAGTTGAGGATGCTGCTGCCTCATGGGTCCCGCATGTCATCCTCTCAGAAAGGTAAAAGTTTCATTTCTTGGATTTTGTTTACCAACTGATTTTTGGCTTTTTTTTGTTTCGATCTCCTGCCGCCTTTAAAACGTTGACGACGCTGCTGGCTCATGGGTCCCCAATGTCAGCCTCCCCGTACTGCAAATCCTCTTTCTGCAAAGGTTGTATTTCTAGCTAGATAGCTAAGGTGGATTCGAATCTGCCGTGGTTCAGGCAGCTCAGGTAAGCCTTCTTGCACTGATTAATGGAACTAGTGTATAGCAAGGTCAAGACATGTGGCTTGGTGTAATGAATCTATTTGAATCATGTTGTGGATTCAATCTGATAGTTCTCTAATAGGTCAGCCAAAATAGAAATTAAGTTTTTTCTAAAACGGAAATGCAAATTAAGATGAACACAAACATTAGTTATCATAATAGCTGATCATACATACATACTTGCTAAGAGCAAAAGCTTGCCAGAGTTTTACCACCCATACAATTAATTAGCAGTTCAGATAAGATAACCTTATATAAGTATAACTACAAATGCATTTGCTAAGGGCTCATGGGACAATAGAACTAGACAACCGCAAACTTGATGACCAGCATGTCACAGTGGCATCGAAAGATCTTGACCTTCAACTTTGATCCAATGCGAAGTTTGGCACCGTCAATGAACTTTTTCCACCTGGAAGTAACAGCCAAGCGGCCATCTGTGGGACTGACGGAGTACCGTCCCTCCACGGTGAGACCTTCACTCTCCATGACGAGGGAAATCTTGCCCCTTCGGCCAGCATTGAGATCCTTGGCGATACTTTTAGGCAATTTCTGATTCAAAGCAAGAGATACCAACAAAAATTAGTCAATGGCACCAATGCACTGAAGACTGAACCATGTGAGACTTTGAGCAGAGAAGACATCAAGATAAGAGCAGTTATGCTGTCATATACTCACGAACATAGCCTTCGGATGCGTCATGGTCACCACACGGGTGGCCACAGCAATGGCTGAGACCTCGGTGATCTGGCTGGGGCAGGGCATGAGCCTGGGCTGGTACACGAGTGGTGCTGATGCGGAGCTGCTGGGCAGGTGCAATAAACGGTGCCTCTAGAGGAACCGGTGCTGATCAGGAGGCGTTGGGCAGGTGCGGTAAACGGTGCAGCTAGAGGAACCGATCTTGATGCGAGCTCTTGGGCAGGTGTAGTATATGGGGCCTCTACAGGAACCAATGCTGATGTAGGGGCCTGCTGGGTAGATGCAATAAACGGTGCTGGTACAGGAACCGGTGCTGATGCAGGAGAGTGGGAAGCCGGTGCCGGTGCTGGTGTGGGTGCCCTTTGTGACATCCGCTCCTGTTCCATCAGGGGATCTGCAGCTTTGATCATGTTAAACCCAGCAAGCTAGAACAGAGGGAATGGTTTAGAACAACTGCTCAGAATGCAGTAATCAAAGGATATGAGTACAAAAAAGTTACATATTATATATTTGGAAGTGTCTCCAACTCTGTAAGCAGTTACGTATATCTGCCCGTTTGAGTTTCTGATCCTCAGCTCGTCGCCCTTCTTCAGACCGTAGTCAAAAGCAAACTTTCTCCAATCATGTCCATACAAATATGTGATGGCCTGCGTCTTGTAGACATACACCTCATAGACCGTGTAGGTGTTCATCAATTTGCCATTGCCATGCATAGTGAAAGACCCTTCATGCGGACACATCTGGTTAATCATTGGACGAAGTTCACAAGGTACAGTCTGCAGGTGAAAATTGATACTAATGTAAGAAGCAGGAAGACTAAAAACAAGACTTTACTATATGCCAATTCATGCTAAACCACTGAGAATACATACCTGTAACTCTGTGAAGGAGTTATTAGAAAGGTAGATAGAGCCATAGGAGGTGTTATATGCGGGGTATGTACATGGGCCCGCCATATTCCCGCAAGCTCGGCATCGGGATGGTGAAGGAAACATGGGAGGTACTACTGGTGCGTAGCGCTGAATGTAAGTGGAAGAATTAGGTTGTGTAAAGTGCATAGTTCAGAGCAATGCAAATGTTGACAAGCGAGTGCATAACACTATGTTACAAACTGAACAGTCAAAATTTAGTGTATGATGAATATAAGCATGCTAATTTGGCGTTTCCGAATTCCAAGAAGCAGTAGACAGAGCCGGTGATAATATCAGAAATAAATCATGGCATGTATATGTGGCTTAAGAAAATATACCCGAACCCTTGGATGGTTACGGCCCGGCTGGTCCTTGGACTTGAGCTTATATAAGCATCCAGAAGGTGGGGCTGACAGTAACTTGGTGGTAGCCTCTGCAGATGCCTCATCAGCAGCAGTTGCAATCCTTTTGACCAATGAAGGCTTAGCAGTTTCAGTCTGCATATGAAAATTGATGAGCAACAGACATCAGCAGTGATATATAAAATGAATCTATGAGACACTAATGCATATAGTGCTGGATGTAAGTGGAAGAATAGGGTTGTGTGTGTTTCTGAACTATTGGTAAGCATAATTAGACAAAGCCGGCAATAAACAGACAAATCAAATCATGTATGAGGATTAAGAAAATATACCTGCTTAAAAAGGATACCACCCAGCTGGCCCGTGGCCTTGTGCTTGAGGAGGTTTTCAGAAGATGGTGGCGGCACCATCATCTTCACAGCAGCCTCATCAGGATCATTTTTTATCCATTTGAGTAGAGGCACAGAAGCTTCATCCTGCATATGAATAGCAACAGAACTCATCATTGATATTTAATAAATCTATGAGATGGACTGATGCAAAAAGTGCGGGATGTAAGTGGAAGAATAGGGTTGTGCATAGACAACAGTTGACAACAATGCAAATGATTACAAAAGAAGCCAACGGAACTCAACAGTTTATATACTGGATGAGACAGACTGAAAAGTGAAAAATTAGTGTATGATGATTGTAAGCAAACGCAGTGTTTCTGAACTTTTGGTAAGCATTAGGCAAAGCCAACAGTAATTAAACAGATAATAATAAAATCATGTATGTGGATTAAGAAAATATACCAGATTCATTAAAAGGTCACCACCCAGCTGGCCCATGGCCTTGTGCTTGTAGAGGTTTTCGGATGATGGTGCCGGCACCATCGTCCTCACAGCAGCCTCATCAGCCTCATTTTGCATCCACTTGAGTAAAGGCGCAGCAGTTTCAGCCTGCATAAGAATGGGAACAGATCTCAGCAGTGATATTGAATGACTCTGAGACAGACTGATGCATATAGTGTTGGATGTAAGTGGAAGGGTATGGCTGTGTATGGACAACAGTTCACAACAATGCAAGGGTGTGTTCGGTTCTGAAATAGCGTGGAATGGAATGGAATGGTTCCATTTCAGAGGAATGGAATGGTTACATTTTTTCGGTTGGGAAAAATGGAGAGCGGAACAGATCAAGGTTAAACTAATCATTTGCCTCAAAATTGTAATTAGCAATTGCAAATGACATTTAATCTCAAAATCGTAATTAACAGCGCCTAATGGTGCTCTTTTAATCTAAAAATCGTAATTAACATCATTTTTGTTGGGTTAGGGGAACTGGAGAGTAGATGAACATTACTGTATGATGATTGTAAGCAAACGAATTTGGTGTTTCTAAACTTTTGGCTTCGAGATCTTATGGGCTTCAACTATAGCCTACCCCAACTTGTTTGGGACTGAAAGGCTTGGTTGTTGTTGTTGTTGTTGTTGTAAACTTTTGGCAAGCATTAGAAAAAACCGACAATAAACAGACAAAAATCAAGGCATGTTTTGTGGATTAAGAAAATATACCATATTCATTAAAATATCACCACCCAGCTGGCGCGTGGCCTTGTGCTTGTAGAGGCATTTAGAAGATGGGGCAGCGTCAACATACTGGCAGCCTGATCAGCCGCAGTTTTGATCTTCCTTTTGAGTAAAGGCCCTAAAGTTTCAGTCTGCATATGAATAGCAAAACAAAAGGCAGACCTCAGCAGTGATATTGAATTACTGTATGAGATAGACTGATGCATATAGTGGATGCTCTTAGCCTTTTGCACCATGAACACTAGCTATGGACAGACAAAAAAAACTACTCCAGTTGACTCAGCTTTGTCTAGATACCTCCATCCCAAAGCTTAAGGCTTATTTATTTTTGAGAAATCAAAACAAGTAAAGTTTGACCAAAATTTTAGAACATTCTATCAACAAATATAATATTGTGTAGATACCGTAGGAAAATATATTTCACAACCTATTTAATGATATTAATTTTGTATTTTGCATGTTAATGATTTTTGGTAAAAGCTTAGTCAAACATGGTATAGTTTGACTTTCTAAAAATAATATAATCCCTAAGCTTTGGGATGGAGGTAGTAGTATCTAGAGCTAAAAACACATCTAGATACATCCGTATCTACAGATAGTTGAGTCAATTAATTTGGATCTGAGGGAGTATCAGATTCAGACTACATCATGGTAAGTTGGTTAAAAAAAATTACCCCTCGGCGGTCCCTGCCCAGCTCGGCAGTGGCATTTCGCTTCTTGTGCTGCAGATCGGGCCATGCTCCTGCAGCAGGTGGGGCGCTATTCTTGTTCCCCATAGCCTCAGCACAGAACCTGGAGGTACCAACCTGATACAGAGAATATAGAGCATGGTGTCACAGAGGCTTTGTGATGACCCAGCGTACCACTGCATGGTGTAGTACACAAGTCATTGACATAACACAAGTGAAACACCGTTCCACTCATATTACATCTCTCAGAGTGGTACAACAGAAACATATGCGAGTCCAAGGTATGTCTATAGAAGTACACACGAACTGTTTACATAAGATCCACACAGCCTCCTACTTTACAGTGAGGTAAAACTTCAAATAAACTCCAGAAGAACGACTCGTAGTCTAACTTGTTGCTAACTCAAGCTTAAGAGCTACTTGGCTTGCTATAGAAATCTAGCTACTTAGGTGCTAGGATTAGGGAAAGGTTCCCTTCTATTACTAGTCTAGGTTTCCATTATAGCTGATGCAGAAGTTGACTCCATTGACTTCTTTGATTGGATTCTTCATCTCGTTGCAGTTGACTCCTTTGTCTTCGAGTTCCACGGTAGTTTCTCCTTCGGTGCCTTGATCTAAGAAGGGGTTCAAATGGGATAGAATGAGTACGAGCGTACTCAGCAAGTTCATATTAGGAAATATGTGTATCATGCACTAGCTACAGCCATAGACCAGAAAGTCATAGGCCAATGCAAGTTTTCATAATCATTTCTTCAAAAGGTTTATTTTATTCTGAAAACTATGCCCGTCAGTCTTCACAGGTTGACTAGAACTTCGTGGAGTTCCTTTCCTGTCGCGTTCGCAGTTCCCTTCCCGGAACAGGGAGTGACAGTCACAATTCTTGATACCCTCTGCAGAGGTGCGTTACTTTACCCCACAAGAGATCTTAACCATGTTGCCGGCCGAGAGTATGTCCTCGTCCACACTTCCTTTGGTGTGAGGCCCAGTATAAGATCCAAGCCAATCACTGCCTTCTCCGCGACCCTGCAAACCCACCCTTTTGTCCAACCGTACACCCCCAGTAGACTTCTCCCGATAATACGGCTTTACTCACGGTGTACTCCGGACAATCCATCATAGATCGTAGAGCTTATCATCACTAATGGATGGGGATTTAAAAGGCTATCCCAACCTACGGCAGTGCCTCCAACACCCCGCCGGCTCTACCAATCCGTTGGCGTGCAGAAGGGAAAAGATACAGCTGACTTCCCCAGAGCCATTATAGATCTTATGGATAACGCGATATGTACGGCGCTAGAATCACTGGACGGCATTGGTACTTAATCCTAGGGTGATATAACCCATGCAATGGAACCTCCACCATATCAACACATACCATGGTTCCATTGCCCACCACATAGTCATATTCATAATTGTAAAATAATACTTTGCTTTTCAATGCATGAGTGATAAGTATAGTACTTTGCATATAGTTTGATACAAATAATCAAATGACATGAGCAAGCGATGAACTTGCCTTTCTTGACTGCAAGATTATGCAGGCAAAAGCTTCGATACGTGATAACTCCAAATGCTGAAATACCATCATCGTCCGGTAAGGACAATGTTTAAAGAACTGGCAAAGATGCTATAATGCATAGTATGAGATGCAATCGTCCCGAGCGTAACCTAACCTCGATGATTTAGGATGTATGAGTTGTAAAGATTTCTTTAGGGTTGGTTGCACTTTTAGAATGATTCTCAAATAAGGTTCTTATTAGGGTTTGGTTATATTAGCATCATATCCAAGTGATATAAGACATCATAACAATTACACACATAAAGAATAGTGATGGAATAATATGTAAAGAACAGTTGTCAATTTTAAGTTCTACAGGTCATGGTTGATGATTACTTATGCTATACTTCAAAAGAATAACTTTTGAAGAACATGTTGTTTAAGAACTAATAATTATTTCAAATAAGAACTATGGCTTCTATGGTTTGACTAACATTTGTACTTCAAAAGAATAACTGTTGAAGAACAGGTTAATTAAGAATATGAACTATTATATATAGGTGCTATGGCTTTCTAGGGTTTACTATTGAATTCATTTAGTTCTTGGATAGGATCTAGTTGGGTTCTTAAGTTGAATTGATTCTATATATAACAAGTATTGATAGGTTTATTGTTATGGTTTCTTCTAAGCATCATATCACAGGATGGTTATTAAGATGGTTCTATAATTAGCTATTAGGGTTTACTATGGTTTCACAATTACTTCACTAAATAATCTCTAATGGTTGCCAAGCTAAGTGGTTTATCATTTTCTAAGTAGGGTGTAGTGGAATAGGAGCATATGACGTGATTTGATACACAAGGTTGGTACTAGGGTTCATAATTATGGTTCTACTAAATTATGATGGTTGAGGTTGATCCTAATGGTATGGTATATAGTAATAGGGATTAATGGTACTAATTCAATTAACAAGTTAGGGTTTATACTTAGGTGGCACTAGTGGATCATATAGGTTTTAATTAAGAATAGGGACATGGAATCATAATCTCATGTGACTTGGTTTTTATGCTAATGGATCATAAGCATGCATTCATTGGTCACATAATATGGGTCTCTATGTAAGGTGAAATTCACATGATCACATGTGATAGGCAACTAGGGTTTTAGGGTTAAAGCATTTTCAAATGATCACATAAAATAATGGGATCAATGTCTTACTTAAATTAAAACTAGGGTTTCTAAATTATGGTACAACTCCTAAAATGCTGATTAGTAATAGAGTTGTAGTTACTAATTACTTTGAATCAAATTTAGTAATGTTTTGGCATTTTATTAATTTTCACAAGATTTAATAATTAGAGTAACTCCTATTTTAGTTTAATTAAGAATCAGGGTTTAATAATTGTTATTAGGGTTTAAAATAATTAACTTGTTAACTAAAGATGTTTAAGTAAATAAGTTTTGATTTACCAAAATAATATTGGCTTATAATATTTTCTTGAGTTATTACTATTTAAAGAAAATGGTAAATGGTAATTTGTAAATTAGGGTTTATGAATTACCACTGATAATTATGTTAATACAAATATGGTAAATAAAATTAATCCTAACATATTACTTAGTTACTGAATAGTTAAAATTTAATTTTTACACTTAACAATTTATTGAATTCAAATTGTATTTTAAATAATTGAAATGGCATAATTAATAAGGTTAAAAATAAGTGAATTTTTATTTTGACACACATTTTTGTTTTATATTTTATTTGAATAGAATTTATTTTTTTGAACATTTTGATATATTATTTATATTTTTATGAGTTGAAATGAAATTCCTATGATTTTGCAAAGTTTCAGTGATTTTCTGGAATTTGAAATAAACATAAATACTAAACATACCGATTCGATTACACACACACAGAGACAGACAGGTGGGTCTGTGCCAGGTCACTGCCTCATTGGCAGTTTGGTCAAAAAGTTCGGGTCCCCACTGCCACGTCGACAACCGGCGGCTTGACGCCGGCGGGTCAGCGCGACGGCGCGCCGATTGGGCTCCCGGGATGCGCGGCTACATGTTTATTCCCCTCGACCTCTGAGCACGATGGTGGTGGCGGTTCCGAGAAACTCACCGGAGCATCACCGGCAACCATGTCTGCGGCGGCGCACTCCGGCCAAATGGCTAACTCAAGCTACGGTGGATGAAACGACGCAAACAGAGGCTCCTGAGATGCGCAAGCTCACCCTCGATGCGTGGAGATGCTCGCCGGTGAAGATGGTGCACGGAAACGAGCTCCACCTCGCCGATACCGTCGCAGTACCTAGAAAGGGAACTTCAAAATTGGCTTGATCCCGAGCTCCCCTTGACGATTGGCTCCACCATGATGATCCTTGAGTCCATGCGCTTCTCCTGGACCGCTAATCGAGCTTGGGGTGGCCTCCTCCGTCGAGTTCGTGCTCAACTCCGGCGATGATGCAGGATGATGGCGAGAAATAGAGATGGGAAAGCGAGAGGGAAGGGCGGCGAAGCATTAGGGTTTCCTGGCGAAGCTCTGTGCATATTTATAGGGCACGGCGAGGTTCGTATCGGCATTTCACCGGCGGCAATGGCCGGGATGCCTCGCCAACAATGGAGGTCTCTGAGGCACGAATCTTGGCGCTAATGGATAGGATGGACGCGAGAAAGATTGGGAAGTTAGGATGTGCACGTCCGGGTTGTCCCTATCCACGACGAGAGACGTGGCCGAGCTCCTCTGCGCTGTCAACGTTGAGGAAGAGACGGCCGCTCCTTTTCTTCCTCAACGAAGCGATAATTGGTGGGTTGATTTTGTTCGCGGGCTGGGCTGCTCTGGGCCTTGGCTTTGGGCTGCTGCGGCTGCCCAGGTAAGTTTCCCTCCAATTCTCTTTTTCAAATCTCTATTTTCTTTTTCTGTTTTTATTTACTGGTTTGAATTCAAATTGAATTCTGTTTTGTTTTACAGGTTCTAAAATATTTGAGTATTAAGATAATTTAATAATCATGTTTACTGCATTGTTTTGTTGTTAAACAACCATTTTATAATTGATTAATTTTAGTTCTTATGAGGCACAAGTTAAAAGTGCAAATAGATATGAATTTTAGAGTTCAACTCAATTGCTTTTATCTTTAAAAATCAAATCTGTTTAAATGATTTGGAATGTAGAACATGTGCATGGTGAACATATTCTATTTTGCAAGTGCTTAACCATATTGATTATTCACATATTATTTAGGTATGACTAGGGTTTAACAAATGGTAAAGGAAATGGGATTGGTTCATAATTTTATGTGAATGATGGTTCTTAGAGTTTAAGAAGAGTGGTGATATAACCTCTATAATCATCAATCAAGCTTTGACTTAAATTATTTAGGATGAATCCTATAATCCTCATAGTTAATTCAATTGCTCTTGTGGTGATTCTATTTTATAAAAATACTATTTCATTTGGTTCCCAAAGCAAGTACTTGGAAAGCCAAATAGAATTGAATGTTTGTTTCACTCTACTCACCAAATGGCATTTAGTTTATAAGTGTATATGGATTGGTTTATACTTGGGATCCATGATACACAAGTTAGGACATAATATTCTATGTGGTGTGAATTCTACTTGAAAGGTTTAGGGTTTTGCATAAGCTTCACTAAATTGAAGTATAAATAGGCATGAGGTATGGCAGGGTTCTAATTATAATCCAAGTTAATCCATGGGTTGGAATTCAAATGTAGTTTAGGGTTTAAGTAGTGATCACCAATGTGATACACAACTAGGATTAGAATATGAGCATAAGCTTTGGTTATGTTTCACTAATGGAACATGGCTCTCATCTACAAGATTAAAGGTTGGTTTAAACAAGTAAGATGTAATACTACTCTAAAATTCTCTAGGATAGACATGGCTATGGTTAGCATCTATAATCTCTCTCACTTCTAAATGTCTTGTAATAGCCTAAGGTCCTACTCAAGATATGATGATATGATCCTCTAAATATATGGTTTGCCTAGGGATTCTACCTTGCAATATTATGTAGCTTGTTCTTCAGGAAATCTGATAAACCTGCATCTTGTGGTATGCCTCCACCTCCTAGCTTCTTCATCTTGATCCTAGCTAATTCATATGGAGTGGCTCTATGTGTTTGTTCCCATGTATCATGCTACAAGATGAGCAAAGGAATGAAGGGTGTGACTCTATTTATAGGCTTGGGCAAGCTCTAGCATCATGACACATAGGTGGTGACTCTTGTGTTGGTTAGATGACTAAGGTGCTTGGTTGTCATGCCCTCATCCATAGCAATCCTTTGAGCATGAGGTGGCATAGCTTGGAAAGCAAGTCATGTAGATATTTTCATCCTATGTGGCAAGATCATTATCCTCTCATATGATTTATTTTTGGATAGCCAAGTGGCATTTGTTACTAAATATCTTGTGGATGGTTTTATTATTGTGGATGAGTCACTATATCATATTGGATTGGATTTCATTATAATATTGATCAAAAGATCAAGGTTGAAGGTTATTCCTCAAATTTGGATAGTTGGTGTTTGATTTCACCAAGGCATGATCATATGAGTTTCAAAATACCCATAGTTAGTTTTATTCAAATAGTTTGAACTATAATTTGTAATGTAAATGGATTTAGTTTTATGATATTCCATATATTTAATAAGTTATGATTTAAATAAGAATGTGTGGCTTTTATGCACTTTAGACCCTGTGGTTTACCTTATTTGGTAATAAGTTTAGAAGTGAATTAATTTACACACAAAGGTAGTTGCTAACTTTTAAGTGTTAATAAGTTAGGCTTCGATTCTTAAAGAATGTGTTGATATAAATCTAATTCTATTTGATCTAATCCATAGATCAAATCATCTCTACCCAAAACAAGGTTTTAGCAAAGATCACAGTGAAGTTTATAGCGCTTGACTTGATGATCTACTTCAATTCCAGCAAGTCAAGTGAAACTTCAGTTACTGTGGTAAGTTTTATTTGAAAGCGCGAAAATTCCCCGGATTTTCTATGCATGAATGCAATGCACACTTTGGTGTTCTCTCATTTTATAGCCTCTAAACCTGGGATATTACAGGCTTTATGCACAAACAGCTGAAGACATGTGCTACTTTAAGCATCTTCCAGAACAGGAACAGATTGAGGATGCAGACAGACAGAGTGGATAAGCAAACGGAGTACCTGCTTTGCGGGGCTGGGGACGCAGCTCAGGCTCAGCCAACTGCCCACATGCGTGGTGGCCTTACGCTCCATTGCCCCCCCACCACCACCGAGGTATTTCCTTTCCTGTACAAGCTGACAAAAGATACATTGAGGATCTGCAGAAACTACAAAGGTTGCAAATGTCGACAAATAAAGGAAGAACACCCCAATCCAAGCAAAGGTAGCCCCCGCCCCCCACCCCCATCAATCACTCCCAGCGCGAGGGTGACCAGAAAGACACCCCTTCGCCCAGAATAGGAAAGTAGATGCGCAAGATATCGAGGTGAGGAAAAAAGAACCGATCTCGAGAAAGGAAAGAGCATTACTAGTACTACCTAATCCGCTTGGTCTAGATGCAGCTTGCCCCTCCAAGCTGGATGCCTGGACGGTGGAGGCGAAAGGAGGGGATCGAGCTAGCGGCTTGCATCCGTCGGCAGTCGGCACTCGATCGGGAGAGAAGGGGGCTACATAAAGGGGAGGGGTAACATATTTTATTACACAGTGAACTTACTGATGTGACTAGTCATTACATGTCTCACTGAAACTGGGGCCCATAGTGTGGCACCCCAAATTCACTTGAAGCTGCCCGGCGGGACGCATTGGCGCGTCAAGAAACCCCCAAATTGTAGCGGGGAAATGAAACATTTCACAAAAATTCGAAATTCAAGCACACCGCCACGCGCCAAGCACGCGGCTGTTCCTTCCTCTTCCTCGGTTCCTCCTCCCCTATCCGAAAAAACCCCAAATCCCAAGCTCAAACAACAACAACAAAAAAACAAATCCCCTGGCCGCCATGCATGTCCTCGTTAACCCGCTGGAGATCGTTCCCGGACGAGGCGGACCCCCCGCCCTGAGATCCCGAGTTCGTCCGTTCCGTCCACCTCGAGGCACTGCGTGCTGTCTCGCAGCGGCGGCTTGAGGGCGCTGCAGAGGAAGTTCCGCCGGAAAGTGCTCATGGCAACCGTGCAAGCTCACCGGCGTGCTGTATCCCGAGAGGAACTGGTCAAAGCTTTTCTATTCGCAAAAAAAAAACGGGCCAAGATCTGGTCAAAGCTTCGTCGATGGCTTGCCGCGAGAGGCTTGGAGTCCAGAGTCAATAAACTAGCTGCTGGAGGACTTGGGCGGTTTACACGGATTCATATTAACTGACTCAAGTTTGTTAGTCTAGTTAACAAATGCATCTAGATACATCCATATCTAGACAAAATTGAGTCAATTAATATGAATCAGAGGGGAGTACCTGAAAGTGTTTCATGCTACCAATTAATGCGCTGGCAGGACTGGCTGTAGAAGTAATTGTGCTACTACTCATACGATGAACTGATTGTGTGGGTGTCAAATTTTGCAACGCGATCATCCACTGAATGCTTAATTATAGTTCTAGCGCCAAAGGCGTACAAATCATAACAAAGATAGTACATACTACAGCACCAGAACATAAGAGTACGAATCATAAAGTAGCTCAACATTTTGCATTAGGGCTGGGTGGTCCTGAGACTACCGGGACGCCCCTGATGATCTCCGGGCGTGCATCCGCTTCAACGCAAAGCTGTGTACTCGGTCCACGGCCTCCTTCTGTAGGCTGGATAATCTCAGGTGCAGGACCTTCGTCTATGAAAGGCTCGTCATCAGTACCATCCAGGTGCATCAGGGCTGGGTGGTCTTGAGACTACCCGGACGCCCTGATGATCTCCGGGCGTGCATCCACTTCAACGCAAAGCTGTGTACTCGGTCCACGGCCTCCTTCTGTAGGCTGGATAATCTTAGGTGCAGGACCTTCGTCTATGAAAGGCCCGTCATCAGTACCATCCACAGGTGCATCAAACTGAGATTCATCTTCAAATCTCCCATCAAACTGAGAGACCTCTTCAACTCTATGCTTCTGCAATTAGTACATCAACAGATTAGACAAACATCTAAGGGATGCAACCTGAACAAATGCCGTTTTACATATTTACCTTCTCATCTGGCACAGCACATGTCCCAGAGCTGAAACCCGTTTCCTGAAGCAAGCGCTTTTTCTCTCCTTCCCGTCCATCCATCTGCAACAAGTTAAATTTGAGTACAGAACTTGCACAGCAATGCAAACTATTGATCGAAACAGCGGCAGCATCAATATAAATAATTAACTACATATGCCAGCACACATACAGTGTGAGCAAGATCTGCTTCTCCCGCTGAAGGATCATTATGTGGTTCACCATGATAAACCCACCTAACATATGTGCGGTCCATCCCAAAAATGTGTAAATGATCTTCCACTACATGGTGAGGCCTCTTCTCACCATTCATACATGTGCAGCGCGGGCAATACACGTCCAGGTCGTGACCTTCATGAGCTCTAATAAACCCCATAAAGGGTTGAACACCATTTATATATGAAGGGGAACATAAGTGTCCATGCAGTATCCAAGTTCTGTCCATCTGTTTAATTATGAGATACAATGGTTGGTGATTAATTTAAGGCGAAGTAGGAAATGTATATCCATCGAGTACAAAACTATACTAGTACATGATTATGCATTTCAGCAATCATGTCGAGTACAAAACAAAAAATGCCCATCGACATTTTAGCAAACAGATCGTGTACAAATCTCTGCCATGGCATTTCAGCAAATTAACGGATCGAGTGCAGAACTGACTCTATATGCCCATGCAAATGAACAAATTGATCGAGGACAAATCGAGCGGAAAACTATAAAGTGCCAATTAGTTCGAGCATACTGACGATTTTTTTAGCAGCATCAAGAAAATATAAATCGTTAGGCCGTCTTGCCCGATGCATGATTGAGCTAGAGATAGCAACCCTACCGTGGATCAACTTGACCGCCGGTGCGTCTCGAGAAGAACGACGGGGAGGGGAAGCTTCTTCTTCGCACGGACGGGACGGGGAGGGGAAGCTCTTCGCACGGACGGGGATAAGTTGTGTAGCGGTGGGTGGGGGGTCATGCGGCCGGGCCGCCCGGTAGGTGGTGTTTAATGGAGTTGCGTGTGTAATTTGCCGTGCACAAGGTTGAGGAATAGGCGGTTCCCTTTGCCGCACGCACAATTCAAACTATCCCGCCCATGTAGTTTAAATTCGCCATATTTTCGTTAAATCGACATAAAGTCATGTGAGTGGGTGGAAATTAGCAAAGTTGCTTGAAAAATAGTAAAACTCTGGAATTATCCTTTAAATATGCTCTACTTCGTGTGAAAATCGGGGTGTGGAGGCATGTTGAGCTGTTTTATTTGTACCTTCTTCATTAAAACTCCCATTTTATGCACTTTGGATGGAAAGAAATCATTTGTACATAAATTTTGACAACGCCATTTGCAAACATTAATTGTTTTACATGCCAAGATGCACCCATCCACCAAATATGGGGCAAAAGTTTATCACAATCTAGATATATATGTATAATTAGTGAGGGACCCCTTTTGATTTTGTGCAATTTCCACTAATTAGCTAGAGAGAAGGGGTCAATTAATTAGGCCATGTTAGGGGCTATGTGTTTTAGATTAGGGTTGTGTGGATTCAAATACAACTTCTATATTTGTGTGCTATGATTAATCAAAACTAGACCGATCGACTGCGCACACATTATTAGAGGCACATGCCTTTGCGCACAAAGTGCATGTGTGTGTTGTTGGCCACCAACGAGAGAGCGGCGAGAGAGCGATTGAAATCTCCAAATTAAACACATATATAAGCATACATGGTTAGGCCATGCATGCATATTTATTATATATATTGTGAGGCAAATAAATTAAAGTACATGTGTATATATATAAGTGTGTTTCTTGGCCACCAACGATATATAGATCGAGAGAGAGAGAGATTGAAATATATATATCCCCAAGAATATCTTCAAACATGTATTGAAATATATGCACGAATGATATGCAAGGTATGCCATGCGCACATGCACACTAATTATATATATTATGAGACAACTTAATCAAATGTGTTTTCATTGGAGATCGAGAACTTGTCAAAAATCAAGTTAATTAATTTATCAGCGCTAATTAGTTAATTGGTCGCCTACTTGATGAGCAATTAAGTGTCGTTGGCCTATATATATATATATGTAGGGTTTAATTAGGGTTTAGGGTTTAGGGTTAGCTAGCTAGGGTTTTAGGGTTAGGGTTTACGGTCTAGGGTTTAGGGTCTAGGGTTTAGGGTTTAGTGTTTAGGGTGTTTAGGGTGTACATTTAGGGTTTATGGTCTAGGGTTTAGGGTCTAGTGTTTAGGGTGTTTAGGGTGTACGTTTAGGGTATAATTAGGGATTAGGGATTAGGGTTTTAGGGTTTAAGGTTTAGGGATCAACGATCGAGTGCACACACACATTATTAGAGGCACCCGCGCCTTTGCGCATAAAGTGCATGTGTATATATATAAGTGTGTTTCTTGGCCACCAACGATATATAGATCGAGATAACAGAGAGATTTAAATATATATATATATCCCCAAGAATATGTTCAAAAATATATTGAAATATATGCACGAATCAAGTTAATTAATTTATCAGCGCTAATTAGTTGGTCGCCTGCTTGATGCGCAATTAAGTGTCGTTGGCCTATATATGTAGGGTTTAGGGTTTAGGGTTAGCTAGGGGTTAGGGTTAGGGTTAGGGTTTAGGGTTTAGGGTTTAGGGTTTAGGGTTTAGGGCTTTAGGGTTTAGGGTTTAGTGTTTAGGGTGTTTAGGGGGTGTATGTTTAGGGTATAATTAGGGATTAGGGATTAGGGTTTTAGGGTTTAAGATTTAGGGATCATCGATCGAGTGCACACACACATTATTAGAGGCACCCGCGCCTTTGCGCATAAAGTGCATGCGTATATATAAGTGTGTTTTTTGGCCACCAATGATATATATATAGATCGAGAGAGAAAGAGATTGAACTATATATATTTATCCCCAAGAATATGTTCAGATATATATTGAAATATATGCACGAATGATATGTGCAAGGTATGCCATGCGCTCATGCACACTAATTATATATATTATGAGGCAACTTAATCAAATGTGTTTTCATTCGAGAGAACTTATCAAGATTCAAGTTAATTAATTTATCAGCGCTAATTAGTTGGTCGCTTGCTTGATGCGCAATTAAGTGTCGTTGGCCTATATATATATGTAGGGTTTAATTAGGGTTTAGGGTTTAGGATTAGCTAGCTAGGGTTTTAGGGTTAGGGTTAGGGTTAAGGTTAATTAATTAGGGTTTAGGGTCTAGGGTTTAGGGTTTAGGGTTTAGGGTTTAGGGTTTGGGGTTTGGGGTTTAGTGTTTAGGGTTTAGGGTCTAGGGTTAGGGTTTAGGGTTTAGGGTTTAGGGTGTAGGGTTTAGGGTTTAGGGTTTAGGGTTTAGTGTTTAGGGTGTTAATTTAGGGTGTACGTTTAGGGTATAATTAGGGATTAGGGATTAGGGTTTTAGGGTTTAAGGTTTAGGGATCATCGATCGAGTGCGCACACACATTATTAGAGGCACCCGCGCCTTTGCGCATAAAGTGCATGCGTATATATATATATAAGTGTGTTTTTTGGCCACCAACGATATATATATAGATCGAGAGAGAAAGATTGAAATATATATATTTATCCCAAAGAAATATGTTCAGATATATATTGAAATATATGCACAAATGATATGTGCAAGGTACGTATGCCATGCGCGCATGCACACTAATTGTATATATATTATGAGGCAACTTAATCAAATGTGTTTTCATTCGAGAGAACTTGTCAAGATTCAAGTTAATTAATTTATCACGCGCTAGCTAATTAGTTGGTCGCCTGCTTGAGGCGCAATTAAGTGTCGTTGGCCTATATATATATATATATGTAGGGTTTAATTAGGGTTTAGGGTTTAGGGTTAGCTAGCTAGGGTTTTAGGGTTAGGGTTAAGGTTAATTAATTAGGGTTTAGGGCCTAGGGTTTAGGGTTTAGCAGGGTTTGGGGTTGGGGTTTAGGGTTAGGGTTTAGGGTTTAGGGTGTAGTGTTTAGGGTCTAGGGTTTAGGGTTTAGTGTTTAGGGTGTTAATTTAGGGTGTACGTTTAGGGTATAATTAGGGATTAGGGTTTTAGGGTTTAAGGTTTAGGGATCATCGATCGAGTGCACACACACATTATTAGAGGCACCCGCGCCTTTGCGCATAAAGTGCATGTGTATATATAAGTGTGTTTTTTGGCCACCAACGATATATATATAGATCGAGAGAGAAAGATTGAAATATATATATTTATCCCCAAGAATATGTTCAGATATATATTGAAATATATGCACAAATGATATGTGCAAGGTATGCCATGCGCGCATGCACACTAATTGTATATATATTATGAGGCAACTTAATCAAATGTGTTTTCATTCGAGAGAACTTGTCAAGATTCAAGTTAATTAATTTAGCAGCGCTAATTAGTTGGTCGCCTGCTTGATGCGCAATTTAGTGTCGTTGGCCTATATATATGTAGGGTTTAATTAGGGTTTAGGATTTAGGATTAGCTAGCTAGGGTTTTAGGGGTAGGGTTAGGGTTAAGGTTAATTAATTAGGGTTTAGGGTTTAGGGTTTAGGGTTTAGGGTTTGGGGTTTGGGGTTTGGGGTTTAGGGTTTAGGGTCTAGGGTTTAGGGTTTAGTGTTTAGGGTGTTTAGGGTGTACGTTTAAGGTATAATTAGGGATCATGGATTAGGGTTTTAGGGTTTGAGGTTTAGGGATCATCGATCGAGCTAGTGCACAGACACATTATTAGAGGCACCCGCGCCTTTGCGCATAAAGTGCATGCGTATATATATAATAAGTGTGTTTCTTGGCCACCAACGATATATATAGATCGAGAGAGATTGAAATATATATATATATATATCCCCAAGAATATGTTCAGATATATATTGAGATATATATATGCACGAATGATATGTCCATGGTATGCCATGCGCGCATGCACACTAATTGTATATATATTATGAGGCAACTTAATCAAATGTGTTTTCATTCGAGAGAACTTGTCAATATTCAAGTTAATTAATTTATCAGCGCTAATTATTTGGTCGCCTGCTTGATGCGCAATTAAGTGTCGTTGGCCTATATATATATATGTAGTGTTTAATTAGGGTTTAGGTTTTAGGGTTAGCTAGCTAGGGTTTTAGGGTTAGGGTTAGGGTTAATTAGGGTTTAGGGTCTAGGGTTTAGGGTTTAGGGTTTAGTACGTGTTTAGGGTTTAGGGTCTAGGGTTAGGGTTTAGGGTTTAGTGTTTAGGGTTTAGGGTTTAAGGTCTAGGGTTTAGGGTTTAGTGTTTAGGGTGTACGGTTAGGGTATAATTAGGGATTAGGGTTTTAGGGTTTAAGGTTTAGGGATCATCGATCGAGTGCACACACACATTATTAGAGGCACCCACGCCTTTGCGCATAAAGTGCATGCGTATATATATAAGTAAGTTTCTTGGCCACCAAAGATATATAGATCTAGAGAGAGATTGAAATATATTTAGGGTTTATGGTTTAGGGTTTAGGGTTCAGGGTCAAGGGTTGGGGTTTAGGGTTTAGGGTCTAGTGTTTAGGGTTTAGGGTATATGGAGTTTAGGGTTTAGGGTCTAGGGTTTAGTGTTTAGGGTGTTTAGGGTGTACGTTTAAGGTATAATTAGGGATCATGGATTAGGGTTTTAGGGTTTAAGGTTTAGGGATCATCGATCGAGCTAGTGCACAGACACATTATTAGAGGCACCCGCGCCTTTGCGCATAAAGTGCATGCGTATATATATAATAAGTGTGTTTCTTGGCCACCAACGATATATATAGATCGAGAGAGAGATTGAAATATATATATATATATCCCCAAGAATATGTTCAGATATATATTGAGATATATATATGAAGGAGATATGCCCAAGAGGCAATAATAAAAGTGGTTATTATATATCTTTATGTTTATGATAAATGTTTATATGTCATGCTATAATTGTATTAACCGAAACATTAGTACATGTGTGATATGTAAACAACAAAGAGTCCCTAGTATGCCTCTTAACTAGCTTGTTGATTAATGGATGATTAGTTTCATAATCATGAACATTGGATGTTATTAATAACAAGGTTATATCATTATATGAATGATGTAATGGACACACCCAATTAAGCATAGCATAAGATCACGTCATTAAGTTATTTGCTATAAGCTTTCGATACATAGTTACCTAGTCCTTATGACAATGAGATCATGTAAATCACTTATACCGAAAGGTACTTTGATTACACCAAACGCCACTGCGTAAATGGGTGGTTATAAAGGTGGGATTAAGTATCCGGAAAGTATGAGTTGAGGCATATGGATCAACAGTGGGATTTGTCCATCGCGATGACGGATAGATATACTGGGCCCTCTCGGTGGAATGTCGTCTAATGTCTTGCAAGCATATGAATAAGTTCATAAGAGACCACATACCACGGTACGAGTAAAGAGTACTTGTCAGGAGACGAGGTTGAACAAGGTATAGAGTGATACCGATGATCAAACCTCGGACAAGTAAAATATCGCGTGACAAAGGGAATTGGTATCGTATGTGAATGGTTCATTCGATCACTAAAGTCATCGTTGAATATGTGGGAGCCATTATGGATCTCCAGATCCCGCTATTGGTTATTGGTCGGAGTGAGTACTCAACCATGTCCGCATAGTTCGCGAACCGTAGGGTGACACACTTAAAGTTGGATGTTGAAATGGTAGAACTTGAATATGGAATGGAGTTCGAATATTTGTTCGGAGTCCCGGATGAGATCCCGGACATCACGAGGAGTTCCGGAATGGTCCGGAGAATAAGATTCATATATAGGAAGTCATTTTATGAGATTTAAAATGATCCGGAAGGTTCTATGGAAGGTTCTAGAAGGTTCTAGAAAAGTCCGGAAGAAACCACCAAGGAAGGCGGAGTCCCGGAGGGACTCCACCTCCATGGCCGGCCAACCCTAGAGGGGGAGGAGTCCCAAGTGGACTCCCCCTATGGGGGCGGCCACCCCCCACATGGAAGGGGGAATCCCACCCCAAGTGGGATTCCCACCTTGGGTAGGTTTCCCTATCACATGGAAGGTTTTGGGTTCGGGTCTTATTCGGAGACTTGTAGTCCAACACTTGGGGCTTCCACCTATATAATGAGGGCCAAGGGGAGGGGGCCGGCCACCCCAACAACCACCAAGGTGGCCGCTTAGTGGCCGGCGCCCCTCTCCAAACCCTAGCCGTCCCGCTCCTCCACTTCCCGCACGCTTAGCGAAGCTCCGCCGGATTTCTCCACCACCACCAACACCACGCCGTCGTGTGCTGTCGGGTTCAAGAGGAGCTACTACTTCCGCTGCCCGCCTGGGGGGAGGTGGACGTCGTCTTCATCAACAACCGAACGTGTGACCGAGTACGGAGGTGCTGTTCGTGGCGCCGTGATCAAGATCTTCTACGCGCTTTTGCAAGCGGCAAGTGAACGTCTACCGCAGCAACAAGAGTCTCATCTTGTAGGCTTTGGAATCTCTTCAAGGGTGAGACTCGATAATCCCCTCGTTGCTACCATCTTCTAGATTGCATCTTGGCTTGGATTGCGTGTTCGTGGTAGGAAAATTTTTGTTTTCTATGCAACGTTATCCTACAGTGGTATCAGAGCCGTGTCTATGCATAGATGGTTGCACGAGTAGAACACAATGGTTTTGTGGGCGTTGATGCTCTTGTTATCTTTAGTTGAGTACTTTGCATCTTTGTGGCATAGTGGGATGAAGCGGCTCGGGCTAACTTTACATGACCGCGTTCATGAGACTTGTTGCTCGTTCGACATGCAACTTGTATTGCATAAGAGGCTTTGCGGATGTCTGTCTCTCCTACTATAGTGAAGATTCAATTTACTCTTCTATTGACAACATTAGTATCAACATTGTGGTTCATGTTCGTAGGTAGATTAGATCTCTCTCGAAAACCCTAAACCACGTAAAATATGCAAACCAAATTAGAGACGTCTAACTTGTTTTTGCAGGGTTTGGTGATGTGATATGGCCATAATGTGATGATGAATATGTATGAGATGATCATTATTGTATTGTGGCAACCGGCGGGAGCCTTATGGTTGTCTTTAAATTTCATGTTGAGTAGTATTTCAAAGTAGTTGTAATAGTTGCTACATGGAGGACAATCATGAAGACGGCGCCATTGACCTTGACGCTACGCCGACAATGATGGAGATCATGCCCGAAGATGATGGAGATCATGTCCGTGCTTTGGAGATGAAGATCAAAGGCGCAAAGACAAAAGGGCCATATCATATCACATATGACTGCATGTGATGTTAATCCTTTTATGCATCTTATTTTGCTTAGATCGCGACGGTAGCATTATAAGATGATCCCTCACTAAAATCTCAAGATAATAAAGTGTTCATCCTTAGTAGCACCGTTGCCAAGACTTGTCGTTTCGAAGCATCTCGTGATGATCGGGTGTGATAGAATCAACAAGTGCATACAACGGGTGCAAGACAGTTTTGCACATGCGGATACTAAGGTGGCCTTGACGAGCCTAGCATGTACAGACATGGTCTCGGAACACGTGATACCGAAAGGTAGAGCATGAATCATATGGTTGATATGATGAACACTTTGAGTGTTCGCCATTGAAATCACACCTTGTCTCGTGATGATCGGACTTAGGTGCGGTGGATTTGGTTTGTGTGATCACTAAGACAATGCGAGGGATATTGTTTTGAGTGGGAGTTCACCTAGATTTTTAATTATGTTGAATTAAAATTTGAACTCAATTTGTCATAAACTTAGTCTAAACTTTTGCAAATATATGTTGTAGAGATGGCGTCCCCAATCAATTTTAACCAGTTCCTAGAGAAAGAAAAACTTAAGAGCAACGGTAGCAACTTCACCGACTGGTTCCGTCATGTGAGGATTTTCCTCTCTGGCGGAAATCTGCAATATGTGCTTGATGCACCGCTAGGTGACCCTCCTGCAGAAACTGAAACCGATGAAGTAAAAGCTGTTTACGAGACTCGAAAAACTCGGTACTCTCAAGTTCAGTGTGCCATCCTGTGCAGTCTGGAATCCGATCTTCAAAAACGTTTTGAGCACCACGATCCTCATGAGTTGATGAAAGAGCTGAAAGCTATTTTTGAGACTCATGCGGCCGTGGAATGCTATGAAGCATCGAAACATTTCTTCAGCTGTATGATGGAAGAAGGCAGCTCCGTTAGTGAGCACATGCTCGCCATGACCGGGCATGCGAAGAAACTCAGTGACTTGGGAATAGTGATTCCTAACAGACTGGGGATTAATCGTGTCCTTCAATCACTGCCACCAAGTTACAAGAACTTTGTGATGAACTACAATATGCAGAACATGAACAAGGAGTTACCTGAACTCTTTGGCATGCTAAAAGCTGCTGAGATTGAGATCAGGAAGAGCACCAAGTGTTGATGGTCAACAAGACCACCAGTTTCAAGAAACATGGCAAGTCTAAGGGAAAACTCAAGAAGGGTGGAAAGAAAGCCACGCCTCTGTGAAACCTAAGAGCGGCCTAAGCCGATGCTATGTTGCAAGGAGAAGGGACACTGGAAGCGTAATTGCTCCAAGTATCAGCTGATACGAAGAGCGGCCTTGTCAAGAAGAAGAAAGAAGGTATATCGATATACATGTTATAGATGTTTATCTCACTGGTTCTCGTTCTAGTACCTGGGTATTTGATACTGGTTCGGTTGCTCATATTTGTAACTCGAAACAGGAACTAAAGAATAAACGAAGACTGCTGAAAGATGAAGTGACGATGCGCGTTGGAAACGGATCCAAAGTCGATGTGATCGCTGTCGGCACACTTCCTCTACATCTACCTTCGGGATTAGTTTTAAGCCTAAATAATTGTTATTTTGTACCCGCGTTGAGCATGAACATTATATCTGGATCTTGTTTAATGCAAGACGGTTATTCATTCAAGTCTGAGAATAATGGTTGTTCTATTTTTATGAATAATATCTTTTATGGTCGAGCACCTGAAAAGAATGGCTTATTTCTGTTAGATCTCGATAGTAGTGATACGCATATACATAACATTGATGCTAAGCGAATTAAATTGAATGATAATTCTACTTATATGTGGCACTGTCGTCTTGGTCATATTGGAGTGAAACGCATGAAGAAACTCCATATGATGGATTACTTGAATCACTTGACTTTGAGTCACTTGATAGATGCGAAGCATGTCTAACGGAAAAATGACTAAGACTCCATTTTCTGGTATGATGGAGCGAGCTACTGACTTATTGGAAATCATACATACCGATGTGTGTGGACCAATGAGTGTAGCATCGCGCGGTGGTTATCGTTATGTTCTAACCTTCACAGATGATCTGAGTAGATATGGGTATATCTATTTCATGAAACATAAATCCGAAACTTTCGAGAAGTTTAAGGAATTCCAAAGTGAAGTAGAAAATCAACGTAACAAGAAGATTAAATTTCTACGATCTGATCGTGGAGGTGAATATCTGAGTTATGAGTTTGGCATGCATTTAAAGAAATGCGGAATACTTTCACAATTGACACCGCCGGGAACACCACAACGAAACGGTGTGTCCAAACGTCGTAATCGAACTCTCTTAGATATGGTTCGTTCTATGATGTCTCTTACTGATTTGCCGTTATCATTTTGGAGTTATGCATTAGAGACAGCCGCATTCACTTTAAATAGAGCACCATCAAAATCCGTAGAAACGACACCGTATGAATTATGGTTTAATAAGAAACCTAAGCTGTCGTTCCTGAAAGTTTGGGGTTGCGAAGCCTATGTAAAGAAGTTACAACCGGACAAGCTAGAACCCAAAGCGGAGAAATGCGTCTTCATAGGATACCCTAAGGAAACTATAGGGTACACTTTCTATCACAAATCCGAAGGCAAAATCTTTGTTGCTAAGAACGGAACCTTTCTTGAGAAAGAATTTCTCACTAAAGAAGTGACTGGAAGAAAAGTAGAACTCGATGAGATTGATGAATCTATACTCGTTGATCAGAGTAGCGCAGTACCGGAAGTTGTACCTGTACCGCCTACACCGGCAACAGAGGAAGCTAATGATAATGATCATGAAACTTCGAACGAGGAAACTACTGAACCTCGCAGATCGACAAGGGAACGTGCCACTCCTGATTGGTATGATCCTTGTCTAAATGTCATGATTGTGGATAACAATGATGAGGACCCTGCGACGTATGAAGAAGCGATGATGAGCCCAGATTCCAACAAATGGCAAGAAGCCATGAAATCCGAAATGGGATCCATGTATGATAACAAAGTATGGACTTTGGTAGACTTACCTGATAGAAAGGCTGTCGAAAATAAATGGATCTTCAAGAGAAAAACAGATGCTGATGGTAATATTACTGTCTATAAAGCTCGACTTGTCGCAAAGGGTTTCCGACAAATTCAAGGAGTTGACTACGATGAGACTTTCTCACCTGTAGCGAAGCTAAAATCTGTGAGGATTTTGTTAGCAATAGCTGCATTTTTTGATTATGAGATTTGGTAGATGGATGTCAAAACGGCGTTCCTTAATGGAGACATTGAGGAAGAGTTGTATATGGTACAACCCAAAGGTTTTGTCGATCCTAAAAATGCTGACAAAGTATGCAAACTTCAGCGTTCAATCTATGGACTGAAGCAAGCATCAAGAAGTTGGAACCGACGCTTTGATAAGGTGATCAAAGACTTCGGGTTTATACAGTGTCATGGAGAGGCCTGTATTTACAAGAAAGTGAGTGGGAGCTCTGTAGCATTCCTGATATTATATGTAGATGACATATTATTGATTGGGAATGATATAGAACTACTAAGCAGTGTAAAAGGTTATTTGAATAATAGTTTTTCAATGAAAGACCTTGGTGAAGCATCGTATATATTAGGCATCAAGATTTATAGAGATAGATCAAGACGCCTAATAGGGCTATCACAGAGTACATATCTGGACAAGATTCTAAAGAAGTTTAGAATGGATGAAAGTAAGAAAGGGTTCTTACCTATGTTACCAGGCAAGGTCTTGAGTAAGACTCAAGGACCGGCTACGGCAGAAGAAAGAGAAAGGATGAGTAATATCCCCTATGCCTCGGCAGTAGGATCTATCATGTATGCCATGCTATGTACTAGACCGGATATAGCGCATGCTGTTAGTTTGACTAGCAGATATCAAAGTGATCCGGGAATGGAACACTGGACAGCGGTCAAGAATATCCTGAAGTACTTGAAAAGAACTAAGGATATGTTTCTTTGTTATGGAGGTGACCAAGAGCTCGTTGTAAACGGTTACACCAATGCAAGTTGGAACACTGATCCTGATGACTCTAAGTCACAGTCTGGGTACGTGTTTATATTGAATGGTGCTGCAGTAAGCTGGGCAAGCTCGAAGCAGTGCACGGTGGCGAAGTCTTCAACGGAATCAGAGTACATAGCAGCTTCAGAGGCTTCATCAGAAGCGGTATGGATGAAGAGGTTCATTGTAGAGCTCGGTGTGGTTCCTAGTGCATTGGATCCATTAATCATTTACTGTGATAACATGGGTGCCATCGCCAATGCACAAGAGCCAAGGTCACACAAGAGGCTGAAGCATATCAAGCTGCGTTACCACTCGATTCGCGAGTACATCGAAGATGGAGAAGTAAAGATTTGCAAAGTACACACTGATCTGAATGTAGCAGATCCGTTGACTAAAGCTCTCCCTAGGGCAAAGCATGACCAACACCAGAATGCCATGGGTGTTAGGTATATTACAATGTAATCTAGATTATTGACTCTAGTGCAAGTGGGAGACTGAAGGAGATATGCCCAAGAGGCAATAATAAAAGTGGTTATTGTATATCTTTATGTTTATGATAAATGTTTATATGTCATGCTATAATTGTATTAACCGAAACATTAGTACATGTGTGATATGTAAACAACAAAGAGTCCCTAGTATGCCTCTTTACTAGCTTGTTGATTAATGGATGATTAGTTTCATAATCATGAACATTGGATGTTATTAATAACAAGGTTATATCATTATATGAATGATGTAATGGACACACCCAATTAAGCGTAGCATAAGATCACGTCATTAAGTTATTTGCTATAAGCTTTCGATACATAGTTACCTAGTCCTTATGACCATGAGATCATGTAAATCACTTATACCGGAAAGGTACTTTGATTACATCAAATGCCACTGCGTAAATGGGTGGTTATAAAGGTGGGATTAAGTATCCGGAAAGTATGAGTTGAGGCATATGGATCAACAGTGGGATTTGTCCATCCCGATGACGGATAGATATACTCTGGGCCCTCTCGGTGGAATGTCGTCTAATGTCTTGCAAGCATATGAATAAGTTCATAAGAGACCACATACCACGGTACGAGTAAAGAGTACTTGTCAGGAACGAGGTTGAACAAGGTATAGAGTGATACCGATGATCAAACCTCGGACAAGTAAAATATCGCGTGACAAAGGGAATTGGTATCGTATGTGAATGGTTCATTCGATCACTAAATTCATCGTTGAATATGTGGGAGCCATTATGGATCTCCAGATCCCGCTATTGGTTATTGGTCGGAGTGAGTACTCAACCATGTCCGCATAGTTCGCGAACCGTAGGGTGACACACTTAAAGTTGCATGTTGAAATGGTAGAACTTGAATATGGAATGGAGTTCGAATATTTGTTCGGAGTCCCGGATGAGATCCCGGACATCACGAGGAGTTCCGGAATGGTCCGGAGAATAAGATTCATATATAGGAAGTCATTTTATGAGATTTAAAATGATCCGGAAGGTTCTATGGAAGGTTCTAGAAAAGTCCGGAAGAAACCACCAAGGAAGGCGGAGTCCCGGACTCCACCTCCATGGCCGGCCAACCCTAGAGGGGGAGGAGTCCCAAGTGGACTCCCCTATGGGGGCCGGCCACCCCCACATGGAAGGGGGAATCCCACCCCAAGTGGGATTCCCACCTTGGGTAGGTTTCCCTATCACATGGAAGGTTTTGGGTTCGGGTCTTATTCGGAGACTTGTAGTCCAACACTTGGGGCTTCCACCTATATAATGAGGGCCAAGGGGAGGGGGCCGGCCACCCCAACAACCACCAAGGTGGCCGCACCCCTTAGTGGCCGGCGCCCCCTCTCCCAAACCCTAGCCGCCCCGCTCCTCCACTTCCCGCACGCTTAGCGAAGCCCGGATTTCTCCACCACCACCGACACCACGCCGTCGTGTTGTCGGATTCAAGAGGAGCTACTACTTCCGCTGCCCGCTAGAACGGGGAGGTGGACGTCATCTTCATCAACAACCAAACGTGTGACCGAGTACGGAGGTGCTGCCCGTTCGTGGCGCCGTGATCAAGATCTTCTACGCGCTTTTGCAAGCGGCAAGTGAACGTCTACCGCAGCAACAAGAGCCTCATCTTGTAGGCTTTGGAATCTCTTCAAGGGTGAGACTCGATAATCCCCTCGTTGCTACCGTCTTCTAGATTGCATCTTGGCTTGGATTGCGTGTTCGCGGTAGGAAAATTTTTGTTTTCTATGCAACGTTATCCTACAATATATGCACGAATGATATGTCCATGGTATGCCATGCGCGCATGCACACTAATTGTATATATATTATGAGGCAACTTAATCAAATGTGTTTTCATTCGAGAGAACTTGTCAAGATTCAAGTTAATTAATTTATCGCGCTAATTATGGTCGCCTGCTTGATGCGCAATTAAGTGTCGTTGGCCTATATATATGTAGTGTTTAATTAGGGTTTAGGTTTTAGGGTTAGCTAGCTAGGGTTTTAGGGTTAGGGTTAGGGTTAATTAGGGTTTAGGGTCTAGGGTCTAGGGTTTAGGGTTTAGTACGTGTTTAGGGTTTAGGGTCTAGGGTTAGGGTTTAGGGTTTAGTGTTTAGGGTTTAGGGTTTAAGGTCTAGGGTTTAGGGTTTAGTGTTTAGGGTGTTTAGGGTGTACGGTTAGGGTATAATTAGGGATTAGGGTTTTAGGGTTTAAGGTTTAGGGATCATCGATCGAGTGCACACACACATTAATTATTAGAGGCACCCACGCCTTTGCGCATAAAGTGCATGCGTATATATATAAGTAAGTTTCTTGGCCACCAAAGATATATAGATCTAGAGAGAGATTGAAATATATTTAGGGTTTATGGTTTAGGGTTTAGGGTTCAGGGTCAAGGGTTGGGGTTTAGGGTTTAGGGTCTAGTGTTTAGGGTTTAGGGTATATGGAGTAGTGTTTAGGGTTTAGGGTCTAGGGTTTAGTGTTTAGGGTGTTTAGGGTGTATGTTTAGGGTATAATTAGGGATTAGGGTTTTAGGGTTTAAGGTTTAGGGATCATCGATCGAGTGCACACACACATTATTAGAGGCACCCGCGCCTTTGCGCATAAAGTGCATGCGTATATATATAAGTGTGTTTCTTGTCCACCAACGATATATAGATCGAGAGATAGAGATTGAAATCCCCAAGAATATGTTCAAATATACGCACACACATGAATTATTAGAGGCACCCGCGCCTTTGCGCATAAAGTGCATGCATATGTGTGTTGTTCTGGCCACCAACGATAGATCGAGAGAGATAGATAGATTGAAATCCCCAAGAATTAGAGGACCCCTTGCACAAGTGTTGGCCATCTATATATAATATGAATCCCAATAATGTTCATACATGATAGGGCATATGTGTGAAGCAATTTTTTTCGAGAACTTGTAAAGATTCAAATTTATCAGTGCTAATGGAAACTAGTGCACATTAGAGGACCCCCTCTTACACGTGTTGGCCATCTATGTATAGTTTGAATCCAAATAATGTTCATACATGATAGGCTATATGTGAATCAATTTTTTCTTCCAAGAACTTGTCAAGATTCAAATTTATCGGTGCTAATGGAAACTAGTGCGCACTAGACGAGCCCCTTGCGCAAGTGCTGGCCATTACATATAGTTTAAAACTCAAGAATGTTCATACATGATAGGCCATATGTGCAAAGGAATTTTTTCCCGTGAACTTGTCAAAATTCAAGTTTATCGGTGCAAATGGAAACTAGTCCAAAAAATTACATAGAGGTCCAAGAGAACTAGACAATAACTAATAGGACCTGCAACTTTACAAAAAGGACCCCAAAACATATAGAAGAAAATCAATCGAGTCCTTCTGGACCGCACATCAGATCTCTGCTCCGCATCCTTTCCAGCAACTCCGTCGCCGGGGACGCACCACTTGGGACGGTGTCGCCGGTAGTCGCCAGGACGAAGGAGAAGAAGGGCCTCAGCAACGGCATATTGGCTCTGAGAAGGGCCGCTGAAAGGCCAAGATGTTCACGGGCAAGACGGATGACGCCGTCGTATGCCCCGAGCTTGTGAACGTTAGCAGCTTGACTTCCCCATTGACCAGATCTGAAGCACTGACCAAAGCAAGCCTCACCGTTAGCGCCATCACCTTGATGGCACCAGATCGGGGTTTGGCCGGCAAGATCCGCCAGATTCACCGTAGGCCAGATCTGAAGCCGATGACGAGATCCCCGACTCCATTGCGCCATTCTGCTCATGGGAAACACTAGATCTAAGCTTACAACAACATGAACTCCCTCGGATCCAAATTAACTGACTCAACTTTGCTTATCTAAATATGGATGTATCCACACATGTTTTTACTCGAGATACATACACGTCTAAGGAAAGTTGAATCAATTAATTTAGTTCGGAGGGTGTACAATATACAGAGAGAAGTCGGCCTCGTCTCCGGCCGGCGAGGCCGCCGGAGAGAAGGGGGAGAGGAGCCGGGGGAGTGGGAGAGACTCGAGAGAGAAAGAGAAGAGGAAGAAATGAGAGCTCCCTGGGGAAGAACATTATTTTTGTCGTTCTGCTCGTAGCTTGAAACTGAAAATTTCGGCCGCGCGCCAAATCATCCCGCCGCATCCATTCGAAAATCCCGTGACCAGTTTTACCCTTTTAACCCTGGTCCGGAAGCTACAACCCACCGACCATGGAGGGCTCATTCGGTAACAATGAAATATCTTGCCTAGATCCCGAACCCTCCCCACAGGCCCACACCCACCCACCAACCATTCGCCCCATTAGCTCAAAAATACTCTCACACGCCAAAGCTCTGACTCTCTACAGTACTAGATCTGCTTCGCCGCCGGCATACTCCTCCACAGCGTAGCCTTGATCGTGTTGGCTGTCCACCCACCTGATCCGCCCCCGCCGCCCTCGCCACCGAAGGATCTGCTTCACCGCCGACCTCGCCACCGACGGATCTGCTTCACCGCCGACCTCATCCACAGCGTAGCAATCAACGCCTTTCCTGTCGACGCACCGGATCCTCTCCAACGGAACCGTGTCTACTTCACCGCGCCCCCTCCACAGAAGCCGATCTATTCCACCGACTACCTCGGCGCGGCTGTATCAACTTCACCGAATCCCTTGCCAGCCAACCAGATCTGCTTCACTAACGCCCGCTTCTACTGAAACAGGGTCGACTCATCGTCTCCCGCGTTCGCCGCCGCTGGAATGCAAGTTGCCGCCCCCGTCCACCCCGCCGCAGCTTGGTTAGTACGCTGGCCCGTTAGATCGCGGTGTTTCTTTAGCCATGTTTTGTGTAGTTATTTGCAGATCTCATATGCCATTAAATTTCTTGATGTGTTACTTCGCATGAAGTTCGTTTAAATATTGTACAGTACCAAAGCATTATCCGGTCGCTACCATCCTGTTCATTCTACTGACACCTGTGTGCATCCACATATTTATAGGGGACCCATTCATTTGCTGCCAACTGTTTTTGTACTGCATGCTATTCCTTTTATAGTCATGCTATGGGCATTTCCAATCTGGTTGTTCTTATACCACGTCATTAGCTCACCGCTAGCCGCTAGCTGTTTTCTCGTGTCTGCTATTCTTTTACTGCTTTTATAATCATGCTATGTGCATTTCCAATCTGCTTGCTCTTATACCTCGTCTTTAGCTTATAGCTATTTTTTCCATGAATGCTCCTGTCGCACAGCTTGTATAGTTATTGCTGCGTGCATGTCTGGTCTTTGTATTATCGTAGACTAACTTGTCAATGTTATTTTTCCTAGGGATTGATCATGCGAACCACTTATTAGAATATCCAACATTAACAGCGGGGACGCTAGGGAAGGTTGGAATCTGAGTTCTTGGTTGGTAACTTTGGCAGTTTACTTCCGTTATTATCTATAACCTATATGCATTGTTCCTTATGCAAGAGATAAACACTTGGAACCCTGCCATAGCAATGCCATCCATGCTTTACTATGTTTCTGCCTATTTGATATGCTTGTCTTGGAGCAACTGCGAAGGTGATTTGAACCTGACATTTGGTCATTCTTAATGCCAATTTACTTTATGTGGAAAACCTTGGCATTACCCTACTCTAAATCTGAATGTCTGAAATTCATATCTCATGCAAAGCAACATCTAGTTGGTTTTAATCTGATATCTGGTAAATATTGGCTTATTCATTTGGCAGCTCAAGTTTTTGTTATTTGAAACCAGCTGACTTGGTCTTAAATGTGATATCTAAACACAGATTAAGGACAATGGAGCAGGAGGATTAGCATTTCACTTGATGGCTGAACCTAAAATGATAGGCATGTCGACCACGACTAGTGCACGCAAGAGAAGGACCTGCAGCGAGCCAGTATGTTCTGCTACATGCTGTTATCTGATCTCTACATTGCGTAATACATGTTTGAATAGTTAATTGTTGTAACTATTTTTGCAATATTACCAGAATGCAGTTTTAGTGAAGCAGTCATCATTAGAAGATAGTCGCCAAAGCGACCCTGTGCAACATTATGATGTAAGTCTGCTTAGTACAAGTTCCATACATTGTCTTATTTATGCAACTTGTTATTATCTTATATCTACATTGCATAATAAATGTTTGAATAGTTCACTGTTGTAACTATGTTTGCAATATTACTAGAATGCAGTTGTAATGAAGAAGTCCTTAGTAGAAGATAGAGCGCAAAAAAGGTTCCGGCGTGAGCCTATGCAACGATATAATGTAAGTCTGCGCTTAGTACTTGTGACTATCTCATATCGACAATGCTTAATACATGTTTGCATAGTTCATCGTTTAACTCTTTTTGCATTATTATCAGAATGCAGTTCTGATGAAGCAATCTTCATTAGAAGAGAGGCCCACAAAAAGTTCTGATCTTTGTTCTGATGCATCCTCTCATAGCCGTCAACCTAGACCATTCTTTTCATCAAACAGAATATCTCAAGGCTGTACTTTATAAAAGACATGGTATTGCTGCTTTAAGGTCTGTAGCTGATATGTTGACCAAGAGTACACAAGATTCAATCAAGGCGATTGCCAAATGTCAACATGTTATTGATGATGCTAATAGAAGTCCTCAATGATTCTATGTAATTTTTTTTATTTGGGCACATTAATTGCCTTGTAATTTTCCTAGTTATTTTATTTGTGTATGTAATTGTGTGTATCATTGATATCAGATTTTAGGCTCATGTAATTTAATGCAAGTTGACTAGTCAAACAACCAGGGCCTATAACAGATTGGGCCGGCCCATTAACGAGTGTGGGACCCACTTTCATTTTGGGTCGGCTCACTTACTTGGGCCGGCCCGTTAACAGAAAGTGGGACCCACTTGTGCTTTTGGCCCGGCCCTTGTCTTGTTGGGCGCCCATGCTACATGTGGACCCATACTAAATGGGCCGGCCCTTTAAGAGGAAAGTGGGACCCACCTGCGTTTTTGGCCCGGCCCACCAGCGTGTTGGGCCGGCCCACTTGCTATATGGTGGACCCCACATACTAAATGGGCCGGCCCTTTAACTGGAAAGTGGGACCCACCTGTGCTTTTGGCCCGGCACACTAGCTTGTTGGGCTGGCCCACTTGCTATATGGTGGACCCCACATACTAAATGGGCCGGCCCTTTAAGGAAAGTGGGACCCACTGTGTTTTTGGGCCCACTATCTTGTTGGGCCGCCCACTTGCTATGGTGGACCCCACACTAAATGGGGCCCATTAACAGGAAAGTGGGATGCTGGCCCCCACGGCTTGGTGGGCCGCCCATTTGATCTAATGTGGACACACTAAATGGGCCGATTAGGAAAGTGACCCACGTGCTAATGGGCCGCCCAATAACTTCTTGGGCCGCCCACTTGCTTTGGTGGACCCCGCTTGGTAAATGGGCCGGCCCGATAACATGAAAGTGGGTCCCACATGTTTTGTGGGCCGGCCCTTTTGCCTGTTGACCGGTCAAACGAGTGCATTCGGCCCGGCCCACATGCTTAGTGGGCCAGCCCATTAATGTTTTGACCAGTCAACCTTAGAGGTTAGGCCCGGCCCACGTAACTAATGGACCAGCCCAGCTATATAGTTGACCGGTCAAACTAAGTCAGCTGGCCCGGCCCGCAAACTTAATGGGTCGGCCCACTTAAGACGTGGCAGGCCTCGTGTGGGCCTACCATCTAACATGGGGTTTCGGTTAACGCCGTTAAGCGCCGTTAATGGCGTCGCCACGTGTCGGGCATATGTCGGCCGGAAGGGTCCGGAAACACTTCGCAATGGTCCGATTTTCCGTGGCAGAAGGGCACCCAAGCGCGACGGACCGGAAAAACGTGGTAGGACTTTGTGACGCAGTTTCGACAACAGAACCCATATCGTCGGGTTAGGCCCATAGGCGACGAAAAACACCCCTTAGCGGACAATTTTGGGACGTTGCCTATCAGAACTTTTCTTGTAGTGCATAGAGTTTATTATCACGCAACACTTGCAAAACATGTTGAATATGTATAGTATGATCAGATTCATTGCGGCTGTAGATTAATATGTCATCAAAGTATACAACCACAAACTTTCCAATAAATTCACGCAAAACATGGTTCATTAGTCTCATGAAAGTGCTAGGTGCATTAGTCAAACCAAAAGGCATTACTAACCACTCATATAAACCAAATTTTGTTTTAAAGGCTGTTTTCCACTCATCCCCTTCTTTCATCCTAATTTGATGATAACCACTACGCAAATCAATTTTAGAGAAAACAGCAGCACCACTCAATTCATCTAGCATATCCTCTAAACGGGGAATAGGATGACGATATCGAATAGTAATGTTGTTTATCGCTCTACAATCTACGCACATGCGCCAAGTACCATCTTTCTTAGGAACTAAAATAACAGGAACAACACAAGGACTAAGGCTTATGCGGATATAACCTTTGTCGAGTAGCGCTTGTACTTGCTTTTGTATCTCCTTCGTTTCTTCGGGGTTCGTTCTATATGGTGCCCGATTGGGTAGCGAAGCTCCGGGGATCAAGTCGATTTGATGCTCAATACCTCGCAATGGTGGAAGTCCTGCGGGTACCTCATCCGGAAACACGTCGCCAAATTCCTGCAAAACATTAGAAACACCAAGAGGAAGAGGGGTCATATCGTTAGAAACCAAAACCGTACCCCTGTACAAAAGCACAAGAGGCATGGCCGTAGGATCCTCGCTAAATTCTCTCATGTCTTCTTTGGTGGCTAATGAGACTAAGGAATTCACTCTCTCACTTTTCGTTATATCACTCACGACATTACAATTCTCTCGCCTATCTAAAGAAGCATCCTCCAAGTTTACTTCAACTTTCTGACGAGATTCATTGACAATTTGTTGTGGTGACATAGGCTGTAAGTTGATTTTCTTGCCCTTGAACTCCAAGTGATATGTATTGGCACGGCCATTGTGTTGCACAGAACGGTCATATAGCCAAGGCCGACCCAATAGTAGGTGACACACCGTCATAGGAACCACATCAAAATCAATGCAATCCTTATACGGTCCAATAGCAAATTCAACACGCACCATGTGGTTTACCTTCATCTCACCATTGTCGCTCAACCACTGAATATAGTATGGATGCGGGTGCAGATACTTCAACTTCAGCTTGGTACACAACTCCTTGCTTGCTAAATTGCGGCAACTCCCGCCATCAATAATGACCTTGCAAGCCTTGTCAGGACCAACTAAAGCTTTTGTTTGGAACAAATTGCAGCGCTGAGTAGATGCACTAGGCAACACATTAAGAGCACGCTGCGACACAACAATGGTGCGAGCATCAGACGGATATGCATCTTCACCATCAGTGTCATAGTCATCATCTTCTGGAGCATTAGGATCAACATCATCTCCAGTCTCATACTCATTGTCCTCATTGATAATCATGACTTTACGGTTAGGACAATCTCTCTTGAAGTGACCTTTGCCACCACATGTATGACAAGCCATATCACGATTGCGCGCAGTAGACATGTTAGAGCCACTCGTACTTGCAGCAGATTCGGACTTCTTTGTGTTTTGCACATTGGAGACCGGTTTGCTAGGCGGAGTAGAGTAAGGTGCGGAGCGCGTCGATGGCACCGATGCCGTAGATGGGGGCGCGCGAGGCGTGAAGCGCCCAGCTCCTGAAGCTCGACCTTTCATCTTTGCTTCGTCAGCCAACTGTGATTCAGCTTCTCTTGCATGATGTAGCAACTCATTCATAGTGGTGTAACTGTAATGACGAACAATGCCTTTGATGTCATACTTCAAACCATTGAGAAAACGAGTCATTGTCATCTCAAGGGATTCTTTGACACGGCCACGCTGCATGAGCATCTCCATCTCCATGTAGTATTCATCAACAGTCTTCACACCTTGTCTCAATAGGGTCAACTTATCAAATATATTGCGCAAATAATTTGTGGGTACAAAACGCTCAGTCATTGCCGCCTTCATAGCATGCCATGTGATAATAGGCTGTTCACCATCTTCTTCGCGAGCACGAACAAATCGATCCCACCAACGCAAAGCATAACCATCAAATTCGGAAGAAGCAAGCTTTATCTTCCTATCTTCAGTATAATGTGGATGTAAACTCCATAACTTCTCAATCTTGAGCTCCCAAGTGAGGTATTCTTCAACATCAGCTCCTCCTTCAAACTTGGGTATAGAAAACTTGGGCTTACCCAATCCATCTTCCTCATCTTGTCCATGACCATTGCGGCCAAGTGGAACCCAACCTCGAGGACGATCACCACGACCAGGGGCTTCATCAGCATCTTCATTTTGTTGTCGCTGTTGATTTGTAAGATTCTCAACCGACATTGTCAACGTTTGAAGAGTACGTTGAATATCCATCATTTGATCTTGCATTGTAGTGACGGTTTCATTAGTAGCATCCAGCTTTTGGGAGATCTCTTGGACCGTCCCTTTAAGCTCATCATCCTGAGCGCGGAATTCACGTCGCATCTCATTACGAAGAGCCTCAAACTCCCTCCATGTGATGAGATCTGCAGCACTCTTGTTTTCCTGGTTAACAAGTTTTTGATCACTAGCAGACATCGTTAGTAGATTAGTGCACTAAATCAAAAATATATGGTGGTACTCTCACAACTCACTCAAAACTGATAAGAAAAGGAGATCTTACCGTTCCAAAGTAAATTAGTATTGCTTACCACTTGTAGTAACAACTAGTGCACGGATGTAGCGAAGCGAATATCAAGGGTATAAGAACAAATCACACGACAAAGCAGGATATATGTGGGGCTGTAGGTAGGCTACCTATTTGCACCAATAACAAGCTCTAGCGCTGACCGTAGACAACCAATGATACTCACACAAGGCGATAAATGTGGCAAAGCAACTATATGTAGGAAAGGTTGCAATGCACTAGAGAGACGCTAGCAAAGCTCAACGAGACAGGCACAAGATTGCTCAACTACGGGTGCAGTAAAGTAAACTTAGGCCTTCACTTGATTCTTCTAGCACTTCACTTTTCTTTTTGGATTTTTCTTTTATAACGCAGCTATGTAGCTCTTTTTGCTTCTTTTCAATTTTCTGTTTTTTTATTATTTTATGACTCAACTCCTTGATAACACGGCCAACAAGATATGCAAAGCACCAAACCCTAATGAGCAGCCTGTCGAGCGGTAAAACTAGTCTCTTCTGGGGAAGTTCCTAGTCACTTATATCGAAAGGTTGTGGCTATGGTTGGGACAAACACATTGTATGCTATGTGGACTCGGAGTAACAAAAACTGAAACTAGATGATAATAGAGACTCAAACCCTAATAATACTAGATGCAAGAAAAAGATACGCAAAAACAACTACGAAAAGCAACTAAAACTTGAAATTAGTGCAATCTAAGGCTATGGAAAACCCTAACCCTATTTTTTTGGCTTTTTCTTGATAGGAAACACTCACAAATCAACTATGGGGTGGATTGTGGATGGCTTGGAAACTGCTGATAAAAGATGATAAGGGAGAGCGGTCACTACAAAGGAAAACAATTTTTTGACAAATCACTTTCGTCATGTTAAGGCCAATTTTCGTCAAGGATTACTTCGCGGTGACAAAATTTGATCGTCATGGGGTTCGTCAAGGAAGCTCCGTCATAAAATATCGGGGGTGACGGTATGCATTTTTTCGTCAACGTCAAATGTTTGATGGTGATGACCTGCAAATTCGTCAACATCAAAGGTTCATTGTTGACAGACAGGTTTGTCACGAAAAATTGCAACTTTCGTCAATATCTAAATCTTGGGAAGTTTCTGATTGGTCCAAAAAAAGCATACGTGGCCTTACATGTGGGTCCATTTGGCTTCTGACAACATGGGTCCGACGGCGCTGACATGGATATCTGTCATGTGGGACCGGCATGGTGCTGACTGGTGGGACCCACAAAATATTATGACAAGCTGGACCCACAATATTCTGACCGGTGGGATCCACAAAATTCAGACAAGTGGGACCAGGTTGTTGCCGACATATGGGTCCCAATAATGCTGACTGGTGGGACCCACAAATTCTGACAAGTGGGACCAGAAATTGGTGCCACGTGGTTTCATTTAATAGTGACGTTGTGACATTTTCCGTCACCTTTTGAATTTGACAAAATTTGAGAGCATTTGAATTATTTGCGAAATTTGGGAAACAAAAAAACTGGCGAAATATCAAAAAGTAGACAATAAATATCATACTTAAATGGTGGCACAAGAAGTATATATGTCTCTCACAGACCGAAAGATTCATAAGAAAATTACAATTGGAACACAAAGAAATTAAAAGACCTATGATTAATAATGTTGTAGGACGGTGGTGCAATAGATTAGTTGCCCTGGGATTGAGACATGGATGGTGGCTGGGATGTCCTCAAGAGCAAATTAAGCACGGCATCCATTTCTGTCAGCCTCTTTTCATAAGCCAGAGTCTTTTCTTCTTGGGCTTTCTTCACAGCTTCAAGTTCTTCCTCCTGCTTCTTCCTGATCTCTTCAAATTTTTCATCTTGTTCTTGCAGTCTTGCCTGCATCTCACTGTGGTACGTTTCAGCTGCCTGTATGGAGTTCTGCTCTTGATCTGCCAGTCTTTGTTGTAGCTCTCGGATGCGTGTAGCTGAGACAGAAGACTTCCTGGAACTTGTTGCGACGCCCAATCTTGGTAGGAATGTGTGTTGCAGGTGGTGGATGGGCTTTTCTCGCTCAGAACTAGCTGAACAATTTGCAAATCAGTCAAATCAGGTTCATCTTCATTGCGTGGCGCCGCTTTTTTTGCCACCATTTGATCCTGCATAAAGATTACAATCATTGCATGGACAACATACAAAACTGGATTATATTATATTGTGCTAATAAGAAATATTTCTTACATATGCACTTTTTGCTTCAGCACTCATAATGTTATCCTTGTTAGTGTGTGTGATTCTAAAAAATTCAATTGGAGAGGTTTCTTCTTCCTGCTGCTTAGCCTTCTGCTTGAAAAAATGTAGAATGCACATTACCATTGTACACTGTGTATGACAGAAGTATGAACTGTATTGGGAAATTCAGAACACTTACTAGATGTTCCCAGTGAGCAACATAGCTTCGAGATCCAGTGGTATGGAACTGTTTCACAGCTTCTCTGTTCTTTCCATTTATTACACACAGTCCCTATGTTCAGTACATGCATTTTATTTATCCAGATCAGAGAAATGTAAGAATTCAGTAGCTGTTATTGAAAGGAATAACATTTATGTACCTGGTACTTCTCATCAAACCATCTTTTCACCAGTTCTTTCCAGCTTTTCTCTTCTACATGATCTGGCTTCTTGAGCCTATATCGGAACTGCCGAATACTAACTTGCAGCATATCAGTGCACACATCTTGAGCCACCTCATCATTTTTGTCCATATTAAACTTTCCCTTCAAAATAGTGATGCATTAATCAGTAGATTCTTAGATAGTTGATCATGTAGCATACTAATTAGGTTAAACCAAGATTGTACAGGACTCACCGCTACTGTACTTATAGCATGAGGAATGACATGTTTGAGAGTTTCATCTTTCTTGTACTGTGTCCAGTGTGTTGCAAGCGGCATTTTTTCACGGATGTGAATACCAACCTCATTGCTCAGCTTTGCTGACTGGACATAATCCTTGGGTCTCCTGACACCAGGAGTGAATTCAATTGGCATCTTATTGCCACCATGTCTTCTTGTGTACTCATGTAGTCCATGGCCCATGGTACGTCTGCGTCCACCTCTCTTTCTCTTACTACCGCCAGATGTTGTCAATGTCTCTGAAAGAAGAGATATGAAATGATTCTCTTTTATATGAAAATATGCGGTACAGTGTTTAGTTTTTACAAATTTTCATACCTTGCCGCTCAAAGTTTACAATTTGATTGTCCTCAGGAGATGAGGTGCTGCCTCCAGATGTCATGATCTGGTTAGGTGAGGGTGCTCCTTCAGTGTTCAGACCAGCAGTGGCCGTCGGCTCATCAGATGACCCAGCTTCAGGTTCAGTTGTTGCCATTGATCTTGTTGCAATGTTGGATGGTGCAACTTCAGGTATGGATCGCTTCTTCTGTGCAACTATTGCAGAAGAAGCAACTATCTGCAAGCAAAGTAGAGGCTACATTAGTAGGAAACATTTAGCATGTACGTATTTCCTATCATAGTTCAGACATAGTTCCACAGACCTGAGCTGAAGTTTTGCCGACAGTGCGCTGATCCTCATCTGAATGAAGATCATCATCAGCAGTAGCTATCTCTTCTGGATTCGGTTCATACGAAGGGTCCTCTTCGACCTCCATCTCTTCGCAGTCTGTGTCCTTTAGATTGTTACTAGTTCCTATTTGTACCCCACCATACACTAATGTACGTGCAAAACCAGAGAAATCTTTCTGAAATTTGTGGCCAGGTCCATATCTTTCAGCGAAATTTTTTTCCATGCGTACTACATTTTCTTGCATTTGTTTCTCCTTGGCAAGCTCATATGCCGGCTTGACGGGGTTTTGTGTCTCCGCTGAAATAATCGGAAGAGCGGAGCGTGAACAAAACATAAGAGGGGGCCAATTCCATAGAAAACAGCAAATAATTGTCTTTGCAAAATATTGTACAGCAGCAAATGATTGAAAACATAAGAGTCTACGTATGATGTCGGCGAACAAAACATAAGAGGGGGCATATGCCAGGCTAAGGGACATCATGTGCTTTTAGATATCTACTCGTAACAAATAATTGACACATGAGACTCCCCTCGCACACTGAATTATGCATGTCTGTTGATAGCTGGTTTCAGTCTGTTATTGGACAACTACCACCTCACATGGTGGATACTACCCTTCTGGTTGCTTGGCGGGCTTGGTATGCACGTAATGAGGTATCGGTAGTTCAGTCCTATACCGATAGAAGTTCAGATATGTGCTGATAGAAGTTCAGATATGTGCTGATAGAAGTTCAGATATGTGCTGAAATTTGATTTTTGACTTTTGAAAGACATAGATAAACAAAAATTGTGGAAATAAATAGACTGATGAAACAAAGTACATGATTAAAAAAACTTCATTACATTGTTAAGACGTGCATTGCACGTGCAAACTAACTAGTTCCATAGAAAACAACAAACAATTGTTCTAGATCAAACTCTGCTTCCCTCTGAAACTGAGGAATAAAAGTCTGAAGCAATGTCGTTGTTCACTGTAGCTCGTCAGGCTGTTTTCGGCAACGGCTGGAATTAGTTCAGTTAAGTGTTTCGGCAAACAATTGTCTATGCAAAAGATTGTACAGCAGCGGGATGGCAAAGATTGTATAGCACGGCATGATTGTCTCTGCAATAAAAACGATAAACCCTATACGTATGATGTCGGGATTGGATCTATCAAATATGCAAGATCTAGATATAGGTCAAACGGGCGTGGTAGACATGTAAAACCGATCTCTCGATCTAACCATCCGAAAAACACAACAACAAGCCGATCACCGACAGATTTACCTTGGCGTTTCTTCGAGCTGGGCGCCTTCTTCGGCGTGTGTGCGCGATTTTCCTTCCCCCCGACGTTTCGACGACTGCCGGCCATGGCGACCACCGGCCGGGGAGATAGATGCGAGATGGAAGAACGTCCGGCGAAGACACCGGATCGGGGTGAGCACGAGAGGATGAGGTCGGGGGGTGGGTAGTTAAGATGCTCGTAAATCATGGGGTAGAGGCACGACGTATATAAGGGAGGGCGAAATATTTGATAGGTGGGGTGCGCGGGAGGAGTGGAGGGAACAAAAAATTTGGGCGTTTTGGCAGCCGGCGTACTACAATTTGGAGGGAACAAGTTTTTGCCGTGAAAGAAAAAATATTACTCTGAAAATGGAACTGTACATGTATATTTTAATTAAAAAATGACAGAAAACGAGTAAAACTCATAATAAATGCTAAATTCAATGTAAAATCATCAGTAACTAGTGGGACTGAGTAAATGTTGTGACATTCATGTGGAAAATTCAAATTTAAATTTTTCATGAGGTTTGGTGTAGTTTGATGTGAATTTACACAAGTGAGGGCATTTTCGGCATAACGGTCGAATCGTCGACCCCGGAAGTTGTAAAACCTTTTGCATGTGAGGTATATGTGAGAACACATCCCACATATACATGTTATTGTTCACACATGTGAGATTTTGTCTGAAAACACTTGTGGAACCTCATGTTGGTTGGGTCGATCCATGTGTGGACCCACATCGATCATGTCGGTGAAGGGCTCTTTTTCAAGCAAGCTGCACTTCAAAGACTCAGATTGAGCTGCAAATTTTTGTGAGTGGTCATGAAGGGTAGGTATGTGTGCCTAAGGAGTTTCAGATTTTTCTGACAATTTTAGGTGTTTGTTGATTTTTTTATTAAAAAATGACAGAAAACGAGTAAAACTCATAATAAATGCTAAATTCAATGTAAAATCATCAGTAACTAGTGGGACTGAGTAAATGTTGTGACATTCATGTGGAAAATTCAAATTTAAATTTTTCATGAGGTTTGGTGTAGTTTGATGTGTTGAAGTGATGCCTACTTTGGTATAATTGTGCACTTCGTCCACAAATGAGCATTTGTTTTTTATGTATGTTGAAAAAATGACTAACATGCCATAATTGTTCTGACCTAACCTATAGTCCGAACAAAGGCATGTAGTCAACATTTTGTTGTACATTTGAAGTTGTAAATCATATGGTTTTAAATAATTTTGAAGTGCAACTTTATGATTCAATGTATTTTTCAGTGTGCTGATGTTTTGCCATTGTGAACTTATTGACAGAGATTACATAATAGCAGTGGGCTCCATTTTTGCATGAGATACTTTGTGTTTGACTTTTGAACTTACAGGATAGCAACCACCATCTACCCCACAGCCTCATTAAATAGCGGTTGTAGGCAGTTACTACTACTTATTGTATTTATAATGCCCCTGGTTGGTTTTGCCTTCTGCCCTCCCTTGTTCATGCGGTGAAGCAAGTCTCCTTCATCTTCTTTCTCTCTCTTTTGTGCTGAAAAACTCTTTTCTCTCTGAAGATTTTCGTTTGTTTTGAGAGGTAGGAAAATATGTTTTTACATGTCACTACTTCACCTCACCTCCTTTTTCTCTGTTTGTTGAAAATCCTTTTTGTCCTCTGAATAATCTTGTTTGTTCAGATCTATGGATATATGTGTATGGTTTCAGATCTATGGATAGATTTCTATGAATATGCCCTACCTACCTGTATTTTTTACTAGCTTTGGTAATTGCTAAATATACACAGGATGAACTGTGTTGTTTGTGGTTCGATGGGCAATCATTGTCAGCAGAGGCGGGAGACTCTCAGTTCATTTCGTTGTTATCTTGGAAGCAGATTTGATGACTTTATGGTATATATCCTTTTTTAGAATGTATCTTTTTTGTTGACAGATTCTAGACTATATCCTTATTTTCTGCATTTTTGTTCTACTGTTTTTTCAGACTGTGCCTTGTTTTGTGAGGAGGCAGTTCAACAACCTTGTTGGTAATATCTTTTTTGTCGTTACATCGGATGAAGTGAAGTACAAATTTCATGTTAAGAAAGGCAGTTCGAAGACACGTGTTTTTGGTAGTGGATACCAAAAATTTCTTCATGACTACGACCTGAAAGTTGGTGACTGTATCATGTTTGGGTTTGATAGTGCTCCTGAACTGTTTGGGATTTTTGCAGAAGGTCCTGATGGCACTGAAAAGCATCGTGTCGATGGTAATTCTGTTTTATCCTTTACCATGTGTTGCCCATTTTTTTAATATAACTGATGTTATATCTCCTCTTTTTTCGCTGACTCAATTAGATTAGCATACAGATTTGGCAGGTCAGGACCTTTATTTCCAGACTTCTGCAGTTCATCGATCATACTAGACGAATCATCAACATAACAATCACCATTGTCTTCCTCTTCATCGTTGTCACTATCATACGCACCATCATCGTTTCTATCCCGCCCTTCGTCATCACTAAAATCTTCCCCATGTCTAGTCCATCTTGTATACGTCATGGACATACCTGAACAATTGCAGTGATCCTCGACTGTTTTTATATCCTGACGTATCAGATTTAGGCAGTCCTTGCAAGGGCACAAGATTGGTTCATCTGTATTGTCCAAGTGTTCTCGCGCAAACTTGATGAAATCCCTAACACCTGCCATGTACTTTGTTGTGAACTTCTTGGTGCCATCAGTTATCCAACTTCGATCCATTGCCTACAATTCAGTTAAGAACATGCCAACGTTCTTCAGAACAGATCTTGACAACTGATTAAAAAATCTAGACCTAACGAACAATCAGGAGAACTCACCGATGATGCGTCTCGCCGCCACCACAATGGAGCCTTCACGGAATTCTTCTCACCTCGACGAGAACCCTAGTCGATTCGACTGTTAGCAAGAGCACCTATATAGGCCGTGTCTGCTAGCGGCGCGACTTAAACGAGGCACCCTCGGCCGACATAAATATTAATAAGGGAATTATTATGTCGTAACATCTAGATCACACCATTGAAATAAATATGTAGAATAGACTACTTACGGATCCAGATCAAAATTCCATATCTACCTTAGCGGTAAGACTCCGCGTCGGTCACGCCAAAGCCCTTGTTCGATTCTTCCAAACCACAATTTTTACTTAATTAAATATGTTCCTGACAAGTGGGTCACGCATGATATATAAAACTAATAACATTTAATAAAGTAACTTAGTATTATTTCGTCACCACGATCTTTGATTTCGTCACCTATTAACAGACACGATGGAAGCCCTTCCCGCTTGGGTAATGGGTGACGATTTTTTGTTGACGAAAAATCATACCGTCAAGCATTACCTTAAATGCTTGACGAAAGATGAATTCGTCACCTATAAGGACACATCCATGACGGTATGCATTTTTGTCACCAGGGTTTTCGTCAACAAATCCCCCATCTCTTATAGTGGGTGGTCATGATGATCACGGGGTGATTGCAGCGGAGGTAACTTGATGAAGTGGATGATAACTTGTATGACACAACGAGATCTCTCGATTGGTCCCTGTCGCCAATGCAACAGCTCTCAACCCTGCAAGATATTCGCAACTCCACACACTTGCGCACGTAGCCGCCGACCACGAGCGGTAAGTTGCAACCGTCTAATTCCCAATGGAACAACAGATCACACAAGACTTTCAGATCTACACAATATCAAGCAATATGGTGTAGGGATTCAATAGTTTTGCAAAGCAAACAACTAAGAACTAGGGTTTATCTTAAACGTGGTCTAAAGCAGCTAGGGGGCATCCTGGGCACTTATATAGGCGTCCGGGACGACTTCTGGTCGAAAAGATACAAGAATAACCGACCCAGAATAGATCTGGAGAGACAGGACTCGGACACGGCGGTCGGAGGCGGTCGACCAGGCTGGGACCGGGCTGGCAGTTCAAACCGAGCCGGGGACCGGGTTCCAAGCGGGCGAGGAAATTGTCCACGCGAACGTCCCCGGTTGGCATCAGCGTAGCGCCCGGTTGGCGCCGGGTGGATCCGCTGCCCCGACGATCGGACGAGGACCAGGCGCGCCGGTGTGGTGGCTGGTCTGACCCAGGGGCCGGCCTGGACTTCATCTCCTCTCGCGCATGCCTCCCGCTCCTCCCTCAAGCGTCCATGAGATATCTTCATGTCCAGCTCCTTGTCCAGCTCCACGTCCATCTTCACGTCCAGCTGCTCCTCTCCTCCTCGTGCGATGCTTGTCTCCTCTTCATAACTGATGATACATAAGTAATAGGACTTAGGTAGTATAAAGTTCTGGTCAATCAAAGTATCGTTTAGGAACAAGTTCACCTGTTGTTTAAGTATCTTCGCACGAGCTCTTGTAATAGGTCCAATCCGAACTTCATTGGACTTGAGCTTCACAGCAGGTTCATCTTCAGTTGGTAATAACGGAGGTGGTAGTGTGATAGGGATGTCCTCATCAGAATCATTAAACTTGTAAATTGTTGTATATAAGTTTCTCGAGATCCACTATGCTGGTTTAGGTTTGCATTTTTAGTCTTCCGCGAGTATAAGCCTCTCGGTTTATAGGCGCGCGGCGGCTGTCTCGTCCAGGCCCGATCTCGGGGCGTGACACAAACTTTGCCTTAAACCGAGGGAGTACTAATTTATCAATACATTACCCACCTTTCACTCTCACAAAGTTCCTAAAAGCACGTGTAAGAGCTATCTCTTTCATGAGATCTCACTTACCCCCTCCACTCTTCTTCTCTTTCCATCAATTAAGCACAAATACAATATGTAAATCTTTATAGCCTTCGGGTTGACTAGACCTTATTGTATTTGCTATGATTAGTCTTATACTATATGCTGTTCAATTACTCCTTACTTGACGTTTTGAGTTCAGTTAAACTCAAAATTTATAAACTTTAGTTAAGAATAGAAGAAAAATATATCAACATTCATCATATCAAATGCACATAATTCAAAAGTTTACTTTATGATAATTATAATATAATATAATTTTATATTGTACATGTTCATATTTTTTCTAGACATTCAGTCAAACTCTATAAGTTTAACTTCGACTAAACCCATAATGTGATGTAATTGTAAACGGAGGGAGTATCTAAGATTGTCTACATTTGCGATGTAGAAAAAGGAGGTTACATTAACATGTATATATGAGGGAGTGATGGGTGGCGGGGATCCTATCCCTTGAATTCCATATGAGATCTGACTGCATTAACCCAATCCCCCCCCCCCCCCAAAGTGCCTCTCGCAATTCAATCATGCATTTTGTATATCCTCCATTTATAAAAATTTTACATTTGTTTGTGTATAGATACATCCAACTGTAAACAAAAGACATCCTTTTATATAGGGAAATGTACGTACTACTCCCTCCGTTTATAGATATAAGCCATATACTTTTTTGATAAAAAAATTCGAATATAAGGTGTCTTGCGTTACACCGCTTGTATGGAGAATATTGCTAGGAATTCAATTGTGTCTTGTTTTCTTATGCCAAGTCCTCTGTCATGAACCCGACTAAGGATGTCGCATTTGCAGCTTCAGGCAAGCAGCGTCGAAGGCTTCGAAGGGCTGGAAGGAAGCCATCGAGGATTAGTGGGCCTGCGTGCACAAGCTGATGACCGATCAGGGAGAATATTGGAGGTTTTATCGAGGTCCAAGCCTCTACTGAGATAAGTTGCCACGCTACCAAGGATAGGGTCTCTTGTTTGACCAAACCGTAATCTGAATCCCAACCCCCTTTTTTATCTCTCTCCCGGAACTTCCTCTCAAATTCCTTCCATTCCTTTCCCGAACTTTGATTGTATCATGTACTCTGTACTCTCTGAGATAATACAAGGGAGAGAGTAGTAGCTCGTAACACTTAGTATCAGAGCTATGGTGTTACCTGAAGCCATAGTCTCTAACAGGGATCCCATTTTCACAAGTGTTCTTTGGAAAGAGTTGTTTCGACTAACTCAAACTGAGCTGCACCTTAGTTCTACACGGCACCCGGAGACTGATGACCAAACGAAAAGAGTTAATCAGTGGAAAACTTCTTGAGATGTTTTGTCAGTTCATGTAAAAAAGAGTGGCTGCAGTGGATACCTCTAGCTGAGTTCTGGTATAATACAACTTTACATTCATCTCTTGGTAAATCCCCCTTTGAAGCCCTATATGGGCATCCACCTCGCCATTTTGGAGTTGATATTATGGAATCGTGCGTTATCCCTGATCTGCAACGGTGGCTCCGTGATCGAGAGGAGGTCACTCAACTGCATCAACACCATCTTATTCGCCAACAACAAAAAATGAAGAGTCAAGCTTACAAACGACGCACTGAACGGCACTTTTAAGTAGAAGACTAGGTGTACCTCAAATTGCACCCGTATGTGCAAAATCTATTGCTGATCAAGGTACAAAAAAATTGGCCTTTCGTTATTATGGTCCTTTCAAAATCCTGCAAAAAGTTGGGAAAGTCGCATACAAATTGGAATTACCTTCAGAGAGCCAAATCCATCATGTCATCCATGTGTCTCAGCTCAAAAAGGCAGTGGGTGTGACAACTACAGTGAGCCTAGACTTGTCCGAGCTGCAATCGGAGGAAATGAAAGGTCACTCGTTGGTGAAAATCAGGTGTAATCAACAAGTGTCAAGTGCTGATTAGATGGCATGGACTGTCCGATGCCTTGGCTACGTGGGAAGACAGGGAGGAGTTTCAGACAAAATTTCCTGAATTTCTAGCTTGGGGACAAGCTTGTTCACAAGGAGAAGATAATGTCATGGACCTAACTAATGATGTCGCATTTGCAGCTTCAGGCAAGCAGCGTCGAAGGCTTCGAAGGGCTAGAAGGAAGCCATCAAGGATCAGTGGGCCTGAGTGGACAAGCTGATGACCAATCAGAGAGAAGTATTAGAGGTTATCTACACAACCTTGCTGCCAGCTTGATAAGGGGGATCCCAGCAGATCCACCTAGGGTGTTGCCCGATCTTTCACAGCGAGAACCCGGGTAGATAGAATCTCCCAACAACGCGATGAACGCAACCTGGAGAAGAGGGAACGAAACCAGCAAGCAATGGATCGATGAACGATACGCCTCAAACCTTGAGCTAGACAATCCTTGATGAACACAAGAACCTTCGCAGCGGATATAATAGATAAACGGCAGCGCCGTACCCCCGGAGGGATGATACACGTGAACACACGCAATGGGGTAAACCCTAAACTTTAGTCTAAACTTGTCTATCCTAAACCCTAGCCCCACCTCCTTAAATGAGGGGGAGTGGTGGCCGGCCAGCCCTTGTGGGCCTCCCTAACTTGGTTTGGACATGCCCAAACCAAACTGACTCAAATTATTAAAAAGCCCTAATTGGCCCATATATGACCATTACCTAAACTAAGATAATTAAGCTGGTGGAGTCCTGAATCTGGGCTCCACATAGGCCTCCATGCCCGTATCATCCTCCCCCTTCAAGAAGCGTTGTCCCCAACGCGTGAGGGTCTTCTGGAAAAGGTGACGTGATATGAACATGACACGTCCTCGCCGTCCTCAAGTCTTGCTTGCCTTCCACACCACATCCTCCCTCACGGCCTGCTTGACTTGATACAGCACTTGACGCCTCCTTTCTTCTCCACATGAGCTTGGACTTTGGCGCCAATACCTTCTTCTTGCGAGGTTTTGATGGACCCCTGTGTCGCTGAACATGACCCTGCACAAGATGTGTAATGCCTGGGCCACATAAATGTCTCACACGTCCATCCTTGCCTCGATGCATCCGCGGTGTCGCGGAAAACTGGACTGCAGTACTCCTAGCACGGTAGTGCCGCTGCCCACTGTCTCCACTGACGCGCTCGCCTCCCACTCCTCCCACGCGCATCTGCGCCATATGTACTGACACACCATCAGCACAAACATCATCAGTCTGTATACTGGCATCAAAACAAACTGGAATTGTAGCACATGCTGCAACATCCACATCAACAACAAGTGTAGCTTCATCCGGCTTGTCACCAACAAGAACTGGCTTGTCATCTACAGGCATGGCTGAAACATCACCAATATCAATGCTTGGAACATCATGCACATCATGCTGCACTTTAAGCTTGTGCAACTTCTCCTTACGCACCACTAACTCCACATCGGACTTGATATGATCATCACCCATAGGCTTCAAAGTCCGATGTTTGCCACCATGCATAAAAGAATATGTATTTGCTCTCCCAGCATGTGTCACATTGCGATCATACTGCCAAGGACGCCCAAGTAGCAATCCACACACCTCCAATGGCAACACATCGCACTCTATCTCATCAACATAATCATCAACTGTAAATGGCACACGCACCTTGTGAGTAATCTTCAGCATACCACAGCTATTCAACCACTCAAGACGTTTAGGTTCAGGAAGACGCCATGTAGACAACCCCAATGCTGCCACCATCGCCTTGCTAATGCCATTAGTACAACTACCACCATCAATCATCAACTTGCAAGCCTTGCCCTTGATAATGCACTGAGTCTGAAACAAACTCCACCGCTGACCCTTGTCAACTGTCTTGCAAGCATCATCTTGTACCTTCTTGAGTTGCATATTCAGCCCGCTCAATGGTACATCCTCCTCAACAGTCACAGTAGTGCTCTTGGTATCAGAGCCAGGTTTCTCTCCGTGACCGTTCACTCGAACAACCTCCACTGTAGTGTTAGAGCACACCACCTCCTTTGTAGGAGACGGAATAGACATAGCCATAGCTTCCTTGGAACATAGCTGCAACCTCGTGCCAACCTCAACCCTCGGTGACACAACCCGAAGTGGTTGTTTGAGGGTCTTCACATGCATTGTAGGCTTGTTACCAAACACAAAAAACAAACGTAAGAATGCCCGAAAATCAAACCAAGTTGCAGACATAATGCCCTTCACACGCATCTCCTTGTTCCACCAATTGTGTATATCTTCATCCACACGTCGAACAGCAAGTGCCAACCGTGTAGAACCATCCAAGAACTCATAAATACCACACCTTTGCAAACCCTGGTGTATATGACATTCCCACAAGTCATAATCGGAAACTGATGCATAATGATGAAGTTTCCACTTGACCGTAGTCTCAGCAAATGACACATCGTCTAATATATCAAGAAAATCATTGAAAACATCTCCAGACCTCTTCCTGAAACACACCGCTTCCCATGAAAATCACCAGGAAATGACTGCACTGCGGAAGAATGCGGAAGTGGAAATCCGGACGATTGCGCTGAACTGAAATCAGACCGATCCGGCCCAGCAGCCGGTTGAACCGGCCTGGTGACAGGTTGGTCCGGCCCAGCAGTTTGACCGGCTGGTGACTGGTTAGTCAGTCCAATGATCGGTGCGGTGGTCGATGGGCGAGCGGGCAGAGCCCCCTGGACATTAATGGGTTGCACCAGAGTTTTGCCGGGTCGGCTGGTAGGGCAGTCCGGTCGGGACTGGGTCAAAGTCGGTAGTCGGTTGACCGGACGTGCGTCGGATGGGATCCGAAAAGCCATCTTCTTCCCGATTCCACTTAAAATTCGCGATTCGCCGCAAAAGCGCAAACAATGGAAAAACTTCGCCCAAACAGCTCCAAACTTCCTCCAACCAACCTCCTTCGATCGAGAGCCAAGCTCCACCGATCTAGAGCCGAACTCCTCCGATGCAAACCATCTAGATGCGATCGATCAACAAAACCTCGTCGTGAGCAACCCGTAAAGCGATAGCATGATAAGGGGATCCCAGCAGATCCACCTAAGGTGTTGCCCGATCTTTCACAGCGAGAACCCGAGTAGATAGAATCTCCCAACAACACGATGAACGCAGTCTGGAGAAGAGGGAACGAATCCAGCAATCAACGGATCGATGAACAATACGCCTCAAACCTTGAACTAGACAATCCTTGATGAACACAAGAACCTCGCAAATATAATAGATAAACAGTGCGCCGTACCCCGGAGGGATGATACACGTGAACACACGCAATGGGGTAAACCCTAAACTTTAGTCTAAACTTGTCTATCCTAAACCCTAGCCGCCCCACCTCCTTATATGAGGGGGAGTGGTGGCCGGCCAGCCCTTGTGGGCCTCCCTAACTTGGTTTGGACAGGCCCAAACCAAACTGACTCAAATTATTAAAAACCCTAATTGGCCCATATATGACCATTACCTAAACTAAGATAATTATGCTCTGATACCAAGATAATAAGGGGTGGCCCGATCTTCTCAGTAAGCAACGGTGGTGATGATGATCACAGGGCGAACACAGCGGAAGTAACTTGATGAAGTGGATGATAACTTGTATGACGCAACGAGATCTCTCGATTGGTCCCTGTCGCCAATGCAACAGCTCTCAACCCTGCAAGATATTCGTGACTCCACACACTTGCGCACGTAGCCGCCAACCACGAAGCGGTAAGTTGCAACCCTCTAATTCCCAATGGAACAACAGATTACACAAGACTTTCAGATCTACACCAAATCAAGCAATATGGTGTAGGGATTCAATAGTTTTGCAGAGCAAACAACTAAGAACTAGGGTTTATCTTAAACATGGTCTAAAGCTACTTTGGGGGCATCCTGGGCACTTATATAGGGGTTCGGGACGACCTCGGTCGAAAAGATACAAAATAACCGACCTGAATAGATCCGGTCGGGCAGTTCGGACTCGCCGGTGGGGGCCGTCGGCGGGTGCGGGACCGGCCGGTCCGGTTTGGACCGGGCCGGGACCGTATGGCGCAGACGGAGCGTCCAGGTTACTGGATACGCCGGTTGGCTCAAGTGAAATGGCTTGACCGGATGCGTCGGCAGCTTCGCCGACCGGGCTTGGGACCGGATTGGCAAAACGGTTCGGACCGGCTCTGCGCTGCCGCCTGACTTCCTCCTCCTCTCGCGCATGCCTCCCGCTCCTCCCTCGCGCATCCATGATGTCTTCATGTCTTCACGTCCAAACCTTCTCGGGTCCAGCTGCTCCTCTCCTCCTCGTGCGATGCTTGCTCCCTCCTCATACCTGATCATACATAAATAATAGGACTTAGGCAGTATAAAGTTCTCATCGATCAAAGTATCACTTAGGAAAAATTCATGTTGTTTAAGTAGCTTCGCACGAGCTCGTGTCATTGGTCCAATCATAACTTCATTGGACTGGAGCTTCACAACAGCATTGTCTTCATCTTGCAATGACGAAGGTAGTAGTGTGGTAGGGATGTCCTCATCACAGCTGGTCCAAGCCTCTACTGAGATAAGTTGCCACACTACCAAGGAGAGAGTCTAACATTTGACCAAACTGTAATCTGAATCCCGAACCCCCTTCTCAATCTCTCTCCTAGGATTTCCTCTCAATTCCCTTCCATTCATTTCCCGAACTGAGATTGTATCCTCCTCGAAATAGGCTTTCGCCCCGCTATATTAATATAGCACACCACCGATACAACATAGAATCCATTGCTGGGGCAAACAACACAAAAGCAAGCCCAAAAGAAAACATAAAAGAAAGAAAAGAGAAACTAATGCTGAAAGGGTCGGATCAATGAAAACGGAGATGCCTTGCAACCGCTGCGCTCGCCGTATAATTCCCACCACGCTCCTAGCACTCTAAAGTTCCGCGTACCAAGCAACACCTTCAAGAAGGGGTGCGACGACGGCGCCTTGCTGCCCGGAGAAGTCCTAGGGTTTCCCCGGTACGCGCAAGGACAAGGAAACAAGGCTTCACCCAATGCCCTTCAAGAAGGAAGAATGGCACCCGCGGGCGTCACCGCGTCGGTGCCAGCAAAGCCGACAGGGATTTCTCCCGACCCTCGCATCCTCGCCTTGGACACTCCAGTACACGTGAAATTGTTTCCTCCGAGCTCGAGACTCTACGCTCCTCTCAGAAAGACTTAGAGGCAAAGCTCGCAGAGGCGGAGAAGAGCTCAGAGCTCATCCGCAAGGAGGGTGAATTCATCCAGAGGCAGCAAAAAGAACTTGGCGGTCTCCAAAAGTACATGGAAACGGCGAAGGAGCACTGGGACTTGCTCACCACCGACGTCATGGGTAAACTCTCGAAATTCATGAAATAATACATGTGCTAAATTCAACCTGCTATGATCATCGGAAATTGTTTTCTCCAGAGCACCTGCTATGCTTCAACTCGCCAGAGAGGATTGCAAGGATCTCGTCTCTGCCTGCCGAAAAATTTGCTACAACTTGTCTATTAAGAAGAGCCGCACCTACGACGTGTGCAAGCTTATCCAGAGGATGGACATCCTTCCGGAGCTAGTGGTGGATCTGCAAGCGTCATCCGCGTGAGGTGTCCGCGATGTCCTTGGCTATGTGCCTAGCACATAACCGGACTGGACATTGACCGGGTGACTTCCGGAGTTCCTCCGAACTCGAATGTCGAGCGCTTCTAGACGCGGTCAAGGCTACGACACTCGCATCGCCCGGAGAATCTGTCACGATGAGTTCTACGACAAGAAGGTTCTTCTTGCCGACGAACCTCTTGAAGCAGAGCTCCGTAAGAATCGCGAGGCGGAAGCCCGACCTGCGCAGTCCGGAAGCCAATATACCTGGACCAGTTCCAAGGATAAGGGTGTCGAAGCATCTCCGGCTGAGGATGATGAAGAGAGTGATGATGATGTCTCCTCTCCGGCCAAGGACGAAGAAGAAGCTGCTCCGAGGTTGATGACAAACTTCTCCGGCTAAGGAGAAGTAAAAAACTTATTCCTGCGGGAAGAAAGACAATGCATCATTTTGGCCCCGAGAGGGTTTGTAATATAACTTAAATTCTTAAGTAGCTAGGGACGAAACACTTATGCATGGGCGGAAAATACTTATCCTGCTATCCGTTTGAATATTATTTGCATGTTTCGCTTATTGAAAGCAAGTGCTGGCTTTATATTTTCCGGCTTGCCCATTTGACCTTCCACGAGCCAGAAAACTTAGCCTAGAACGCTCGCAAAGCAGCTGCAAAGCCCAATGGCCGTCCGTCAATAACCGCGGAAACAAGCCCCCAGCCAAGGTGTCGAAAATCGCTACCAGGAATCCATGAGTTTGCAACAGAAAATATTTCCACCAGAAAACTTAAGCTCACGTCCAAAAGGACGATTTTGAAAATCACAACTTTCATACACGCCTAGGCGGAAATATCCAGCTCTGCGGTTTTAGTTGGAAAACATACACGATCTAAAAATGAACAAGTAAAGGAGGTAAAAGACTCAAAGAGTGAACCAAAAGCTTTATTTCATTGATCATGTATAACTATTACAAGGTATGTAATTCTAAAATTTTGCTAAGTATGGAAAGGACGTAGCTATATGTCATTCGGATCCTCTCGCTTGCGTTTCCGGTACCAGTTAGCAGGTCTATTCTTTAGCTCCCGGAAATCGACAAGGTAGTATGATCCGTTGTGAAGCACTTTGCTAACGACGAAGGGTCCTTCCCATGGAGATTGCAACTTGTGATCTTTCACCCAGCGAAGGCGGAGAACCGATCTCCGGCCATGAATGGGCGATTCCGAACTCCGCGACGGCATGATAGCGGAGTTTTTGCTGGTAGATGGTGGAACACCGGTCAGCTAAATTCGAGCTTCTATCGGTCCACAGATAGCTGTCTGGCCTCGTCAGCAGTTTCTTCATTGTAGGCGGAAACTCGAGGTGAATCGTGGATAATGTCAGAGGGGAGCACGACTTCGGATCCGTATACCAAGAAGAATGGAGTAAATCCGGTTGACCTGTTAGGGGTAGTTCGCAAACTCCACAAAACAGAGTCTAACTCCTCCGCCCAAGCTCCGGCTGCACGTCGCAGCGGTTCTTCAAGGTGTGGTTTAATTCCGGATAGTATGAGACCGTTGGCTCTTTCGACCTGACCATTGGATTGTGGATGAGCCACGGATGCAAGGTCAACCCGGATCCCTACGTCATGGCAATAATCCTTCAATTCTCCCTGCGCAAAGTTTGTGCCATTATCTGTGATTATGCTGTGTGGGATGCCGAATCTCGTCACGAGGCTACAGACAAATTTAGTGTAGTAGCACCATCGGCTTTTCTCACTGGCTTTGCCTCGATCCACTTACTGAACTTGTCAACAGCGACCAGGAGGTACTCAAAACCGCCAGGAGATGATTTCTTTAATTTACCAACCATATCGAGCCCCCGGACCGCGAACGGCCAGGTGATAGGGATGGTCTTCAGCTCTTGGGCTGGAGCGTTTGGTTGAGTAGCATAGTACTGGCAACTCCAGCAGGTTTTTACCAGCTTGTCAGCATCTTCTTTAGCTGTGAGCCAGTAAAATCCGAGCCAAAAAGCTTTTGCAACGAGTGACCTGGGGGCGGCATGATCCCCTGCATGGATCTCTCAGGATTTCAATGCCATCTTGATTGGAGACACATTTGAGAAATACCCCGTTTGCACTTCGCTTGTAGAGCTGTCCGTCAACGATTGTGTAGGATCTTGCTTGTCTGATGATCCGTCATGCGAGGACCTCGTCCTCTAGCAACTTTTGATCAATGAGGTAGTCCAGGAAAGGCTGTGTCCAGGCTGGAATGATGACCATCACTTCCCTAGCCGGAGCCACCTCTGGATTTTCCGGTTCAGCGCCCTTCCCGGGGTATCCGTAGATGCTCGAGGAAAATACGGGCGGAATTGTTTTCTGCGGATCCGAGCTTGGATAGCATGTCTGCGCTGCGCTATCATCTCGACGACTTACTTCGTATCCAGGAAGCATTTGGCGATCTCATCAACCGTCTCCTGTAAGCCGCCATGACGGAGTTTCGGCGTTCCACGTTCCGCTACTTGTTGTGCCACCAGATCGGAATCTCCACAGCAAATGATGTGCTTAATCCCAATTTCCTTAGCGATGCGCAGACCATGTAGTAGAGCCTCGTATTCCGCCATATTATTTATAGCTTCGAAGTGAATCTGCAGAACGTAGTTCTTCTCCGGTAGGGGACTTCAGGGTGACTCCGGCTCCTGAGCCTTGATGCTGCTTGGATCCGTCGAAGTGCATGACCCATGTTTCTGGTTCTGGCTCCAGATTTGCATCCGGAGCTTCTGTCCAATCTGCAATGAAATCTGCCACGATCTCAGACTTGATTGCAGTCCTAGCTTTATAGCTGATGTCGAAGGCGGATAATTTGATGCCCCATTTTGCTGTGCGTCCTGTTGCGTCGTTGTTGAGAATTGTTGACAGCGGAGCCTTGCTCACGACTGTTACTGGATGCTCTTGGAAGTAGTGCCTCAACTTCCTGCTACCTAGGAATACACCATAGGCTAGCTTTTGAAAGTGAGGGTATCGTTGTTTGGATTCCGTCAGTACCTCGCTGATGTAATAGACAGGCCTTTGGACTCCATACTCGTGACCTTCTTCCTTTCGCTCCACCACGATGACGAGACTAATGACTCTGTTGGTAGCTGCCAGGTAAAGGAGCATAGGCTCTGACTCTTCTGGGGCTGCCAGGATAGGTGGGGAGGTGAGTATTTCCTTCAACCCTTGGAGTGCTGCATCTGCCGCGTCGTCCCAGACAAATTTGTCTGTTTTCTTCAGCAGCTTGTACAGAGGTAGTGCCTTCTCGCCAAGACGGCTGACAAACCTACTGATTGCTGCTACACAACCAGTTAGTCGTTGCACATCTTTGAGACAAGTTGGCCTTTTGATGCACATGATTGCCTTGATTTTCTCCGGGTTAACTTCAGTGCCCCTGTGAGAGACGATGAAGCCAAGGAGTTTTCCGGCTGGGACGCCAAAGACGCACTTCAGAGGATTCAACATCATCTTGTACCGTCGGAGGTTCTCAAAGGTTTCTGTGAGGTCGATGATCAAGTCGGATCCTTTCCGGGTCATGACTGCGATGTCGTCGACGTAAGCGTGAACATTCCAGCCAATTTGGTCCTTCAAGCACCGCTGCATCGTACGTTAGTAAGTGGCACCTGCGTTTTTCAAGCCAAAAGGCATGGTGACATAGCAGTAAGTTCCAAAAGGGGTGATGAATGAGGTCGCCTTTTGGTCAGACTTCTTCATCCGGATCTGGTGATACCCGGAATATGCATCAAGAAAACACAGAAGTTCCGCCCCTGCCATCGAATCAATGACTTGGTCAATGCGCGGCAAGGGGAACGGATCCTTCGGACAATGCTTATTCAAGCCGGAGTAATCGATGCACATTCTTAGTATTTCAGAATTCTTTTTGGGTACAAGGACGGGGTTTGCGACCCAATCAGTATGGATAACTTCTACTACAAAACCTGCCTCTAATAACTTCTTGTAGTCTCGCGACCCAATCGATGCACATTCTTAGTATTTCGCACTCGTGAGCCTTCTTGTAGTCTCCGGATAGGGTAATCATAACGTTGGGATCCGGAATCTTGATCTTGTTGTAGATGTAGCACGCTCTTGCGTCAAACTTGTGGTAGGTGGGCCTCCGAAGATGACATTAGGAGCTCTTGAAGGGCACGACCTCAAACGTGATTTTTTCTTCGCGGAAATTGATATCGCCAAAGGCCACGGGAAGTCTGATGCTGCCAAGGAATTTGCCTTTTACCCGGAACCACACCATGAAATTCAGTGGTGTTGTGTTTGAGCTGTTCCTTGGTAAGGTTCATCCGCTCCAGAGTCTTCAGGTACATGATGTTCAAGCTGGCTCCGCCGTCCATTAGGCACTTGGAGAAATCATACCCGTCAATGTGGGGACTTACAACCAAGGCGTAGCACTCTTCGGATGACAGTGGGATGATCCCGTCTGTCAAAGGTACATGGAGTTTCCGACCACGACATCTTGCGGCCGATCGGTCGTGGCGTTTCGAGGATCCGGAGAGTTGATTTGCTGGCGCGGACTGTTGGGGTTCCGAGGAAGGTGTGGTATGCACCCGCGCTCTTTTTGACAAAGGGGTTGGGTTTAGCTGCGGATCCTTCCTTGAGGTCCGGCAAAGCATCATCCTCATCCATTGCCTCGGAACTGTCTTCCTCCTTGTCCTTGTTCTTGCCCTTGCCTCCTTTGCCGCTGGCGGTGCTTCCGGCTCGCTTGTATCCTGCTTCCGGGTCAGTTTGAGATCGTTGACCCACTTGCGGTTGCGGTTAGTGTGAGTGGACTTTCCCGTAGCCGGATCCAGATGGGCCAGCAGGGCATGTCTCTGTACTCCTCGTAAGTTTGGGGGGCGCGGGTTCCGGCAGCGGTGACCTCGTCACCATGTTGCTGACCCCTGCCGGCTCCGCCTCCGTGACTGTGGCCTCTTCCGCCTCCTTGACCTCCACGTTGGAAAGCCATGGCGACCATCTCGGATCCGCCACTCTTCTGGTCATCAGGGGGATTTTTCCGCTTAGTGTCGCTGCTGTTACCGTTATCACGGTTCTTCTTCTGCTGATGCAGGGGGATTGCTGTGGCTGCGAGATCTCCGCCTGCATCGTCATCGGCGGCAGTGTGATCGCTGGCAATGGTGATCATGTCATCCAAAGTCAGTTTATTTGCGTTGACCAAGCAAGTAAGCTTGTGCCGCAGCAGTCCTCCTCTTTGCAATCCACCTATAAAGGCGTGCATAGCTGTGCGATTATCGACGTTCTCGCACTCGTTCCTGGTTGCTAACCATCGTGTGAGGAATTTCCTTGATGTTTCTCCCTTCTTCTGGATACATGCCTCTAGGTCACTTTTCGTGGCAGGTCTTTTGCAGGTGCCCCTGAAGTGCTTTTCGAAGGCGGTCTTCAGGTCGAACCAGCAAAAGATGGAGTTCTTCTCGAGGTCGCTGAGCCAGATCCGGGCACCTACAAGGTACGAAGCATGCGAGGCGATATTAGGGGTTCCTCCGGCAAATGTTACTGCATTATAGTAATCCTCAATCCAGGTATCCGGCCTTTGCTGCCATATAATTCAGGTTTCCAGGTAGCTTGAGGTTCATCCTTGGCTTTGGTTCCTCTCGAATCATCCTGCCGAAGCACTTTGGGCCGATGTAGTCAGTTTTGTATCCGTTGAGACGTTCCCGCGCGTCACGCGAGCCGTTGCGAGGGGATTTTGAGCGCGGAGCGAGATCTCCGCCACCTCCACCTCCGCCTCCACCGCTAGGTGGTGGGGAGGAGACCTGCGAGGGGGCCGATGTGACCTTTGCTTCCGCCTTCTGATTCGCCTCGACCCTCACGGTGTTGACTCCGGCTTCGGTGGCTGCCTTCGCCATGGTGCTGGCTGCCCCCGTCATTCCGGCTTCGGCGTGGCTCTGGCTCGCGTTCCTCGTTCCGACTCCTCCTGGGATCGGGTTCACGATCATTGTTCCGGCTCCGGCGGGGTTCCGGCGTATGCTCTCTGTTCCTCGGAGGCGCCACGTTGTCGCGGATGTTGATTCCACCCGGACCATGGGGCCTAGTGTTTCCGACTGGACTACGGCGGCGAGGAGGCGGAGGACGCGGGTATCCGTTGGGTGGAGGTGAAGCGTTCCGGTACTTGTCCCTACCAGTATACATTGCATCCTTTCCCTTCTTCGGATCTGACGGAGGTGTCTTTGATGGCACAGGGATTGGATTTGGGTGTTCTCTGGTTTTCCTTCTGCGTTCCGAGGATCCGGTTCGCGATTCGTCATCGCGATGGCGATTATTGTAGGTGTCCTTCTGTGCGGTAGAGATGCAGTGATCCGGGTTGAATTCCAACCTGCGCGAAGTATCTGCCTTGCTCTGCTGCTTCATTGCTGAAGCAACGAGCGTACGGACGTAGTCGATGTCAATCCTCGTCGTTTTTCTTCAAGATCTCCGCAGCCTTCTTCATATTATCCTTTGGAGTGGCGAGCGGTTGTTGCTCAGTCGGAGTTGCGAAGGTGATCTTGCGGGGAGCTACAGCTTCTCGCCTGATCCTATCAGCCTCCTGCTGAGCCTCAGTGATCTTGTCCTCCCAATGCTTCCGGAGTTGCTTGACTTTTGCCAGTGACTCGTCCACCTGACGTTCTCGTTGGAGAAAATTGTCTACGAAGTGCGCGGCCTCCTTCCTCTCGTCAAGCATTGCTGCTGCGGTGGTGGCAAACTTTTTGGTTGTGGCCAGCATCTCCTGCCTTTTGGCTTCTAGAGCTTCCGCATTTGTTGTGTCTTCAGGAGTGATGGGATTGCATCCATGCCTGCCTGCTCAACCAGTTCTTCTGGGGACAGGACTTCCTTGTGCGGACGTTCCCGCGAGAGCGGAGATCCTGCATGGGATGGCTGTGGGTCGGAGTGGGTATTTTCATCCTCTGATTCCCGTTGATCCAGCGCCGCCAAGGTTGCGAGAACCTGCTTAGGCTGGGCGGATTCAACTTCAGGCTGATCACCGCCTCCGAATTCCTTCATCTTGCGATCGAACTCTTCAGTATCCATGGAGGAGGTATCCCCGGAGATTGGGCTTAGGTTGCCTAGGATCGACTCTTCACCCGGAGCGCTGCTTTCTCCGATAGCCTCCTGCTGATCCGGAGCAGCGCTGTTTTCCGTTGCCTCAATCTGCATGGGGCCGGCTCCGACTTCTTGAGGGGCGGCTCCTGCGGTATGTGCTAAGAAGTGCACAAAGTGACACCTTTGCTTCTCTAACACATGGGAGACCCAGGCGGATCTGCATCGGTCTTCCACCTTTATTTCGCTCAGGGGCGGATTGGGTGGGTTTTGATTTTTCAGAACTAAGGCGGAATCTTCCTTTGGAAGTTCCTGCATCTCAGATCGGATTTTCGCGACTGCGTCCTGCTCAGGCGGTCGCGTCAACGTTACTTACGAGTGCGTTCCCGTTGGAATCGACGGTCTCGCCGATGAAGATGTGTATGCCACCAACTGGGACGATGGAGAGCTTGACGGGGTTAGTCTTAGCCGGAATCCAGCACTCGTCCGGAGGGACGATCGGAAGGTTTCCGGCGTAAAGGACGCGCCCCACATCGATGGTGTCGTCGTAGCTTCCCATGGCGGAACCTCCTTCCGGCCTCCGGACGCCGTTCCCCACGGTGGGCGCCAACCGTCGTTGCCTATTCGACGGTACTCCAGAGGAGGGATCCTCATGGGGGGAGAAGAAGTAGGGGCCATAGGGCGGAGTGCACACGGGACGGTGGTACGCGATTTACCCAGCTTCGGAACACCTGCACGATGGCAAGGCCTACTGCTGCTTGTCTGGAATTATCTGGGCGCTTTCGCGTTGTTACAATGAGTTGTGGTTGTGCCTCTAGGGCTCCCGGGATCCGGCTTATAAAGGCGCACGGATCTAGGGTTTACATGAAGAGTCCTAGCCGGAATACAAGTTGCCTAACTACGGTACAATATCTTGCCGTGTACGTCAAGGATCCGCCTTCCTCAAGACGTGCTGGATCCGGATACTTCATGGGCCTTCACGGATCCGGCCTCCTTCGTAGGTCGGTTGGGATCCGGCTTCCTGTTCTGGGCTGGACTTCATCCTTCAGGATTTACAGCAACCGGGCCGCCCGATGGGCCACATGCCACATCACCGTCTGTGGGCCACCCGAGCTTGCCGGATCTAGGCCATGCCGTTGATATACCCATAAAGTATACCCGCAACACTCTCAACCTCGCGCCTTGGACACTCCATCGTGCTCCACCACACTCGCCACCCGCCACCATGTGCCACCATGGCCTTGCAAGCACCACCGCCGCCTCACCGTGACCAACGAAGCGAGGTCATCACGAACAGGACGAGCCAACCGGGAGCGAGAGGCAGCACGTCAGCAGCCACGCCGGAGGTACCACCTCCACCGCCACCTGCAGACACCGACCGGACGCGGCGACCGGAACACACTAGGCCCACCTGGCCCGGCCGAGCCCGGGCGGGCTCGTGAAGTTCTTGTCTATGCGCTGCAGTGTACGCGTCGCCGGCATCGCCGCCCCGAGCTCCGACCTTCCCTCCGTCCGCCTAGAGGAGCACCACGGGGCAGGGAGCCAGCCCGCCCGAACCCAGATGGGGCCCGAAGGGCCCAGATCTGGGCTAGGCAGGTGGAGCCCCGAGCCACCGCGTCGTCCCGCGGCCAAGGAGCCACGCCTCCACCGCGCTGCCGGAACCCCACCGATATGTACTATGTACACTGAGATTGTATCCATTACTATGTACTCTGTGAGATAATACAAGGAAGAGAGTAGTAGCCCGTAACATTCTCTATTAACGTTAATTGTCTAGGGGGTTTAATCCCGCTTAAATATGGTGTAATTTTTTCTCAATATGCATTATTTAATTTTCGTGCCAAAAACTAACTGGCTTATATATAGGGAGGGAAGGAGTATTATTTACCATACATGCACGTGTCTTTTGTTGTCTAGGGATTTAGGCCACATAAGCCAGAATCCAACAAATGGTTGTTAATTATTCATGCTAGGCCCTTATTGAGGCTGTAGAGGGGCCACTGAGAGGTCTGAGACTCTCAGGTGAGCAACCCTTACAGTGACAGGAAACTAATAGCTCACTAGATTGATCTAAAAAAACCTACTAGGTAGGTAGAAGGGGATCATATGATGCATATGCTTCGCTATAAGTACAACTCCAGATTAGAAGAACATCTGCAAGGACGGATTAACAGGCGGCAAGAATTGAAATGTATGCGTGCGCGAGGTCAGTGGCGTAGTAGAATAGTACTAGTAGTACTATAATTGCCCACTGACGGCATGGAGGACTCGAGCCTGTTCCTGCAGTGGGCTGTGAGCACGCTGCAGCACCACGATCCGGGAGTCTTGGTCGACAACGGTGGCGATATCCCATCCCTCCAAGCACTCCGAGAAGCAGCGGCAGTGGTCGTAGAACCGACGGAGCTCGCAGAAGCGACTAAAAGTTGCAGGAGCTCCGGCGGCGGTGGAGAAATCGGCTCTATCAGCTGGTCCGTTCCACCCAACTCGGGCGGAACGTCATCAGTGCCTAGAGGCATCCTGCCCATGAGCTGGAACTTCGGCGCTGTATCGGCGCGACCGAGTAGCAGCGGCGGTGGCACGCTGCTCGCCGCCGTCGCCTCCCCTACACCGGAGTTGGTGTGCGGGTCGCAGACCGCGAGGAGCACCGCCGGCACGGGTTCTGCGTCTGCGGCTTACGCGAAGGGCCACATCATGGCGGAGAGGAAGCGCAGGGAGAAGATCAACCAGCGCTTCATCGAGCTCTCCGCCGTCATCCCCGGCCTCAAGAAGGTGAACCAAGTCCTCTCGCTCGTACATGTATGGTGGGTGCCACTGCCATATGAATGAGAGTCAATGCCATCATCTCGATCGGTTAATGTTTCGATCGATCAGGTGGACAAGGCGACGATTCTTACGGAGGCGCTGAGACACGTGAAGGAGCTCCAGGAAAGGGTCAAGTCCCTCGAGGCGGCCGCCCATGCCGTGGCGCTCTCCAAGAAGGAGTGCGTGGTCGCGCTGGGCGCGACGACGATGGGAGCTCCCCGGCCGGCGCGATCCTTCTCCTCGCCGGCGAGGAGCGCGCTGCCGGAGATCGAGGCGAAGCTCTCCGAGAACAGCATGATGGTGAGAATCCACTGCGAGAACGGGAAAGGGCTGGTCGTTCGGGTTCTCGCCGTGGCCGAGGAGCTCCACCTCCGAATCGTGAACATCAATGTCATGCCTTTCACGGCGTCCACCGTGATCATAACTATCATGGCAAAGGCAAGTTAATCCATTACTCGGTAGCTGTTTTATAAATTCGAGCTCCTTGATCTGTGTGTACTTCGTTCATTCTGATACTAGCTTGTAGTATGAGATACATACAACATACATTAGTATCATATAATTAGATCTCCAATATCCACTTTGGTTTCTGTACTAGTTGGCGAGCTCTATGTAGCGTCGTGCTCTTAATTCTAGAAAAGATCAATCTCGTATATCTTATTTTTTGTTTGTTTGTTGGTGCTCATCAAGCATCCCGCTCGATATCTCCTAGCTATACTTTGTCTATTATCTTTTTTGTCCACCAAAAACTTGAATTGCAATCTCTTCTTTCAGAAATATATAAGCACGATAGCCAAGCTATAACATACATATACCCATATGTAAATAAAGAAATGACCAATTTTGCATCCTAAGCACCAAAGTTTTGAGAAATGCTTGTATCCTCCCATGCACGTTTGTGCCATTGATTTACTGCTACAAGATTCGTGCCACACTGTTTCTCCAAGTTTCATCAAGATTCATTGTGTTTTAATTTGGTAAGACAGAGTGAAACACAATGACACCTACTGAAATGGTGCACGGGACAATCGTGAGGTTCCCACAATTTGTTACTATGATTTGTCCTATATGGCACTATTTGTAGTGGGTTTCACTCGTGTTTTCCCTGGAGTCCCGGAAAGGTGCATCGAAATGTGTAGCAAACATTATGGATACAATATTAATAATGCATGCCATCTAGCAACTAGATACTCTTCATTTGTCTATGTTTCTTTTTTGCTAGTTAAACTTTGTTTGTTTAATCAAAAGGATTAGCTGATGATGGAGCAATGATTTTTCCTTAAAATATTGAACATTTTGTTGGCACATTATAATATGGGTGGACTCTTTTTATTGGAGTGCCAGATCTAGTATTTCTTCTTTTCTCAGAGCAACAATGGAAAATTATTATGGAAAAAATGTGTCATTGTGGATTTATGTATATTATCCGCCAGATCCATACGGATTGGAGCTTCTTACAAGAAATTAACATGCTTTATATATGAATCGTTCTTCACTTTCAGGTCCGGGATGGTTTTACCATCAAGGCAGATGAGATAGTAGGAAGTCTCAACTATGTACTGAACCAACATAGCAGCAACAACAACAACGATAGCTAATATTATATCCATTCTAAATTAGTTGACGCGGATTTAGTTCGGATATGCATATCTAGATACTTCAGTGTGTGTTTTCACTCATTTGGAAAAAAATATCCGCGTCAACTATTTTGGAAAGGAGGGAAAAGTAAATGAGGACATCTACTATCCTAGCTTTGGCATTATTGTACATAGGTAGGTGTATATAACCTACGACGGTGGATGTTTAGGCTCTCCTGCATGGATGGATGCACGAGTATATTGAGCGCATGCCGTTTCCAAGTTCACAAGCCAAAAGAAAGTTCACAAGGTTTGATCATCACCAAACATCAAATAATTGTAATATCACACATTTGTCTGGGTCAAAATAAGATATCACCCTTATGTGCTTCTTAAGGGGGTCGGTTGAGACTGTCACCCTTGGTAAAGGTAACTTCAAGGAAATACAAGCAATAGAAGGGCCATTTCTTATTCAGCTTATGAGTTAATAGATAAATTGATTTCTAAATTTTTGTGGGGAGAAGCTCACACAAACATGTTTTTCTTTATTTTTTAGCTGATGTACTTTGGGATTATGTGTTATGATCAGTGGCGATGGAGCACAAAAACTGAGATAGGGCGAACGTTGAATGATACAAATACTAAAATAGTCCTAAAACAATAATGATGTATATGGTTCAAATACAATCACTTAATATAATAAAAAAGTAAAACATGATTATAAGTAGAACCTAGAAAAACATACTTACCAATAATACCAACTCAATAGCAAAGCTTTACCCCTCTTTTAAAAAATCTAATGTAATTCAAACAATCAAGACGTTTGGTTATCCCTCGTCGATGCAGAACTCGGTGTTGATTATCTTTGTTGCTGAGAAATTCCTTTTAATTGTTGATGCCGCACGGGTAAAACCAACGTCATCTTAATGGGGTGATAATGCAATCAGAGAAATTATGACATGTCTTTCAAATATCTAGAAATCTCTAAATTCTCCAATTCTGCAAGTTTGAATAATAAATAACTCGAGCTTATCTTGTACAGTACTAAGGTCTAGTTAATGGTCTTCGGTCATTGATCAATACAAGCAATGTTATTCATATTAAACCGAGAATATGAGTCTATGATTGGAGGTAAATAGACTATGTTTTCCGTTTGTAATCGATTTTGCGAAATGTTCACTGAAACTAGCATAACTTTCTCATACCGAGTCCGTTTTCGACGTATGACACTCAAATTAATTTTTTAGAAAAAAACACACGCATCTGTTAGACAATTAATCTTGTCATCGGTTATGGGGGAGTTAGTGTTGCATGACCGAGAGTAGTTTGCATGCATATGTGGAGTTGTTAGCTAGCTGGATATGTACATATGCATGTTGGCCGGGACTGTTAGATCCTAGAGTAGTTTTAGGAAGAAGGGAACCAGTACGTCGTGTGAGTGCTGGAGTGAATCCAGGAAGTGCTAGAGCGTCAGTTAATGGAGTCATGGTGGTAGTAGGAGGCGTGAGTTTAGATTAGGCTGAGAGCTTATGTATTCTCGTTTGCTATATAACTACTATATTAAAAGGTAACACACCATCTTTTTTGTGAGAGTTTTGGGAGAGGTTAGGAATTAGGGCAGCCCTAGAAATCAAAACCCGATTTCTACTATCCACCGGACCTATGTTTAACCGTCCGATTAGAAGCAGCCGCACCGTACGATTTGGAAGCAAGCCCCGTGCTTCCAATTCCATTGATTTGGCAGGGATTGCATGCTTCCGTATTAAATGGTTCCGTAATACATGCTCCGTTAATGTCGCTCTCCTCTTCATGTTATGTGCGTGTACTTCGCAAAGAAGGCATTGGTGCTCCAGATAATGTACTCTTACCTACCATGCATTCCTCTAATCACAACTATTTCCAGCTGTTTCATGAAGCACTTCTCATTCTTGATATTTTTATCCCAATTATTTCTAATCTTCAAGACACTAATTACTGTTGTAAATGTGTTTTCGAGCAACACATTAGTTTGCTTCCTTAGAAGCAAAATTTGTTTCTAAGGCTACACAAGTTTGCTTCCAATAATTTTGAATCTGCTTAGATTTAAATAAGTAGTTTGCAGTAACTTATCGAAACATTGGGTCATTTTCATCGAGTAAAATGTTGTTTCATGGCGACTAGTAAGAGAAATAGAGAGAAAATAAAGGTAGGTCATGTTGGCTGAGCAAAACAATGTAGCATTTGTGATGCCAAGGGAGAGAGCCACGAGCAAAGTCTTTCTTCTTTCTTGGTTGAGTGTGGGTGTGTGTGTTCTTGTGTGAGTTAGACAAGAGAGATGAGAGTCAGAGGTAGAAGAAGAACATGGGGCTGCGAGATGCAGCCCCAACAACATCTAGTTGTATTTGTTGTGAAGTGTATATGTGGATTGCCTAGCCATTTCCGTTAGTTCGGACTTTTGGTTCAAGTGGCTAGTGCATGAAGCTTAACATGGTATCAGAGCCCCAGGTCTCGAGTTCAAATCATGACTTTCCCAATTTATTCCAAAAATTATCTCCTCTCCCCGCAGGCTCCTGCCGTGTGGTCCCGGCCTTCTGCTGCCTCTTTGCCTCTCCTGCCGTGTGGTTCCGGCCTTCCGCTGCCACTTTGCCTCTCTACACATGTTGACTTGTCTTCTCGTCTCCCCGTCACACGTGAGAGGGGGTGTTGACGTGTACAAGTAGATTGCCTAGCCCTTTCCATCAGTTCGGATTTTTGGTTCAAGTGGCTAGTGCATGAAGCTTAACATGGTATCAGAGCCCCAGGTCTCGAGTTCAAATCCCGGTTTTCGCAATTAAGCCTAAAAATTGCTATTGCCCCCCTCTTTAGCCACCGCTGATCACCCTACCTTTAAATAAAGGCAAGATACATGTGTATAGTGTTATTCCCGGGATCACTGATAGCACACACATTACAAAATATAGTAATCATTGTAATAGTATCAAATTACTACATCGTTGATCCAGAGGGTAAAGTAAAACCCTTACAAATTGCATAGTCACATGGACTAGCTCAACAATGTTCAGAACAAACACAGCGGAATGTAAGTTAACAATGAGCCTTCATCATCTTCATGTGCCACAGGCAGTCATGTTGAAATGTAGACTCGAGATCCTACCACGTACTTCTCCTCAGAAAATCCTGCACGTTTGAATATGCAGCCCCACGAATGGAGGTCAGTACAATGATGTACTGGCAAATGACACTTATATGGTGGCAGTTTTGGGCATGACTATCTACATGATATTTGGCAACTGGAGTTTAGGCAAATTTGCATAAAGCCGATTTTATCCTACATTTTATTTAAAATAAAACATTTTAAAAAACTTGTAATGATGTCATAAACAGTATCATGGTTACATCTCCCATGTACTATCCGACAGTTGCTACTCAAATTTTAACTTATTCAGAAAAGGTGATGAGATTCCTCCGTACATTCCCTGCCTAGAAAGCTCAAATTATCCATAACCGGGGACACGGCTAAAATCTTAGGTTTTAACTCTCGAGAGGTTGCGCTCTTTACCCACAATTCGCAACCAAGCCTTTTTGCCAAAATTCTTCCTCTTCATTAAGGCCAGGACGAGGTCACTACGAAGCTTTTCCTTAGTAGCCCCCCTACCTACCGGATCCGCCCGTACCCAGAAACTCCACCCACTGGCGGTACCCTAGGCGAGGTTTCCCACTAAGTACTTAGCTAAGACAGAGCCCATAATGTATTGTGGTTGCACTAGAAGCTATCTAAAACATGGACGACATAATAATCTCTTTAATCCTGGGTGGCTAACCACAAGTGGAACTCGCAGGCTTAAAACCCATTACAGGTAGTAAACCCCCGCACGATCCTCTGATGAAAACCAGAGGTGCAGTCCGGAGCAACCACTATTCAACTGCGCACTCTCAGGCACCCACCCGTCCACTGGTCCATCCCCAGGGATCGGAGCCCTGAGCAGCCTCCGACCACTCAAACAATCCACCCAGGTGATTCATTAAGGTTGTTAATTTTTAATTCTCAATACTCACAATCCGAAACAATCAAAAACAGTGGCATTTTGTTATTGCTAGGCATACTAAGAATACTAGCAATGGTTCAAGGGTGGCTACACACTACTAGGATTGATGAGCATAACATAACTTTTGAAAACAAAACTCTACCATGCATACTAGTTTGAAAAACACTAATGCATATATAAAATAAGTAGGATTTGAATGTCACTTGCCTTTTTGGTAGTCGAAGCGCGTTCACTTCTCTTAATCAAAATACATGCCTCTTCGTACAAACTATAACATAGAATATAGCATAACATAAACACACCATTCAACAACAATAAAATCAAACCAAGCAAACAACAAGTAGTTATTCATTGTGTTTTAATCATCGGATAAAGAAGATATGGCATGAGGTTTGGCTTGCAAGACACGGCTGGGAGAGTTTGGACGAAAAGTTGCATGATTAGAAAGTAATGGACCATCCGAGATATAATTGAAGACTCTTTATGCTTTAGAAAAGCATGAAAAGAATTTGAAACGTCTCATATGTATTGAATCACATAAGTGACAAATAGTGCAACACAAATACTATTGAATAAGTGTGACAACAATTACTCAAAACGGTATAAATTACACATAGACTTGTGTATGGAGTTGTGACATATTTAATTACTCAATTAACTTATTTGTAAATTGAATAGATTTAAACTAAGTCAAAGGGATGAATGAAAAAGAATTTGGATAGACACGATATTGGTTCAAGGTAAAATGTCTAGTGGTATTGGTGTGTGGATGCGATCATGAGTTTTACCTTCACAAAAGAATCATGTTGATAAAGGCTTATAGAAATCGATAATGGATATATACTCAAATTCTCATGTTTGAATTTGAATGTTTGCAAAGTGATTCAAATGTTTTGTACAATGGTGCTATTGGATGGATGTGGTGACCCGGCATACCACTGCATGGTGTAGTATGCAAGTCTGATATAACACCAATGAAACACCGTTCCACTAGTATTATATCGCTCAGAGTGGTACAACAGAAACATATGCGGGTCCAAAGTATGTCTATAGAATTACAACATCGACTCTGATACATAAGATCATCACAGCCTCCTACTTTACAATGAGGTAAAACTGCAAATAAACTCCAGAACGACTCGTAGTCTAATCTTATCATGAACTCTATTTGTAGAGTATTTAACTAGCTACAGAGGCTAAGAATAGATTCTAGCTAATTAGGAGCTAGGTTTAGGAAGCTAGTTCCCTTATATGGCTAAACTAGGTTTTCTCCTTGTTGGATGTGGTATCTGACTCCTCTGACAGGGTCCTGTCTCTTGAAGTAGTTGTTGACTCCTAGGCCTTCGAGTTGCACTGTAGATCCTCCTTCGATGCCTCCATATCTAAGTAGGGTATTTAAGAGTGGGATGAGTACGAGCGTACTCAACAAGTTCATTATAGGAAAGAGGTGTTTAATGCACTAGCTACGGCATTAGACCAGAAAGTCTAATACCAATGCAAGTTTTCATAACCATTTCTTCAAAAGGTTGCTTTTATTCAGAATAACTATGTCCGTCAGCCTTCACCGGTTTACTAGAACTTCATGGAGCTCCTTTCCGGCAGCGTTCGCAGTTCCATATCCCGGAACAGGGAGTGACGGTCACGGTTCTTTACACTCTGCAGAGGTGTGTTGCTTTACCCATAAGAGATCTTAACCTTGGTGCCAACCGGGTGATCTTCCCGTCCACACTTCCTATGGTGTGAGGCCCGGTATAAGGTCTAGCCAATCATGTTCCTCCGCTACCTCGAACACCCACCCGTTGTTGCATGCCCCAACCCTGGGTCCACGCCGGTCCCATTATTCCTATAGATTTCAAGGTGGACCCCGACCACGACGACAGTGCTGGGCTCTACCATACACTCCTACGCCGGTAGCTGCAACCCATCATAGACCGCATTACCGTGGGGAATTAGAATGGGATCCCCACCCTCCGGTTGTTCCGCAAGACACAACTGCTACGGTAAGCATTGCATTACCGTGGGGAATTAGAATGGGATCCCCACCCTCCAGTTGTTCCGCCAGATACAACTGCTACGGTAAGCGCATCCGTTGATGAACGAGAGGTGGAAACACTTTTGACTACTCCGTCCCACTCCGGATCTTATGGTTAACACGGGTATTACGGCACAAGAATCACTGGCGACATTTGTTGTTTAATCCTAGATGGATATAAACCCTTGCAATGGAACCTCCACCATATCAACACAATCCATGGTTCCATTGCCCACCACATAGTCATATTCATAGTTATGAAAGTAGTGGTTTTGGTTTTTATGCAATAGTGATAATCATAGTACTTTGCAAGTAATTTGATAAAGATACTCAAATAACATGAGCAAGCGATGAACTTGCCTTTCTTGACTGCAAGATTATGTGCAAGGTCTTGATCGCAATAACTCCAAATTCTGAAATAGCATTATCGTCCGGTAAGGACGATGTTTAAAAGATTGGCAAGGATGCAATAATGCATATGTATGAGATGCAATCGCTCTAAGCGTGACCTAACCCTGATGATTTAGGATCAGTGAGTGGTAATGATTAGTTCAAGGTGTGTTACACTTTTAGTTTGATTCACATACAAGGTTCTTATTCAGGTGTGATTACTTGGTACTATAAACAGGTAGATCATAAAGCATAATAATCAATTGAGTACACAAAGAATGATAATTGGCATAATGTTATCAAATAAAGAACAGTGGTTAGTTTTAACGCTATATGGCATGGTTAATGATTAATTATCATATACTTCAAAAGAATAACTTTTGAAGAACATGTTCTTAATAAAGAACAAGTATGATAATTAGGTTGGTGGGTTCTATGGTTAACTATGGTTCCAATTGGTTCTGGAGTAGATATTAGATGGATCCAAACAAGGTTGGATTCATCAATACCAGGTGGGGTTATGCCTAGGCATCCTAAGCAATTAATTACACATGGGTGCTATCAAGATTGGTTTATCTTGCTAGTGATAGCTGGCTAGGGTTTATAGGTCCTTATAAGCAGGGTTGATGATGATTCCTTATTTTCTTCAAAAGAATAACTTTTGAAGAACATACTTCTTAGGTAATAAGAAGTATATCAATTTGGGTTGAGGTGGTCTAGATTTTACTGTTGGTTCTATTAAGTAAAGAATAGTTGGCTCCTAAATAGGATGTTAGTAATTATCTTACACTAATAGGGTTTAGTGTGTATGGGATATGATGTCAATATTAGCATGGTTGCTATTGGAGTTCATCACAATGGTGTGATGCTATATAGGTATGAGTAAGGTTGATGGTTTTGACAGTAGAAGCTAGGGTTTAAACTTGGTTGATCCTACTTGATCAACTAGGTTTAGGGATATGCATACATGTAATACTAAATTGCTAGTGATAAGGTTCTACATTTTATGTGGACATAGGTATGTCTTATAGTTGCTAATGGTAGCTCTGTGATTTGAATTAAAGTACCATGATCACCTGTTCTAACCTTGGGTCTAGGTCAGAAGCAAATTAGGGTTCCCATGTAATAATGGAACTAGGGTTCCTAGTAGAGTTAGGGTTTTTAATTGAATTATGGTTTTGGTTTTACACATGAAATGATGAATTCCTGTTTTCCAACCATATGGAACTAGTGTTGCATAATTACTATTTAGTTCACAAGTTAATAACTTCATTAATAAAGTTGAAGTTATTAATACTTCAAAATAAAACAATATTCAACTTGGCTATTTACTATTTTAAATAATTTACTAATTAGGGTAATTATTAATTAGGGTTTTAAATCCTCCTGATAAGGATTAATAAGGTAATAGTAAAGGAAAAATTAATTTTAATGTTTTCCTTATTTAATTTCTGGTTTTTATTTATTTTAGAAGGTTTTACTAATTATTGAATTTTAATTGAATTTAGATTTAAAAGAAAAACTTAATTATTAAGTATAAAACAATTAAATTTTTATTAAAAATAAAAATTCATATTATATTTTTATTGGATAGAGTTTTCTTTTCTAAGAATTTTGATATCTTATTTATAATTTTCTGAGCTATGATGAATTTCCTATATTATTTCAAAGTTGCAAGTATTTTCTGGAAATTTAAAACAACTACAATTACTAAATGTACCCAGACTTGTTCTACCCACTGCCACAGACTGGTGGGCCAACGTCCACGTCAGGTGCCATGTGGACGCCGACTGGGTCAAAATAAATGGCATAGCCTAGGAGCTCCTGGCCGGCGGCCAGTCGACGGTGGCGTCAGCACGGGAGGGCTCCCGCGGGGCTCTGCGCGTGTCTAGAGGAACTGGGGCGACGCGGTGAACCAGTAGGTGGCGGCGCCCCCACGGAAAGGTCGCCGGAGTTGCTCCGGCGAGCTATGTCTGCGGCGGGGCACGGCGGTGATCGACACGACGGAGCTACGGGTGGCCATTTGATGCAATAGGAGATGCTAGAGACGCGGAATCTCACCCTGATTCTTCCTAGATGGTCGACGGCGTCGATTGTGGGCGGAAACGAGCTCAACCTCGCCGATACCGGCGATGAGCTGCGGAAGAAAATCACCAAATTCGCCCGACTCTGGCCATCCCAGGAAGCTATCTTCCTCCCAGAGGAAGTAGAAGACGAGGCGCACCTCCAGGACCTCACCGTTGGGCTTGAGACAGACTCAATCGGCGGCGAGCCGAGATGGCCAGCGTAGCTAGGGTTTCCATCTGGGGGGAAATTGAGCAGAGAGAGGGAAATGGAGGCTAGGCGTTTATACGGCTCCGTCGTGTGCTGGCGGCAACAACTGCGGCGGCGAGCACGTGGCGGGCGTGGCGGTGTCGCTCCAGTGCGTGCGGCGAGGCAGAGATGACGAAGACGAAGACGTTCTCGTCCTCGTCGTATTTATCTGAGACGAAGGGGTATTGGGCTGGTTCTGGTGGGCTTTGGGTTGGTCCTGGGCTGCTCGATGGCTGCGTTGCTGGGCTGCTACGTGGGCTGCTTCAGTCCATCAGGTAAGCTCCTCCTCCCTCTATTTTATGTTTTATTTCTTATTTCTATTTTATTTTTCTAGTTTCTATTTTATTGTTTGGATTTAAATTTGAATTCAATTCTGCCCTGCAGATATTTGCATATACTTTTAACTTGGCAATTACCACTTAAGTAATAATTCTACTTGAGACTTACTATTTTGATTTTTAATATGATGATAGGTTCAACATACACAATATTGCAAATATGCATGTTAATAATTTATAATTTCCATTCTCTTTCTTTTGGAATTCCAAGTATTTCTAATACTTGTAATACTTGTTAATAATAGATGAAATGTTGGCTTTGATTTATCTAGCAAGGATTAATTGATGGATTGTGATCTTAGTGCTTAGTCTTCTATTTTAAAATAGGCTTTCAAGAGTGTGATTTCATGTGTCCTAAGTTTTATAATTTAAGGAGTTGATCTAATGGCATGATTTCATGTGCCTGAATATTTATAGGGCTTGATAGCTTATTTGATAATTTGACTACTTGCATAACATTTTATGTGAGCATCTATTTGTTAAGATCTTGTAAGTTTTATTATAATCCTATTTCAAGGTTAGCACTAGGATTATATTTAATAGCACCTTGAATTACCTAGAGTAGATATTACTCTCATCATGATTGGGTCTTGGTTATAATGATAAGTGGTTGATCACCACCATAGGTCTAATCAAATGGTTTAGCACTAGGTTATTCTTTAGTTCCATATTTAAGCATGAGCTTTAATTAGTGAACAATTCTAGGGTTCTCATCTTATTCACCTAATGGCAATTGGTTTGAATCTCAATTAGAGCTTGGTTTTATCTTATATCCATAGATTTCTATTATATTCATAATCTATTGTTCAAGTAGCTAAAGTAGCTATATTTCTTTTTATAGTTAACTTTGGTTATAATGATGAATGGTTTCTCACCATATAAATTATAGGCTTTAATTCTAAGCTCTTCTTATGTGCTTATATCCTCTACTTCAAGTTCTTAGGTTTATGATCACTACACAATTTATAATGATCAAGATTTGACTTCCTAAGGTATCTCTCATTAAATGAGGTTCTCACTTCCATGATCAAGCACTGCCTTGATCAACTAGGGTATAGCACTTTTTATTTTAATTTTTAGGATGGGCTTACTAGAGTTGCCTCAAAAGTTTATATCCCAGGAGACTGCCTGAGATATACACTTAGAGTTCTACTAATCAATGATGATATAATCATCTGGTTATAAGAATAGTTCTCTCCCTCAAATCCAGGTGTTGCCTCAACTATATTGAGTGTAACTCCATAGCTTGAGTTCTCTCTTATAGGAATGGTTTATTCTAGGGTTTATGGTGTACTCCTAATATTTACTTAGGTATCTAGGCTAAGATTCTACTTGGTTAACTTAGTTGGATTAGTCTCCTCCCTATTTCATCAACTCATGGATATCATCTTATTCCATGTGATATTATGTTATCTCACCACTCCAAGGGAAATGGTTACTCTCCTAATACTTTAGTTCAAAGGTTGTCCTTTATTCTGAAATAGGTAAAGCTGGGGTTAGTATGAAGGGTCTCACTCATTTGGGAAGGACTTTTAGTACTAACCTAAGGTTAGGCTCCATAGATATTGATGTGATCATCAACATCTATGTTTAACATAAATGGAGTCCCTCTCTAGGATATATCTTGAATAAGATCCTAGGGTTCCTCTTGAAGATGATGTTGTGATCATATGGATATATATCCAAAGTGTAGCTCAAGACTTGTCATTGCTTCTCTAATAAATAATATAAAACTCTCACCTCTCTAGGTTTGATGTATAATAATTTGGAATAGAGAAGAATTATATTCCTTAGTTGGATCACCTTGTCCTGCTTCCAAGATTAAAGTAGAATGGACATCATAGGGTTTATGATAAGAGCATGGATTAGTTTAAGATATGGAGAGGATAAGTGAAGAATAGTTTCTCCAGTTATTGTTACTTGATTTCCAACTAGATGTATGTTCATATGTTATGGTAAGGATTACCTTATTATGATCTGTTATGAGATCAAGCAATTGATCATTGATTCAAGTGTTGTTGTGTTGATTTTTAATTCCATTTGATCTTAACCCCTTAGATCAAATCATCTCTACTTAAAACAAGGTTTTATCAAAGTCACATTGGGGTTTATAGCGCTTGACTTGATGAGCTACTTCAATTCCACCAAGGTCAAGTGAAACTTCAGTTACTGTGACTGTTTTACTTTAAAGCGCGAAAATTCCCCAGATTTTCTATGCATGAATGCAATGCACACATCTGTTTCCTCTATTTTTGTAACCCCATTACCTGGGATATTACAATGGAGTACGATAAAATAAGTTTTATGCAATTGACATAATGTGACAACACTTATCATAGTAGCACAAGGTCACACATAGCATTGGATATGAACTAATGATATATTGAACTACTCAAGTAACTCATTTGAAAATTGAATAGTTTGAACTAAGTGAAAGGGTTGAATGGCATGAATGATATCGGGATTTGATTCGCGAGCCTAATGGATAACAAAGGTTCATCACATGTGATATGGGGTAGAGTATCTCCACCCTACTAAAGCAAGGTAAAAATCTAAACTATGACATGTCATACATTACTCAAATAACTCAATTGTTATTTGAATAACATGAACTAGACAACCAGGAGTAAGCTATGCATTATCTGTGAACATGATAAAGAATAATAAGTGGTCTGGAGATGGATATGATCATAAAGATCATTTTGACTAAAGGAACTATATCGAAACCAGTTATAGGACTACACTTTTCGCGAAAGTTATTAGAAAAAGTTCTCCGGATGGAAGAACTTTCTACACGGAAGTTGTAGATAATTCCATTACAAACGTATAGCCAAAAGAATCTCTCGGAAAAAGTTTGTAGGATTTATTTTATAGATGATGTTGCGGAACAAAGTGGCATTGCGAAAATAAAGTGGGCGAAACTGCCACGCAATATGTCTAAGATGATCTACGTGATTTGCCGATTCCGATGGTATAGGGTTTGTCCAAATCCGACAGATAGAACTTAAGATATGAATTTTACAAAACTAAACCTAAGTGGTTACAGTTTTAATGTTGTACGAAAAGTTGTCCGAACAAGTTGCTCATATGGAAAAACTTTCTATATGAAAGTTTTAGAGGATCTAATTACGAACTTAACGGGAGAACCACTATTCTAAACGGAGGTGTAGATCTAAAAAAATAAAATTGCGAAATAATTTTATTACCGGGCAAGGAATGCGTCGAATCGCGGCGTTTCCCAAATAGCGTTGCCGATGTTGTGTCTGCGTCGCCATAAATGCTGCGTCGCCATAAATGCAGCGTTGCACGAGGCTGCGCGTGGGGAGAGAGAGGAGGCGCTGGGCCTTGATGTGCTTGGGCTGCTCTTTGGGTGTCTTTATATAAGGTGATGGCTGGGGAAATTTTGTTTGGGGAGGCGATGTGGGACTAAAACAACGAAAAGGAAAAAGGCAATGCGTTGGGCGCGTGCTGCTGCGCGGGCCGCGGCGGGCCGGGCAGTTAGGTGCGGGCTGCCTTTTTCGATTTTTCTTTTCTTTTATTTCTTTTTTCTATTTCTTTTTTTCTGTTTTATGTTTTCGTTTTTCTTTCATTTTTTCTGTTTTCTTTTTTTCTTTACTTTTATTTTTCAGATTCGAAAAATAGAAATATTTTAAAAAATTAAATTAAAAAATGTTCAAATATAAAAAACGTTCAAAATCTGAAAACCGTTCAAATTTAAAAATCGTTCAAACATGAAAATTGTTCAAACATGAAAAATGTTCAAATTAAAAAACCGTTCAAATTTAAAAATCGTTCAAACTTGAAAATTGTTCAAACATGAAAAATGTTCAAATTTAAAAACCGTTCAAATTAAAAAGCGTTCAAACATGAAAAATGTTCAAATTTTGAAAAAATATAATTTTTTGAAAAATATTCAAAATATAAAATCGTTCAAATTTTAAAACTGTTGAATTTAAAAATGTTCATATTTTGAAAAAAATCTTGAAAAATAATTTCATAAAAAATGTTAGATTTTGAAAAAGAAAAATATTAATAACAGAAAAAAACAGAAGAAAGAAGAAGAAAAAAACGTACCGAGCTAATGGGCCGCGGCCCAAACTACCCGACTGTGTTGGGGTGTGCGGCACCCGCGCACAGTCGGCGTAGCGGCCGGAAAAAAAGCGGTCTCGCGGCGGGGGTGCGTGCGTGCGGCTGGGCTGCGCAAGAAAAAAAAAAAAGGAAAAGGGCCAGGGGAGACCGGGTGGGCTGGAGGGCCGAGCTGGGCCAGGGTGTTGGGCCTGGGCGAGCTGAGCCGCGGCGGGCAACGCCGCGCTTGCTGCCGCGAGCGGGCGGTGCTGGGTCGGCCAGCTGTGCGTCCTTTTTCTTTCTTTCCAGAAATTGAAAATACATATTTGGAGATTCAAAAATTATCGGAAAAATGCAAATGAGGTACCGTTGGATTCGTCATAAAAAATACTTTAATATGAGATAAAATTTGGAACAAAAATATAAACTTTATAAAATCAAAATTTGACATTCATGTCTATGCGGCTATATTGCCTTTTTAGGGTTTAATGTTTTCTCAAATAAAATATTTTATAAGTTTCAAAACCTCCGAACAAAATAGAGTATTGTTAGAAAATCTTTTGAAACTAAGGTTTATGAAAACTACTATATTTTTGCAACAACATTTTTGATATCCATTTGTGAAAATAAAATAATTATTATGTATATTTGGCCTATATGTTTGATTTTGAAAATACTTGAAACCAAAAGTATTTGGAAACCAATAGTTTGGAAAATACGTTTAAATAAATCCAAAAAGTTTTAATTCTTTGTGTATTTTCGATCAAGTTCAAACAATCAAGCATTAAATTCATTTTTATTTTACATTTCGAAATTTGGAAAATTTCGGGATGTGACAGACTACCACCCTTAAAGGAAATCTCGTCCTCGAGATTTGAGAAAGGTTAGAAAGAAAAGGTTTGGGTTCAGGTCTTCTAGAAGGTTTATACTCACTATTGCTTCCTTTTCCAACATCTCCGAGGAGATTTCGAAAGTTAACCTTGGGCTCTGAAAACGTTACACTAAACCATATGCGGTCATACCATCTACTGTATCCATTCTTATGAGGGTACTCATCCCATGTGTATTATCTTTTACTTGAGTACACTTGGTCATGGGGAACTCCTTATGATACCTTCTCCAATATACCATCTCATGTGGCAACTGATGTAAATCCATAATCCAAGGATATGGCTTCTACCACTCTTAAAAGCAACTTTTGTTAGGTAGTCTTAGGTATTGCGTTTAGGCTAAGCTAATCTTGGTTATGGCTTGGCACATCCGAGGATATGACTTGACCTCAGGTCATATTTCGAAACATCTATTGCTTAGGGCTTCTGAGTTAAATCCAATAGGCGAATATTTATTCACATATAGTGAACAACATATCTCTTGTAAGTGACTTGGGTATGATTTTCCTCATGGTTGGGTTTTCTAATCCATATAGGATGGTGGTTGATCTAATTTTGACAATGAGGGGTCACTCTCTTTAGGTCAATCAGGAGGCCATGATGTGAAAACTTCATGACATCCTTCATCTTTTCCTTCTTGATGTCTTCGTCATCCTTCCACCACTCTTTATCTAGTGGCTAGATCTTCAAACTAAACGTAGTCGTACGCTTGGCAGCACTTGCCTACTATAAGGTCATGATATCTATTCACCCTATTGTTCAGGCTTAACAACGATGTCTCTCTTGTAGGTACGTCTCTCTAGATTTACCATTCTTCATACAAGAGCAAACAATATGAGTAGTCGTCATGGGGGCCAATCCATGTCGCACCCAATCATTTTCTTGTTTTCAGTTTGGTATATCTCGTATTCTAACTCTTGGTCAACCTCACCAGTTTGAGAAAACTTCAATGGAGAATTGAATCAACGTTTCAATCCCCATTATTGAATTGTTTTAAAAACACTTCTATCGATCCTTAACTAGGTTTTTGCGTATCTCACATCCTATGCTTCTTCATCTGATAGGAAATACACTTCACAACACCCCCACTCGCGTGTGACGGGAGAAGAGAAAGTCAACACGTGAAAGAAGAAGAGCACACCGAAACAGCGGTGGCTATAGAGGGGGGCAACAACAATTTTTAGGCTTAATTGCGAAAACCATGTGAAAGCCAGGATTTGAACTTGAGACCTGGGCTCTGATACCATGTTAAGCTTCATGCACTAGCCACTTGAACCAAAAGTCCGAACTGATGGAAAGGGCTAGGTGAAAGATCGAGATGTCGCCTAGAGGAGGGGGTGAATAGGCAATTACAAACTCTTGCGGATTTGTCTTGTAAGAATGCGGAATTAAACTATCGTTTAGTTTACAAGCACAAACCCTAAATATGCTAAGCTCAACTAAGTGTAACAATAGCAACTAGAGCTAAGCAAGATAGGCACAAGATATATGTAGCACAAGTGATAGCAAGATATATGTACTTCAAGCACGATGGCTATCACAAGGAAAGAGAGCTCGGGTATAGAAATAACCGAGGCACGAGACGAGGATGTATTCCCGTGTTCCTTGCTTTGCAACAAGATACGTCACGTTTGGAGGAGTGGAGGTCCCACGAAGGATTCCCCGCGCCACGAAGGCTCACCCTATTCTCCGAACCACACCCACGAAGGATAATGGCCCTTTCCTTATGGTTAGCTTTTCCTCCGCTCCGGAGATGGCAAGCTCCACAACCACTTCACAAGCTCCACGAAGGAGAAGCCCGGGCCCCTTCACAATCTTCCACGAAGAGATCACCGGGACACCAACCAAGCCAACTAGGAGGTCACCCTCCAAGAGTAACAAGCTCACGGTCTCTCACTCGAACAAATCGTGGTGGAGAGCTCAACACTATGCAATGATGCAAAGCAAGAACACCGGAGGTGTTCAAGTCCTTCACACTCAAATCCCACCAAAGCAACGAATGCTAGGATGAGATTGGAGAGGAAGAACAAGGGGAAAGTCAACCAAAGACTCCAAGATCTAGATCCCAAGAGATTCCCTCACTTAGAGAAGAAATGGTTTGGTGGAAGTGTAGATCTAGATCTCCTCTCTCAAATCCTCAAGTATGAGCAAGAATGGTTGGAGGAATCAAAGGGGAGAGCAAGTTCTTCAAAATGGAACAATGGAGGTGAGAGAATAGGAAGAACTAGTTGTCTCAAGGTAGAAGAAAGGTATTTATAGTGGGGGAGGAAGAAATAACCGTTGGGGGGAAAAAGACAAGAGAAAGGGAAGAAAAACTAAAAAACACAGCCCGCCAGCGAGCGGCCGGCCGGCTGGGCTAGGGAGGCGTCGGGTCCGATCGGTGGCCGGCCCGGCGAGGCGGAGCGCCGCACAGGGAAGCGAATGGCCCAGAGGCGCGCGGGGCGCGTGGGCGGTGCAGGCCGCGGGTGGGCCTTGGGGCGCTGACGGCCCAGCCAAGCGAGGAGAGCGGCCTGGTGCGTGTGAGCAGGCAGGCCAGCGAGGCCCCCGGTCGGGCGGGGCCTGTGCCGGCAGGGTCAAGGGCGTTGGCGCCCGGTCGGTTGGTGCCGGACCTGCGGCTGGGCCGGCGCATGGCACCAGGCGGGCGGCGGCAGGGATTCGTTGCATAGAAAACAAAAAATTTCCTACCACGAACACGCAATCCAAGCCAAGATGCAATCTAGAAGACGGTAGCAACGAGGGGATTATCGAGTCTCACCCTTGAAGAGATTCCAAAGCCTACAAGATGAGGCTCTTGTTGCTGCCGTAGACGTTGCCGCTTGCAAAAGCGCGTAGAAGATCTTGATCACGGCGCCACGAACGGGCAGCACCTCCGTACTCGGTCACACGTTCGGTTGTTGATGAAGACGACGTCCACCTCCCCGTTCCAGCGGGCAACGGAAGTAGTAGCTCCTCTTGAATCCGACAGACGACGGCATGGTGTCGGTGGTGGTGGAGAATCCCCGGAGCTTCGCTAAGCGTGCGGGGAAGAAGGAGGAGTGGGGTGGCTAGGGTTTGGGGAGAGGGGGGCGCCGGCCATCTAGGTGGTGCGGCCACCTTGTGCTTGTTGGGGTAGCCGGCCCCCTCCCCTTGGCCCTCATTGTATAGGTGGAACACCCAAGAGTTGGTCTAAAAGTCTTCGAATAAGACCCCAAACCAAAACCTTCCATATCACATGAAACCTACCCAAGCTAGGACTCCCACTAGAGGTGGGATTCCCACCTTCCTTGGGGGGGTGGCCGGCCCCTTAGGGGAGTCCACTTGGGACTCCTCCCTTAGGGTTGGCCGGCCATGGGAGGTGGAGTCCCTCCGGGACTCCGCCTTCCTTAGTGGTTTCTTCCGGACTTTTCTATAACCTTCTAGAACCTTCCATAGAACCTTCCGGATCATTTTAAATCTTATAAAATGACTTCCTATATATGAATCTTATTCTCCGGACCATTCCGGGACTCCTCGTGATGTCCGGGATCTCATCCGGGACTCCGAACAAATATTCGAACTCCATTCCATATTCAAGTTCTACCATTTCAACATCCAACTTTAAGTGTGTCACCCTACGGTTCGCGAACTATGCGGACATGGTTGAGTACTTACTCCGACCAATAACCAATAGCGGGATCTAGAGATCCATAATGGCTCCCACATATTCAACGATGACTTTAGTGATCGAATGAACCATTCACATATGATACCAATTCCCTTTGTCACGCGATATTTTACTTGTCCGAGGTTTGATCATCGGTATCACTCTATACCTTGTTCAACCTCGTCTCCGACAAGTACTTTTTACTCGTACCGTGGTATGTGGTCTCTTATGAACTTATTCATATGCTTGCAAGACATTAGACGACATTCCACCGAGAGGGCCCAGAGTATATCTATCCGTCATCGGGATGGACAAATCCCACTGTTGATCCATATGCCTCAACTCATACTTTCCGGATACTTAATCCCACCTTTATAACCACCCATTTACGCGGTGGCGTTTGGTGTAATCAAAGTACCTTTCCGGTATAAGTGATTTACATGATCTCATGGTCATAAGGACTAGGTAACTATGTATCGAAAGCTTATAGCAAATAACTTAATGACGTGATCTTATGCTACGCTTAATTGGGTGTGTCCATTACATCATTCATACAATGATATAACCTTGTTATTAATAACATCCAATGTTCATGATTATGAAACTAATCATCCATTAATCAACAAGCTAGTTAAGAGGCATACTAGGGACTCTCTGTTGTTTACATATCACACATGTATCAATGTTTCGGTTAATACAATTATAGCATGGTATATAAACATTTATCATAAACATAAAGATATATAATAACCACTTTTATTATTGCCTCTTGGGCATTTCTCCTTCAGTCTCCCACTTGCACTAGAGTCAATAATCTAGTTTACATTTGTAAAGATATAACACTTTGGCCTTCCGGTGCTTTATCATGTTTTGCTTACGGGAGAGGTTTTAGTCAACGGATCTGACATGTTCAGAAACGTATGTATTTTGCAATTCATTTGCGTCTTAACGCATCACTCATTTTCCAAATGAGTTGGCATTAAATATGTTTGGTCTTCTGGTGGAACCTTAATTCCGCGGTCTGAAATATGCCACTAATATTGTCATACGCAATATAGTTTCAAAGTTCTGACACTGTCGGAACTACACCAAGTTCTAAAAGAACCTCTTGACTTAACATCCTCAGTCATTGTCAAAACAATGACATACTCTGCCTTCGTTTGTAGAATCTGTCACAATATTTAGAACTCTTCTAACTTCTAGCTCATTGTGCTACCTTTTAAACAACACTTAGTCTAATTTGAGATTGAAATTTTATCTTCATATGTGACAAAACAAATATCGGTGCAACACTTTACAGCGATTTGTTTGTCATTTCTCCATACAAAACTATATATATCCTTGGTTCTTCTTAAGTACTCAAGAATATTCTTTACTGTTTGTTCAATGATCATCACATGAATCATTCTGGTATATGCTCCTAACTTTTTAGAGCATAGGACATCTTATTTTGTACATATTATTCATGATCTAAAATCACTCATGTGTTTTTACTCATTGAGTGTCAATTACACTCAAGTCTTGTTAAACCTTCGCATGAAAAGAACACCTTCTTAATATTTCTATATTGAACTACTTCAATATCTATTTTATGTACTTTGACTTAAACCTATTTATGTGTTTTAATCTATCTTCATAGATCTTGACACTAAATATGTTTCAGTCCATATCCTTTCATTAAATTTAATTTTCAATGAAACCTTTTAATCAAGTATATAATTACATCATTTATAACCAACTATATGTCATCTACATAAAGTATTATAAATATATCTCAGCGCTCCCACTTAATTTCTTACAAATGCAAGCCTCTTCATCGTCTCTGATGAAATCAAAAACTCTTGGATTATTTCATGTGGTGAAGATTCCAACTCCGCGATACTCACTTCATCCAATTGAAGTTTGTATACCTATCTAGTATTCTATGGACCAGCAAAACTCTTGGTTGTATCTTGTATACACCTTTAATACATACTTCTGTTAAGTAATGTATTTTGCCATCCTACTAGCATATCTCATAAAAGAAATATGTAGTGATTACTAGAATAATCCACATAGACTATAAGCATTGCTACGGAAGATCTAATCTTATCGTAGTCAACTCTTTGAACTTTGTCGTAAACAATTTTTCGACAAGTCGAGTTTATTCAAGGATATTCCATCCAAGTCCATCAATTTTATAGATCCATTTACTTTCAAAAGTATTCATCTATCTTGGATTTCATGGCGTATAGCCATTTTAACGGAGTCAGGGCCCATCATAATTTCTTTGTTCGTAGTTGGTTTATCATTGTTCAAAATCAATCCTTTGTCCACAAATCATTTATTTGATCACAAAGTAAACCACACCTACAAGGTTCAATAAGTACTTCGATCTCCATGGCTAAAACACTTTGTAATCATGGAAGCCATGATCGTTGTGGCCGCTTCCGGAACCATTTTCGATGCTGTGCTACTCTGATCATTATGCTCAGGTTCATAAACCATATCAAGTTCTATTGTCCTCCCACTCAAATACTTCGCTAGAAAACAATTTCTTGGAAATAAGAAACATTGACAAACACTTTTGTCTTTTATTTCATAGTGGAAAGAATTCCCAATCAGTTCTTTGGGATAACCAACAAAGACATTTATCCGTTTTTGGTTGTAAACTCTTAGACCAAAATTTAAAGAAAGGACTATTAGGGTTTATACCCATGCCATAACTTGTATGGTGTCATTTCAACGGATCATGATAATGCTCTATTTAGTGTAAAAGCGGTAGTCTCTAAAGCATAATCCACAAAAATTATAATGGCATTAATATTTTATCTCATCATTGATCCAACAAGGTTTGGATACATCTTTTGGATACTTCATCATCACTATGATACTTTAAGAAATGTGAGTTGTAGAACAATTTCATAACTCTCTTAAATGTTCGCTAAAACTCGTAATTTAAATATTTCCACTATGATCCAATCATAGATATTTGACTTTTCTATTATGATGATTTACACTTCATGCCGAAATTTATTTGAATCCATTCAAATGTTTCAAACTTCTTCCTTATCGAATATATCCACATATATACTCAATTCATTGTTTGAAGTTTTCATGAAGTAGAAAAATCTCCCGCACACAACTATGCCCAGTGAACCATATACATCATCATGTATGTTTCCACTAAGTTAGTTGCCCGTTCAAAACTTGGCCTATGAACGGCATTTCAGTCATTCCTTTTAGAAGAGATTTGCAAGCACCAAATGATTCAAAAATCAAATGACTCCAATAATCCATTTGCATGGAGTTTCTTCATGCGTTCCTTTCCAACATGACCTAAATGGCGGTTCCACAAATAAGTGGAATACAAATCATTTGCCTTACGGCATTTTAGCGTCGGTGTTATGTATGTGTGTTTCACCATTAAAATTTATAATAACTTATCCATCGTACATGGAGTAATGTCATAATTTGAACAACTCATTGTTTTTATTTGACAAGAGCAAAATAACAATTATTAAGTTCTTTATTATAAATTCTAAGGGCTAGATAGAATGCCAACGATGAACATAATAACACTTTATTTTTGTTCAGACGTGCATTCCTATCATATTCCTTGTCAGTCACTTAGGCCATTGTATTCTTGTATTGCGTTGTTTTGTATGACACTTCATACCAACCAATATGGTACAAATACCCAAGAATTTGATTGTGTGACCAAACGAGGAATACATCCATAACATGTATATCTTTTATATACACCTGAGCTAGACTTTCTAGTCTTTTCTTTCTTTCTGCCAATAATATTTTGTAGTTTCTCTTTTAGCTTTCCTCATTATTCAGAAAGACACTTCAACATCAATAACTTCTAGGTTTGTTGGTCAAATACCAATAACTTTGAGGTTCTTACTTTGAAGTTGATCATCGGATTTCACTATTAGTAACCTTGTAATATGATGAACAATTTCACTCATAATTTTATCCATTGTATCATGATGACTTTCCGAGACCATGTCTGTACATGCTAGACTCGTAAAGTTTTAACCTCAGTATTCGCATGTGCAAATGGCTTGCACCCGTTGTATGCACACGTAGAATCCATAACACCCGATCATCACGTGATGCTTCGATACGACGAGTCTTAGCAACGGTGCATACTAAGGACGATTACTTCATGGATATGCGAATATTGTTAGTGCCCCAATAGTTGGAGGATTGGGACGCCTTGCGTCTTCAACCTTCGTACATTCCCATAAAACTTATGAGTTTATGTAGTCTCACCAAATTATATTCTATTATCTTGCAATAAGGTCTTAGATATCACATATATCTCATACCTTGATTATTTCTGAAAACTAAATTTTCAGCTCCTTACTTTTCAAACAGATTTGAATGGAGACAAGATAACTTTAGGTACTAATTGAAACCATAGCTCTTTGAATCAACAATGTGAGGTTTACTAAAAGTTTGCAATAGGACTTAATCAATTCTTGATTCTTTAACAATACGGTACCAATCCGTAAAGTTTCTTGTCAGATTTTAACAGTATTTCTATCTCAATTACAAAACTAGCGCATGGTAGAAAACGGATGCCAATACTACAAAATTAATTCAAAATACTACTCAGACTATGTTTATGATAATTAGTTCATGTTTTAATCTAATTACTAATGAACTCCCACTTAATACAACATCCCTCATAGTTGTTAAGTGGTACACGATCCAAATCCACTACACCAAAACCGATCATCACGTGAGATGATGTAGCTTCAATGGTGAACATCAACATGTTGATCATATCATCCATATGACTCGTGTTCAACCTTTCGGTTTCCGTTGTCCCGAGGCCATGTCTGTACATGCTAGGCTCGTCAAGCAAACCCAAGTATTCCGCGTGTGCAACATGGCTTACACCCGTTGTATGTGAACGTTGAGTCTATCACATCCGATCATCACGAGATGCTTCGAAACGATGAACTATATCAACGGTGCATACGAGAGGAGAACACTTTATTATCTTGATATTAATGTGAGGGATCATCTTATAATGCTACCGTCGCGTTCTAAGCAAAATAAGATGCATAAAGGATTAACATCACATGCAATTCATATGTGATATGATATGGCCCTTTAGTCTTTGCGCCTTCGATCTTCATCTCCAAAGCACGGACATGATCTCCATCATCAACGGGCATGATCTCCATCATCGTCGGCGTAGCGTCAAGGTTCATGGTGCCGTCTTCATGGTTGTTCACCTCATGTAGCAACGATTACAACTACTTTGAAATACTACTCAACATGAAATTTAAAGACAACCATAAGGCTCCTGCCGGTTGCCACAATACAATAATGATCATCTCATACATATTCATCATCACATTATGGCCATATCACATCACCAAACCCTGCAAAAACAAGTTAGATGTCTCTAATTTGGTTTGCATATTTTACGTGGTTTAGGGTTTTCGAGTAAGATCTAATCTTCCTACGAACATGAACCACAACGGTGATACTAGTGTTGTCAATAGAAGAGTAAATTGAATCTTCACTATAGTAGGAGAGACAGACACCCGCAAAGCCTCTTATGCAATACAAGTTGCATGTCGAACGAGGAGCAAGTCTCATGAACGCGGTCATGTAAAGTTAGCCCGAGCCGCTTCATCCCACTATGCCACAAATATGCAAAGTACTCAAACTAAAGACAACAAGAGCATCAACGCCCACAAAAAAATTGTGTTCTACTCGTGCAACCATCTATCCATAGACACGGCTCTGATACCACTGTAGGGATTCGTTGCATAGAAAACAAAAAAATTCCTACCGCGAACACGCAATCCAAGCCAAGATGCAATCTAGAAGACGGTAGCAACGAGGGGATTATCGAGTCTCACCCTTGAAGAGATTCCAAAGCCTACAAGATGAGGCTCTTGTTGCTGCGGTAGACGTTCACTTGCCGCTTGCAAAAGCGCGTAGAAGATCTTGATCACGGCGCCACGAACGGGCAGCACCTCCGTACTCGGTCACACGTTCGGTTGTTGATGAAGATGACGTCCACCTCCCCGTTCCAGCGGGCAGCGGAAGTAGTAGCTCCTCTTGAATCCGACAGCACGACGGCGTGGTGTCGGTGGTGGTGGAGAATCCCGGCGGAGCTTCGCTAAGCGTGCGGGAAGAAGGAGGAGTGGGGTGGCTAGGGTTTGGGGAGAGGGGGGCGCCGGCCATCTAGGTGGTGCGGCCACCTTGTGCTTGTTGGGGTGGCCGGCCCCCTCCCCTTGGCCCTCATTATATAGGTGGAACACCCAAGAGTTGGTCTACAAGTCTTCAAATAAGACCCCAAACCAAAACCTTCCATATCACATGAAACCTACCCAAGCTAGGACTCCCACTAGAGGTGGGATTCCCACCCTTCCTTGGGAGGGGGTGGCCCCCCTTAGGGGAGTCCACTTGGGACTCCTCCCCCTTAGGGTTGGCCGGCCATGGGAGGTGGAGTCCCTCCGGGACTCCGCCTTCCTTAGTGGTTTCTTCCGGACTTTTCTAGAACCTTCTAGAACCTTCCATAGAACCTTCCGGATCATTTTAAATCTTATAAAATGACTTCCTATATATGAATCTTATTCTCCGGACCATTTCGGGACTCCTCGTGATGTCCGGGATCTCATCCGGGACTCCGAACAAATATTCGAACTCCATTCCATATTCAAGTTCTACCATTTCAACATCCAACTTTAAGTGTGTCACCCTACGGTTCGCGAACTATGCGGACATGGTTGAGTACTTACTCCGACCAATAACCAATAGCGGGATCTGGAGATCCATAATGGCTCCCACATATTCAACGATGACTTTAGTGATCGAATGAACCATTCACATATGATACCAATTCCCTTTGTCACGCGATATTTTACTTGTCCGAGGTTTGATCATCGGTATCACTCTATACCTTGTTCAACCTCGTCTCTGACAAGTACTCTTTACTCGTACCGTGGTATGTGGTCTCTTATGAACTTATTCATATGCTTGCAAGACATTAGACGACATTCCACCGAGAGGGCCCAGAGTATATCTATCCGTCATCGGGATGGACAAATCACTGTTGATCCATATGCCTCAACTCATACTTTTCGGATACTTAATCCCACCTTTATAACCACCCATTTACGCAGTGGCGTTTGGTGTAATCAAAGTACCTTTCCGGTATAAGTGATTTACATGATCTCATGGTCATAAGGACTAGGTAACTATGTATCGAAAGCTTATAGCAAATAACTTAATGACGTGATCTTATGCTACGCTTAATTGGGTGTGTCCATTACATCATTCATACAATGATATAACCTTGTTATTAATAACATCCAATGTTCATGATTATGAAACTAATCATCCATTAATCAACAAGCTAGTTAAGAGGCATACTAGGGACTCTCGTTGTTTACATATCACACATGTATCAATGTTTCGGTTAATACAATTATAGCAAGGTATATAAACATTTATCATAAACATAAAGATATATAATAACCACTTTTATTATTGCCTCTTGGGCATATCTCCTTCACCGGCGGCCCCTCCTCCTCTTTTTCCTTTTTTCTTTTATATTTTCTCTTTTTCCTTTTTCTTTAATAACTATTGCTCCCGAACTCCGATTGACATGAAACTAATTTCGTTGGAAAGATAACAACAAATGCTATCCAATAGAAAGTGCAAACACAAGAAACTGTAGGAGGGGATTTTATCATGAATATAAAAGGGTAGAACCTTATATCATGAATAACCGGTAAAATCACCCAACCTCGAAAACGCAAGAAGATGCATGCGAACTCCGTTTTCGATGAACTTGGGCTTGTTGTAAAGCTAGCAACAAGCTCAAGAACCTCACATAGAGAAACACCAAGAAGCAATAAGGATATGCAAATTATGCAAATGATTGAGCTCCCTAAGACGATGTGATCAAGTTACTCAACCGAAAGCCCTTCTTAATAGTGCGGCTATCTATCCTATAATCCAGTCTCCCAACATCCACCTTGAGACCGGTAAAAGGAAAACCTAGCAAGGCCATACCTTTGCCTTGCGCATCCCGCTTGATCTTGATGATAACTCTTCAAGCTTCACTCAAGCCGAAATGCCTCACTTGACCAATGTTGCTTCGTGAAGACTCACAAATGCTCCCCCATACACTATGATGGGAAAGCTCCATTGATGCACATCTTCACTAGTCCATTATCACCAAATGGATGGCAAGCTTCAAGCATGTGATTCACTTGAGATGCTCATCTTGAACTTGCCCAACTCAACCTTGTATCTTCTCATACTCACATAAGATAGAGCATGGCTAACCTTGAGTTCCACATAAGAACTCCATCTTCGTTTCTTCTTCTTGATCATATCACATATATATCTTCATACCGATGATCTTGATGCCAATACACAAGGTATACTTTTATCTTCATGGCATCCATACTTGAATCCAACACATGGAGTACAAGTAGCACCTATGGAATATTCCTTCATATAAACTCAATGAAAACATTAGTCCATAGGGATTGTCATTAATTACCAAAACCACACATAGGGGCAATGTACCCTTACAATCTCCCCCATTTTGGTAATTGATGACAACCACAATAAGAGGGTTTATATAATGAATATTAGTGACAAGTACGCAACTTATCCGAGAATAAGTTGTATACAAGAGGTTGTATTTGATATGGTCAAGTAACACAAAGCTACTAGCCCATATCAAAACCGGCTCTACTCACACAACTACAACAAATGCAATGGATGTGAGTAGAACCAATATATATAGAGAAAACTCCCCCACAATGTATATGATGCGTGTAGTTGACACGTCCGTTTGGAACCCCAAGAGGAAGGTGTGATGCGCACAGCGGCAAGTTTCCCTCAAGAAACCAAGGTTTAATCGAACCAGTAGGAGTCAAGAAGCATGTTGAAGGTTGATGGCGGCGGGATGTAGTGCGGCGCAACACCAGAGATTCCGGTGCCAACGTGGAACCTGCACAACACAAACCAAGTACTTTGCCCCAACGAACGAGGTTGTCAATCTCACCGGCTTGCTGTAACAAAGGATTAGATGTATAGTGTGGATGATGATTGTTTAGAAAACAGTAGAACAGTTGCAGTAGATTGTATTTCAGTATAGAGAATTGGACCGGGGTCCACAGTTCACTAGAGGTGTCTCTCCCATAAGATAAACAACATGTTGGGTGAACAAATTACAGTTGGGCAATTGACAAATAGAGAGGGAATGACCATGCACATACATATTATGATGAGTATAGTGAGATTTAATTGGGCATTACGACAAAGTACATGGACCGCTATCCAGCATGCATCTATGCCTAAAAAGTCCACCTTCGGGTTATCATCCGAACCCCCTCCAGTATTAAGTTGCTAACAACAGACAATTGCATTAAGTATTGCGCGTAATGTAATCAGTGACTACATCCTCGAACATAGCACCAATGTTTTATCCCTAGTGGCAACAACACATCCATAATCTTAGAGGTTCTTGTCACCCCTCCAGATTCACGGAGACATGAACCCACTATCGAGCATAAATACTCCCTCTTGGAGTTACTAGCATCAACTTGGCCAGAGCATCTACTAATAACGGAGAGCATGCAAGATCATAAACAACACATAGACATAACTTTGATAATCAACATAACATAGTATTCTCTATTCATCGGATCCCAACAAACGCAACATATAGAATTACGGATAGATGATCTTGATCATGTTCGGCAGCTCACAAGACCCGACAATTAAGCACAATGGGGAGAAGACAACCATCTAGCTACTGCTATGGACCCATAGTCCAGGGGTAGACTACTCACTCATCACTCCGGAGGCGACCATGGCGGCGTAGAGTCCTCGGGGAGATGATTCCCCTCTCCGGCAGGGTGCCGGAGGCGATCTCCTGAATCCCCGAGATGGGATTGGCGGCGGCGGCGTCTGGAAGGTTTTCCGTATCGTGGCTCTCGGCCGGGGTTTCGACGGAGGCTTTAAGTAGGCGGAAGGGCAGGTCGGGGGCCACACGAGGGCCCCTCACGGTCGGCGCGGCCGGGCTTGGCCGCGCCGCCTATGGTGTGGCCACCTCGTGGCCCCACTTCATCTCCTCTTCGGTCTTCGGAAGCTTCGTGGCAAAATAGGACCCAGGCGTTGATTTCGTCCATTCCGAGAATATTTCCTTACTAGGATTTCTGAAACCAAAAACACAGAAAACAGCGGCACTTCGGCATCTTGTTAATAGGTTAGTTCCGGAAAATGCACGAATATGACATAAAGTGTGCATAAAACATGTAGATATTATCAATAATGTGGCATGGAACACAAGAAATTATCGATACGTCGGAGACGTATCAGCATCCCCAAGCTTAGTTCTGCTCGTCCCGAGCAGGTAAAACGATAACAAAGATAATTTCTGGAGTGACATGCCATCATAACCTTGATCATACTATTTGTAAAGCATATGTAGTGAATGCAGCGATCAAAACAATGTATATGACATGAGTAAACAAGTGAATCATATAGCAAAGACTTTTCATGAATAGTACTTCAAGACAAGCATCAATAAGTCTTGCATAAGAGTTAACTCATAAAGCAATAATTCATAGTAAAAGCATTGAAGCAACACAAAGGAAGATTAAGTTTCAGCGGTTGCTTTCAACTTGTAACATGTATATCTCATGGATATTGTCAACATAGAGTAATATAATAAGTGCAATATGCAAGTATGTAGGAATCAATGCACAGTTCACACAAGTGTTTGCTTCTTGAGGTGGAGAGAAATAGGTGAACTGACTCAACAATAAAAGTAAAAGAATGGTCCTCCATAGAGGAAAAGCATCGATTGCTATATTTGTGCTAGAGCTTTGATTTTGAAAACATGAAACAATTTTGTCAACGGTAGTAATAAAGCATATGAGTTATGTAAATTATATCTTACAAGTTGCAAGCCTCATGCATAGTATACTAATAGTGCCCGCACCTTGTCCTAATTAGCTTGGACTACCGGATCATCGCAATACACATGTTTTAACCAAGTGTCACAAAGGGGTACCTCTATGCCTGTACAAAGGTCTAAGGAGAAAGCTCGCATTGGATTTCTCGCTTTTGATTATTCTCAACTTAGACATCCATACCGGGACAACATGGACAACAGATAATGGACTCCTCTTTAATGCATAAGCATGTGGCAACAATTATTATTCTCATATGAGATTGAGGATATATGTCCAAATCTGAAACTTCCACCATGAATCATGGCTTTAGTTAGCGGCCCAATGTTCTTCTCTAACAATATGTATGCTCCAACCATTAAGGTGGTAGATCTCTCTTACTTCAGACAAGACGGACATGCATAGCAACTCACATGATATTCAACAAAGAATAGTTGATGGCGTCCCCAGTGAACATGGTTATCGCACAACAAGCAACTTAATAAGAGATAAAGTGCATAAGTACATATTCAATACCACAATAGTTTTTAAGCTATTTGTCCCATGAGCTATATATTGTAAAGGTGAAGAGTGGAAATTTAAAGGTAGCACTCAAGCAATATACTTTGGAATGGCGGAGAAATACCATGTAGTAGGTAGATATGGTGGACACAAATGGCATAGTGGTTGGCTCAAGGATTTTGGATGCATGAGAAGTATTCCCTCTCGATACAAGGTTTAGGCTAGCAAGGTTATTTGAAACAAACACAAGGATGAAGCGGTGCAGCAAAACTCACATAAAAGACATATTGAAAATATTATAAGACTCTACACCGTCTTCCTTGTTGTTCAAACTCAATACTAGAAATTATCTAGACCTTAGAGAGACCAAATATGCAAACCAAATTTTAGCATGCTCTATGTATTTCTTCATTAATGGGTGCAAAGTATATGATGCAAGAGCTTAAACATAAGCACAACAATTGCCAAGTATCACATTATCCAAGACATTATAGCAATTTACTACATGTATCATTTTCCAATTCCAACCATATAACAATTTAACGAAGAAGAAACTTCGCCATGAATACTATGAGTAAAGCCTAAGGACATACTTGTCCATATGCTACAGCGGAGCGTGTCTCTCCCATACAGTGAATGCTAGGATCCATTTTATTCAAACAAAACAAAAACAAAAACAAACCGACGCTCCAAGAAAAGCACATAAGATGTGATGGAATAAAAATATAGTTTCAGGAGGAACCTGATAATGTTGTCGATGAAGAAGGGGATGCCTTGGGCATCCCCAAGCTTAGACGCTTGAGTCTTCTTGATATATGCAGGGGTGAACCACCGGGGCATCCCCAAGCTTAGAGCTTTCACTCTCCTTGATCATGTTGTATCATCTCCCTCTCTTGATCCTTGAAAACTTCCTCCACACCAAACTTAGAACAACTCATTAGAGGGTTAGTGCACAATCAAAATATACATGTTCATAGGTGACATAATCATTCTTAACACTTCTGGACATTGCACAAAGCTACTGAAAGTCAATGGAATCGAAATATCCATCGAACATAACAAAAGAGGCAATGCGAAATAAAAGGCAGAATCTGTCAAAACAGAACAGTTCGTATTGACGAATTTTATCGAGGCACCAGACTTGCTCAAATGAAAATGCTCAAATTGAATGAAAGTTGCGTACATATCTGAGGATTACTCACGTAAATTGGCATAATTTTCTGAGTTACCTACAGAGAAAACAGCCCAGATTCGTGACAGCAAAGAAATCTGTTTCTGCGCAGTAATCCAAATCTAGTATGAACTTTACTATCAACGACTTTACTTGGCACAATAAAACACTAAACTAAGATAAGGAGAGGTTGCTACAGTAGTAAACAACTTCCAAGACACAAATATAAAACAAAAATACTGTAGTAAAAACATGGGTTGTCTCCCATAAGCGCTTTTCTTTAACGCCTTTCAGCTAGGCGCAAAAAGTGTAAATCAAGTATTATCGAGAGACGGTGAATTTTCAGCGGGGTTTGGAGTTTTCTCAACCATGCATAGTATATTGGATACATAAGTTTCAGCGGCTCCCTTTTCATTAGTCTTGGGCTTGCTACTCTCATCAAACAAATTTTCAGGAACAAGCCAAGCATAGTTATTTTCTAACGCTTCATTCATTGCTAGGAGCTTACATGGTATTGGTGCTTTGATCTCCCCACCATCATTAATATTATTAGTGTACTTTATTCTATCCATATCCATCTTTTCAAGGAAACTAACAAAATTGGTATAAGAACCAAGCATATTATATTTAGCAAAGACCTTTCTAGCCTCTCTTGCTATACCACCAAATTCTCTAAGAAGGGTTTCTAAAACAAAGTCTTTCTTTTCCCCTTCTTCCATATCACCGAGTGTAAGAAACATTTGTTGGATTATAGGATTGAGATTAACAAATTTAGTTTCCATCATACGAACTAAAGCAGCAGCAGCAATTTCATAAGTAGGAGCAAGTTCTACCAAGTGTCTATCTTCAAAATCTTCAACGGTACTAACATGATTGAAAAATTCTTCTATATTATTTCTCCCAATTATAGACCCACGTCCTACCGGTATGTCTTTCGTGGTAAAATTAAAAGGAAACATGATGAATCAAGTAAAGTAAATGCAAGTAACTAATTTTTTGTGTTTTTGATATAGAGTGCAAGACAAAATAAAGTAAAACTAGCAACTAATTTTTTTGTATTTTGATTTAGTGCAGCAAACAAAGTAGTAAATAAAACTAAGCAAGACAAAAACAAAGTAAAGAGATTGGGATGTGGAGACTCCCTTGCAGCGTGTCTTGATCTCCCCGAACGGCTTTGCTTGATGCGTGTAGTTGACACGTCCGTTGGGAACCCCAAGAGGAAGGTGTGATGCGCACAGCGGCAAGTTTCCCTCAGTAAGAAACCAAGGTTTAATCGAACCAGTAGGAGTCAAGAAGCACGTTGAAGGTTGATGGCGGTGGGATGTAGTGCGGCGCAACACCAGAGATTCCGGTGCCAACGTGGAACCAACACAAACCAAGTACTTTGCTGAAACACGAGGTTGTCAATCTCACCGGCTTGCTGTAACAAAGGATTAGATGTATAGTGTGGATGATGATTGTTTGCAGAAAACAGTAGAACAATATTGCAGTAGATTGTATTTCAGTATAGAGAATTGGACCGGGGTCCACAGTTCACTAGAGGTGTCTCTCCCATAAGATAAACAGCATGTTGGGTGAACAAATTACAGTTGGGCAATTGACAAATAGAGAGGGCATGACCATGCACATACATATTATGATGAGTATAGTGAGATTTAATTGGGCATTACGACAAAGTACATAGACCGCTATCCGGCATGCATCTATGCCTAAAAAGTCCACCTTCAGGTTATCATCCGAACCCCTCCAGTATTAAGTTGCTAACAACAGACAATTGCATTAAGTATTGCGCGTAATGTAATCAGTGACTACATCCTCGAACATAGCACCAATGTTTTATCCCTAGTGGCAACAGCACATCCATAATCTTAGAGGTTCTTGTCACCCCTCCAGATTCACGGAGACATGAACCCACTATCGAGCATAAATACTCCCTCTTGGAGTTACTAGCATCAACTTGGCCAGAGCATCTACTAATAACGGAGAGCATGCAAGATCATAAACAACACATAGACATAACTTTGATAATCAACATAACATAGTATTCTCTATTCATCGGATCCCAACAAACGCAACATATAGAATTACAGATAGATGATCTTGATCATGTTCGGCAGCTCACAAGACCCGACAATTAAGCACAATGGGGAGAAGACAACCATCTAGCTACTGCTATGGACCCATAGTCCAGGGGTAGACTACTCACTCATCACTCCGGAGGCGACCATGGCGGTGTAGAGTCCTCTGGGAGATGATTCCCCTCTCCGGCAGGGTGCCGGAGGCGATCTCCTGAATCCCCCGAGATGGGATTGGCGGCGGCGCGTCTGGAAGGTTTTCCGTATCGTGGCTCGTCGGGGGTTTCGCGACGGAGGCTTTAAGTAGGCGGAAGGGCAGGTCAGGGGGCCACACGAGGGCCCCACACTACAGGTCGGCGCGGCCAGGGCTTGGGCCGCGCCGCCCTATGGTGTGGCCACCTCGTGGCCCCACTTCGTCTCCTCTTCGGTCTTCTGGAAGCTTCGTGGCAAAATAGGACCCGGGCGTTGATTTCGTCCAATTCCGAGAATATTTCCTTACTAGGATTTCTGAAACCAAAAAAGCAAACAGCAACTGGCACTTCGGCATCTTGTTAATAGGTTAGTTCCAGAAAATGCACGAATATGACATAAAGTGTGCATAAAACATGTAAATATTATCAATAATGTGGCATGGAACACAAGAAATTATCGATACGTCGGAGACGTATCAGTATGCACGTGTGATGAACATGAATTCATTGCATACATTGTCAAGATTAACCTTTGGGATAGTTTCCACTATATATATATATATAGTATATATACAACCATGCAAGACATATAAATATGGAATGCATGAGAGGCAAAACACTTAAGCACAAACCAAACTTAAGTATAAAACCATTCCCTTAAACCCTCTAAACTTCTCCCCCATTGGCATCGATTGTCAAAATGGGTGAAAAATTTAGAAGGCCAATATAATGTGAGTTCCTCCCCAAAGTGTGCACTTCTCATAATTTGAGTGGAATCAAGTGCACATATCCAATGATGAATACTTGAAGGAAGTCAAACTATATTGATGATCAAAGATTGCATAAAGATAACATGGTGAAATGAGCTTCAACAAGTAAAGCAAGCAATCAAAGATCCAATTGGACAAACAAAGATATCATGATAAGAGAGATATAGTGCTCTAAAAATAAGATAGCTCCCCAAGGTTTGTGCACAATTTATAATGTTTGCATTTGACTACAATATGCACAAACATGGAATCCTCACTCCCTATATATCATTTAGAACACAACTAAGATAAAGAGAATATGCTTATCAAGAACAACTTTAGTCCAACAATTACGAGATATGAGTGCATGAAGAAAATAAATAAACCAAGCACTCATAAATCTTCTTTACCAACAACACTAAAATCAAAAGGATAAGAATATGGTCGGCAAAGAGCAAAGATATCAAGGTGATGGATTAACACTCTCATGTATATGAGTTTCTAAAGTGGAAAATATGATCCATAAAGAAACATGCACACACAAGAGGTTCATAAAATAAATAAGACAAGATATCCAAGATGAAGTCATAAAATATACCAAAGGATATTTGCTTAAAAAGCATATATAGCCTATGGCTCCAATTTTCACTTGTGGTATATGAATGAACTTCAACCAAGTAAAATCTCAAAAACATCACAACTATCAAAAAGGGAAGTAAAGCTAGTTGGAATGTTTTGAGAAAGGCAACAAGTATCACAAATACGGATTTATTTCACAAATTCATCAATATTGCACACAAGAGCTCTTTGAGGAATTGATATGCAATAAATTGCTAGAGGGCATATTAGTGATAGGTGAATCATAAAATATGATATATATATATTCCCAACATATGCATCTTCTCAAATTACTCAAATGTACAATAAGAAGTTTTACTTTAAAAATGATTTTTCAAGAACCGCAATATTTTCGAAATAAATAATTTCATGCCAAGATACAACCTACAAGAGGTTGGATGCTATATGAGAATGCATGAATAAGATACTTGTTACCGAGATAGCAATGGCTTGATGTAGTAGATAAGAGTTCATCGATCATCCTAGCTTGACTCCAATTCTCATATGGTGACAACACCTTCCTTATAGATGAGACAAGCCTCCATTGCATCTCCAATGTACCTAAAACATCATTCAAGTACATCTTGGTCCCCAAACTTATTGGGTCCAACATGGTTAGACTAACCACAATATATAGAACACACTCCATATAAATATGTGCATATTTAGATGAAATTTGAATTTCATGCACATCTTAGCCGGTTAGGATTTGATGGAGTATACCCTGTATAATGGATCGAAGAAAGCAAGCATGCTATAAATATAAATAAATTACATATAAGCACGCATAAAGACTTTTAAAGATCCAAGAAAGATATACTTTGGACAAAACACCAAATGAATTGAATAAGGCATAAAGGTGTCACAAAACAAATTTGTTGTCCAACTTATATCAAAGAAGCAAATCACAAAAGATTTGTTCAACAAATTTCAACAAATGAACTAAGAAGAGACCATTGAGCATAAAGGATGAAATAAAGCAAACATGCTCAAAGATTTATCTCATTCAACAAATAAAGCATAGAAGAAGGAATGAGATAGCAAAACTCCCAAAAGAGCAAGGTTCGAACAAATAAACCAAACCCTCACTTTTCACAATGGCACAATGTACCGTAAAGAAAAGGTATGTATTCCAAAACAAACACTTGATATGAATCAAGAGGATTTATCAAAAGATTTTTCAAAGGGACAAGGAAGACATATGGGAGCAACAAAGGTTTCTTGGAAATAAAATAAGAAAGTAAGAAGCAATCCAAGGTGAAGGTGATCCATAAATTCAACCACATATAAGGTTATCAATTGTCAAAGACAATGAGTATATTGGAAATAATTTCCGGTGGTGAATTGACAAACATAGTAAGGATCAACTTCACAATAAAGGCATAGGATAAGTATATAGAATTAAGCACTATGCATGGATGAAGATTCTTGATAGCTTCAACTAGTCAAACAATCACGCACGGCAATGATTAGAATAACTTGAAGCAAGCGGTGTCCCAAATAAGATATAGAGATGTGTATTTGAGGAAAAACCGTACCAAGAATTTCTTATTCAAACAAGAATTCACAAGATGAGTAATAAAAGATTTTTATTAGGAATGGAGCTTGTTTGAGCAAACATGCCACCTAGGAACAAGATAATTAAGAGCATCAACTCTAAGTGGCATAACCTCATATGTTCACATTTTCTAGGCTTGTGATATGTACAAAACATATTACTCCCCCATAATGTGATAAAACATTTCTTCTAAACAAGAGGCAACTAAAATTCGACTAGAGATGATTAATGGATATTTAGAATTTGAATTTCTCATGAGTATGACACACCACATAGTGACTAGATAATCTTGCAATATCAATACTAAGTGGTGGTACCCATGTACACACATTTTAAAGAAAGAGAGATGCACAAAGCATATCACTCCCCCAAAATGGGATGTTCCATTAATCACTTCAAAGAGAGCCAAATAAGATATCATCAAGATGCATTAGGCTCAAAACAATACACAAGTATATGATGAGTCAAACAAACATACTTGAATACACAAGATAGGCAAGTAAGACACAACACATACATACACATATTTGGTACAAAACCAAACATGCAAAGGGGCAAGTAACTTACAATAAACATGAAGAGTTGAAGTATAAGTTACCGCAAAGAGGAACATTGGATATAAGATATAGATGATAATCCATACGACTTGGCTTGGTAAAAATATAATATATGAAGATCCCTTAATTCTTCATGAAGTAGCCAAGTCTCCAATGCCCTCCACATACACCTATTGATCAAATTTGAGCTTGTTGGTCCCCAACCAAGTTGGGTCCTAAGAGGTTAGTCACAATAGGCTTGGCAACCCAAATGGTTCTTTTCTTGAAACCACTTTGAGTTCCAACAAACTTGGCAAACACATTGCCATCCTTATCCTTCCCTAGAGAATAATCATCATCAACAATTATAGGGTTAGATAAGGTACCACCTAAGCAAGAAGAAGCAAAGTGCCCCTTCTCACGACATAAGTAGCAAGTGTTCCCCTTTTTCTTCTTTATTGATTTCTTCTCTTGGGGAACAATATCTTGATTCTTCTTGGGAAGTGGCCTATCTTCAACTTGAGGTCGAGCATGAGCTTGACCTTGACCTTGTGGCCATTTCCCTTGTTGTTTCTCACTCAAGTGCTTCTTCTTCTTCAATGGGCATGATCTAACATGATGCCCTTCAACCTTGCACTTGAAGCAAACCAACTTGGCCGGATCATTGACTTTATCTTGGCCCTTCTTCTTGTTGCTCTTGCTCTTGGACTTGTTCTTGTTATTGGAGTTGAATCCAAGTCCACTCTTGTCATTGGGGGATTGTTGCACACTTAGCATCTTGTCAAGTGCGGATTTCCCTTCATGACGCTTTCCAAGTCTTTCTTCAAAGAAAGGACTTGGGCCTCGAGCTCTTTTATTTCCTCTACATGGTTAGTAGAAATACAAGTACTAGAGGAAGTAGAAGCTTCATTGTTGGAGCAACAAGGCAAAGCAAGTAATCCAACACAAGGTGTATCACTAGTTTGACTAGATGGATTACTAGGACTAGCACATGGCAAAATAGCATTTGTAGTAGAGATTGTGCTAACATCCATATGAGGCTCACAAGATGTTACCTTAGTGATACTTGCCTCATGAGCTAACTTTAGCCCATCATAGGAAATTAGAAGATCATCATGAGAGCTTGAGAGATTTTTATGACTTTCTTCCAATTCCCTATAATTGCTAGTTAGCAACTCAAGTTGAGCCCTCAACTCAACATTCTCCTTTAAGATAGATGCTTCACAAGAAGTAGAGTTAGTAGCACAAGCATCATCAATAGATTTTCCATTTTCAAGCTCATAGGATTCAATTTTTTGTGTAAGCATAAAATTAGTATGCTTCTCATCTTTTAGCTCATGCTTGAGGAGAGTGAATCTCATTTCCCCATTTTCAACATGGGACTCCAACTCCACTATGGTTTCCCTATATTTATTCAAGGTATCCATAGAGTGTTCGAGATTAGCACGAGCTTCTTTATTACCATGAAGAGAAGCATATATCGTTGCCATATTATGCACCAAGGTATTATATTCTTCATCATTATCATCATCATCACTCTCATCATTAGAGGAAGTGTTAGGAGTCAAAGTAGGAGATACCTTTGATCCATTTGCCATAAGGCACATGTGCATACCGGAGGATGAAGATGAAGATATTCTTGAATCCTCATTTGAAAACATGTCTTGATCCATAGAGTGTTCGGTTTCCTCTACATTGTTAGTCAACAAACAACTAGAGGAAATATAAGCATTTTGATTATGGGAGCAAGACAAGGTAAGCATATCATCATGAGATCTATGTAAGCAATTTACACATGATATGCAAGGACTATCAACACAAGCATGTAAGTTATTTTCAATGCTAGATGTGTTTAAGACCAAAGAGGAAGCATTACAATGGGATAGAGATGAAGAATCATCACTATTGAGCACAATATCAACATTGCAATATTCCTCACCACTCACCATATCATTACCTCGTGTCTTGCTACACGTTGGTGAAGTGGAAGAATATGATAACTCATCACGACCGGAGGTGGAAGCAACTTGGAGCTCTTCATGATGTGAAGGGGAAGAGAGCTCCTCGGAGTCACCACCGACCAATTGAGAAGTGGATCCACCAAACATTTCCTTAAGCTTGATCCACATCTCATGAGACGATTTTTGCTTTATATATATCAAGAACCTACGAAAATCGGGTCTCAAGGAGAATAAAAGCTCATTAGATACTTGAGCTTCAAGATGTAAGTTTTTCTCATCCTCTAAAGATAGATTTTGAGAATCCATCGGAGGAGAAAAACCAACATCTAGAAATTGCTCTATATGTGGACACAAGGTCCGAAGATTACAAAGCAAGCAATTTCGCCACAAAAGATAATTTGTGCCATTAAAGACAATTGTGTCATTGTGCACTATACTAGCCGACATCTTTACTCTCAAGGCGGTGAAGCCTTAAACAAGGAGAGACCTTGCTCTGATACCAATTGAAAGATCGAGATGTCGCCTAGAGGGGGTGAATAGGCAATTACAAACTCTTGCGGATTTGTCTTGTAAGAATGCGGAAGATAGGCACAAACCCTAAATATGCTAAGCTCAACTAAGTGTAACAATAGCAACTAGAGCTAAGCAAGATAGGCACAAGATATATGTAGCACAAATGATAGCAATATATATGTACTTCAAGCACGATGGCTATCACAAGGAAAGAGAGCTCGGGTATAGAAATAACCGAGGCACGCGGAGACGAGGATGTATTCCCGTGTTCCCTTGCTTTGCAACAAGGTACGTCACGTTTGGAGGAGTGGAGGTCCCACGAAGGATTCCCCGCGCCACGAAGGCTCACCCTATTCTCCGAACCACACCCACGAAGGATAATGGCCCTTTCCTTATGGTTAGCTTTTCCTCCGCCCCGGAGATGGCAAGCTCCACAACCACTTCACAAGCTCCACGAAGGAGAAGCCCGGGCCCCTTCACAATCTTCCACGAAGAGATCACCGGGACACCAACCAAGCCAACTAGGAGGTCACCCTCCAAGAGTAACAAGCTCACGGTCTCTCACTCGAACAAATCGTGGTGGAGAGCTCAACACTATGCAATGATGCAAAGCAAGAACACCGGAGGTGTTCAAGTCCTTCACACTCAAATCCCACCAAAGCAACGAATGCTAGGATGAGATTGGATAGGAAGAACAAAGGGGAAAGTCAAACAAAGACTCCAAGATCTAGATCCCAAGAGATTCCCTCACTTAGAGAAGAAATGGTTTGGTGGAAGTGTAGATCTAGATCTCCTCTCTCAAATCCTCAAGTATGAGCAAGAATGGTTGGAGGAATCAAAGGGGAGAGCAAGTTCTTCAAAATGGAACAATGGAGGTGAGAGAATAGGAAGAACTAGTTGTCTCAAGGTAGAAGAAAGGTATTTATAGTGGGGGAGGAAGAAATAACCGTTGGGGGGAAAAGACAAGAGAAAGGGAAGAAAAACGGCTAAAAAACACAGCCCAGCCGGCCAGCAGGCCGGCCCGAGCCTGGGGGAGGCGGTCAGCATCCGGTCGGGCCGGCCCACCGACCGGGCGAGGCGGAGCGCCGCACAGGGCAGCGAATGGCCCAGAGGCGCGCGGGGTGCGTGGGCGGTGCAGGCCGCGGGTGGGCCTTGGGCGGCGGCCCGACCAAGCGGAGCGGCCTGGTGTGTGGGCAAGCGGACAGCCGAGGCCCGGCCGGCCGGGCTGTCCGGAGCAGGCGGTCCCGGTTGGCGCCGTCCGGTTGGCGCCGGACTGGCCGGCGGGCCGGCGCATGGCAGCAGGCGGGCCCAACCGGCGGCCCCTCCTCCTCTTTTTCCTTTTTTCTTTTATATTTTCTCTTTTTCCTTTTTCTTTAATAACTATTGCTCCCGAACTCCGATTGACATGAAACTAATTTCGTTGGAAAGATAACAACAAATGCTATCCAATAGAAAGTGCAAACACAAGAAACTATAGGAGGGGATTTTATCATTAATATAAAAGGGTAGAACCTTATATCATGAATAACCGGTAAAATCACCCAACCTCGAAAACGTCATAGAAGATGCATGCGAACTCCGTTTTCGATGAACTTGGGCTTGTTGTAAAGCTAGCAACAAGCTCAAGAACCTCACATAGAGAAACACCAAGAAGCAATAAGGATATGCAAAGTATGCAAATGATTGAGCTCCCTAAGACGATGTGATCAAGTTACTCAACCGAAAGCCCCTCTTAATAGTGCGGCTATCTATCCTATAATCCGGTCTCCCAACATCCACCTTGAGACCGGTAAAAGGAAAACCTAGCAAGGCCATACCTTTTCCTTGCGCATCCCGCTTGATCTTGATGATAACTCTTCAAGCTTCACTCAAGCCGGAATGCCTCACTTGACCAATGTTGCTTCGTGAAGACTCACAAATGCTCCCCCATACACTATGATGGGAAAGCTCCATTGATGCACATCTTCACTATTCCATTATCACCAAATGGATGGCAAGCTTCAAGCATGTGATTCACTTGAGATGCTCATCTTGAACTTGCCCAACTCAACCTTGTATCTTCTCATACTCACATAAGATAGAGCATGGCTAACATTGAGTTCCACATAAGAACTCCATCTTCGTTTCTTCTTCTTGATCATATCACATATATATCTTCATACCGATGATCTTGATGCCAATACACAAGGTATACTTTTATCTTCATGGCATCCATACTTGAATCCAACACATGGACAAGTAGCACCTATGGAATATTCCTTCATATAAACTCAATGAAAACATTAGTCCATAGGGGTTGTCATTAATTACCAAAACCACACATAGGGGCAATGTACCCTTACACTAGGCAATCTACTTATACACTTCAACACCCCCTCTCACGTGTGACGGGAAGACGAGAAGACAAGTCAACACGTGTAGAGAGGCAAAGAGGCGGCGGCTGCGGCCGGGCGCGGAACGGCAAGAAGCCAGGGCGGGCGGCGGCTGCGAGAAGAGGGGTGATAATTTTTAGAATAAATTGTGAAAACCAGCTCTGATACCATGTTAAGCTTCATGCACTAGCCACTTGAATCAAAAGTCCGAACTGATGGAAAGGGCTAGGCAATCCACATATACACTTCACAACACCCCCACTCGCGTGTGATGGGAGAAGAGAAAGTCAACACGTGAAAGAAGAAGAGCACACCGAAACAGCGGTGGCTAAAGAGGGGGGCAACAACAATTTTTAGGCTTAATTGCGAAAACCATGTGAAAGCCAGGATTTGAACTTGAGACCTGGGGCTTTGATACCATGTTAAGCTTCATGCACTAGCCACTTGAACCAAAAGTCCGAACTGATGGAAAGGGCTAGGCAATCTACTTGTACACTTCAACACCCCCTCTCACGTGTGACGGGAGACGAGAAGACAAGTCAACACGTGTAGAGAGGCAAAGAGAGGCTGCGGGGAGAGGAGATAATTTTTAGAATGAATTGGGAAAGCCAGGATTTGAACTCGAGACCTGGGGCTCTGATACCATGGTAAGCTTCATGCACTAGCCACTTGAACCAAAAGTCCAAACTGATGGAAAGGGCTAGACAATCCACGCAATTAAGCCTAAAAATTGCTATTGCCCCCCTCTTTAGCCACCGCTGATGCCCTGTTTCGGTGTGCTCTTCTTCTTTCACGTGTTGACTTTCGCTTCTCCCGTCACACGCGAGTGGGAGTGTTGTGAAGTGTATATGTGGATTGCCTAGCCCGTTCCATCAGTTCGGACTTTTGGTTCAAGTGGCTAGTGCATGGCTTATCAGAGCCCCAGGTCTCAAGTTCAAATCCTGGCTTTCACATGGTTTTCGCAATTAAGCCTAAAAATTGCTGTTGCCCCCTCTTTAGCCACCGCTGTTTCGGTGTGCTCTTCTTCTTTCACGTGTTGACTTTCTCTTCTCCCGTCACACGCGAGTGGGGGTGTTGTGAAGTGTATATGTAGATTGCCTAGCCCTTTCATCAGTTCGGACTTTTGGTTCAAGTGGCTAGTGCATGAAGCTTAATAGTATTTACCAAAAATCAAGGTAGGGCGGCTGCCCTACCTTGCCCCACTCGGAGCTTCGCCCCTGGTTATGATGATGTTGGCAAAGCCGGTAATTCCTTGAACTACATAGGTGCCTTGAGACTGGAAAAATATCACCACATTTAGCAGTTTGGCCCTAAACATATACTACAAATGAATATAATTTAATTATAGATAAATATTACAATTAAGCACGGCGTGATGCATAATTTAGCATGTCAAAAATAAAATATCTCAATGGCCTTCCATGCAAAACAAGTTACAATATTTTGTGAACCAAGCTCATATCAATACTGCTATGTATTGCGCAATTAGCATCTTTAAATTCACATGTTAATCTAACATTACGTTCATCAGATGTCAGATTGTAGAACTAGTAAAAAAGTTAAAATCATACACTCTGTTGTTGACGCTGAAGTATATAGGGCTATACTATTGTAGCGCTTTTCAATATAAAAGCATATAGAATGTCATACCACATAAGAAATAGGTATAACACTTACTTTTTCAAGGTATCCATGTCACTTGTAAATAATGGAAGAGACCATCTGGGTTTCATGAGTTTCCTCTTTGCACTTAACAAAATAAAAAAGTAAAATGTGAATTAATAAACTAACGAGTGGAGAAAAGTAAGCAATGTTGCAAGTATGACAGAGAAGGATTGGGTTCATGGATCCGCTTGACCTCTCTTCAATAAACACGATGTAAACATAAATGCAAGTCATAATCTATCAAAAATGCAAACATCATGACTAACATTGACATGATCTAGTGGGCATCAAAGCCTAATCTCCCGTACTAAGAATCCACGGTAGCATGAGCTATAATAACTCCCCTTGACGCTTGCAATCCACATTATATTAGAAAATTACGCTACTTGGTACGGGGCTATGCCTAAAGTATAATAATAACATGAAGTTGGACACCGGTTCCTAGTGTCATGGTTCGAGAAAGTACCAACAGGCACAAGTGGTTTTATTCTTTAGACTAGTCACAATGCATAGTATCATATAGAAGTATCATGCCTATGATACTACTACATGTTACTATTTCCACAATGCATGGTATCATATACTAGTATCATAGTCGTTATATATTAATTATTTTGTAGAATCTCAATGCAAATATGTGTACAAGATTTACTTGATATTATTTTTTCTAGTAGTATGTGCTATGGTACGGTATCTACCTATGATACTAGTACACTCTCTCTCATCCTTAATTGCACTCCCACATCAGCATTTTGCATGCATGGAATGCATGATACTACCTATGACACTCACATTGTGGGTAGTCTTATGTCATTTGCACAACATTGTGCCATTTGTTCCATCTACAAAACAAAGGCTCGTATAGAAGATTTACATAAAAAAATAGTATTTATTTGATGAAGCCATAATAATTGAGGTGCAGCCGCGCAATTAAACTCCATACAATAACAAAACAGACAACAAAGTCAGAAAAAAAAGATACACCTCTACCTCTATTCATGTGGTGCACATATTTTTTGAGATGTACTCCTCCGTTCTAAAATAGTCTATATTATAGTCCCAAAATTTATTCTGTTGCATTCTAGCTTTTAGTCAAAGTGGTTTTACTCTTTTTATTAGATGTTGTTGTATTCGATGTAGTTTGGATTGGTTATTCACATATCTAAGTAGTCACGGTGGGCATTCGGGCAACCTGAATTTTCGGGGTCGGGTTTCTCGGGTATTATGAAATTTGGGGGTTTCAATATTGACACCCGAAAATTCCCCGGAAAAATAGAAACCCGATAAATCGGGTTCGGGCTTTGGGTTTTCTCGAATTCCCCGAATTACAGAGCTGAACGGGATGGAGGGGTCCCATCGAGGTTGAATCTAGGAGCGCTTGCCGTCGTGGTTCTGTCTTGAAAGTCGCCACAAGGCCTTGGAAGGTGAGCTCGCCGTCCATCTGGGAGTGGCCTCGGCATGCTATTGAAGATGTTCTCTGCCGGCAAAGAGAGTTGCTAGGGATTTGAGAGAGAAGGCGATGGGAGATAGCAGGGGGCGCTCACAACTGACATTGGAGGCATGGAGGCGGGAGACAACATGGCGGTCGACGACGCTCGCTATCGAGTTTGTAGCTCTGCGGGATCTGAGGGAGAATGCAATGACGGCGGTAGAGCCTAACATGAGTGCAGTCGTGCGGGAGTTAGGGTTGAGATGTGGTATTGTTTGACCGGGGATTTGGTCTGAGATGGGTGTTTGGTGGGCTGGGGCGCGGTAGCGGGGGAGTGGGAGGTTAGTTGGGCTAGGATTAGGCCCAAGTTTGGGTTAAACGGGTTGTTCGGGTCCTCGAGGCCTACACCCAAAATTCCTGAATATTTAATTCAGGTTTCTAATGGTGCCACCTGATTTAACACCCGTTTTATTGGGTTTCGAGTAATTCGGGTCCGGGTAACTCGGGTTTCGGGTTTTATGCCCACCATAATTAAGTAGTATTAATAAATGCAATACTACTTTACCTTTTTTTTTCTAGAATGTAGATTAAATCAGAGTAAATAGAGTATAATTTTAACAAGAAATGCACCATATATTATTGGTTAAATTAGCAATCAGAATTAAATCACTCAAAACGAGGGCACCACATGCATCGGGAGGGAGAACATGGATCGTGCCAATCTCATAATTGTGAACCTTTGGATCACTATATTTTCACAATTCTTCTAATTGTAGACTAGGAGAACCAACCTGTAGTTGTGTGGTTAGGAGAGCAGTGGCACCCCCAACCCACCAGAGTTTAAGCCTCAGATTTGACATTTTGATGTCTCATTAAAGACGGAATATTCTTCAGCGGAAGGTGACGTTCCCGTCGACAGCGAGGCGTCTATGCTGACTTCGTCAAACTTAAGACCCGTCGGATGAACTTTCTTGTATGCAGTCAGTCTCTCGAAGGTGCTCATAGAGGTAGGATGTGCATGCGTTCATCCCTATGAACGTAATTGTAGACTAGTTTTTAAAAAAAAAATCTGAAATACAGGAATTAATTTATCTTGGAAAAAGTTGCACACACGGCCCATTCAGTTCAGAATTCCAGTATACCATTATTGTTCGCGTTTCATGGGTGTGGGCGTGCTCAGCCCGTACTACCCATCGCCGTAGGCCGTACCGAGCTTCTCGCGTTTCTTCCTCGCCCACTCCACCACTTCTTCTGCCGGAGGGAGGTCAGCGCTCTTCGCGGCCGCCGTCGAGACCACCTGAGCGGAGGCGGACGACTAGCAGTCACTCCCTCCAGTGGCGTTCCCCGTCCAAGTGAGTAGTCTCCTCCTGCTACTTCCCACGCTTTCTGCTGCTGTGCCCACGATCTCAGATCCACCGAGTCCGATTCCCCGGCACGATCGAGCCAAATCGGGAGCCCCGAATCCCTGTGACAGCGCCACCGCCGAACCACCAGGCCGCCAACTACCTCTCTACTGGCCGAGCTGCCCTCCCGCGATCCCACGGCACACGAGGCGCACCCGGCCCTTGCCGGATCCAAGAAGCGCCGATGATGAGCGGGAGGAAGAATGCCGGCAAGGCCTCTTCTTTCTTGCTCGTCCTGATCTCGGTCGGATGCTTCTTCGCGACCTACAACTTCTTGACAATGGTGGGGCACGGCCGGGGCCGGGACGGGCCGCGCAAGATGCTCGATCACGACGGCGCTCTATCCTTCGCCTCCGGCTCCGACCCGTCCAAGAGGTTCCACGTCGCCCTCACGGCCACGGACGCGCTGTACAGCCAGTGGCAGTCGCGGATCATGCACTACTGGTACAAGGAGATGAGGGGCCGGCCTGGCTCCGACATGGGCGGCTTCACGCGGATCCTCCACTCCGGAAAGCCGGACGGGTTGATGGACGAGATACCCACCCTAGTGGTCGACCCGCTCCCCGAAGGCGCGGATAAGGTGAGGCTTTGAAAAATCTTCCATTTCGTTACCAGTCGTGGTGGAGTCGAGATCACCTTTCGAGCTAATTCGCTCTTCTGCTCAGGGCTACATCGTCCTCAATAGGCCTTGGGCGTTCGTCCAGTGGTTGCAAAAAGCGGACATCGAGGAGGAGTAAGCAGATTTTCTCTTGTTCTTTGTTTGGTCTCCTCCATTATCTAGTAGGTTTCCTAATGAAATGATTTGCAGCTATATACTTATGGCTGAGCCAGATCACATCTTTGTCAAGCCATTGCCAAACTTAGCTCATGGTGACCAACCTGCCGCGTTTCCCTTCTTTTACATCAAACCTACTGACAATGAGAAGGTACTGAGGAAGTTCTTTCCGAAAGAAAAAGGCCCTGTCTCAAATATTGATCCCATTGGTAACTCGCCAGTGATTATCCAGAAGGTATATCTCTTTGCCTGTCAGAAGATTAATAGAATACTTCGATGGTTGAGCTATATAGTTTCTTTTTACAAGGATATGTGCAGCTATACTATATGCCAAGATGGAGATATGTGCCCAATACTTCATTCTTATAACGTATACAACAAATATTTCTGAATTATGTGTTAATGATATAGTTCAGTACCATTTCAATACATTCACCTTCCACAGCCATCTAACCCATCATGGTTTTCTTCAAAACATTTTTAGGCCCAGCTTGAGAAAATTGCTCCAACCTGGATGAATGTTTCGTTAAAAATGAAAGAGGATGCGGAGACAGACAAAGCTTTTGGATGGGTCTTGGAAATGTCAGTACAATTATATATAAAAAATTGTTACTTATTGACTTCACATGTGTGGTTTAAACGCATTTCTGCTTCCCTGTGCGTATTTACAGGTATGCATATGCTGTCGCAAGTGCATTGCATGGTGTGCGCCACAACCTCCGTAAAGATTTTATGATTCAGGTGCTTAATAATTCTCTCACTTGAGAAGTCATTTCATAGTTTTTTTTATGAGAGTTCACAGCCTCAAATATGTATTCAATGCTGATTGCAGCCTCCCTGGGATGCGAAAACTGATAACACGTTCATCATCCATTATACCTACGGATGTGATTACTCATTAAAGGTGGGTGTTGTTTAACCTTAAACATCTGATCTTGATGATGCCTGTTGTGTAAAATCTTTTTTTCTATCAGCACAAAGAAGTATATTTTTATTTTTCCTGTGATAGCTTGTTTATGATCGTCTTATGCAAATATAGGGTGAGCTGACATATGGAAAAATTGGTGAATGGCGGTTTGACAAAAGATCATATCTTCGTTCACCGCCACCAAGAAATCTCTCGTTACCCCCTCCTGGAGTTCCTGAAAGTGTGGTATGTGCATAGCATTCAGCATTATTTTAGTATGACTTATGTCATTTCTTCTAAAAGGGTTTTGAATAATTCACATTTATGGAATTTCTGAACTGCCTTGCTGAAAGCGCAAAATCTTATCTCACTCAAATTCGCAATAGTTTGCTCACTTTCAGCCTACTTTTTTTTAACCGACAATTTAATTGTGTTGGCTAAGTTGTTTGTATGTGAAATGTCACAAAAAGACCTGAATACGAGGGATTCCTAGGCAGTTACTGTAGCACGCCTTGAGTCATTTAGTCAGTAGATTATCTCTTGAGCTGGTTGGCTGTATGCACATCTCACAGTTCAGCAGTGAAACTTTTTGTTAGGACTTGATTCAGTTGAAGCTTATAATTTGTGTTGCTCTATGCAAAAGTTGATCAGATTTGCATATTAACTTTTGCATCTACATTGATGGCTCACTCGCTGCTTTCTCGAGTTCGAAACTCCCATGAACTCAACTTTGTAAGTGTAAGTTGTCAGTCTGCTGCTTAGCCATTCTGGGATCAGTACTATATTCGTAGAAGTGGATAATTTGGCAATGCAGAGCCAAATCGGCATGCCTAGGAAATGACAGGCCACGTTGAATTAACTGCCATATGGTACTTTTGATTAAATGGTCTGCAGAAAGCACCTTGCTGATTAAAACTCCCCAGACAATTTAATCAAAGTACCATTTTGCATGCCTAGGAACTGACATTGATGTCGTCCCGAGTCGGTACCATACATGTCCCTTAGTTGAATGCGTAGCTATAATCTTTCAGTTCATAGGAGACATGGTGCAGCTGTGCATCCAGCAATGTAGCTAGGAGAGGTTAGTTCGTTTGGGAGAGATAAGATCCCCTTAAGGCACTTGTAATGCTTTTTGGTTTTATCAGTGTCTTCCATGTCACCTATCTATAGATGGGCCCAACAATTAACAACCAACTTTCTCTTCTCTTTGCTCTCCCTTCACCGCACAAATTGTTCAAGGTTTTGTCCAAAGCTGTATCTTGCATGAGATAGAACACAACTTTCTTCTGCCTCACTGTAACACATGTCGACCTTAGCTATAGTTGTATGTAGCACCTACAGGTACAGCTGATGTCACACCTAGTGCCCTTAGTTTAGACATTTAGAGATGTTTGGTTAGCTGTTTGTGCTTTTTTACAACTATTTGGTCAGCTGTTTAGTTGATCTTAGAAGGATGTGGGCTCAAACAAGGAAGATACAAAAAGTTCCCGATCTTCCCTTTCTTCATTCAGGCCGTGCCTCGGAGCCTTGTTTAGGTGCCTTTACCGGTCAATCTAGGATGAGGGCTCTACCTTTGGACTCATACCCGGCCAGGCCCATAACTTCATCTCATTCGCATAGACATAACATCTTCTCCAGATATTTTGTGGGACAGTGGGAGTACCACCCAATATTTCAGTCATGCGGTCATATGCATATTTATTTGGCAATGGAACATGATCAACATTGCCTAGGAGGCTAGGACACATGCACTACATGCAACTAGTTAAAAGATACATAGTTCTCTTTCCAGTTTGACATGCTCTAGAGCTTAGCTCAATTGAATCAGTAAAATTTAAAAATTAGTAATAGTATTGCTTCTTAATTCCGATAGTTGCATGTTGACCACAGTTCCTTTTTTTTTTCTAGGTCACCCTTGTAAAGATGGTGAATGAGGCTACTACAGGCATTATAGGGTGGGATGAAGAAAGATGATTGCTGATTTTTTGCTGGAGATGAGCTTAATTCAGCTGATCCTGGAGTAGAATCAGGGAATCTGAGTAGTCAATAATACGATAGTATTCAATTGATATTCTCTCGAGCGGAGGATGGATGGTGGCTAATTTCTACAGATTGACATAGATTTAGTGGTTGGCAGGAGAGGATACGTACTCGTTTCATCAGACGGAGGTGTCAACATTTTTTTTGCATTGTAAAGCAGAAGCATAAGTTCTCTTTCTCACACTCTTCCATTCTCCTGGTTCATTCAGTTGTAAAGCCGAAATGAATGGTCTTGAATATATGGTCCTATACTTATCGTGAGTAGTATGATTACAGCTTGAAATAAATTCTGGTCGTTGCCCAGATCAGTGGCCGAGCCACCTTCCTGCCTGGGCTCGATCGGCGAGACTCCATTGAAAAGCAAGATGAGCAGAGCTTGGTAATTTGATGTTTTACTGTGCATTTCCCTTCGATCTGTCAGCGAGAAAAGATTTGCACGTTCTCCCTTGGCTGGCAGCCGACAGGCCCAGTTTTAGCCTAGCTTAGAGCATCCCCACTCGTTGGCGCTCCCCACGCCCAAATCCGGCGAAATTTTCGTCCGGATTGGAGGAAGATTTGGCGTGGGGAGTAGTAGTTTTCCAGCCGCGTGCCCAGGCGAAGTCGACGATGCGAATTTAAAAACGGAAACTTGACAAACTACGGCTAAAAACGGGTGAATATAGACTAAATTTAATGATATTTATTACATTACGGGAGGAGTTCATACATAGAGGCCGAATTCGACTATATTTCGAATTCGGCTAGGGAATTCAAACGCTAATTTTAAAACACGGCGCTCTACATGCCGAAATGGCGGTAGAACACCGTGTAGTCGCCGCCGTTGTCGTCGGAGCCGTCGTTGGCCTTCGGCTGCGCGGCCTGGCTGCTGCTGCCCTGGCCGGCGTCTCCCCACCCCGGGGATGGCTTGTACCATCGTCGTCGGAGGACTCGAGGTCGACGACGGGGACAGCGACGCCGGATGGAGGTGTCGCAGACGGCGGTACCGCGCGACATCGTCGTTGGCGGTTGGAGCGGCGCGGGCGGCGAGTTGGCGTGCGGCAGCCAGGTCCAGCAGCCGCCGCTGCTGCTCCGCCTCCTCGCGCTCCCGGTCGCGCTGGCCCGATCCGGTGCGGCGTCGTCGCGCTTCTCCTCCTCCATGTCGTGCAGCGACCTGGCGATCGCCTCCGCCATCGCGGCGTCCTCCGCGCGCTTCGCCTCCTCCTCGGTGAGCTGGCTTGCGGCGGCCTCTTTCTTCGTCTTCTTCCGGCCGCTGCGGCGCGGAAGGCTGTTCTCGGATGACGAGGGCGCCGCTGCTGCGCCCTCTGGTCGCCGGCGGAGACGCCGGCTCCTTCTTGACGCGCACCGGCGTCGAAGGCGACGCCTCCTCCCTCTTCACCGGCGCCAAGGATGACCTTGACGCCGATCCGGAAGACGACGAGCTGGCAACCATGCGCCGTGGCTGCCAGACGCTTCCCCGACGGCGGCTCGCCGATGCCCTCGATGCCGATAGAGGGGGCATCGTGAGCACCGGGAAGTTGCCGCCTCGATGTGCGCGAGGACGTTCGCCAACGTCCTTTCCGGCGCGCTCCACCACCGTCGGCGGCCCGCGGCGGCGTTGCGCGCAGGCGGAGGCGGCGGCCGTCGTAGGCCGCGCCTCCCGCTCCCACCGCCGGAGGAAGTAGGAGTTCCACCGCGTGTAGTTCTCGGGGTGGTGGCGCGGGTCGGCGCCTCGTCGGTCATCGTCATCCTCGCCTCCTCGATGGCGACGTCGAGGGCATGGCCCCGGCGGCGGCGGGATTGGAACGCCGGCACTTAGCCGCCACCCTCCGGGAGGCCTCGTGTCCGGCGGGCAGGGGTACCCGCCTGGTGGAGGAGGTGCCCCTCCCACGCGTGGAGCGACCGGCGGGGAAGCCGTTGTTGGCTGCGCCGTCGTCATCGTAGAACGCCATCTTGAGAGTAGAGGGAGAGTGGAGGGAGAGTGGAGCACGGGGTACGCCTCGCGGCGAGGACCGGCGTATATAGGCGTGGCTGGCGCGGGGATTAAATGCCGCGTGGATTGCGACGCGTCCGCGCGAGCTGACCGGCGGCAGCCTTTAGTGCGCGCGGAAGACGATGCGTGCGCGGAAGACGACGACATTAACTCGCCGCGTGGCCGGCGAATGCAGACCGGCGGGCTTTTACGGCGCGCGGAAGACGATGCGATGAGGACGACGATCGGTTTCTCTCGCCGACAAGTTGGGGCCACCAGCGCGGGAAGTTTCTCGCCGTTTCGCGCGCTTTCGTTTCGTCGGAGTCCCGAGCGCTCCCCGGGGCCGGGGATGTCGTGGGATCGCCGGATGAATTTAGGCCCAAATCCGGACGAAACGAGGCCGGGCGCGACTGGGCCGAATTACGCCGTCCGGATGGAAAAAACGCTCGCCGGGGGCCTGTTCGGGGGGACGAGTGGAGATGCTCTTAGACTCGAGACATCTGTAGGATAACGTTGCATAGAAAACAAAAATTTTCCTACCGCGAACACGCAATCCAAGCCAAGATGCAATCTAGAAGACGGTAGCAACGAGGGGTATCGAGTCTCACCCTTGAAGAGATTCCAAAGCCTACAAGAGGAGGCTCTTGTTGCTGCGGTAGACGATCACTTGCCGCTTGCAAAAGCGCGTAGAAGATCTTGATCACGATCGGTTCCGGCGCCACGAACGGGCAGCACCTCCGTACTCGGTCACACGTTCGGTTGTTGATGAAGACGACGTCCACCTCCCCGTTCCGGCAGCGGAAGTAGTAGCTCCTCTTGAATCCGACAGCACGACGGCGTGGTATCGGTGGTGGTGGAGAAATCCGGGAGCTGCGCTTAAGCGTGCGGGATGTGGTGGAGAGAGAGGCTAGGGTTTGGGGAGAGAGGGGGTTGGGCGCCGGCCCTCTAAGGGGTGCGGCCAAGGCTGAGCCAAAGAGTGTTCAGCCCTCTCTCTGCCCCTCATTATATAGGTGGAAGTCCCAAGAGTTCTAGTCCAAGTCTTCGAATAAGACCCCAACACTAAAACCTCCCATATGTGGGAAACCTACTCAAGGAGGGAGTCCCACCCAAGGTGGGATTCCCACCTTTCCTTGAGTTGGCCGGCCACCCTAGGGGAGTCCACCTTGGACTCCTCCCTTTAGGGTTGGCTGGTCATGCAAGTGGAGTCTCTTTGGGACTCCACTTTCCAAAGTGCCATTCTTCCGGACTTTTCTAGAACCTTCTAGAACCTGCCATAAATGCACCGGATCATTTCCAAACTTGGAATATGACTTCCTATATATGAATCTTATTCTCCGGACCATTCCGGAACTCCTCGTGATGTCCGGGATCTCATCCGGGACTCCGAACAAATATTCGAACTCCATTCCATATTCAAGTTCTACCATTTCAACACCCAACTTTAAGTGTGTCACCCTACGGTTCGTGAACTATGCGGACATGGTTGAGTACTCACTCCGACCAATAACCAATAGCGGGATCTGGAGATCCATAACGGCTCCCACATATTCAACGATGACTTTAGTGATCGAATGAACCATTCACATACGATACCAATTCCCTTTGTCACGCGATATTTTACTTGTCCGAGGTTTGATCATCGGTATCACTCTATACCTTGTTCAACCTCGTCTCTGACAAGTACTTTACTCGTACCGTGGTATGTGGTCTCTTATGAACTTATTCATATGCTTGCAAGACATTAGACGACATTCCACCGAGAGGGAGAGTATATCTATCCGTCATCGGAATGGACAAATCCCACCGTTGATCCATATGCCTCAACTCATACTTTCCGGATACTTAATCCCACCTTTATAGCCACCCATTTACGCAGTGGTGTTTGGTGTAATCAAAGTACCTTTCCGGTGTAATTTACATGATCTCATGGTCATAAGGACTAGGTAACTATGTATCGAAAGCTTATAGCAAATAACTTAATGACGAGATCTTATGCTACGCTTAATTGGGTGTGTCCATTACATCATTCATATAATGATATAACCTTGTTATTAATAACATCCAATGTTCATGATTATGAAACTAATCATCCATTAATCAACAAGCTAGTTTAAGAGGCATACTAGGGACTTCTTGTTTGTCTACATATCACACATGTACTAATGTTTCGGTTAATACAATTATAGCATGATATATAAACATTTATCATAAACATAAAGATATAAATAATAACCACTTTATTATTGCCTCTAGGGCATATCTCCTTCAGTCTCCCACTTGCACTAGAGTCAATAATCTAGTTTACATTTGTAAAGATATAACACCTTGGCCTTCCGGTGTTTTATCATGTATTGCTCACGGGAGAGGTTTTTAGTCAACAGATCTGACACGCTCAGAAATGTATGTATTTTGTATTTCATTTGCGTCTCAACGCATTACTCATTTCCAAATGAGTCGGCATTAAATATGTTTGATCTTCTGGTGGAACCTTAATTCCGCTCTGAAATATGTCACTAATATTGTCACACACAATATAGCTTCAAAATTCTGACTCTGTCGGAACTACACCAAGTTCTCAAAGAACCTCTTAACTTTAACATCCTTTGTCATTTGTCAAAACAATGACATATTCTGCCTTCTTTTGTAGAATCCGTCACAATATTTAGAACTCTTCTAAATCTAGCATAGACAACTTCTAGCTCATTGTGCTACCTTTTAAACAACACTTAGTCTAATTTGAGATTGAAATTATATTTTATATGTGACAAAACCAATATCGGTGTAACACCTTACAGCGATTTGTTTGTCATTTCTTCATACAAAAATATATATATATCCTTAGTTCTTCTAAAGTACTCAAGGATATTCTTACTGTCGTCCAATGATCATCATATGAATCATTCGGTATATGCTCATAACACTTTATAGCACATGATATCTGATTGTGTACATATTATTCGTGATCTATAATCACTCATGTGTTTTACTCATTGAGTGTCGGATACACTCAAGTCTTGTTAAACCTTCACATGACAAGAACATTTTCTTAATATTTCTATATTGAACTACTTCAATATCCATCATATGTACTTTGACTTAAACTTATTTATGTGTTTCAATCTATCTTCATAGATCTTGACACTAAATTTGTTTCAGTCCATATCCTTTCATTGAAGTTAATTCTCAATGAAACCTTTTAATCAAGTATATAATTACATCATTTATAACCAACTATATGTCACCTACATAAAGTATTATAAATGTGTCTTAGCGCTCCCACTTAATTTCTTGCAAATGCAAGCCTCTTCATCGTCTCTGATGAAATCAAAAACTCTTTGACTATTTCATCTGGTGAAGATTCCAACTCCGTGATACTTACTTCATCCAATTGAAGCTTGTATAGCTATCTAGTATTCCACGGACCAGCAAAACTCTTGGTTGTATCTAGTATACACCTTTAATACACACTTCTGTTAAGTAGTGTATTTTGCCATCCTACTAACATATCTCATAAAAGAAATATGTAGTGATTACTAGAATAATCCACATAGACTATAAGAATTACTACGGAAGATCTAATCTTATCGTAGTCAACTCTTTGAACTTTGTCGTAAACAATTTTCCGACAAGTCGAGCTTCTTTTAAGGATATTCCATCCAAGTCCATCAATTTAATAGATCCATTTACTTTCAAAAAGTATTTATCTATCTTGGATTTCATGGCGTATAGCCATTTTAACGGAGTCAGGGCCCATCATAACTTCTTTGTTTGTAGTTGGTTTATCATTGTTCAAAATCAATCCTTTGTTCACAAATCATTTATTTGATCACAAAGTAAAACATACCTACAAGGTTCAATATGTACTTCGATCTCCATGGCTAAAACACTTTGTAGTCATGGGAGCCATGATCGTCGTGGCCGCTTCCGAAACAAATTCCGATGCTGCGCTACTCTGATCATTATGCTCAGGTTCATAAACCTTATCAAATTATATTGTCCTCCCACTCAAAAACTTCACTAGAAACAATTTCTCGGAATTTAGAAACATTGACAAACACTTTTGTCTTTGTCTCGTGGGAAGAATTCCCAATTAAATTTCTGGGATAACCAACAAAGATATTCATCCGATTTTGGTTGTAAACTATTAGACCAAAATTTAAAGAAAGACTATTAGGGTTTATACCCATACCATAACTCGTATGGTGTCATTTCAACGGATCATGATGATGCTCTATTCAGTGTAAAAGCGGTAGTCACTAAAGCATAATCCACAAAATTATAATGGCGTTATAATATTTTATCTCATCATTAATCCAACAAAGTTTGGATACATATCTCGGATACTATATCATCATTATGATACTCCAAGAAATATGAGTTGTAGAACAATTTCATAACTCTCTTAGATGTTCGCTAAAACTCGTAATTCAAATATTTCTACCATGATCCAATCATAGATATTTGACTTTTCTATTACGATGATTTCCACTTCATGCTGAAATTTATTTGAATCCATTCTAATGTTTCAAACTTCTTCCTTATTGAATATATCCACATATATACTCAATTCATTGTTGAAAGTTTTCATGAAGTAGAAGAATCTCCCGCACACAACTATGTCCAGTGAACCACATACATCATCATGTATTTTTCCACTAATTTAGTTGCCCGTTCAACTCTAGGCCTATGAACGGTATTTTAGTCATTCTTTTTAGAAAATATTTGCAAGCGCCAAACGATTCAAAAATCAAATGACTCCAAAAATCCATTTGCATGGAGTTCCTTCATGCGTTCCTTTCTAACATGACCTAAATGGCGGTTCCACAAATAAGTGGAATTCAAATCATTTGCCTTATGGCATTTTAGCGTCAGTGTTATGTATGTGTGTTTCACCATTAATATTTATAATAACTTATCCATCGTACATGGAGTAATGTCATAATTTGAACAACTTATTGTTTTCATTTGACCAGAGCAAAATAACAATTATTAAGTTCTTTATTATAAATTCTAAGGGCTAGATAGAATGCCAACGACGAACATAATAACACTTTATTTTTGTTCCAGACGTGCATTCTTATCATATTCCTTGTTAGTCACTTAGGCCATTGTATTCTTGTATTGCGTTGTTTTGTATGACACTTCATACCAACCAATATAGTACTAATACCCAAGAATTTCATATTGTGACCTAACTAGGAATACAACCATAACATGTATATCATTTATATACACCTGAGCTAGACTTTCTAGTCTTCTCTTTTCTTTCTGCCAAAATATGTTTTGTAGTTTCTCTTTTAGCTTTCCTCATTATTCAGAAAAACACTTCAACATCAATAACTTCTAGGTTTGTTGGTCTAATACCAATAACCTTGAGGTTCTTATTTTGAAGTTGATCATCATATGACAAGTGTTCCAAATTTCACTATTAGTAACTTTGTAATATGATGAACAATTTCACTCATAATTTTATCCATCATATCATGACGACTTTCCGAGACCATGTCTGTACATGCTAGGCTCGTAAAGTTTTAACGTTGGTATTTGCATGTGCAAATCTAGCTTGCACCGTTGTATGCACACGTAGAATCTATCACACCCGATCATCACGAGATGCTTCAAACGACGAGTTTTAGTAACGGTGCATATTAAGGATGGTCACTTCATGGATATGCGAATATCGTTAGTGCCCCAATAGTTGGAGGATTGTGACGCCTTGCGTCTTCAACCTTCGTACATTCCCATAAAACTTATGAGTTCATGTAGTCTCACCAAATTATATTCTATCATCTTGTAATAAGGTCTTAGATATCACATATATCTCATACCTTGATTATTTCTGAAAACTAAATTCTCAGCTCCTTACTTTTCAAACAGATTTGAACTTCAAGTTTCACGGAGACAAGATAACTTTAGGTACTAATTGAAACCATAGCTCTTTGAATCAACAATGTGAGGTTTACTAAAAGTTTGCAATAGGACTTAATCAATTCTTGATTCTTTAACAATACGGTACCAATCCGTAAAGTTTCTTGTCAGATTTTAACAGTATTTCTATCTCAATAACAAGACTAGCGCATAGTAGAAAACGGATGCCAATTCTACAAATCAATTCAAAATACTACTCAGACTATGTTTATGATAATTAGTTCATGTTTTAATCTAATTACTAATGAACTCCCACTTAATACAACATCCCTCATAGTTGTTAAGTGGTACACGATCCAAATCCACTACACCAAAACCGATCATCACGTGAGATGATGTAGCTTCAATGGTGAACATCAACATGTTGATCATATCATCTATATGACTCGTGTTCAACCTTTCGGTTTCCGTTGTCCCGAGGCCATGTCTGTACATGCTAGGCTCGTCAAGCAAACCCAAGTATTCGCGTGTGCAACATGGCTTACACCCGTTGTATGTGAATCGTTGAATCTATCACATCCGATCATCACGAGATGCTTGAAACGACGAACTATTACAACGGTGCATACGAGGGAGAACACTTTATTATCTTGATATTAATGTGAGGGATCATCTTATAATGCTACCGTCGCGTTCTAAGCAAAATAAGATGCATAAAAGGATTAACATCACATGCAGTTCATATGTGATATGATATGGCCCTTTTGTCTTTGCGCCTTCGATCTTCATCTCTAAAGCACGGACATGATCTCCATCATCAACGGGCATGATCTCCATCATTGTCGGCGTAGCGTCAAGGTTCATGGCGCCGTCTTCATGGTTGTTCACCTCATGTAGCAACTATTACAACTACTTTGAAATACTACTCAACATGAAAATTAAAGACAACCATAAGGCTCCTGCCGGTTGCCACAATACAATAATGATCATCTCATACATATTCATCATCATATCATGGCCATATCACATCACCAAACCCGCAAAAACAAGTTAGACGTCTCTAATTTGGTTTGCATATTTTACGTGGTTTAGGGTTTTCGTGTAAGATCTAATCTACCTACGAACATGAACCACAACGGTGATACTAGTGTTGTCAATAGAAGAGTAAGTTGAATCTTACTATAGTAGGAGAGACAGACACCCGCAAAGCCTCTTATGCAATACAAGTTGCATGTCGAACGAGGAACAAGTCTCATGAACGCGGTCATGTAAAGTTAGTCCGAGCCGCTTCATCCCACTATGCCACAAAGATGCAAAGTACTCAAACTAAAGACAACAAGAGCATCAACGCCCACAAAACCATTGTGTTCTACTCGTGCAACCATCTATGCATAGACACGGCTGATACCTGTAGGATAACGTTGCATAGAAAACAAAAATTTCCTACCGCGAACACGCAATCCAAGCCAAGATGCAATCTAGAAGACGGTAGCAACGAGGGGTATCGAGTCTCACCCTTGAAGAGATTCCAAAGCCTACAAGAGGAGGCTCTTGTTGCTGCGGTAGACGATCACTTGCCGCTTGCAAAAGCGCGTAGAAGATCTTGATCACGATCGGTTCCGGCGCCACGAACGGGCGCACCTCCGTACTCGGTCACACGTTCGGTTGTTGATGAAGACGACGTCCACCTCCCCGTTCCAGCGGGCAGCGGAAGTAGTAGCTCCTCTTGAATCCGACAGCACGACGGCGTGGTATCGGTGGTGGTGGAGAAATCCGGCGGAGCTTCGCTAAGCGTGCGGGATGTGGTGGAGAGAGAGACCGCTAGGGTTTGGGGAGAGGGGGGTTGGGCGCCGGCCCTCTAAGGGTGCGGCCAAGGCTGAGCCAAAGAGTGTTCAGCCCCCTCTCTATGCCCCTCATTATATAGGTGGAAGTCCCAAGAGTTCTAGTCCAAGTCTTCGAATAAGACCCCAACACTAAAACCTCCCATATGTGGGAAACCTACTCAAGGAGGGAGTCCCACCCAAGGATTCCCACCTTTTGAGGTGGGTTGGCCGGCCACCCTAGGGAGTCCACCTTGGACTCCTCCCCTAGGGTTGGCTGGTCATGCAAGTGGAGTCTCTTTGGGACTCCACTTTCCAAAGTGCCATTCTTCCGGACTTTTCTAGAACCTTCTAGAACCTGCCATAAATGCACCGGATCATTTCCAAACTTGGAATATGACTTCCTATATATGAATCTTATTCTCCGGACCATTCCGGAACTCCTCGTGATGTCCGGGATCTCATCCGGGACTCCGAACAAATATTCGAACTCCATTCCATATTCAAGTTCTACCATTTCAACATCCAACTTTAAGTGTGTCACCCTACGGTTCGTGAACTATGCGGACATGGTTGAGTACTCACTCCGACCAATAACCAATAGCGGGATCGGAGATCCATAATGGCTCCCACATATTCAACGATGACTTTAGTGATCGAATGAACCATTCACATACGATACCAATTCCCTTTGTCACGCGATATTTTACTTGTCCGAGGTTTGATCATCGGTATCACTCTATACCTTGTTCAACCTCGTCTCTGACAAGTACTCTTTACTCGTACCGTGGTATGTGGTCTCTTATGAACTTATTCATATGCTTGCAAGACATTAGACGACATTCCACCGAGAGGGCCCAGAGTATATCTATCCGTCATCGGAATGGACAAATCCCACTGTTGATCCATATGCCTCAACTCATACTTTCCGGATACTTAATCCCACCTTTATAGCCACCCATTTACGCAGTGGTGTTTGGTGTAATCAAAGTACCTTTCCGGTATAAGTGATTTACATGATCTCATGGTCATAAGGACTAGGTAACTATGTATCGAAAGCTTATAGCAAATAACTTAATGACGAGATCTTATGCTACGCTTAATTGGGTGTGTCCATTACATCATTCATATAATGATATAACCTTGTTATTAATAACATCCAATGTTCATGATTATGAAACTAATCATCCATTAATCAACAAGCTAGTTTAAGAGGCATACTAGGGACTTCTTGTTTGTCTACATATCACACATGTACTAATGTTTCGGTTAATACAATTATAGCATGATATATAAACATTTATCATAAACATAAAGATATAAATAATAACCACTTTATTATTGCCTCTAGGGCATATCTCCTTCATCTACATGCCCAGTTTAAGGACATGTTTGGTTACTAACCACAATTTGCCTAGCCAAAATTTGGCAGCCATAGTTTATTTGTTATGTGTTTGGTTTTTGCCATACTTTATCTTGCCACACTTTATTGCTTGTATAGTTCATTTACCATATACTCAACTTTTTTACTAGGTTTTGCCAAAATTTGGCTTCAATATTTTAAGCCACATTTTTGTGGCTAGCCACACTTTTGTGGCTAACACAAACAGACCCTAAATGTTGGGGTGTTAGTATGTGATTTCCTCGTACTTAATCGATACAATATGAACGTACCTTTTTCTTCCAAGATGAACGTACCTTTTTCTTCCAGGACTGTAATATGTTTAGAGCAGAGCTTGCAGAAGTAGAAATCAACACACCGTCAAATCTGGAATGGTGATGCATACTAATCAAGATCACTGCAGTTATTCTCCCAGCTAGCCGCTGGTTGCAGTTCATGTTTTCTTAACCAACCTGTTGCAGTAGGTGGTACTGGAGATTGAGGAGATGCATTAGAGGGGAGTTCTCTGACACTAATATCGCTCAGATATCTCTCAATTTTACCAAGCACAATTGACTTTAAATTTACATTCTGGAAATGAAGGACATATGAGTACATTGGTTGTAATAAGATCTAGTACTTATTATGGTACGGATGGAGTATTAGAGAAGTGAAAAGGATCCTATGCATTAACCTCATGAACGCACCAGAGTTACACTTAGCGCAGCTCCAGTCGTCGAGTTTGTTAAGGTGGTTAGTTTGATCAGCCGAATCTGGAGAAGTCATAAAGTAAATGAGATCTAGAATCTAGTGAGACATATCCTTGTTTGAAGTTGGATCACGACAAATTCTTGATGTATGTGCATGCGAGTAACCTCGATCGATTTACTTACCTGTAGTCCTGTACATCTCATGCCTCGTCAATTTCTCCTCACTCTAACCAATTCGGTCTAACTAGAAACGAATACTAAAATAATTGAAAAGGAGAGAGGGATACAAAATTGTTCAGTAGTTTCTCGTTTGATCTGTCTGAACTTGTTGCTAATCTATCAACGATTTCTCCATGTTCATAATACAATTATTACTTTATTAATAATTTCAGAATAATTCTGTTGTATCTGACTCAAAGATTTCTTCTCGCTCTAATCAAATCGATCGATCTGATTAGTAGCGAATAAACAAGAAGAACTCCGTAAAACTATTCCTGCCACAAATTTGTCCGCTACCAGTCCTATCGTTTCACCTACCTGAGATATTGTTGCTAAGCAGAGTAACCAGTAACCAATTTCTACTGACTAACCCAAAGAAAAAAATGACAGACGATACACTAATAATCATAAAAATTTGCTAGCAAGATCTAGTTGGTGTCTGTTGGCAGGTAGTATCTGTTGGTGAACCAGGCCTTGTCAGCGACGACCTTGACGCCATCCTGGTTCCGGTGCCACTCGTAGTAGGCGTGCGTCCGGTTCTTGATCTCCAGCGTCGCATGCCCGTAGCTCGCCTCCCTGAACGCCGAGTAGTCTGGCTGCGGCGACCTGAAGCTGTTGGCCAGCCCCTCGGTGTTCCCGCCATCGCCGATGTTCACGTACACGGGCGCCGACGCGTTGAACTGCGGCGTCGCCTTCCCGTTGTCGATGTCGTAGACGACGTTAGACACCCGGTGGCTACGCTCGTACGAGTGGACGTGGCCGGCGAGGACGAGGTCGACCTTGGCGTCGACGAGCCACCGCTCGAACTGCACCCGCATCGTCTCCCCCTCCATGTAGTGGTAGTCGTTGGTGTTGTACCACGGCGAGTGCACGCAGACGATGAGCCACGGCGTGGTGGTGCGGTCGACGCGCTTGAGCTCGTCCTGCAGCCATGTCCACTGCGGCGTGTACTTGCCGTAGGAGGAGTAGGAGGAGAGCATGATGATGTGCGCCGAGGCCATCTTCACCGAGTACCAGAGGGGCTCCGTGCTGTTGGACGCCCTGAACGGCGTCGGGTACCGGTTCGTGAAGGGCTTGAAGGGGACCGTCTCCCCGATCTCCGGCGCGTAGTCGATCTCGTGGTTGCCGGCGGTCCAGATCCACGGCTGGTACGCCACGCTGCGCTCCACGAAGCGCGCCCACGAGTCCCACCGGTTGTTGTCGTGGCCTGGGTGGTCGTCGGCGTACGAGAGGTCGCCGATGAAGAGCACCGCGTCGCCGCCGTTGGCCTCGTAGTGGGCCACCGTGTCGTTGGAGTGGAACGTCTGCCCCAGGTCGCCTGCACGGATAGACAAAACATTAGTTTCGTATGCACTTACTTGCATTGCACCAATGTATAGATCGATCCAGATTGATTAAGACGAAGAAAGTAGATAGGCAGGTACCGATGAGGCCGAACTTGAAGGGCACGTCGGGCCCGGGTTTCGGCGGCGTCTTGAAGGAGAAGGACCGGACGGTGTAGTCGTGGCCGACGGCGTAGTGGTAGACGGTGGAGTGCTCGAGGTCGGTGAGGGTGGCGTGGTGGATGTATGGCGACTGGTACGTCCCGCCCCAGGTGTAGCGCCGGACGGTGCCCTCGGCGGTGAGGTTGAGGTTGTCGGCGGCGAGGCCGTAGCGGACGACGTTGCTGCCGGCGTGCTTGGGCGTGAGCCAGGACACCGTCATGGCGCGGCCCGTCAGGTCGCCCTGCGTGATGTGCACCTGCTCCGGCGCGTTGTAGCCTGCCGGCGGCCGGAAGACGTCGGCGTCGAGCGGCATGTCGGGAAGCATCAGCAGGCTACGCCGGTACGGGCTCGTCACGCCCGCCGACGCGGAGGCGGCGGCGTGCGCCGCGAGGAGGAGGAGCACGGCGACCATGCGCGCCATGTTTTGCGTACCTAGCTACGTCGTTGCGGTGGGATATCGATTCGCTGCTGTTAGCTTTATATATGGATCGGGCGGGCCTGATCGACTCATGGAATATGCTTTCTCAGCTCACCAAAATATTCCACGCAATTAGCGATCGCAACAAACTCTGCTAACAAACTCAAGATCCTAACTAGATATATCTCGGCGTGGTGCTGTTTCAAATCGTATGTATAGTGATCCGCATCGGCGCCGCAGTTTGCCGGCTCATATACGGGAGGCACTCCGTATTACGGTATGGGCATGGCCAACTCTAGCTACTCACACACATGCCTCCTAATATTTTAACTCCTCCGATCCATAATTATTATCACTGAGGGCATCTTTGAAGGACACACATTTTTTTAGGGCATTTATATTGGATCGTTCAGACTTCAAGTCACAACATCTCTAACCGATAAATTTGGAGAAAGAAACGGTCGACAAAAATATATCATAAAATGAATTGGCACGCAACGAAAATGAGTGTTTGCGTATACGGGATGTCCTGCACAAGGAACAAACCCACTCTCGATGTGTCATTCACTAGTACAAAGAGGGTTTTGTACACGGTTGAAATGATCCGTTGCACACAATAAACTTTACCGTTAGCATGCATGGTGGTCAATGCGCCTTTACAGCGCACACGTTTTATTTAATCTTATCGTACACTTTTTTTTTTCAAAAAATCATTTGTGATAGGGTAGAAAAAAGTGTGAGATCCGCAAAACTAATACCTCTAGGATTGATGCGTCACCTCCACCCCGCCTATGTTGCCACCTTCTACTTCTTGTTTAAGATCACCACCGCTCCTTATTTATACAAGAAAGTTGGTATGATTTGGGTTTGTTGGGCCACGACCGGATGGCACACACGGTTCAAGTAGATAGAACAGTTTGCATTGTCTATACCGCACAAACGGTTTTGCTTCTTTTAGCCATGTGAGATACTGTTTTCACAATTTAAATCCAATTTTGTATCTATTATGTTATAATTATTTTAAGTTTTCACCAGCATGGCCAAGGCATGTTATAATTATTCCAATTTTGCTTCCTTCAGCATGGCCAAGGCAGACCAAATACATCGAGGCGCTTGGGTCTCCCCCTCCCGCCGACACGTACACATGTGGTTGGACGACCATTTTTCGTGTCAACGACCTGACCAAACAGATCAAAATGTAGACACATTTGGTGTTTAAAATGGGTCCGGCTGCTGGAAACACCCTTACGAGAGAGAATTCAAGAATATGTGTGTGGATATTAGGAGACATGCTAGCAAGATCTTGCCAAAAAAAAATTGGTTTACAATTTTTTGGCTGAAAAAACTTCCTCTTTGTGCATCAATATAAGATGTTATAGATACTCTCTCCGCTCCATACTACTTGATGCTAATATAGATATATATCTAGATACATTTTAGTAGTAGATACATCTATTTTAGCATCAATTAATATGAATCGGAGGGAGCACTTTTTAATAAGTAAATTAGATACAAACCAAAGTGAGTGAACCTACACATAAAAATAGATTAGATACAAACTAAAGTAGATGAATCAATTAACATCTTACATTTTTAAACGGAGGGAGTAGAATATTGTTCCCAATTGAAAAAGTGGATTGCAATTAATTAACTTAATTAACATTCTACAGCTACTGGGTGGGAACGAGCAAACGCTATAAACAAAACCAATGAAATTGATCATGTATCTCTTAACATCTTGTACACTTGGCAAGATCTGGAAATTTGGTTTCCCCTATAAGCCGTAAATCCGCAAGACTTTGTATGCCATGCTTATTCCTCTGCGTCACCAGACTACTACATATCACCCATAAAAAATCACTTTGTATTTTTCTCTTCACCCAATTCCTTCATTATTCGCTGTGATTCATCTAGCAGATCCTGCATCCCAGGCGCATTCAAGATGTCTGGATCGAGCTGAATAATGTGCACGAGGCTGTTCAAGCATCTCTCGTACTGCTGCCTGAGGTATTTAGACACCACATTTCGTGTATAAGGCTGCAACAGTAAATATAGCGTTTATTTAAAATGGCTATGTTAGTTGCTGTTGAGCACACATCCAATTGAGCGGAACGGCTGATGCCTCGAGTGCTTTTGTACAAATACAGAAAGGATGGGGAAGATCTGACACATACCTCGTTGTAAAGTGAAATACACTTGCGCAGAGCTTGTTCAGCATGTTCATAATCAGACTGAAATGAAGAGATCAGTCAGCTAAGATACCAGAGGGAAATTAGATGTGAATAACACAATACAGGGGTAAGTTGATCAAGTATGTCAAAAGCAATACTATCCATGTCTATTTGACAGTTTAAAGTCCTGAATTTGTAACATCCAACCATGATGCAAATGTTTGTCATACATATGCAGTAGAGAAATAACCTCACTGTTGTTAAGTTTAATGTCAATCAGTAAAACCAAAAGTCCAAATTGATGGAAAAAAAAAAGTGGGATTTCCACATATAGTGTAATACCCCCTCTCACGTGTGAATCAATGAGGCCTACACGTGAATAGAATCTCACGTGTGAATCAATGAGGCCTACACATGGACAAAAACAAGGCAAGAGCAATTTCTGTTAATTTGCGAAAGCCGAGACTTGAACCCAAGACCTCGGCCAGAACCAAAAGTCCAAACCGGTGGAAAGGTGGTGCCAATCCACATACAGTGTAAGTGTGTAACACCCCATCTCACATGTGACTCCATGAGGCCTAGACGTGAACAGAATCTCACATATGGCTCGTAAGGCAATAAGGCCTATACGTGGACACAAAGAGGACAAGCACAATTTTTATTAAATTGCAAAATGCGAGACTTGAACCCAAGACCTCTGCTCTAATGCCATGTTAAGTTTCATACACCAATCAGTATAACCAAAAGTCCGAACTGGCAGAAAGAAGGTGGGCAATCCACATAGGCCATAACAACTGGATTCATTACAATTAGTGCCTAATTTAAAAAGAAAAGTTGATCAATATATAAGACTCAATAGCATTTCCCTACTGAAAAAAACAGAGCAATGAATCTCATCCCACCCCTTGCAAATAAATTCTAGATAATCATTTGTTTTGATCCATCAAGGATGAGTAATAAATGAAGACATTCATAATATTTGAGTCAACATACATTACTAAAATAAATGCTACATGAAGCAAGTGTACATAAGTGGTCAAGTTGATAAAATGTAATTCATGATTTAGTACTCAAATATGCATCAGTGTTGCATCGGACCTTTTCAAAATTATTTTTAAGATGGATGCGCAATGTGGTATTTCGAACACCTATGAGATGTTTATCTGGCCATATGAATAGCCGACATGTGTGCGATACGCGTACAGCATCAATTTTGAAGTATCCATGCTTCAAATGTTCCAGAGGAAGCCTTAGCAAGAGTACCAACTTCTAGAGCAGAATTGTTGCATTAGAAGCAAACAAATAAATTGTGTAAGATATTATCAGATCACTGCCAGATGCGTAAATGAAGTATTGGAAAAATACCCCTGGCTCTTGCTTTCTCTTTCTTGTAGCTTCAAGAAGTCCGACAACTTCAAGTGCTTGCAACTGCAATAACAGTATTATCAATTAAAAAAAAGCATGGTATTCATGCATCTACCTGGTTAAGAAGATGACCCCACAAGGTAAAGGCAAGCTGATGATAAAATGGAAATTTTATGGTAGTAACTTTGATCAACTTGAAAATTTAAAGCACAAATGGGTTAATTAAAATGCAATCCATGCAACCCTGAGAGTTGTGAATAGAACTAATTCTAAGTCAATGAAGTGAAAACTAAATAAACACAAAAGCAGGAGTAAATAGTGTAAGAATGGCAATAGGAAGGGTTCAGAACCATGAACAGGATAGCAAATAATAAGGGGGCGAGTAATAAGTAGAAACATACAAGTACAGCTGTTGCCCCAATCTTCTCTCTTTCAATCCCAATTGTGCTTTTCAGTTTTTTCTGATTCTCCTTCAAAGGATTCAATATTCCTTCTGTTATCCTATCATGATGAAATAAGACTTCAGTAAGATTCAAGCATTCGATATGTTAAGTAGTATTACAGCATCATAGAAGGGGTAACTCAAGTATATAACAGCAATGAAGGCGAGCCCAAACAAACACCGAAATTTACCACCGTTTTCCTATTTAAACTTGAAATTTAACCAACTTATATAGATAACAATATAAGAAGAATACATTTCAAAGGATCATCTTCAAATATGAGAAAATCCTTCGAGAATTCACTACATTATGAGTCTATGACATAATGAAAAAAAAAATCACCTTTTGGCATGCTGACTGGGTTTATGGATAAAAAAAGTGTAAGAAAATGGAGCTAGAAGACAATACCTTATTGAATCACTGACAAGTTGTTTTGCCTTGACAAGGTGAGATCTAGACAGGTCATTGCTCACATTGACGTCACTAATAATTTTAAGCAAAGTTAGCCTTGCCAAGTGTACCAATATACCTGCTACCTGTAGCAACGAGACCAACATACAATAGGTAATCAAACACTGACAAAATGTGACTGTTTCGAAAAAAAAAGATCTTCAAAACACTATATGGGGGTATCAGTTCCAGGGTTCTAGCCCACGGTAGGGTTCTAGCCCACACGAGCCGAGTCATCCTAGAAAGGCTATATTGGTCAAAGCAGGCATCCTATATACATATATATCTCACTCAATAAAGGGATCTTAAGATGCATATGATTTTAAGAGTTTCCTTGTAAGAAAGCTTGTGATATACTACCAAGGGTGATCACTTAAGATAAATGGTCACGATGCTTTTATTTGGTAGCACAATATGTCTTATTATAATTGAAAATCATCAAAAGCCAAATATAAGGTGATGGCAAACCTCAAAATGATTTTCAGAGAGAATCTTTCTTCTGACTGCGAGGCATCTAAACATCATAACCATTGAAACCTGTGAGTAAGAAAACTTTAAAAATGACCAAGGAACCTATTGAATAAGCTTTTTACCTTTCCAATAGTTCTTCCGATTCCTTCAACTCTCCGATGGTTTGAAGAGTAACACTTAAGGTTTCAGCTGCCATTATAGTATCCAACGAATCCCATCCCTATCAAACAGTTCCACAGATATATTTCAGTAGATTTCGTAGGGGTGGGCTTTGGTCACGAGTGTGTGTCACTGTCAGCTTTTCCTTTTCTTGCTCATTAATAAGCTTTTATTTTGTTTCATATATGTTCTATCAGAAATATTATGGGCTGCTAGTTGGACAAGAAACTCACGGAATGTGATGGCGACAATATTTCATAGAATTTGTACTATCTGAAATGTTAGTGAGTTGGTTCGTTATCATTTCTATGGTATATTGTGGTAGAATTTCTACTAGTCGAAATATCAATGATCACCAAAATTTGCACATTAAGAATTCTATTCAACTAAATTTCCCTCTAGCTGACCGGTTGAACTTTTCTTCTAGCTTATGTTAATACCATCGAGTATACGAGCTGAAATGAGGCATCGCTGCACCCGTGCATTCAACATGTAATATGGTGACATGTGCTTCAATATAGTCATTTATTGAAGTAGTTTACTTGCTTGCTAACTTCTATACAGTGGAACTTATGGAATGAGTGACACATTGTCCCTACAACTTGTACTCCACACAACCTTGAATTAACAAACGAGTAAACAAGAGTTGTGCTTAGGACAAAGATAATACAGAACTCAGCCCCGGTTTGATCAATTTCATATGACGGACACTGAAGAAAGAGCATAGGAATAAAGCTATAGGTCATACCTTCGAAAGCTCCAGATTATGTAATATCTTCCTTTGCAAATTTTCAGCTTCAACCAGTCGCTTTGACCTCACCAAGTCCTAGAGAAAAAAGGCATATTAAACATGACCAAAAAAAATGCATGCAAGGATAAAAGTAAAATCGCAAACTAGGATCACAGAATAGAACTGGACACTAAACTCATGTTTGGACATAAACCCAACAAAGCTGACCCCCTCCTTCCTGCGCCTCCTCTCCAAGGTGAAGACTACAGTGTGGTTTTGCTCGCCATGTTACATTGTTGTCGCATTGTATTTTTTATTTTTAATATGGAACTTTGTGCAACATGTCATGTGTTGGAATACCAAAAGGCGACGTATTTCTTTTATAAACATCCGCACAGTAGAAACTCATATGCATGAGTTTGGAAAGCCTACTGGTTTATTGAGAGCTGGGATATCTCTGACAGTAGGTGCTTACCAAAGAGAGAAACCTCATCCTGTGTATGCAATTGGGTGATTCGCCAAGTCCAGCTTCCTAAGTTAATACTCATTAAACCTTTTCATACACACAAAAAACACAGATTAAAATCTACTCTGAAATGGTAACATACCTCCAGTATCCTAATTGATTCTCGGATAAGAGCTTCTGCATCATTTCCTTTTCTTTGTTGACGTAATACCTACGAATAGGAAAAGAAAGGTTTAGCCTTTTCTGACTGATCACAATTTACAGAGCTGGAAAAAAACATTTCTGTATAACTAGTTGCAATTTGCAAATGATTCCATCTATTTAGGAAAAGGCGAACCAGCAAAATGAATGAAATCATCAAGAAAACACAATTTGGAGTGAGCTCAAGAAGGGTATTATATGAAAGAGGTTCATGCAAAGATGTAATACAGTTACATGCAGCAGAACATGCACAACAGTATGAGCTTCGTGGCGATATAAAATTTTGCTTCACAGAGATAACCTTTGCTGTCAGAGAGCTTGAAAAGACATTTCACGGATAAATAATTGCAATTGATTCCACTTATTTAGGAGAAGGGAACCGCCAAAATGAGGGAAATGCTCAAGAAAACACAGTTTAGAATGAGCTCAAGGAGAGTTAAGTGCTCAATGCAAGGATGAAATGAAGCTCTATGCAACAAGCCTTGCATGAAATCTATAAATCATGAACTATGGTACATGCAGCATACAGGTAAAGCCATTGAGTTGATTCCATAGTTGATCAACATCATCAAAGCCAGGTTTTCTCCAGTACTAAGAAGGCATTATATTCTCATGTTTCTCAAGACAAGTTTTTATTTCACAAGTTCAACTAGCAAAATAATATTTGGAGAAGGAAAGACCTGGATGGGGGGAGTGCACACCAACAAAGGGAGAAAATGCTGAAATAACTGTTCCTGCTATTCTCTCATAGAGTAGAATGCTCTGAGTTAGGCTACACTGCTACTCCGTCCGTACCAAGGCATAAGGCGTAAAAATATTGGCTCGTTGATTAAGGGCGATCGGGAGAGGCAAAAGCTTCCAATTTCGCCCCTGCATGCACACACTTAATCCCTCCTTAACTCTCTCTCGTACATTGCGCAGTCTCCTCGTATCGCGCTCCCACGAGTCTCTCTTACCGATGGTGCTCTCTCTGCATGCATGTGCCCTCCTCTTGTTCATGCATGTGCTCTCCATCTAGGAAAGGCAGGCCGGGCGTGTTCTCATCTTGTTCCTGCATGTGCTCTCTTCATCCATGCCGGGAAGGACAAGTAGGCCTCCGCGTTCGCCCAGCACTAGGAGGACGCCAAGCTCGCCAAGGACTGTGGTAAAAGCCGCCGCACTCGCCACTGATGCCGACGCCCGCCACACCCTCCACCATTCTCCGCGCGCACGACATGAGTAGCCATGAGCGCCGCCGCAAAAGCCATGAACGCAGCCGCTAACGCCAGGGCCGCCGCCGCAGTCCGAACGAACTCTCCCTCGCGTTCCATCCTCCTCTGTGCGCCTTCTCTTTACCCTTCGGTGCGAGGACGTTGCATGCCACATCCTGATCCAGCGGAACAACATGGCTGACTATCAAATCTTGATTGGGTACCATGGCTTCATCAAGAGAAAGAAAAGGGCGGACGGGGGAGAAAATATTTGAGATCGATCGCTGCGGCAGTCCATGGTCTCGCACCGCATCGAGGATTTGAGATCAATCGCTGTGGCAGAATTAACTTCCTGCCTGGAAGACGAAGCAAAACGCCGTCCCAATGCTGCGCTATTTTCTAGGACGAACGAAACGAGAGGGAGGGGTATTATTGGGAAGTTAGCGATACTTAGCCATCTGCGTCTTATGCTTTGGTGAAAAGTTGAAAAAAATAAATTACGCCTTAAGCCTCGGGACGGAGGGAGTAATTTCCATTGCATGGAGCGGAGTAGAATTTTCATTGTCTCTTGCCGCATGAAACATAATAATGGAGGTGCAGAAGCATTGGGACACAGTGGTGCCAAATGGAGACATCTGATAAAACTTTTCTGGGGCCGGACAGTTGTCGGTAATGGTGGAGGCAGCTGCAAGCTGTAGCAACTGGGACTATGTGGAACGAATAACTGTATGAGGTAATAGAGTTTCTGATTGGCTTATACCTGAAGTTCGATGGCTTGTAAGGCGTGTTTGGACTTTGAAATCTAATCGAACTTCTGTATATGGCTCATTAAAGTAATTCCAAACTGTATTGCACAACTTCTTGGTAGCGATGCAGGTGGACAGTCCAGTGGGCCTGACGGACAGTCCGCCAGGTTAGGTGTAAGGAACAACTTGATTAATTACGTGAAAGGTGATTAATAACAAACTGACGAGGCGGACAGTTTTTTTGATGCTGGCGGGCGTCCGCCTGCATCCCTACTTCTTGGTAATGGCCTATCGGCTGACATATCGGGCGACTCTCTTGTGACACATTCACTCAAATCAAACACTGTACTGCAAGATCACTGAAGACTATAATGAGTCGTGACTGCCTTTTGGATGTTGATTAATATCCTGGAGTTTACATAATACTAGTTTGAAACAGTGTCAGGATGTCAAAATATGCTTAGAGAACACACATTCCCCTCAAAGACAGCTCAGTGACTAGTTAAACTAGCTGTGTGTGTGCTGTATGTCTTGGAGCCTAGGAAATAAATACATAGGGTATTCGGTTGGTGTCCAAAACAAACCTTACCGAAAAATTTGGTCTTTGTTTAGATGGTTGTAAAACTTTTAGCAAGCCCATGTGAATTCTACTTCAGCTTTATTGCCAACGCTTGCCTCATGGTCAAGCAAATCCTTAGCCACACATTGGCGCCCAAATATTTGGTATGGTGAACTTGTACTCAAACTAGACATACACATACCAGAGAACAGTCTCCATCACTTTATTGGCGTGTCGGCCTACTTTAGCTAGGTGTGTGCTCGTTGTATCTAGTTTTCACTTAAATAACAGTGAAATTATATTCTTCTTAATGAAATACACTGCTCCTGTCCTTCGAGAGAGATGTCCGTGAAAAATGAGATGATATAGAATAGTAACTTATACAGCAATAGTATAGTTGTACCTTGGCAAGAAGGTACATTGTATTTGCATAATCTGGGTGACCAAGCCCCATAACACGTCCTTCTATCTGCATGGCAAGTTAAAATTGATGGCTAGAACCACAAAACATAGATTACCTTACCCCGAAAAATCAGTCAAGTAGATCATTTCTGAACAAAAGCTAGAACATATAATTTCTAATTAGATCAGTAACTTATATGTATCACTAACAAAAATGTCTGATGATTAAAGAAAATAAATAAAGCTAAAGTAAGAAGAGTAGTACACAAGAGGGAAAAGGATACAACAATAGCCCTTGGATGAAATATTAACAGTATTCACATGGAACAATAGCTAAAGTTTTTATTCATACACAGGATCAACAGATGATTGGTCATCCTACAGTGAAGTAGAAAAAAAATCTTGTACATATCATCAATATAAATGCACATATTTCCCTATTTTCCAATGCTTTGTCGAAACAATATGTTTCTCTTGTGGCTTGTTGTTTGGTATGCTTATGTGCCATGTGTCAAACACCAAACAATTATGTATGCATGGCCAGATAAAATAGGTGACACGTATGATTATACGGTTTACTCAAATGTTGTAATATTGATTATAATGGGTGACATAGGTGACACAAGACACATATGAGATTCAGATAACGAATGTCAAACATGCAAAGAAAAAGGAGGCCAGAGAATTAACATTCATTACCTTCAAAGCACGCTGCAAAAAGGAACAACAGACAAAAGAAAATAATATAAGCAAGTTTAAACTAAAAGAACATGCATAAACAATAGAAAAATTATGCAATAACTATATTGAGAATTATAATAGGCCTAAACATGTTTTTTTCTTTCACGGTTCAATTGGAAGATATTATTTCACAAGCACTTTCTTAAGTCTTGATGTTGCACATGGCTAGAAGGAGCACAACTCAAACAAGTAGAGAAACTTAAATTACTGAACAGTAACAGCAAGATAGAAGATGGCAGTATGGCACCATGCTAATGCTTTCATCCGACACAAATGAGTATCCACATGAAAGCTTTTGCAGTGTCAAGGATGCTATGTCTCTTTAAAAAACTCTTTTATCATTTATAACGATATTATGTTTCTTTGAGAAATATTTTGATTTCCTACTTCAATTTTCCTGGCTCTAGGAAAGTTAGGATGAGATGCTGCACGTCATTCAGCTTTGGAAAGATTACTGAAAATTGGCTCCATCATTGCTCCCAGCAGGATGCAAGAACTACATATAAAGGTAAGCCACAAAACATGGCACAGCTCTGATACATTCATTCCTCACAAATTACTAACTGCGAGTTGTTGCATTTTCTTCCTAGAACAAAATTACAACTTCCCTTAGTCACCAAATTACAACTTTGAGTATGATTTGTACTTATAATATGTCCATAAAATTAGTAATAGCGGTATTCTAAAGAGCATGGAAAATACTAGGAGGGGCAGAGGATGACCAAAGTTGACATGGGCGGAGGCGGTAAAAAGAGACTTGAGGGATTGGAATGTACCTACAGATTTAGCTCCTGATAGGACTGCATTGAAATCAGCGATCCATGTGCCGGAATCTTAGTTTACTCGTTGTTTTTTTCCTTTTTTTTTCTATCTCCTTGTTTTGGTTTCCTTATGTTTCTGTTGGGTTTCATATCTAACCTACCTCAACTTGCTTGGGAAAACGGCTTTTATGTTGTTGTATCAGTGGTCAAAGTTGTGCATTAAAGACAGTGCAAAATAAAGTGTGCTTTTACATTTTGGGCCGGGGGGGAGTATAACATGACATTTCATTTAAAAGCTTGTCAAACTTTATGGCATAACACTTGCAATAAGCATAATAGCTGAACTTCAAAAGATTCATGAGTTAACAGCAGGTACCTCATAACATGACTGAGCTTGATCAAACCTGCGCTGAATATGATAATACTGCCCAAGATTACGCAAAGCTGTTCCGACCCTACAAGAGGCATGTAAAGTATCTTATTTGCAATAGAAAAAATTAAGGCAGTTCTCCAACACAGGGAATTTAGACATCATATGCATCAACTAGTACTATCAATCAGGCACGCACAGAGGGAAGTGCACGCCGTTCTTCCGCTCAACAACAATAGTACATAACGACCAGGCAGGGATGCATAACAGGTATCAGTCCGTTCCAAATTATGTTCTAGCCTTTTCTGAATCGTATGTGTCTAGACGCATTTCATTGTGTTTGTTCACTCATCTCAATCTGTATGTAGTCCACATTGACATATCCAAAATATCTTACAATTCGGAATGGAGGGAGTAGCTTTTTGCTGTTGAGATAGAACACACTATAGTTTAAAACACAAAGTACCGTATATCATCAGGTCCAAATGATTGCTCCAGGATTTCAACTGCTTCCATATATAATGGCTCCGCTTTCTCATACTCTTTTCTTAACCTATAAAACTCCGCCTGCAAAACTAAGGATAATATTAGGAACAGGGAACAAAAAGGAATGTTGTTTCGCGCAAGACTAGTACCCCTTCCATTCCATAATTCTTGTCATGGTTTTAGTTCAAATTACCACGACAAGAATTATGGAACGGAGGAAGTATTAACTATTAAGGGGCGGTTTACAGAAGCCTACCACTAACAGGACCTGGTCTGCCTATTTAAATTTGTAGAAAAAAAAACCATTTGAGTGCCAGTGTGTCAAATGCAACCCGTACAACTTAACGTACTGGGATAATACAGTGGTATATGAGGATTTGGTACGCGATACAAACAACTAGGGTCTTTTTAAGTTGTTTGGTTGAGGACTTAAGTGGTTACGGGTTTAATGGGCATCACATGATAGCAGGCCAGATTAGACTTTACGCGCAGATTTTTAACGTATGGAATCTAAAATACAGTGCACAGAATCTACTTTTGATACTCCCAAGCATTTTAAAATGTAAAGCATAAAAACTAAAAAAACAAGAGTTCTTACTTGACTTATCAGAACATTTGATTTAATTGGTAGCATTAAGTTGTCAGTACCACATGCAGTTTAACTGTTACAAAATAGACATAGATATGCATATAATGGACTTAATGGTATGATACTAAATGCAGGTAAGTTTACCAGGTAAGTGAACAAGGATATGTAGGGGTCTGTTTAGTTCAATGTATAACCTTGTGAAACTTCACCACTTATTGGCAAACTTGCATAGGTTAGACCAACAAAATCTGCAATCACTTTAGCATTGGTTTAAGAGAATCTGCCACACTTTTTGAGTCTGCGACGTGCATGACCGGAAAAGGGAACAATGCCTATTATGCGACTACAAACGGAACCCATACCTAACACGGTCAAACAGAATGTTTACTCCAATCTTCAGTTCTTAGTCAATAGTAACACTTACCAAGTTGTTCAGAGCTGATGCAACATGTGGATCTCTCAGTCCAAATCCTTCTTTAGCTTCTTGCAGTGCTGTCTTGAACAACTTCTCAGCTTCAGCTAATTTTCCCTAGGAAATGAATTTAATTGGATATAATAGGATAATGACAACTGCAATTCAAAGGACGAACAAAGAGTAGAGGACTGTAGGAGTAACTAAGAGACACCCTCCTTTCCTCCTCTAATACAGTCATGCTCCAAGCAGCATTAAGGTGTTCCTAAAAAAATTAATGCACATGGCATATTTCACAAGCTGATCCTAAGTAATCGTTGTTGTTCATTGGATTGTTCCGGAATGACTTCGTTAGGATTGAAGAATGGCTAGTTCTTCCGGAATAGACTCGATTCTCCCGTCGAGAGTTTTGCAAACACTCATACTTAATGCAAATGTTCAATAGTTGCATGATATCCAAACTGAAACAAGTCTTGGATCATGTACTTATGGGAAGTTCATAAACAGCTTTCGAGCAATAGCAATCCGAAACATCATGACAAATACCAGCTAGTTTCAGTATATCAACATCAAAACAACACATATCTTATGATAGGTTAAATTCCAGTTCCACATGGTCTAATGAGGAAACTGAAGGACTGACCCTCATAGTAAGAGTTGTAACAGGTAACCCAAAACCTGTGGACCAAACAGGTCATATGAAAATTGTCAGCATCAGGGGACTAAGAACTATAGTTGTTCTCTCTAGGCTATCGATGCATCCAGATGATTGTGGTATAGTTTTGCATCATTTTTGGGAAAACATGTAGAAAAGAGAATTATGTTCGAACGAAGAGGGAAACTATAATGTAGTACTAACTTTTTCTCAGAAAGATAGTGCGAAAACGTGGTTCAGATGAAGCTAAGGATAATGAGGTACTTGCTTTCAGGAAATAATCTCGGGCACTATCGGTGCACATTCTCCATTTGATCGTGTGTTCATTTGAGATCACTGAGCCATCTTCAATACGGCGTAGACCAGTAGCATTTGCATCAGCTTGCTCACTTGAATCTGCTGGAGCGACCGAATCGTCCTGAGCCAATAGAGCGTTGCTGCTCAGGCCAAGAAAAACAGCTGAAACAAAGAATAAAGTTAGGGTTGTCATGGTATCAAATATGAAATTTATTTCCTTAAATTAACAGAAAGTAAAAAGAACAAGAGCCTGGTTGGGATTAGACAATTAGTAGAAGTGAATTTCAACCACAGAAAGACTAAGAATCCTTTACACGCTAGTGTGGTATCAATTAGATTGTTCCTCAATCTAGTAACTAGCTAATCTGCTCTCAACTTTTGTTTTCCACCTCACCCAAATGCTGAGTTGGCATATGGCATACCCTTAGTAGCAAGTGACATGTACTCCCTCCGTTCGGATATAATCGACACGGAGTCAAGCCTAGCTAGCTAGTATAGCATGTACGTATATCTGGCGTCAATTAAACAAAAACAGAGGTAGTACTATTTTAGATGCTCTTAGCCCTACATCTACCTTGTAGTACCAAAATATTCTACAATATTAACCAACAGCCAAGCTGCATGCAATGCATGAAAAGGGGAGTGGCACATATGCAGAGATGGTACCTGCTTGCCCAATCAGTATAGCGCCGTACTTTGAACCCTTATTACTGAAGCTGCCATCAGTAGAACCTGAGGGGGAAAATCAAGCATTTCGTTAAGATGATCAGGACCAGCAGTAGCGCCACTCTTAGTTGCAAACTTGCGATAGAAACAATAGCAGCAGGACAGATTTGGAATTAGAACTCAATTCATAATAGTAGTAACAGATTTACCATCAAATCTGCTACCATGGATGAATTAATGCTGCATATTCCGTTACAGTGGGAGACCCAATCTACACGCGGGTTGTAATGTAGCACCGCACATTCGACCCCCACCCCCTAATCTACGGCTAGGTCGCGGTGATCCTCACCTCTCATCGAAGGCAACAGCATCGCAATCTCTCGCTACATCCACTTAATAATAATTCAACACAGAGCGCTCCGCGCAATCCAGCAGGCCAAGCCCGCGACTCGCTGCTGAACCGAACTCTCGAAACCATCGCGGGCGTGGGGATCATGAGAGGGGGGGCGGGGGATACAGGCATGGGGAAGCGCGCACCTGAGCCTGAGGTGGAGGCGGCCGCGGCGGGGAGCAGGCTGAAGCTCCTGGAAGACGGCGCGGCGGCGGGGCGACCTGCCGGGGCGAGGCGGGCGCTGCGCAGGAGCGAGAGCAGCCGCCGCCGCGAGGACATGTTCCGTTCTGGCCTGGACTAAAAGTCAGTCTGGGGGTTAAGCTCGTAGTTTCAGGTTTTATCTGACCGAGAGTAAAATTCCTCACACTACTGCTGTGTTGAGTTTTTCCCCTTCGCTTGCTCCACTTTAGAATTCCATTTCAAAGCAGTGTTGGCGATCATTCGGTTCAGAATTGTGCAACTATAGTTTGCAGAGATTCACCCATTTCTTACGACCGCTCAAGAACCACGAATATTCATATTCTGTTTTTTTTTTCCTTCTGTTGCTATAATGAAAGTAATTTTTTAGGAAAATACTACTACCATCATACAATAATGGCACTACAACTCTTCTTTGTGCCGAAATCGAATCTTTGAACATATATGTATATCCGCTTGCATCTTACAAAATGTATGTAAACTGTGTCGTGTAGCAGAAATCCAATGAATACATAACAAAACTGTTGCTCCCCTGAGCTTCTTCAGAGCAAAGCCATGTGGGGCTACTCGAGCAAATCATTCATTCCCCGTGATCATCTCATCGTACTTTTTGGGACACTGCATGTTTATAAGCAAACAGAATACAACGCGATACACACACACAGGATCCTAACAGAGCATGCTAGGGAAGCACACAACACAAACTTCGCCTGTCACTCGCCTCCGCCATAGCCGAAGCGCCCACCAGAGAACGAACCCATCTCATCATATGTTTGAAGAAAAAACATTCCTTGCGGGCACATTGCAGAACCTCAAAAACTGATCCTCACGTAGTACTGATGTATCAGATCAGGCATAAATGTTCTTGGAACAGCGGCAGCGGCGCTCACATATCGGCGACAGACCAGAGATAGGCCTCTTGCTCCATTGCTTGTTTGTCGTTCTTCAGCTTATACATATCCTTCTCGTATCCTGGAAACACGTGGGAATGAATTAAGTGACAGATTGAACGACAACATAACATGCAGTCATTTGAATGGCACAATGCAGGATAAACTCTGAAACCTGGACCAACTAGTGATGGCCAGAAAATTGCACAAGTACAAATGTTCAATATACACACCACATGATGAACTATGTGAATTCATACGGAGTACCAGACAAGTTAGTATAGTGAAAATGGGGATTCTGATCAACAAAGAAAATGTACGCAAACATGTCTGACTTTCCATCCCTTTCCCTACCTTCTTTGACACACAACATACAGTTCCCTTTTATAACCAGAACTATGTTGAACAATTCATGCAGAGAAACATATGTTGGTTGAAAATTAAATATTCTGCTGGGGTTTCTAGAGAACTACTCCCTCCGTTCTCTTTTAGTCTACATTGTAGGAAAAATCAGACAAATTAGTAGTGCATTTATTAGTACTATTTAAATTGGCAAACATCCAATCCAAGCAACATTAGAAATAGTGACATCCAATAGATAAAGGAGGAACACTTCGTTTTCCGTATATTCTTGTTGACTAAAAGTTAGAATGTAGAGTATTTCAGAACAAATTTTAGGCCTAGAATGCAGAGTATTTCAGAACGGAGGGAGTATATAACTTACAACCTCTGTCCCATGAAATAAGATGTCACTACAACCATACAACCAATTAACTCATATATTTGTTGTGATAACATCATATATTATGATACAGAGGGAGTATGAGTCATCATAAGTTCATAACCAAGAGGCATGTGGTTGAATTACAGAAGGAAAAGAAAACTGAATGAATTTGGAAGGCACGTACCATTGCTGCGATCCACTCCGTCCCAATGACGACCAGGTTTTATTCCATAACGGTTCAGAGGAGGATCTACGCCACGTTTCAGCCAGCTGTGAGTAGGTACATTTTGAGGAACTATAAAGCCAGATTCTTTCATCTTTTCATCATCTCCCAAGTCATCAAGAAGAAAGTCCTCTTTGCGCTGCAATGCATTAACACACATATCATTCCTTAACCAAAAGAAATAGCTTCAATAGTTTCAAGTAAACACTCCAAATAAAAAGCTGCAGTTACCTTAACAAGATGAGCCATAGGATCACCCCACCTGAGTCTGTTTTTTAGCATACTGTCAAGCTCAGGATCATCCCTACAAGCAAACAGGCTCAACTTTGAATTACTTGAAAGACAAGTGAAAACTTCACGTTTAATTGGACAAAATTAGCAGTCAATAAGAACACCAAAGATGAAGATTGCACTGATCAAAGCAAGCACAGCATTGGCTATTACACAAATTCTCCAATCCAGTCAACAAAGATTATGTGCCAAGTACCCATTTCGTGCAAGTTCAATAAGAAAACGTACCTTGTTCGCGCAAATGGTTTGCTCTTCTCATCTTCAAGATCCTGAACTCTAGCCTCTGCTGCTCGCTTCTGCACCAACCCTTTACCCCATTCTATATGCTTTTCCTGCCAACAGGAAGAACATCAGTTACTAAATAACAGCTATAAATAGCGACATCAAAGATTGAGATCCTATGTTGAACTGAGTCCAGGTAAGTGAAAAAAAAGGGGGAAATGTATTTTGGATAATTATTTCATCAGTTGCTGCACTTTGTTCCATACTACGTGAAATCATTAATAACTGAGTCGGTTTCACCAGCACTAATCTGATTTCTCTCATCTCCAGCAGATGTTGTATTTGGATTTCTATGGAACAATTGCTCACACCGTGAATAGAAAGATCACAGGGAACATGGGAACTTGATCTACAAAGAAACCAGCTCTTGGTTATGCATATGAGAGGATAAGTCGAAATTAATAAGCTTTGTGCCTTTTACTATAATATTTCTTGTTAGTACTGGGGTATCTGTTCAAATCCTATAGCTTTTATGTTTGCTGGTCAAGTGTTATCCTATGATATTTAGCGCCTTGTTTGTTTATATACAAAGGATGGGTGTTCCAGGCACTCTTCACATTGTGCGTCCTCTATTCTGACAGTCCCAGGGTAACTTTTTTCCTTCAAATAAGTTAGTAAATGTTCATCCTTACTAGAAATTATACATCAGACACTACGAAAATGAGGAGAAACAGAAGTTCTTTGCATATGCTTTTTCTACTCCGTCCATAAAAGAGTGTCGAAGGTTTGTCCAAAATTTAGATGTATCTATACACTAAAAAGTGTCTAGATACATCCAAATTTAGACAAACTTTCGACATCTTTTTATAGACAGAGGTAGTGCAATTTTGCCATACTAATCTCCCAAAGTGACAGTCAGGATTTTGGGCTGCTAGAAATAACATTCGAATTATCATGCGCTAGAGTAAAATTAACCAGATAAAATGGATGATGATTGCCAAAAATCTAGAAAAATTATCATATATATACCTTTGGCTTCTCGTCTCCCTTTGCCTTCTGTATGTCTTCTTGATTTATCCGTTTTCCTGTGAAACGACACAAAAGCAATGTTAGCACAGAAACTTGGAATGTCTGCATAGGTAACTACACCAAAAAACCAAAACATGATATGCATAGAAGTAGTGATACCTTCCTTGTCTCGGAATACTGCCTTTGCCCCTTTACCAGTGAAGGAAGGATCCTGAGCTGCAAACCTGAAAAACAAGTAACATTACAATCTTAGCCAAAGGAGAAAGCAGATATATATTCCAAGACGTGAAGTACGAAGTATGACTCACTTAAGCTTCTCATCCTCCTTAATCTTTCTGATGTCCTCTTTAACTTCCTCTGCTGACATCAACCCAGCTCTCCTTGCCTCTTTTGGAGCTCCTTCCTTTCTCCCCTTCCTTGGAGGAGAAAGGTCTCTCCACTTACGAGGTGGAGACAGATCATCTGATGCAAATTTCTGACCCTTCCTTGGTGGCGAAATGCCCCCATCCACCAGGCCCTGTCCCATTTTTCGCCTTCTCGGGGGTGACAGATCGCCCGGCTGCGTCGAATCCTGGCCCTTCCGTCTCCGTGGTGGAGAGATGTCCTCGGGCTCCTTCGGATCCTGACGTGTCTGGCGCCGAGGTGGAGAGAGGTCTTTGCGGTCCTCAGAGTCATGCCTTGTCCTTCGCCGAGGCGGGGAGAGGTCTCGAGGCTCCTCTGAGTCATGCCTCGTACGCCTCCGCGGCGGCGAGAGATCCTGGGGCTCCTCGTAGTCATGGCGAGCACGTCTCCTTGGAGGAGACTGATCCCCTTGCTGCCTGACCTTCCGTGGGGGCGACAGATCGCCTCCCTCTGCCTCCGGCGAGGGCGTGTCACGGCGCCGTTGCCTCTGCCTCGGCGGCGAAATGTCAGTCCCCGCAGCACTTCCATGCTTCGGCGAGGGTGTGTCGCGCCGCTGCCTTCGGCGTGGGGGCGAGAGGTCCTTCCTCCCGGCGCCAGCGCCGGCGCCCCTCTCCGGTGACGGAGTGTCGTTCCTGCGGCGGCAGGGCGAGTCAGCGTCCACAGTGACCCAGCCACTGCCATCGTTGGCGATGGAGTTGTAGGGCCGCTTCGCGCGGATTTCCTCCATGCGGCGCATCCGCTTGACCTCGATGTCTTCATTCACCTGAGGCTTCTCGTCGCCTGCAGCACACACGCGCCCAATCCCAATCAAAACTCGCCGCAAATCCGATAGGAACCTCGCATGTCAGGATAGAAGACGACTAGGGTTTGGGGGATTCAAACCTGACGACGCGGGCTCGTCCTCCTCGATCTGCACGGGCTTCTGCCAGACGGGGTCCTCGTCGACGATGAGCACCCCGGCCCCGGCGGGGGCGCTGGGCTTGGGCTTCTTCTTCTTCTTGGCCTTCTTCTGGTCGGCGGCGGCGGGGCCCGACTGGTACCGCTTGAGGTAGTCCTTCATGGACACCGCGGCCCCGGATGTAGAGGCGGACGGCGGCGGGTGCTTCGTCGCCATGGATGGCGGCGGCAGGACCGGGGGCGGCTCGACGGAAGGAGCGGGCGAGGCGGCACGAGGGCGGCGGCGCCGGCGGTTTGGTTTCCGGCTAGAGCTTGTTGTCTGCGCGGTGGGGTCGGCCGCGCGGGGGGAAGACGGCCCGCGCGGGTGGGTTTCTCAATCTGGGATGGGAGCCCAACTCACTGGTGACCGAACCGGCATCTTATGTTTTTGTCATCTTTTTTCTTTTATTCTTCCTTGGCACTCTCAACATGGTTTCTTGCATTCAAAACGTTAGTATACAAACAAATACTTAATTTTTTAACATAGTTGTCTAGCATATCCTTTATATATATAGTGTACCAGTTTTTTGAATTGTATGTAGAGCATGAATCCTAACCGTTGGACTGCAAACTCTAATGGCTGAGAGTGGAGGAATTCGCTATGAACAGTGGCTCATAGTTGTTTCGCATTGATCTAGAACCGTCGTGTATCTTCTCTGAAGAAAAGGCACATGCACGCCTGACACCGGCGGACAGCCCAGAATTGGCTCGCGAGCAGGCCGAGCGCTGGGCTGGTTCTATCCACAAGTGAACGTTCATGGATGGGCAAATTGGTTTGGCTTTTTCGCTTTAGTTTCTGTTCAGCGGTTTGCGTGGTGACATCAAATGTGTCTTGACACTTGAGGCATTGCGCATGCTCAGAGGGAGCCGAAGCGGCCATGTGGCCAACCAAAGGACCATGCAATTGTTAATACTTAAAAGACTTTGCTAAGATTGAAACAATGAAATACTATGAATAACTTATATGTAAAATTTCACTTCTATAATGTCTAATTTTTATAAATAAACATGAACATTTTTCCTAGATCATACAAAACAAGAACATATTTTTGAGATGTATGAACATTTCTAATACAATTCAAATAGGTGAACATTTTTCTGAACCTTTGAACATTTTTGGTCGAACGGGCGGAATATTGCTTAATAAATTTAAATATTAGCAATATGTTAGTTACAAAAAAAATTCTTTTTAAGACATGAAAAAAATTTAGATATAAGAAAAAATCTTTCGTACAAAAAAATATTGTATGAAAAATAGTTCATGTATTTTTTTAAAAAACGTATTCTATAAAATCATATGTTTGAGAAAAAAAGATCTTGCTTTTAGAAAAATGTTCAAGGGTTCAAAATAAATGTTCACAGTTAGGAACAAAAGGTTCATCATATCCTTTGAAAATAATGTTCACGAGATGAAAAAAAGCTCATAGGTTAAAAAATACTTAATTGCCTCATGGCGAGTCGAGACTTCGACGAATTCTTGTGTTCGCCACTGATGCCTAATATGTCACTAGAGATGCTCTTACAAATATGCGTGTGCTATGGTACTAGATTTCTGCTCTCTTTCGATTTGTATGGCACCTGAATTTTGTAGGCTCGCAAGGAAGTGATTGTTGGATTCCTCCCCATATCAAGCGGATTCTTCTGCAGTTCTGCAGATTGCGTCCCGCTTGTCTTGTTGGTACACTTTATATTGACGAAGCATGTGCTACTGCAATACGCTGGCGACGACACCAAGAGAGATCCGTGAACAAACTCCATGGTGAAGGATTGCCTGTCCATGCCTTACATGGCCGGAGACAATCCCTATTAGCCTGCCCTACTCCTCTTTGAGTACATTCTAGGCATCTTAGTCAGTGCAGTGAAAGAATTCATGGATCAAGGATATGGCTTACTACTAAACCTCTAAAAAAAATTATCAACACGGTTCCATTTGATTGATATAGCTTGATATGTGAGATCTTCATAATGAATGGGATAGTATCATGTTCTTTGACGCCTCTAACCTTGCCCTTCCTAATTATGGTGGTGGTGATGATGATGTGTGCATTGTTACTACGCCGACCATTGTGGATGTGGTCTTAAAAAATGGAAATGGGGGAAGGACTTATTCTCTCTGCTTGGTTGAAGGAGTTTGTCGAGGGCCAAGTCATTCTAGATGATGGTATAGCACTACTTGACACAACCATAATAGCAGCGGGAGGGGTAAAGCTTGGCAATCTTGTTGTCTTACATATTCATGTAGCTAGCCCATGATTGAGAAGATCACAACCAGAAAAAATGGCTGATATGTGAGCTTCAGCGTTTGTGTATAAATTTTTATTGTTTAAAGTTTTAATATTTGATGTGCAGTGCACGTGCAAACTTACTAGTCCTTTATTTATTTGCGAGACTTACAAGGAAGTAATTTTTTATGGTTTTAATTTTATATGAAATGTATTGAAATTAACTAGCAATGCAAGCAAGAATAAAAGTCTAGTGCTACGCTCCCTGGCACAGGGCCAGAAAATTATCTTGTTGGTAACCTCCAAGTGCAGGGGTCACTAGTACAATTCGATAAGTATTCAAGTGCCGAACCCACGAGGAGCTGAAGGTAAACTATTTATTCTCTAAATCACTATATCTAACCTATATGTCCTTCTATGTAAAGTTAAGATCTATAGTGTGTGTGAATAAGATTCTACTATAAAACTATGAGTGCTGAAATTAAAATGCAATAAGGTAAACTAATGCAAGATAAGTAAAGTGATATGAAGTGGAGTAAGATAAAGTAACTAAAGGGAGTAAGTGCTTTGGCAAATTGCTATTTTATTTGTGTGGTTGTCATAATTGGTGAAGCTTAGTATAGTTTTTTTTAGTGTTTTCTTCTAGAGAGGAGCCATATATATGTGCAACCATTGATATGAGCAATTGCACCACTAGTGATTGATATCAAGGCCAATTAAGAACAAACAAGGAAATTATTAAGATAAAGTTCAACCACCGTTAGTTTAAAGGTCCCCATAGTTATACCCCCGTTGATTAATCATGAATTAATACAAATTGAATCTAAGAATTGGGGACATGGTTTCTGTCAAGCTCTAGTCGTCACTCCTCCTATCATCATGCAACGGTGACAACCTCATGCATTTCCCAACATATGTATTCACTCATATATCAGCACAAGAGGTAATCATAGAAGATAACAAATACTCATATGCAACCATCAATAAATCATCTCACAATTGCCAACAACAAGTCACTACTCAGACAAAGACATAGATGTACTATACATCATGTAAAAATGATAGATTGTCTCACACATCATGTTTGCCAAGAGATTACAAAGGGGTAGATGAAGATGGTGATGAGGTGTTAATGAAGAGGTGCAGCCCGCGGAGGAGTTGACGATGAAGATCCCCGTGGCAGCGGGCCCTTGCCCCTTATTCTTCCTTAGACTTGGTGCTGGTGTGGAGTAGCTTTTCCCCCTTCTTGGCGGCTGCCAAAGAGGGGAAGTTTCGTGGCTATGGGTGGACGCCTCCAAAAGTAGGGTTCATCTCAATATATAGAGGTGGAGATGCAATCTTGGCCATAGGATAGATACCCTTTGGTCCAAGGCTCTTCGACACTTCTAGAACCTTCCTGTGACTCCCCTATATGCCTTATGAGTCCATCAAGTCTTGCCTTGGTCGAAATCCTCAAATATGGAAGGATTTTGAGTCAATCACGTCACATACTTTCGGGTTCCCGAAACTGTCTGTGTACCCTTCCGTAATATGGCTACCATGGGAGCATCCGGAGTCCGGTTGGGGCGAGTTTTATGTCTAAAAGCAAGCGCATAAAATTCCCTACAACTTTATAAATTGGCACTTTTTTCATTTGACGTTGTGTTTAGGACCTATCGTGGCCCTTTGAAAAAAGTAATATAGATTTCAGGAAATTCGAGATTTCGCCATAATGATCCGTTTGCTTCCATATTTTTCTATTTCCTATACAACAAAATATAAGAAAGAAAACAGGTTAGTCCTAATAAATATAATAAAGTTGTAATACAATAAATAATTTAGTACAATAAATTAGAAAGTTCATGTATGCATCTAAATGCATCATCCACGTAGATGCATTTACAGTCCAAATTTAAGTCAAAAATGTGTCTTGGCAGACAACTTGATCAGTTTGCACATGTAAATTTTAACCATGTGAAGATTACTTTGCCTCCGTTTTGCGTCGACTCCACAGGTTGCCCATTTTCCGTTGGGCAATCGAGTGTTGTTTGTGTAGCAGGTTCGGGTCTTCGAGAGGACGTGTCACGTGTGCATATGCCCTGACTTCTCCCACACTTCCATCACGCACACTCGTTCTCGCACGAAGTAGTAGCGCAAAGGCAGCGCCTCCCCCGGTTGAGCTCTCCGCCGCCGTCGCGTCATGGCGTCACCGCCCCATCCCCTCATTCGTGGCTTCGTATCGTGCCTAGTACGTGCCTCTTTGCTCGCTCGCAGCGGCATCTCTCTACACCTACGAACCAACCGTGTGCTGATTCACCGTCTTCTTCCACGCGACGGCGACCAAAACCATATCGAATTCCTTCACTACAAGCACCCACGGCCGTGTATATATCCTTGTCACTGTCTGCCAGTGCAAACATCGATCAGACCAGACGCGCAACGAAGATTCAATTGATTCTCTTGCACCGCTACACCTACGTAGAGGCTGAGGCTAGCCTCCGAGCATCGACCGAGATCGATCCGTGTCCTCTCACTCACTCGCGCTCTCGGCATGAGAAGCTCCGTGCACGGGCCGGCCGGAGCGGGCGCGACGGTGGCGGCGCTGCTGGGCCACCCGCTGGCGGTGCTGTCGGAGAAGCCAGCGCCGCGGCTGACGCGGCTGCTGGTGAACGTGACGGTGGAGCGGAGCCTGTGGCCGGTGCACGTCGTGCTGGCCGCCGACGCCACCGTGGCCGACCTCGCGCGCGCCGCCGTCGCCGCCTACGTTGCCGAGGGACGCAGGCCGCCGCTCCCCGCCGACGCCAACGACGTCGACGCGGCCGCACGGTTCGAGCTGCATCTCTCCAAGTACTCCCTCGACGGTAAGAGAACGGGGCCTCGTTCGATTTCTCAAACTGATCTCCCGTCCACTGCATCAACCGCTCATTGCTAACGATGGATTCTTCGTTTCTTGTGCAGCGCTGAACCCTGACGAGAAGGTGCTGGATCTGGGGTCTCGCAACTTCTTCCTATGCGCCAGAAGATTCTGATGGATTGCCTGTAAAGGACCCATGTCCTCTGCTTCTTCTCCGCCTCCACAGTACGCCTCACCTTGACGAGACGTAGAGGAGATACGTGCCGCGCGCTTCAGCATCGTTTCTACCGCTCCGAGTTTCTACTTTCTACGGCATTGCAGGCCTGCAGCACCGCATAGCAAGACGCTGCCAAGAGAATAAAAAAGCATGAATGAAAAGAGAAACATACCAACGATGTGCTTAGTCCTTTTTGTTTATGATCTCATGAAACTGACACCGAATCAGTTGAGCTAAACACGAATGCATGCTTTCGACAGGAGGCAAGAAGAAACAAGAGAGATTTTCCTTCTAGCTCGGTCGGTCGTCTGATTGTCTTTTTAAACGAGTGAATAATTCTCATTCGATCCAGAATTATCTCTCAGTTCAGACAAATTCAGTCTCTGTTGTAACAGTTTGGGCTATTTTTATGAGTTGCAACGCATGTTAAGCCTCCAATCGTTCGGATCACTTTGCAGTTCGTTTGTAAATCTCAGTTAAAACTCATGTGTAACTGAAAAATAAGGCTGTAGCCGATCGTAAATTTAATGACGTCAACATTGGCAAATGATACAAGATGTTGAAACCAGCTTACAAACAATTCTCGCAACACACCGAAGATCAAGAGCACAAAATAAAGCTAAGAAGCTCCACAAACAGGCCTACTCAAAGAAAACCTACTGGGTATAGACTATAGAGTCGAAAGAAAGCTTGGAAATTGAGTCATTGACGAAGAAGAAAGGATCGCCCATGGCACCACCGCCAACCGCCTCTACATGGTCCGGACCGGCAACGTCCGCCACACAATCTGCAATGAGCCGCTCACCGTGGACTCCAAGGCGGCCTCTTCAAGAAAAACATGATGCCAAAGCACCACCACACCGCTGGATCGAAAAGAACATGAATTTTCACATGGAGCACCAAGGGAAACAAAGAGAGGCTACACAATGCCTTCAAGAAGGGGACAATGTACATGACGTTGCCGCCGCTAGCTTAGATCGGGCAAGGGTTCCCCTCAGCAAAACAACGCATGGAAAGCCCCCTAAACAGCTACCGCACCGCCGTCACATGATGCTGCTCTCTAGACACCACACGCTGCCCTCACAACCTTGGGCACCGGTCAACACCTCAACCACGTGGCTCGCCTACACAACAACGTAGCTTCCACCATCTAGGGCCGCCGCCTTAGCATCCGAACTCCACACGCACCCGGGGTGGACGGAAAACATAGGAACACAGCCGCCGCAAGAACTCCCGAACTCTGGCCAGAAAGTGCATAGCATATCCGGCACCAGCACCCCCGCCGTGAGAGCCTCCCTCCCTGTTAGATCTTCGACTAGCTGCCATGAAAGCTGCCATCTCCAGATCCTATAGTAGAGAGGCCGATGGGCTCGAGTGGGCCCACGACCCTAACCTCGGCCCATGGACTTGACTTGATCGGGAAACAACCCGATCTAAAATACCGCTTCCTGATCTAAATTGATTGTTGTACTCCCTCCGTCACGAATTAGGTGTCGGAGGGCTTGGGTCGGGAGGAGGTGGCGGCCGATGGCGTCGGTGGGCGGTCGGCTTTGCAGGAGTGGGCGAAGAAGTGAGCGAGGAAAGGGGAAGCTTGCCGGCACGGACGGGGGATTTGGCCGGAGATCTTTCAGGGGTTTTTGTGAAAAATGCCGTCCGACACCTAAAACGTGACAAAGGTAGTAGATTTAGTTAAAATGTTGCTTAAATTTAGGTAAATGTAGGAGCATTAATTTGGATTTTGGATCGAGGGAGTAATGGAAAAGGCAATACCGGGTGTCATTCGATTTCACCACAGGTGGTAGTAGCTTGTCACCTGTTTTGGGCAAGTTTCAGCCTCACTTTCCAGCTCAAGTACGCAAACCGCGCATCGCATCTCACTGACCCAGTGACCCGCTCTCGCCTTCGCGTCGCAGCAGGCCACGCGTTCTCTCTTCCAACTCCAACTCCAACTCCCCCCACCCCACCTCACCGCCGCGGCTTTCCCACTGCATCTCCCCCGCGCCGCGCCGCGCCTCGCCTCCCTCGCCGGCGGCCCCAGCCACGGCGTCAAGCTAGCCACCCCCAACCTCCGGCAACAGCCGCGCCGGCCGGAGGGGCCAGGGCCGGGGAGGGAAGATGGTGTTCGTCTGGCTCGCCGCCTTCTTCCTCGTCGTCACGCTCATCGTGCTCGTCATCTTCCAGGTCAGGACCGCCGCGCCGCGCCGCCTCCCCTCGTCCCTGCTCGTCCCCGTTCCAGCTCTGCCGCACCGCCTGGCAGTCTGGATGCGATCTCGCGCTGGGGTTATCCCCCTCAGAAACTTTCGCCTGCGGATTTACATGTTGTTCCAGTCGGTTTTTGCAAATTGTTCAGGAGGTTTTGGACCTCCCGAATTGTGAGTTTGGAGCTTCTCGCTGGCTGGCTAGCGGAGGAGCGCCGAGGGGTTGACTGACGCGTGTTCTGGTGCTGGTACTGGTTCGTGTCCGGCATCTGTGTCGAGATCTCGGCGTGGTCTTCCTGCGTCAGGCTGTAACTCCAAATTAGAACCGTTTCTGGCCTTGTAGCTGTGGAAATTAGTCTCAGTTCATACATACCTGTCATACGTTTTTTTTCATCATTCATTAGTAAAGAAATATCTTGGGCATAGTATGTTCAGTAAAAGAATCCAGTGCGCAATTATTCACCCAGTGCGCAATCAAACCCTTGTTCCCTTCTAATTGAGCTATGAGATGCAGTGCTGTGCGAAATCCTATTTATGTTCTACTTGTTGTTAGTCTATCATGAAATCAGTAGAGACCAGCATAGTGGAAGTTAGAAACTTGAAAATATCTTTGCAGCTTGTTCGATGTCAATATGCGATATTTGTTGTTTGCATCTTCGGCAATGGATGGAGTATCTAGCTTTTGTATTAGCTTTCCCAGCTTCCTTTTCCGCTTTCTAGTTCTCGAAATCTTTTGGTACTAGCCACAGCTTTTTGAGTGCTTAGATGTGCCATTCATGAGCTATGAAAAATGTTTGTCAGCGAACTAGTTTTAACTTTCCTGCACGACATAGGGAAAGTCATTCATATGTGTCCATTAATTATGCTTGTGGAGTTATTTTGGCAGCTAGAATTTCCTAATGTTCTTGCTTAATTGTTGAACCTGACTGTAATTGTTGAGGGTAGTGGATCGTTCATCTCTGTTCCTTTTTTTTTTTTTTTTTAGGAGAAATCTGCATGACTCTTTAGTCTTTACTCATGTTTTAAATATCAATGTTGGTGATTAAGCTTAGCCAAAATTATTCTTATTCCTGATGATTTGTTCCTAATGTTTCCTTTACAGTTAATGTGCTTGGCAGATCTGGAGTTCGATTATATCAACCCATTTGATTCATCGTCTCGAATAAATAAAGTGGTTATGCCAGAATTTATAGTGCAAGCACTTCTAAGTGTATTATTCCTCATAACTGGGCATTGGGCAATGTTTTTGCTTTCTGCCCCAATGGTGTACTATAATTATACATTGTAAGTGCCTCTTATCTTTTTTTGTTTTGCCTTTTATTTCTGAAAACAGCTGATATGTTCCTGTAGGCTGCAACATTTGGAAAATTATTTGTCAGTATATTTTTTTATTATAAACATTAGCTGCTAGGTAACCTACCATGCCTAGTTTAAAAAGATTTATTGCAAGTTGGAAATGCTAGTGTGTGTCATGTCTCCTCTTTCGAGAAAATTGAGAACCAAAAGAAAATGGGGAAATGGATGCTCAAGACTGATACGCCTACTTTTATTTTCTGTTAGGCTGGATAGAATATTTAGTGATAAGCACTCGGGTCTTTTCTTGTTTCAGTCTTTTGTACTTTATACAAAATGTTCTCAAGAAATTTTCATGCTCTAAGGTCTTGGCATTTATTGATTTATTTTGCGATATTTGGATGCACGTGAGTGCTACCATATCGACATGTTAATCAGATTGAGTATCTTGTGACTGAATGGAATATTTTATATGAGTGTCCAAATTCTAGATGGCAGTTCTAATTTAAAAGGCCTGTAAACATTGCATCATTGGATGGAACTGTAAGCACCTAGGCATAGAAAAACACTAATTACACCTCACCTAAAATTAGCAATACCTGTTCTGCAGTGAAGCTAACAACATGATTTGCACCCTCAAAAACTTCCGCCTGTCACCATATAAAAAATATATTGACTTTGGGAATAAAGGGTACTGGCCCAATTTTGAACTCATAATTAGCTCTACTTGTTTGGGAGGTGCATTGCAAGTTTTATGCAACATTTTTGTTTTATCTGGTGCGATTAAGTACAACCTTTTGTGATCTTGCAGGTACGAGCGGCGGCAGCATCTAGTAGATGTGACAGAGATATTTAATCACCTAGCCCGGGAGAAAAAACGCCGTCTTTTTAAGATAGGGGCTCTTGTCATCCTCCTATTCTTGTCCTTGTTCTGGTAAAGATAACAGACACCAAATGTTATTTGTTATTTACTGCCAAGTCTGCAACCAGCAAAGAATGAAAATAACTTCCTCCTGTTTCTGTCTTTATCTTCAGGATGATTTGGAGTGTATTATTGGACGAGGACGACAGCCATTAGTTAGGTATTGCGATGTGGTCCTTATAGGCTGCTAAACACTAGTATGACCTGTGTCATTATTATTAATATCATTATGGGTAATTGCAGGTCTTATGGAGAAAAGAAGGCAGGCATGCCCTCGGGGAGCTGTTTGTTGCTCAAGTTTAGTGAAAGCTCCTATTGTTGTAGCGTGTGATGTAAGCTAGGAGCCACGCCCTATTTATTTGTTTGCGCATCTGGTCATATGGGGCAAAGAATGATTTTGTTCACGTCGAATTTCGGATGCAAATGTGTGATTATGTCGATGTGAGGATCAATTCTTGTAGCTGACCAGGAAGTACCGACATTTCGGTTTAGTGCAACTATTCTTTTAGGGAGGTTTAGTGCAACTCTGAGTGCAATCACAGTTGATGCTTTCTGTTGATTGATTTTGTTCCGAGTGCAATTAGGCTGGAATTCTGATAACTCTTCTGGGTTGCAACAGCGTACAGATAATGTCGCCAACCCGCTGCTCAGAGTGAGTGCGCAGTTAGAGTTGCAGCAGAGGGAACAAGTCTTGTTCAGTTATCCTCCTAGCAAATAAGAATTTTCTGTGCTCATCAGAAGAACATAAACTATTTTATTTCATTGCCACCGTATAACAAAATCACACCAGAACTATAGCAAAACCGTATGAGCAGTCACAGCTAGCTCTTATATAAAGAGGAACTACTCTTATTGTGCCTGGCATTGCCAGAGGCTCGGATCAAAACACAGTAATATAAACTAGCAGCACCACAAAAACCCATGGCTCGTCTCTTCCTCCAGTGTTTTCAGTACGGCTCCACGGGCGCCCTGAAGTTTGCTCCGGCGTACACTGCTGCCTCTCCAAGCTCTTCTTCGATCCTCAGCAGCTGAGGCAACAACAGACAAACGCTTGTTCAGAACACAGAATGTAACAGTACAAAGCCTACACATCAAAGGGGAACGGAAATCTGGAGATTGCATACCTGGTTGTATTTAGCTAGACGCTCAGACCGGCAGGGAGCTCCTGTTTTGATCTGGCCCTGCAACAAAAACATGGAGGGTCACCACTGAAGCCAATAGGAACTCAAATTTATACGAGTTTAAAGGATCTGGTTTGGCTGGAGGCAATACCGTGGCAAGACCAACCGAGAGGTCGGCGATGAAGGTATCCTCCGTCTCACCACTGTGGAGCACAAAAAAAAAGTTGAGTGCAAACAGATCATAAGACAAATGCTAACGGCTATCCATCCAAGAAGGAATCGAAAAGAATTGCAATGCTTTTACCTCCTGTGGCTTGCCATGACTCCCCACCCAGCACGCTTGGACATGCTGACGGCTTCAATGCTCTCCGTCACTGAGCCTATCTGGTTCACCTGTCGCCATAAACAATTGGTATTAGCATTATGATTTCTCAGGACAAGAGTTAGTCGTTTCAGTAAGTGACGGTGCTACCTTCAGGAGAAGAGCGTTGCAGGTCTTCTCACTGATTGCCTTGGCAACCCTCTGCACAATTCAAACGTTCATGAGGAAAAGCTCGTAAAAGTGTTTTTCTCTGGGTTTTGTAGCAGTAAGTCCAGTGACATAGCTCACCGTGGGGTTAGTAACAAGAAGGTCATCTCCTACGATCTGCACTTGCTGCCCAATCTCAGCGGTCATTTTAGCGTAGGTGGCCCAGTCATCCTGATCAAACGGATCTTCGATCGACACTATAGGGTACTCGGAAACGAAGGACTTGTAGAGATCTTTCAGGCTGTCGCCCGAGATCTTGTGCGAGCCGTCATTGTTCTGTTCAGTAAAGTCACGTGATGTTAAACAACATGCTAAGCTTATCTTTTTAATGACATAACTCATAGGTATCTGCAATTACACCAAGGACAGTTCAGAACATCTTACATCCTCCTTGAAGTTGAGATCATACGTCTTGTCCTTCTCACTGAAAAATTCAGAAGCAGCAACATCCATTCCAATAACCACCTGCCACACATATAAAGACTCAATGTTATACAACAATAAATAAATCCGAGAAAATTACAAAAAACCACCACATATCAGGCAGACGTTTTAAAAAACTACCACTATACGATTTTTTTTCAAAAAACCACCACTCTACAGGTAACACGTTACAAATAGCGCTGATTTCACTCTGATGCTGTTTTAATCGCCAAACTGACATGTGGGTCCCGCTATCAGGCTGACGTGGCGGTCAATAATGATCAAGGGAGAAGATGGTTCTAGTTCTGGGTTTTTTTGTAAATTTCAATGGTCAAGGTCTTCTTCTTGGGCCCTCTCTCTCAGCACATGCATGTCATGCCGGCCGTTCTTGCCGGCGCCGTACGGCCGCCGGCCGCGAGCAGCCGCGCCGTGCAGAGCGCACGCCGCCGCTCCCTCCCACGTGGCCTCCCGGAGCACGGCCAGCGCTGCCGCCACCTCGCCGTCCTCGTCCGCGTGCGCCGCCTGTGAGTTCCCTGCGCGCCGCCGGCGAGTTCCCCGCGTGCCGCCTGGCTGATTCTCCGGCAAGAGCGGGCGCGGGCGAGGCGAGCGCCGGCAAGATCGGGCGCGGGCGAGGTCCGACCAGGGGCCGGGAATGGGCCGGGTGGGGCGAGCGCGAGCCCCGGCCAGGAGCTGACCATGGTGCTCACGCATAACACCGCCGCCTGGTGCTTCTCCGGCCTCGCCGCAACCCGCCCCAGCTCGACTACGCGTGCGCCGTTGACCTTCCTAGTCATGACCTCGTCTCGCCCCCAAGTCGCCGCTCTCTTCTTTCTCTATTCGTCGAGAACACGAGCGGCATTCAGAGCGCGCCACCGTCGGCATTGTGCTCCTTCCTGTCTCTGTAGACCTCGCCGAGACAAACAACCATGTCATTTAGCTCTGCCCCGAACCAGAGGTCCTTCCTGGAAAAGGAATCGGCACGGGAAACTTTCTACCGCCGTCGCCGTGCTCGTCTTCCTCCGCTCCGGTAGGTTGCCATTGCGCCGCCACCGGTGAGGGCACGCTGATGCTCCATCACGCGCAGATTGTGCGCGCGCCTGGTATAGATAGGTCGTTCCGAAGCCGTCGAGGCCGGGTCCAGGGCCGTCGCGCCGACGGCGTCGTCCAGCTCACGCACGGGGCCGACGCTGTCTCGAGCCCCTTCTCAGATCGTCGGCGGCAGACCCCTCCTATCGCTCGTGTTGCTCGAGAGCTGCAGCAGTGCCGACGGCCGCCCACTGCTGCAGGTGCTCCTCTTTCTCAAGGACGCCGGGGAAGAGTTCGTGGCTAGCACGAGACGGCCGCCGCCGCCGCTCACGCGCGGACGCGCATCCAAGCCAAGAGCCTCCTTCCAGCCAATTTGGTCAATGCAGCGTTCCAATTTTTTGTTTTTCCTAAACTATTTTTTAAAAAAGAGAGTAGCCCACATGTCTCCAAGATTTTACAAAAAAAAACCCCAAGGTCTTTTCCGCAAAATGTGCATAGCACGTCAGCCTGAAAGCGGGACCCACATGTCAGTTTGGCGATTAAAACAGCATCAGAGTGGAATCAGTGCTATTTGTAACGTGTTACCTGTAGAGTGGTGGTTTTTTGAAAAAAAATCGTATAGTGGTGATTTTTTGAAACGTCTGCCTGATATGTGGTGGTTTTTTGTAATTTTCTCAAATAAATCCAATGGCCGAAATATGAGGTAGAAAGACGAAGTACTTTTCCAGTGTAGCCAGCCTTAGCTATAGCGGCCTTCAGTAGTTCAAGGCCCTCTTTGTTTTCCTGCATAATAATTGTAAATAACAAAATATCATATATGAGCATTTGGACTCACATATTCGACATACATCAATACAAAACAGTCAAGGCCTATTGTCAAGTGGAAGTCGTAGCTGTACTCAGAAAATCATCATCCATAAAATACTTCATGGTGTGATTTAGAACAGATTGTACTTTATTTCATGAGAAAACAACAGATTCTGCTTTGCACAGCCTCCCACAAGGGTGCCCTACCAACTTATTTATGCATATCAATAACTTTGTTCAATGCTATATATATTAGCACTTTGGAAAAAGATATGAGTCTTACCTGAATGTTAGGTGCAAAGCCACCTTCATCACCAACATTTGTTGCATCTTGTCCATACTTCTTCTTGATTATGCTCTGTATATAAAACGATCAGCGTTACAACTGCATAATCGAAAGTTCAGGTACATTATGAAGAGGATGGGCTAATTGTTCACCTTCAGGTTGTGGTACACCTCAACTCCCATCTTCATGGCCTCCTTGAACGAGGAGGCACCTGTTGGTAGGATCATGAACTCCTGTATAAGAACTAGCTAGATGAGAATCTTGATCATATAATTAAAACCTTTTGTGAGAAATTCACTCATGATCTGCAAGTAATATTACCTGCATGGCAAGCTTGTTGCCAGCGTGAGAACCTCCATTGATCACATTGAAGGCAGGCACAGGCAACACAAGTGTCTTGTTTCCAGCGAGATTTGCAATATGCTGGAAACAATTGAAATTCAGTAAATCCAGTGGAAAACTTTAACTGACCACTTTGTAGTCCAGCTCAAGTACCTGGTAAAGTGGAATCTTCTTCACCATGGCTCCAGCTTTGCACACTGCAAGTGACACCGCGAGAATAGCATTTGCCCCAAGCTTTTTGTCGGTTCAACACCACATCAAAGGGAACTATCAGTATGGACACTGGGCATCAAGAATACTTTATGGAAGGTTAAAAACAATTGTTCCACAATACCTTCTGTTTGCACCAGCCCCACTCGTTGGAGGTTCCATCAAGCTGTTGGACCATGAAGTTATCAATGTCAACCTGCTCAGTTGGATCCTGCAACATATCACTCACCATTAGTTAACAGTTTTTAGCATCATGTAAAAGAGAACGGGTTACTTGAGAATTGAGATAAATACCTTTCCAATCAGCGCCGGCCCAATAATGGTATTTACATTGCTCACAGCCTAACAGAGAAAGATACCGTCCAATCAGTGTTGCTCCAATAAGCGGGTTTATCTGAATTAGGTTGCATTCTTAAACTTGTATATCATACACTGCATTATCCAAGGATTGACTTTTCATTATTAGAAACATTGTTCTGCTGAACGTACTATATCATTCCCTCTTTATATGTATATAGTGTATTTTGAGTGTTCAAGCTCAATACTCACAACAAATGTTTCGAACAATATTTTTTGATGGCTGAAAAATCAGAGTACCAAGGAATTATTTTAGCGGTAAAAACACTTGTTACATCTGGACGGAGGCAACTAAATTTGCTTGAATTTTAACGGTAAAAACACTTGTTACATCTGGACGGAGGCAAATACTGAATTAAAATGAATATAAAACGAGCAAGTTATTTGGGATTAAATGCATGCCTAGTAGTAGTAGTGGAACTAACCTTGAGTACACCTTTGCCAAGATAATCAGACCCTCCATCTCTTAGCTCCAAGGCCTCATATATTCCTGATTAAAGTCAGCATCCCAACCATTAAAAAAACTGATCATTCAACATCTAGAAGTAGCTAGGCTGACGCAAGAGTGCAGGCGTGATGGCGACGACTGAGTGATGTATGATTGTGCATGTGTGTTTTCTCTAGCAGATTCCAACACCCAAGTCCTCCTGACGGCGACTACTTGGGATAGATACAGCAGTTTGATGCGGACACGTACGTACCAGTGGAAGCGCCGCTGGGCACCGCGCCCCTGGCGAAGCTCCCGTCGCTGAGGCCGATGTCCACCTGCACGGCGCAGCGCAGCGCACCAAGATCAGAATTAAGCACCGATCGAAACAGTAACTAACTAATTCGGAAACAGGGCTACAGCACCTCACGATGGAATTCAGAACAGAGTGATTAGTTGGAAGGAAGAAGAGAAGAAATACTACAGTAGTAAGCAAAAATTCCCCTCTCCTGGATCAGGTTAATTTTTCATTCGCACCGTACCTCGACGGTGGGGTTGCCGCGGCTGTCGAAGATCTGCCGCGCCTTCACCGACTGGATCGTCACCGCCGCCATGGATGGATCGAACTCCTGGCGCGCTAGCTATCTCCTCGCAAGCAAATTCACCTCTCCTTTCTGTTTGCTTGTTCTTGGCTTGGTGGCTAGAACAGAGGCGCCCGGTTTGGCTACTTGTAGGCGTGGAGCTCCGGTGGGCGGGGCCACCTGGCGCTCACGCAGTTTTACTGGCCCCCACCTGTCGGCATCTCGATGCCTGTTTGTAACTTTGGAGAGCGTTGCTTGGAGGAGGGGAAATGGACCTGGAAGTTAGGCATGCATGCTTGGAGGAGGGGAAATGGACCACCGTTTGCCTGATTTGGAATCGATGCCATCGTTAGTTCTTTCGTGTAAAGCAAGTTCGTTTACTAAGAAATTTCAAAAGAAGAGAGATATCTGGCTCTTAAACTGGCATGGAAAAAGGTTAATGTGCTAACTTAATCATCCAGTTAGACTTGGTGAAAAAGAAAAAGATCCCATGCCCTTGTAGTATGGATCGTTATCTCCGTCTATAAATACATCTTGTAAGTTGTTATGTAGGGTTTTATTGATTCATTGAAAACCATGGCATTGTGTAAACATTATCGATATAGTGTTCGCAAACAGAGTTTGGCTCTGGTGGTTAGGTCCCTTGTGGTGGAACCAGCCCACCCAAGTTCAAGTCCTAGACTTGACATGAGTGTTTGCATTTACCTGGATTTATTCCAGGATTTAACCGGCGCTATGCTTTTAGTGGTAGGTGACGTACCCGTCAACTGCGAGGCGCCAGTGGTGACTTCGTCAACCTCGAGATATGTCGGCTTAGTCCCTCGGAGGTACTCATAGGGGTAGGGTGTGCGTGCGTTCATAGAGGTGTTTGTACGTGCGTGTTTGTGAGCGTCTGCGTTGTTCTGTGTTCTCAAAAAAAAAAAATATCGATATAGTGTTCGATATAGTGTTCGATATAGTAATTTTTCTCTCTTTGTTGCAGAAGTTTTTTCACATTCAAAATCTTGTGTCCCTTGTGTCAGCGTGTGGTTGTTCGTTCCGCTCTTTTAATTGTCGCCTTTATAACATCATAAGCGACACATTTTTTTTCTAAAATAAACTAGTGTACACACTAAAATGTGACTAAATACCTAATAACACTAAATTGTGACTAGATACGGTATAGATACATACATATCTAGATTGATCTAAGTATGCGTCAGACCACCAGTTAATTTGGAACGGAGACATCAGTTTGCCGGCACTGGCTGGGTGGAACTTCGATCGGAAAAGAAAATGGAGGCGAAGTGGAACTTGGGCTCGTCACGTAATGCGATCAACATCGATCTAGCTTATCTTATGTACACACCACACAACTACACAAGCGTTTGCATAGTATACTCGGCCAATCGGCAAGGGAACCTCTGTCGACAGAGTACTCATTCTTGAAAGGGAGTGTTATTATGCTACTCCATCCGATTCCATAATACAACCCTAGCCTAGCCTCCTGCACCCCCGCACCCCAACCCTCCCGCCGCCGCCGCCGCCGGCAGCGCCGCCGGGGCAAAGTTCTCGGGGCGTAGGCGGGGGCCCTCCCTCGTGACGCGTCGGAAACGGCGGCTAAGGAGTCTCTCACGCGGCGGCGGCCCTTCCGCCTCCCGGGGCGGCGGTGGTCGGACGAGGATGGAGCGGCGGCGGTCCCGGGGATGATCCAACTGCGGGTTGCGGCCTCCCCGCCTCCCATCGGCGGCATGCCGGCGGTGGTGGCTAGTGGAGGCGGCCAACGCCTTTCCCCCCGCCTCTCCCGGTGAGGGGCGATGATCTTGGGATTCTCCCGCGGTACGAGGACGCCCGGGCAGCAGCCTTGGGTTCGATGGTGGAGGTGACCCTCTTCTTCGCCGGAGAGGATCGGCCCGCAGTTGGTGGTGGTGGATCTTTGATCTATCACCGCGTCCGGCGGCGTGATGGAGGAGCTTGGAAGCCGGCGATGGTGTCGCCGGTGGAGGTTGGAGTGGCCAGCCCAGGATGGTCGCCGACGTGGGGGTCCGACCTGAATAAAGGCGGCGGTCCTAGGGCCTCTCTTGCGTGAAGAGGAGGACCTACCGGAGGCCTGGACTCGTGATCTAGCCGGAGTGTTGAGTTCCGGAAGGCTCCGCCGGTGAATGTAAGTGCTTTTGCCCGGAGTTTGCTGGATCGGAGGTATTCGGTCGTGCGCACCCATGTTTTTATTCCGACCGATTGGTTCTGAGGGAGCGGCGCGAAGCTCTTTTCTGTGTTGACATCAAGTGACTATGGATCCATGATGAAAGTCAGAAGAAGAGAATTTCATGAAGGTTGGAGGGGAGGACTAGCTAAGGGAGGTTCAAGTTTCTACGCTGTTGAGGGACTTGCTTGGTGTTCCGGGCTTCACGGCAGCGGCATGAAAGTGGGGGCGACAACACAGGTGAAGTACAGAGTCCTACCTTTCAGGGTGAAACGGTCTGGCCTTAATTGGTTGTGCCTGGCAATAACCTTGGTGGAGGCATTGTTTTGAGAGCGGGGACTATCTTCAGGGTGAAAACCTAAGATCTTTGATCGAGCGACGACGATGTTTGAGCACTGTTCCCTTCTTGGAGGCGTCGTTTTTGGAGAGTCTGTAATTCAGGTGTTGTCTTGGCGGTGGATGTATTGCTGTTGTTAGGCCTGAGATACTGTAGCGGGACTTTTGTTTTTTAGTTTTCTTTTCTTGTTTTTTGGCTGTGTGCATCCGCAGTGCCATTAGGGTGGTGCGTTGTTGCAGAGGCTGGGTGTAATTGGTATCTTCTTGATATTAATATATTCCCTTTATCGAAAAAAATCTGATTCCATAATTGTTTCATGACAAAAGTTCTAGAACAAGGGAAAACTAGCTTGTGTATTGGGTATTCACTGGCTTTTCAAGGATCCGTAGGAGCGATTCTTTGTATTAACCTCAAAAGAAGAGAACATGATCTAGTTTATGAGGAAAACTGACCCAAATATCAAACACATGGTTCTTTCCAGATTACAACCCATACCCAAACAAGCACATGATAAGCACACACCTTGCCCGACCATCGAACAAACATGGCACAAGGTAAGGGTACAAGGCCTCAAAACCGTGTCACAACCAGAGTAGAATGACCTAGAACGACCCTCACTGTAGGACGGTACACGCTGACGTAGAGCCCACCCATAAGAAGGCGAGTGGGACACAGGATTTGACCGAAACTAAATGAAGCAAGTCAAGCAGGTGCCAAGAATAGTGTACATAGCACTCCGAAGACCCATGCCTGGAGTGGCGGACACCTCTAACTCAAGCTTCCATCTTGAGACTCCTGGGGCGTCCTCGATAGTGCCTCCAACGAGGGGACGACACCGAAGTGCCAAAACTACCTGATCCAACAACTAGATCTAGGGTTTCCCCCAGTGTCCGAGATAGGGAATCGAAAATGCCTTCAAGAAGGTGACGGCGCCGATAGTGGTCGACTCGCCGAGAGGCAAGGATTCTAGGGTTTGTGCGCTTAGCTGCGGTGGTTCTACGTATTGTTGTTCTTCTATTCGGCAGGCCCTCTCCTGGCCTTTATATAGCAGGCCAGGTCCCGAGAGTTCTGTCCGAACTCGACTAGGTTACATTGAGATCTAATCTATTCTTTCCTTTATTGACGCCTTCTTGTCTTGTTCGTCAAGAATCCATCTTCTGATAGGTTTCCTTCGTTGCAACCGACGTACGGGCCCACCTTGGTCTTGGACAATCTACATGGGCCCCTAATTGGGCCAATGGAGGTAGACTAATGTCGGGTACCCGAAGGGTAATGCCCACATCAGTAGCCCCCGAGTGACTGGTCGAAGCGAAGTTTCGAGCAGCGACTATAGTTGTCTTCATCCGAATATCCTGATAATTCGAAAAATTGAGTCTTCATGCTCGTTGTACATTTGAAGTCGTTCGATATCGGCTGCGCGTCCAGCGCTCCCGATGGGAGTAGCCCCCGATTCTAGGGACGGATGTTTGCAACCGTGCGTAGACTCAAGTTGTACCACTCGAAGATCATGCTGTCGAAATTTTTGAGCTTCCTTCATCATCAATACTTTTAGTATATCGGGTCTTCTAAGACTTCGGGTGAAGTCATGCAACTGATCGTACGTAAGGGATAATAGTAACGAGCCCAGTCTTACTCGATAAATCGATGTTGGTTAACTGCTGATGGCAATAAACGTTATCTTACACAGAATCAAGTCCCCGGGCTCGATCCTCGATTTGCTGGAACCTTCGGATCCGTTCTTCTTTGAATTCATTTGATTATTGATGCTTTTGTTGTTTTTATCGGGTGCGCCTCCAACGCTCCCGGTGAGAGTAGCCCCCGAGTCTAGGGATGGATGTTTGCAACCGTGCCTAGACTCAAGTCGAGTAGCCGGAAGTTGTAATTTCCTTCGGATGTTACTTCTGTTCGAATGCTTCGTCAAAGGGAGCCGATTATTTTAATGACATCATCAATGATGTGACAACCGCAGCAACAAGACTGATGGGACGTGACCTCTCATCCCGTGTCTGAGCAGTCAGTTTTGGAAATGGCTGAACATTGCACGCTAACCGAAGTGTCTCCTCGATTTCCGCGCGTAGTGGAGGTAATGGTCCTCTAGCTTGCTTATTATTTTGACACGTTTTGAGCCAGATCTTCACCCATTTTTTTACGCCACGAATCCTCCGGCCCAAATCTTGAGTAACTTTTCCTTTATTCTTCTTCTTCTTTGGACTGATCTCCTACAATGAGGGAGACATTCGCCTGCCAGGTTTAGACTCACGTCCCAATCCTTCTGCTGGGTTTACTGTAATGTTTGTTGCCTTCTTGTTCCGCGGATTATCCCTGCCAGCGCATGAGTTCCTCTGGTGCCTTTTACTTTCATACGGGATCCAACTTTGGCAGTTGATTCTGAATTTCTATCCTTCACCTTGCAATATTTATTACTACTTGTGAGGCTTTCCTCGGTATCGATCCCCATTGGGGCCTATGGAAGAAGATCTTCTTCGTCAAACGCTACAACAGTAGCAACAGACCTTACATTACTGGTGGAGTTGGCTTCATTGTCCGAAAAGAAGTCAACTATTTCAACTTTCCAATGAGAGAATTTGTCCAAGGCTGGAGGTTGAAGTGGTTCTATCTTAGGGATCCATCGACACCTGGATGTAACACATTCCTGCCGAAGTTTGTCGATGTATTTGAAGCAACGCCGAAGAAATCTTGGAGGAACATACTGCAAAGAAAAAATAACAGCCGACAAGTTGTATGAAAGAGTCTTGGAAGTCAAACAATGATCGGCACAGAGGTTGTTGTTGTATTTCTGAGACACCGCATCCAGCCAGTTATGTCTAGAGCTCATCACATGTGGTTATATTTGGGTCCCAAGGACGAGACTCGAGTCAATGCTGCGGAGTTTGTCAGAAAAATAATCGCTAGACGAAGTCAGGCGCTTGACTTATTTTAGCCAAGAGAATTCTATCCCCTTATTGGCCCTACAAGATCCGTATGAACTTACTCAGCAACCAGCTGAGGTAATACTCAACTTTCCTATGCTTGTGTCGATATTTGTATTTAATATCTTTGTTTTAACTTATAAAACTATCGCTTGCTTCGATAGGTCCCAACAACTGCTAAATATTACCCGGCTGTATCTGAGATTGAGGAAGAACCCGAAGATGGTGATTCCATTGGCCACTAAAGAGGAGGACAATAGCCCTTTCAACCCCGAAGCCCCTTTTGCCGAACATCATAAAATCCTCGACGATGAATTAACCGAGGAAAATGAGTCTAGTCAATATGACAATGATGCTGATCGCGTTCTTTTTGTTGGTTCAGCACCGGGGACGTCCGTTGTCGTCGAAGAGGCCATCAGGCAGCTTTGCCGAACAGGATGAGCTGCTCTTTGACTCGTAAGTGTTTCTCTCTTACTTTCAAGGTTGATTTACGTCCTTTTACCCATATTGCTGATATAACCACACATACTTTTATGTAGTGACAAAGGATATGTAGAGCCTCCTCCAAAGAAGGCGAAACCCAGCTCCAGCAAGCTCCATCCATGACCTAAGTACCAATTTCGCCAAAGGAAGCGCCAGCTGCTACTTCTTTCCCGAAGGGAAAAGAAATACCTTCGACAGCTGCCTCTTCCGCTTCGGCTCTTGAAGGGCACATAAGTACCGTAACTTTTTTTTTCGTACTTGATGATGATTCTCCCTCTTACAGCCCCCGAGTCTATATTCGGCTGCTTGCAGTCGAATGTAGGCTCAAGGATAGTATAATATATTCATAATGACTTTGCTTTGTGTCATATCATAGCCCACCCAAGCCGCCGTATCAATAATAAAGGACTTTGCCTCCCGATTCACTCTCCTCGAAGCCGAGAACGCTCGTCTTCAGCAAGCCGCCCAATCAAAGTCTGCCCAGCTTGACTAGGCAGTCAAAATGGCAGCTACGGCTCGGCAAGAGGCCCTGAAGGAAGAAATTAGCCAGCTGAAGAAGAAGCTGAATGAGGAGGAGAAGGAAAAGATGGAGGCCGAGATCCGGGCGAAGGAGAAGGAGGACAATCTTCGCAACTCTGTCAAGGCCCTACTGGGTAATTTTATTGCAATATCTTCAAATTTCTTTCTTGTTTACCTTTATTGATTGCTTATTCCTGCTTCCACTTTTTTTGTAGGAGCTGCTGATATCCTTGCAAATATTGTAGGAAATCCCCTAGCTGACTCTGCAATCGACGCTATTTCCTTGGCACTCGACTCCGGCGAACTTCTCTGAACTCTTCTTCAGAAGAATAAGGCAGTATTGTCGAGGTTCTATGCTATGATTTTTCAGAAGGCAGATCAGAACAAGACTCTAGAGCAGCTGGTGGATGCCTTTTCTGTCGACACCGAGGGCACCATCGAGGTATTCAAACGTACCCCGCGTACCTACGGTGCTCTTCTTGCATTCGAGCTTGTGATGGGGTATGGTTTCAAGGACGATATGGAATTACTGACAACAGAGCTACCAAAAGATCAATATGGGCTGGCTATTGACCTTAGCCCTTTTAGTGTGCCAGTGCGCAACTGTGCGCGACAACTTCTTGATTTAGTTGAAGCTAACAAGCCAGCTGCCGGTGGGGCCACCCCAAGCATGTCGACTCAAACCCAGGCTCATTATAAGATTTTCTGTCAATTTGTAACCGATACTTTGTTTTAAACAATAGCTTTCCTAAAGCCCCGTTTTGTAATGAATTCGAGCTGGCAATGTTGCCAGTTCTTTCCTTTGCAACTGCGATGTCCAATTTGATTGTGCGCTCCCGATGGGAGTAATTGGAGTTCTTGATACTATATACATATAATATATCTAAATATGCGCGCTCGATGTTGTATTGCAGGTGGCACCAGTTGTTCCTTTCGTCGAAAGTTCTTCGGCTACTGGCTCTGAATCCGGCTTTGCGCAACAAATGAGTACCCGAATATCTCGGATGTAAAAAGACGTGCTAGGTATCCATGCCATGGCGGCTGTGATAAAGAAGAAGGGCGAACTGGCTATGGAAGCAGAGCAGTACGCATTAAGCAAACTGCAGAAGGCCACCGAGAATTGGAAGTGTGTGTATACGATAATCCCACGTCTTATTTACTTTTGAGAATGCATCTCCTTGACACCAGAACTTTCCTTTACCATTTTTACCAGTTATTGCTCTAAACTTGTGTGAGGAGAACAAGTGAGTTCATGAGCGAGTCGAAGTTTTGACTAATCTGTCGCCAAGCTCATGGCGTCTTCTGGACCAATAAATCAAATGCTGCAATCATTGCAAAATTCCAGGATCGGGTGCAATTGGTGCACCTATTTTTTGATAAGTGTCATGCAGGCTTGAGGATGACATGGAAGACCATGTCCCCCCTTAACCTGGCTTCGCAAACATTGTTGGCATTCATGTCAAATTTTAGAAATTCCGAAAGGGTCCACACTTTGGTGCGTAGTCAACTTCTTGCTGGAGCAGAAACAACTTTTGCCTTTGTGCTATCTCAGCATCCTTTACTGGATTTGGAGGAGATTGCTAAGGCCGATGCCGACGTGAACCAATACTTCCATGTCGTCAGACACCCTGCCTCCATTATAGTTGCTAGATTGGAGGTGAGTTCTGAAGCGAATGATGGAGTTGAATTGCCACATGAGTAGTTTGACACTTTGCTTAACCGTGTAAGAGAGGCAATTGTTGAAAATTATTTTATCGATGATACTTCTCTTTATCCCAAATTCTTGGTTAACTTGAGATGTAAGTTTATTCGTATACACGATGTAACTTGTTTACCCAATGTATGACTTCTCTTGATGTTGATGCTCACGGAAACATGCAAATCTTTAAAGTCGATGACTTTTTCATTGTGATAAAGCATTGTTGCTTTGTAGAAGTGTCATCAGGTGCCTGATACGTCCAAAACGTATCTACTTCCCGAACACTTTTGCTATTGTTTGCCCTCTATCTTGTATATTTTGAATACAACTAACGCGGACTAAAGCTGTTTCAGAATTGCTCGGTGTCTTGTTTTTGTGCAGAAATCCAACTTTCGGGAAAATCTCGGAAAATATAGAAAACCCAATATTTCACCTGAAGACTCCCGTAGCCACAAGACGAGACGGAGGGTACACAAGGGGCCCACACCTGCCCTAGGTGCGGGCTAGGGCTTGGCCGTGCCTAGGGGTGGTGTGGCCGCCTCGGCCACCCCCTCGACCTCTCAATCGCACTATAAGAAGCCTCTGGACCTGAAAACCGAAGGGGAGGGGTCGACGTTTTTCCAGAAAGAGTTTCGCTGTTCCGCCGCCACCAGAAACCCCAATCCGGGGACCAGAAGTTCCATTCTGGCACCCTGCCGGGACGGGGATTTGGAGGAGATCATCGCCATCTCCATCATCGACGCCTCTCCATCAACCGTCCATGATTCCCCCATCCATGTGTGAGTAATTCCCCGCTTTAGGCTGTAGGGGATGGTAGGGATTGGATGAGATTGGTCATGTAATAGCTATAAGATTGTTATGGGCATAGTGCCTAGTATCTGTTGTTAGTATTTTTGACATTGTTGCAACTTGCTATACTTAATGCTTGTCACTTTGGACCTGAGTGCCATGATCTCAGATCTGAACATGATATTGATTCATGAGGATAATTATTGTTTTTGATCATATCTGCAAGTTGTATACACACATTGTTGTCCGGAACCCGAGGCCCCAAAGTGACCTAGAATTGGGATAACCGGAGGGGATGGCTATGGTGTGAGGATCACATGTGTTCACGGAGTGTTAATGCTTTGCTCCGGTACTCTACTAAAAGGAGTACCTTAATTACCGTTCCCTAGAGGCCCCGCTGCAACGGGCTGGTAGGACAAAAGATGTCGTGCAAGTTTCTCATTGCGAGCACGCACGACTAAATAGGAACACACGCCTATGGATATATTATGCTATGATGCTTTTATCATTATTACTTGCAATGCCAAAGTCTTGCTATTGTATGGACTCTCTCATTCATGCAACGCCCGTTCATCCATCCCTATGCGCGCCTACAATATTTTAATCCTGCTGTCCACTACAGTCATCACTACTGCTGTTTTTAATTCGCTACTGCTGTTACTTCACTACTCCCACTGCCATAAAACTGTTACTACTGATAAACTGTTGCGAGCAAGTCTATTTTTAGGTGCAGGTGAATTGACAACTCACTTGTTAAAGCTAACAAATATCTTTGGCTCCCCTTGTGCCGAATCAATAAATTTGGGGTTTACTTCCCTCAAAGACTGTTGCGATCCCTTATACTTGTGGGTCATCAGTACCGATGGCAACTTTTTGAGTATTGTTGGTTGAGCTGCAGGCTTTGACGTGCTAGCCCTTTGGCATTGGCATTATGATGCTTGTAATTTGTAAAGTGTCGGCAGCAATTTTTCTGAGTGATTAGCTAATGTTGCAGGTCTAAGGGCCCCGTAGTAATCGCAACTTTGTAGCACCGAAAGTGTATTTTTGTATTTTATTGGCAGCAGCCCCTGAGTCAATCGAGGGAACCATGTGCACTATCGTCTTTGTAGCTTGGGTACTTTAAGCTTAGTGTACCGGCGTGGGCCTTTTTAACTTGTATTGTTTCCATCGATTGCAGCATTCGCATGTCCCATGAGGCTTTCGCGGAAACCATTTGTGTTTTGTCATATTTACGAAGGTCCTTTGATTATCATCGATTTTAGCACTCGAATGTTTCATGAGGTTTAGATGAAACCATTGTACACAACCCCCGAGTTTTTATCGGGTTCACTTACTGTATTATGAATTTTCTATGGTCACGGTGCGTGACGCGATGTGAAGATCTTAAGAATTTGTCAGGTGTCCCGAGTCGATTGAATACTTCATATGGAATAGCACTTGCATAGACGAAACTTAAGCTTTATTAATAAGTTTGAAACGAAAAGTAAGCTAAACTGTTATGGCTTAAAAAACCTTATTGAAAGTAAAATTGCCGCGAAAGGTAAATATATATGCCACTGCTCGTCTTTTTAAGTAAGAGGAGGGTTTTCTTGGACTTGGCCGATGTCTGTTAACGTGCCGATAGCTTCCAGTGCGTTGCCGATAGCTTCTGTTGAGGCATTGGTAACAACTGCCGAAGTATTAGTGGCTTCTGTCGAGGCACTAACAACTTCTACCGAAGTTTTGATGACTGGTACTAATGTAGCAGGATCATCAGGCTGTTTCTTCGACTTCTTGTTGTTGTCTACCTCCTTGGGTTTAGATTCCTCGTCTTCAAGATCGAGCTAACATTTTGGGGATAATATCCAAGGTCTTGATTTCCTGTTTTATCCCAAATTTAGCGGCAATCTTCTGAAATTCTCGGTCACAATTGTCTGATCGAGAAAAGCTTCCGTGAACCATGATATTGGTTCCATTGTTGCCTGGCATCTTGAGCTTTTGATATGCATAATGAGGTACTTACATGAATTTGGCATAAGCTGATTTTCCAATGATAACATGGTACTGTGATTCCTAGTTCACTACCTAGAACTCGAGCCTTTCTCTCCGGAAATTATCGGGTTTGTCGAAGATGACATTCAAAGAGATCCTGCTGAGAGGGTATCGTGGCAAGGTCGGAACAATTCCATGAAAACTTGTATTAGATTCCTGCAACATATCGGCAGTAATGCCCACCGCCTTGACTGTACTTGTGAATATGAGATTCAATCCGCTTTCTCCATCCATAAACACTTTGCTCATGGTAAATCCGCCAATTTCTGCTTCGAGTACCAAAGCGGCATGGCCTGGTCTCGGAATAGACATCGGGTGGTCGCTCTACTGAACAAGATACTTTGTGCAGACCAGTCGATAAAATTTAGGAACATTTTCCATGGTGACTTCTGCAAGATTGATTTCTTGCGTAAGTTTCTTCAACTCCCTCCTGGAGACACAAGTTTTGTGGATCATGCTCATTTACCCTCGAGGTGGAGGAAAAGCTTCATTGGGGGCGTGAGGTTAAAGTTGCTAAACTTGATGCTGCAGTGGAGGCGGCGGGTTAGGGGGCTGCGTTCCAGGTACCGTCTGACAAGGTATCAACTTGTCAATGCCTATGGATTGTAGGCTAGGGTTTAGTTGGAAGTAGAGGGCAAGTAGATCTCGAAGGTTTCAGCCGAAAAGTGCTCGACGATTATGAAAACTAGGGTTTTTGAACAATGATTCGATGATCTTCGTCCCTCGACTCCCCCTTTATATAGGAGGCGGAGCCGAGGGATTCGTGTAGTACAAGTTAGTCCGGGACGGTTTCTAACTCATCCCGCCGATTACAAATAACACTTCCTATTACAACTCTATCTTTCCTTAAATACATCTTGGGCTCCCGAATCTTCTTATTCTTCGGGTAGTGGGCCTTCAAAACCCCGGGTACTATCTTCGGCAGGCCCATTTGGGATGCCTATGTCAGTTCCCGAGATTTTTGAATCGTAGAGTCGGGAAAATCTCCACCGTTTATTTTTATTCGACAACTTCAACTTTTCTATATTTCTTCACATAATTCTATATTGTACAGGGATAATGGTAGTTGGGGCTAGTTCATCTCGACGGATCAGGTACTAGTTAACCGCTCTCGTGGCAATCCGCAAAACCTACTTCAAGATCACGTCCCTGGACATGACCCGGGATACTGGTGTAAACTTCGAGGCGCCGCTAAGGTCTTACCATTCGTCGAGTCCCAGAAATTTATCGGTACCTAACGCGTCCGTTAGGATTTTTCTTCGTATCTGTTGATACGGATAAAAGTAGCAGAGCGCAGTCTTCGGCGATGCCACGCCCAGCAGAACGGATCTGGGGTCTTACCTTCGCAAATTTGCGGCATTCAGAAATTGATCGCAACTTTGGCGTTTCGAGAATATATTGTCGAGTGCTTTTCCGGCTGTTGGAATGGCACATTTTATCGAGTCAAAGATGACTTATATTGTCTTCCGATGGGAGTATATGTAGAGTTAGTTATAACTCGAAATATACTCTTTTGCTCTTCTATCTTTCTTTTATAATTTCATCGGGCACGTGAACAGCGTTCCCGATGGGAGTAGCCCCCGAGGCTACAGCCAAGGATTTGTTCTTGGTTGTAGGCTCCACGCCTCATGCCGCTATATTCTTTTTTATCTCCCGAAGTTTTATAATTCCTCGGTGCGAACAGCGCTCCCGATGGGAGTAGCCCCCGAGGCTATGAACAAATATTTGTATTTGGTCATAGGCTCATGCCACTTCTATTTTGTCTTTCTAGATCTTTTCTTTTTTCCAAAGTAGCCCCCGAGCATTTGATCAGAAACTTGTATGTGATCAAAGGCTCAATCATTATTTTTCCGTGTCACCTTTTATGAAGCTGTTGAGTCGAATTTTTCCTTCTGTCAAGATGACGTTGTTGCTGACGATAGCCACGATTGCCTGTCAAAAATTTGCGACAAGCCTTTTCTCACCGCCATGCGGGCCCAATCAATCCACTATCTTGACACGTCGTGCAAGTGGGGGACACACGTCCTCCGCTTTTTCTGGCACGCACACCGTAACTTCCGCGACGTTGAATTACTTTTTTACCCTTGATGCCACGTGGCTATCATCTGTCACACATTTTCCTTATCCAACGGTTCGTCGTTTCACCGCACCCCTATATAAATTCATCTTCTTCCTCCTTGGACACTTCCGCCCGCGCCGTCTTCCTTCTCTCATCTGCAAATTTCTCCTTGCAATCCACAACTTCCTGAGCTCCTCACCTCCAAACTGCGAATCCTGCGCCATTGTTGATGCCACCTCGCCGATCGACCAGGCACAGTACGCCGGAATCCTCCATGGCCGCCGCGGATCTTGGAATGGCGGAGTGGGAAAGGTCGAAGATTTCCGCTCAGGACATCAACATGCTGAAGAAGCTGGGGATCAGCAAGAAACCCCAGGCATTGAGCTTCCCCCACGAAGAAAGCTACCCAACCCCTCCAATGGGGTACCGGGTAAGTTTTGTCGACCACCTCATCCGCGGACTTTCCGCCCCCATTCATCCTTTTCTCCGTGGACTTCTTTTTGTCTATGGTTTGCAACTTCACCACCTCACGCCGAATTCAATCCTTCACATCTCCATTTTCATCACTCTGTGCGAGGCCTTCCTTGGCGTCCAGCCTAACTGGGCGCTTTGGAAGCGTATTTTTTTCTGCCGCTGCAATGGCTCGCCCAATGTCACCTATAATATAGGCGGCGATTTCTGTTCGTCCCACTGTCGACTACTTCGACGTCAAGCTTCCTGACTCAGTTCAAGGATGGCGCAAGAAGTGGTTGTACATTAAAGAGGAGAACCATGGATGTGCAGAGGACAACATCCCTCCTTTTGATGGTGCCGAAAAAATCTTTCGCCGCCGCTCCTGGGACGCGGAGGCCACCGCAAGAAAAAGGGCCGACAGAAAACTTGATGGCTCGTATCCACGAGTTGCAAAATACTCGCGGCAAAGAGTTGTCGGGTATCCAAATTACTGCATATTTTCTTAGGATTAGAGTGCAGCCGCTTCAGGCTCGCAAAAATCCTCTATGGAGATATGCTGGCAACGAGGATGTAGATCGGCTGTCGGTGGATTTGGAGGTCAAAGACTTGGAAAAGCTTGTCCGAAAAATCTCATCTCTCAGCAAAAAGGATCCTGTCCCTGCATCTTGTCGTGTAAAGCCATTCAGCGCCGCCAATCCACTCCCCCAGGTAATCTCTGTCTATTATCTTGTTGTTGCTGTGCTAATTTTTTGTAACTTCTTTCCTGATGTCTCTCCCTATTTTATTTTGCGCAGAACCATCCTGACCTTGTCTCGCTTCCTCCTCTTCCTGAGGGTGGAGAAGTCGAAGAAAGGGCCATTGTCACGGATGACAATCAAGAAGCTCCATCCTTTGTGAACGAACCCGTGGATTCACGAAAATCTGCGGGTAACTCCGAAGGTACTTCATCGGCGCAATCTCCTCCTCCCGCTGTCTCCCCGAAAGGCAAAAGGAAAAGGAATGATGTCGAAGACTCCGGCACTTCCAAAGCCGAAGAAGTTGATCCTTCACATCAGAAGGCAACTTACGATCCTTATCTTGAATCCCTCGTCAGCTCGTAAGTCCTTTTTATGTCTCCTTATTGCTGTACTCGAAGTGTTTGTTTTGTCTTGCTTTTTATGCTGTCGATTTTTAACCACAGCGATGATGAGGAAGAAACACCAACCGTTGACGTGGCTCCTCGGACGAGCACGTCACATACTTTACTTGCCTCTGAGACGCTAGTTGAAGGAGAAGAATCTTCGCCTCCTCAACAAAACGTCATCACCACTACTCCGCCATCAAGCCCCCTTGCTCCTTCACCAAAAAGGACGAGGGTTGAGACGATCATTGAGCCTGCCCCTCAATTGGGTAGCTCTTCCACTCTGCTCTTGGATGATGTAAGTTTTTGAATTTTCTTGCCAATATCTATATTTCCTATATTTTGCTTTTGCACGCCTTCACTCTTTTTTCATACCGACGTTTCTCTTTCTTTTTACTTTTTTGACAGCCCATGATCAAAGAGCTTATCCGCATCGGATCCCAATTCATTGGGTACCGTGAATATGCCAGCAGAACGAAGGTAATAATTTTTGACTTCTTGCCCCTGTCGTTTGTCGCCATTTTTGACCTTTCCTCTTTTTTTTTATCGACGAGAAACTTGCAGAGCCAACAAACGTGCCGACGCACTTGCTCAAAAACTGGAGCAAAGTGAAGCGGCCCGCAAGAAAGCCGAACTTGTTGCTAGCGAAGCCAAAGCAGAGGCTGAT